>JAEMON010000004.1:22768049-22791391 GCA_030264115.1 Lygus lineolaris
ACTCCAAGGGGTCAAATTTTGAAAATTTAGAGTCAAAAAACCTGTTTATTGAGGTTTTTGATGTAAATTACTATCTTAAACATAGGAACATATGGTATATTAGGAATCAGCGTGAAATTTCCTATAAGAATCACCCACCAAATCGGGTAAAATTATTCTTTGAAAATTCGCTCATCAACTCATGCTGCATGAATGGGAACTTTTTTTTTAGATTTGGCCTAACATCTCTGACAGTAAAAAAACTTGAAAACTTATCATCACGTTCACGGGTTCGTTTCGCCCCGTCAAATGTGGAGTAAAACAACGCCACTTTGTTGTAATCATTAGTTGAACATCACTGAAAAGGAAAGGCTTCTAGGTTAACCAATATTATTATTGTTATTGTAGTATTTGAGATGAATTTCATTTTCAGAGTGGAATTGATGAAATTAGAACCATTACCGGGAACATAAATTAATTTAATGAAATAATTTTGATTTCTGATTTTAAGTTCGGTAGGTAACTACGAAAATAATCGAAACGTATATAGGTACTGCAAATTTTTACAAAAAATAACTCTAAGAATATTGTCGAGGTACCTAGAAGCCTTTCCTTGTGAGTATCAAATAGCATGAAATACGAAATAGCCATCACACTAACCGCCACGAATGCCAAAAGGATTCTGAAAGAGCCCCAAAAGTTTTTCAATGCCGGCTGAGGTGACTTTACTTTCTGGGAAGATCGGACTCATCCAAGAGGACAACTTGCGGGTCCGAGGCGGAGTGGAGTCGGCAGAGGACGGTGGTGGCGCCCCAGGCGACGGAGCTGGTAACTTCTTCTGAGAGGCCGGCGACGGCTCGCGGTTCGCCACAACGACTTGCGGCACCATTACGGGGAGTTGCTTGGCGGGAGGGGAGCCTTCGATGCTGTTGACGGGGGTGACCCGGAACCTCATGTTTCGGCTTCCAAAGAACTCGTTGTCTGAAGAAGCGTCTTCACTGACTTTTGAAACTTGGAACCTGAAAGTTCAAGATGTTTATTATTCTGGAATCAAAACATCCTTTCCTTGTCGATAACAGTTTGGAATATTTGATAACGATAACTTAGTTTTGCATTCAAACTATGGAAATTACAATCAAACTTTATAACTCATTGCTTTTCATTCATATACATACACAAGCACAAAAAATAGAAATAAAAAATGGTGGGATACCGCACACATTTCAAATATAACGATGTCTACGTCTGTTTCCAAGTCTACCTAAAAATGTAAGGAGTGTCTAGAACTTGCGAAATGGGGACAGAAACTGGGAGTTTGCCATTGTAGGTACCCCCGTCTGTAACAAGTGTTGGACGATCGACCCCCTTCGCCAAACGTTCCCATGTACACCCGATGGTCAATTGACCCCTGTCGCAATCCGTCCTCATGTACACCCAGTGGTCATTCGACCCCCGTTCCCCGATATGATCCGTTTCGAGGAAAAAAGTGAAACTATGATTTATAATATAATTTGGTATAATTAATAAATAGTGAAAACATGACACACAGTAAACATGAAATGAATAATTTGAAAATTTAAAAACTGTCCTATTTATAAAAATAAAAAAACTGTCCTACTTATAAAAATAAAAAAACTGTCCTATTCATGAAGATGGATTCTATGTTTGCCTGAAACGCGTTTAATATAAGTGAAAAGAGATATTTCGTGTTCGTCATATTTTTGGATGGTCTTGGTTATCAAGCCTGTTCTTCTTTTTGTTGACGCCCTCCTTCGAAAAACGGGTTCACCATCTTTCATTGCAGTTTTAACTTTTGTATAAACTTCTGTTTGCATTGAGAGAAGTGCATCTACAAACAAAAAAATGTTTGGGCTGCTTGAAGTTTGTTGCAAACGCGTTAGGCTTGCTTCACACTTATCAGGTTTCATTCGGTTCGGTTTCTATTCGATTCGTTTTCGGTCGCCGTTCTTCCGTTCACACGCATGAGGTTCCTATTAGGTTCCGGGGTTCTGCGAAGTTCAGTCGCCCCTCGCCCACCAGAGAGAAGCGCCAGT
Organism: Lygus lineolaris; assembly: GCA_030264115.1. Taxonomy (NCBI): domain Eukaryota; kingdom Metazoa; phylum Arthropoda; class Insecta; order Hemiptera; family Miridae; genus Lygus; species Lygus lineolaris. Next base: position 22,770,083 of record JAEMON010000004.1, read on the forward strand.
TCTCCAAGAGAAGACTGAAAAGAACAGAATCTGAACCTTGCAAGTGTGAACGCACGGTGGACTTGTATGCCTTGGACTCGGGCACCGAATAGAAACCGGATGAAACCGCTTCGTGTCCTCGGGGCATTCGGTGTTATGCGGTTTCTATTAGGTCGCTGTTCGGTCAAAATACGCACCGAATGCATCGGTTCACACGCATTCGGCGCTGCCGAAAACGAATAGAAACGAACCGAATGAAACCTGATAAGTGTGAAGCGAGCCTTAGGGGGGTCCTCCAACAATTACCGCCCCTTGTTTCTTATCGGTGTACATTGTCCTCTAACGCCAAGGTCAATGATCCATCTCTTTCTCGCAACGGGGTACATTGGGCATCGTCCCAGAAACTAGCACATTCAGCACATCATGGAGAGAGTCTGAGTCCCTCTGTCACTTCCGTCAAGAAGGATAGAGGGGGGTTTATCAAACAGAGTGAAGAAGACACCTACGCTAGGACTCCGCCTCTTGGGGGCATGTACCTGGATAGCCAATGGGATTGTGATGTCTACCAGCAACGATTTTATACTATTGATTATCATCGATGTTATACTATCAATTATTATTGATCATATACCTACTAGTAGTATCATCGATGTTATACAATCGATTATCATTTCTTATACTATCGATGATCATCAACACATACTATCGACAGCTTATCGATTAACTTTATTATCAAAACCATGATTCGCATAATTTTTAAAACTTTCAGTTCTAATTGATGTGTTTTGAATAGCTGGTGTGATAATACCCGTTTCACAGCTCCAAGGTACTCCCAAAAATATACGGTGCGATGCCAAATGATGGCAATGGGGAACAGATGAACAATTTCTTCATTCTTCCAAATTGTAGGTCTAACAGAGAGCTTTCACAAAATGTGTTATATGAAGGTCGGGAATAAACGGAAGCGGGTGAAGAAGGGGCAGGAAAAAGCGTGTCACATCATTGGTCAAGTATCGCCTATTGCTCACTGAAGACTGAGTGAGAGGGAGTTAATTATCAGATGGCTTCACACGATTTTCTTTAGCTCATCCCTGCAAAACTACTCGGATTTCGGAGCTGAAAATTTGATATAGAGGTTGAAGGGGGGGCTAATGCTCAATCTGATTCTGAGGTCAAATGCAGAAAATGCTGTCCCTTATTGGGGGAGCTCAATCAGCAAAACCGAATATAGGTAAGCACACACTAGTGATGGAACAGACCAGTTCATATTCATTCAATATGGTCATGAAAACAATTGTTGTCTGCATCAGTTGAGAGCAAAGGTGTTAGTTACTTTGTTGTTGCTTTTAAATGGGGTATTCCAGTGGGTCTAAATGAGATGACTTTTGAAATATTTGAGTTTGAGTAGGTAACTGAAAAGAAAAGATTTTTTTTTTCCTTTTAATAATTGGCAGGAATACCCCATTGTTTGGAATTTTCGGAATTTATTGGGTGCAGGACACCGTTGATGTAATGCTGAATTTTTGCCAACCTGACCGGCCGCAATAGAACTCCATAGCTACCTCACACAGTATCTTACCGTGTTCTAGTGGGAGATGGACTAGCAACAGGCGAAGGGATAGGTGAGGGGGCTGGACTGCGAAGGCGCCCGCCTGAACCCATCTTCCTCGTATCTACTTGAAGGAAAGAAGACGTCTGAGGATTCAAAATTTGAGTGGAAGGGACGGGCGGGCGGTTCATCATGGACGTGTCGCAGGTCAGCGAGATCTTCCTGGCAGCGATGGAGCAGAGTGTGGCACGTAGCGCCATGTCCTCCTCAGCACCATCGGTAGCGTCCCCGCATTCATTCCTTTGGCAGTAGTTTCTAATTTCTTCTACTAAAGCTCCATACTCTTCACCTGTGTCATCTTGCTGTTGATGCAAAGTGAATAAAGAATAATAAAAACAACAATGACACATCACTGATAAGTGATATCATGCATCTTCAAGGTGGTTACTATCTCGGGATGTCAATGGCTATACGTTTGACAGGTTATATTTCGACTCAATAAAAGAGCTTTACGTCCGTAACTACTGTTGTTCATGTAAAGGTTTGACGCCTTTTGAGCTCTCTGAGCATCCATGTGAACCCAGCTTTTTTACAATTCTACATAAATATATTCACCAAATTATAACGAAAACTTACAGTTCTTGATTTCTTCGGGCAATCGTCTATATCTAATTGTGTGATGCTCGTATTGCTTTTCAAAGCGACAGCAAGAGCGGCCAGACCGGCCACTTGAAGATCATTATCTCTCAAATCAATCCTCTGAAAAAAATAGAAAGAAAATCTCGCTAATAAAACGTTTCGAAATTTTGTATAAGTACAGGAAAGAACCAACATTGAGTACCCTATACTCTGAGTTACATTTTACTATGATTACTTCCACACAGTAATAACTTACCTGGAGGTTTGGGTTACCATTCATGATTTGAGAAAGGGTGATGGCACCAGCGCTAGTTAGGTGAGTTGACTGCATCCCCAGACGAAGGAGATTTCTATTCAACGTGAGCCCTTCTATGAGACCAGTCAAAAAATCATCCCTTACCTCATTGTGTCCAACGTTCAACATCTCCAAAGTATTATTCGTTTTCTGAAAAAAATAAATAAGTCGTTAAAAATAAGGATAATTAATCAAAAGGATTAAGAATTAAGTTTCTATTGCGTCTGGAGACTTTACACAGTTTCTCTACAAGGGATCCTTATTAACGGAAAGCTAGGGAATCCAGAGAAGTTGGACTTGATGAGCTATGATTCAATAGGCTAAAGGCTAATACTACTCACTGTTCGCCAAAAGCCAACATTTAATGGCTCGTAAGTAATAGGAGGGAGTTTAGTTTCTTGTGATAGTGGGATTAGTTACTTGTGATAGCTCGTGCTTCATATCGGCCAAATCACAATATTATCAAAACTTCTAAAAGATACATACTTCCTCACTCTAAATAATTGGAAGAAACCAGAAAATGATGGCTGTTCTTGGAAATAATTTGACTAATCTTGAGCAAAGATCGGGAAAGAAACACAAATGGCCTCGTATCAAAAGCAGCCTTGCTGCTCAAAAGCATAATATTTCAACAGATTCAAATCGGTGGAAATTTTTAGGGTGGCGCCCTCCTGAAGAACTGAACACGTTCTAACGGAGGTTGAACTAACTACAATCACCCTTCAGGTTTTGGGTTGAGAGCAAACGGATCATTTTTGGGCGCGATCGATTAAAAATACATGTTTATCTAAACATCGTCAGGCTCTGAAACATTATTGAGTGGATACAAAAAAGAAGTTAGTTCAAGAGTCAACCCCGATAAAACCATCCATTTCAAACCACTAGACATGTTTTCTATTAACATGGAACATGCTTTAGCCATGACTTAATACTCCAAAAGAACAGTAAGTCATGTCACAAAGTAGCGCAAGATGTCTAAGCATTTTCACTTACAACCATTCCATTGCTAGGAAAGTGTATTAGTTTTCATTCCAAAAAAAATCGTTCCAATTCCAGAGCCTCTGCTTAGGAGATAGCATCAGGCCCATTTCTTTTCTATTAGGTAGCAATTATTTTTAATTTTACTGAAACAGGTGAAAAGCCCATCAGAACATACTTGGTTCTTTCACAAAGTTTTCCAATTTCAGCGTATCTTCTAGTGTAAGTAGAGGTCATCCAACGAAAAGACTCTGCTTTGATCGTGTTACTGACACGAGCAAAGCGGTCTTTGTTGTCGGATGGCCACTCGCTCTATCAAACTCCACATTGCAACCACATCCACATCAATGAATCACTTACCAGAGCTTTATTGAAATGATAAGCAGAACCCGATCTAAGACGATTGTTCCAGAGGACAAGAATAGCTAACCCACCAGAAGGTCGAGTTTGTTCACAAAGAGCGTCACAAAGGTGGCCAACACCAGCGTCTTCTAACATGTTATTGCTGTGAACAACAATGTTGACACAGTTTTCTTTGAGTTGGATCATTTAAATGTACTCAATGCAAATAAAATAGATCAAAAAAGCAGTTTCCAAGTAGTTAGTACTCTGTAACCTGAGGACAGTTCCATTTCGTTGGTTATAAATTAACCTCATACAAAGCGAGTACGGTGTAATAAGTAGGTATATGGTTCGGAGGTGAAGAATATATGCACCTGACATAGAACAGTTCTTTTCTATTAAGGAAAGTTATTAGATGAAAAACAGTAGATATGATGGGATGAGCCACGTACAAGGTGCTATCGCAAACTCATTCTATTCGGGAAGTGACATCTTGGGAGCAGCTCGGAAAAACTGGGTCAAGTTCAAGCTGACCTAAGCAGTTCCGTCGATACTGCTCATGTCATGACATCACCTCCCCCTATGAGGAGCATCTGTCCTCAGGTGTAATATATCACATTTCGATCAAATGAAATAGAGAGAGCTCATACGAAGAGTTCAGGAAAACTTGAAAGATCCACTTGGTATTCTTTAAAAACATTGTATGCTGCAATATCAAGCAATGAAGTTCCGGGTTCCATGTTGAAGATAGTTTCGTATATCTTGGCATGTGCCTCCCATGGCAGCAAACACCAAAATCGGATCATAGATTCTGTTGAAAACAGTTCAAACGTCTCTAGGAGTTGGTTTTCTGATTTCTCTAGGAGGTGGTGTTTGAACTATCGTGGATCCACTAACACCCCTCTGCAGAGCTCATCAAGCTCTTTCTGATGGTACAAAAACTCAGAAGTGCATTTCCGGAGATGTACCTGTGTTCTCCCCTGCGTGTGATTTGTCGTAATATAACATTGTCGACGAAACAGGAACTTTGACAGGATTTCACAGAATCCAGATCTCTGTCTATTATTTCTCCCCCCATGTTTTCAGAACATCTGACCTCAGATGGAAGGAAATTTTGTGCATGTCGGTCAATAGTGTTCTGGATGAATGGTGTAGAATTTAGGGAACTTTGATCACATAACATTTCCGTCTTGGCAGTCTCCACTTGAACGGTGTTACTTGGTCGATCCATAGACGCACGCGGACAAGGGAATGGTGGTTCACTGTTCCGTTTCACTTCATTCACTTTCTGATTCCTTACAAAGTTGAAAATCAGCGAATTGTGTGGTCTGTGTCAATGAAAGCGGAACATTTTGGAACTTTCAAAATTCATTACTTTGAATTTTGTGCACTTGACGTCCATGACCGTCTTTCATAGTGTGACATAATTAGTTTGCAGTAGGTAGGTAATTTTGGAAACTAGGTAAATAGTGGACCTTTTCAAGCACATTAAATTTTCTTTCTTACCGATGCTAATTAGAAAATAAAAATAAAACCACCGACCCGTGGGTTGTCCGCCCCAAGCTATCCCCGAATTCAGTAGTGTATTCCACGCGGTTCAACGGGATTGTTCCCCCTTGGATGGTTAACACCATTGTTCCCCTTTGAATTTCTACTAAGCCCATTGTAATTGATCCTTCATTTAGTGGAGAGAATTACGTAAATCTGAACATTATGTAGGTGTTACGTGTGAACGTAACAATGTAAGATAATTTTCACTTCAGAGAGAGAAATTCTTGAGAAGGGGCAAATTAATCTAGGGAGGCTTACCTCAAGTCCAAAAGCTGGAGGGTCACGTTGCATTTCAAGAGCCCAGAGAGTTGAACGGCGTCAATGGAAGTGAATTCGTTTTCTGCCAGGTACAGTTCCTTCAGGGTCGTGTTCAATTTTAAAGCTGCAGCTATACACGTCCAAAAAGGAAAACAAGGCAAAATTAGAGTGAATAGCGCCAGCAAAACGTGAATACAAAAATCTTTACAAAGAGGTTTGAAACCAAGCAGAAGACCTCTTGAAGCCTGAATCAGTGAGTTTCCATTGCGTTATTTAGTAGAAAATAACTAGAGTAGTCCTAATAAAACAAGCACGATTTTATGCATTATATTTATCGGGGATATGATTCGTGATGGTTTTAAATAATTATTTTCAAGGAAGAAAAAGATCAAATTTCAGTTCGGTAGAACGACAACCTGCAATTTATTGCAACCTGTTGAATATAAGAAAATCAACATATGGGGACCTCGTAATTTGGACTGTAGTTTCTTGACAATATTAGTGTTCAGCGGAAATTTCAAGTGGAAATCAAATGTTTCAACTCTGAATCATCCTTTCTGCTCAATACGGTGACAAACAATTGCCGTATCAAGTGTGATTTTATGGCCTTTAGACAGTTTTAAAACAGAAGCGCCTCAAACTGACTCTTTCTTACTCTTACCTAAAATAACGATCGGGCGTCCAGCGAGACAACATTTTTCCAACTTGAGAACCTGCAGTTGTGTTCCGACTCTCAGAGCTCGACTAAGTGGAGGGATTAGAGACTCGTCCAATGGAGTATTGCGGCATTCCAGCTGCTCGAGGCATTTCGTCTGCCCGAGAAAAAAGGACAACGTTATGTTTATTCAATAACAAATTACCCGAAAAACGATGAGCGAATACCTATGAACAATAATTTCATGTGAAATACACCAGATGTAGAAGATATAAGTTGAACTTGGGACACTTACACGTTTGAGCATCCTAGAGCATGCCTGCCAGCCACGAGAGCCGATGTTTGTGTTGTTTGATATATTGATATTCGTTGCAGCTTCATAATATTCGATCATATCAAACAATGCCACGGAAGCCTGAAACCAAGAAATCCATCAACGTCGCAGAGAGGCGAATTTTGGGGTGAGGACTAAAGACCAATGTGACAACACCTTTGGTCACAACAGTGGCGGTTTTGGTAAGTGATTGGTGAGGAGGCTACTAGCAACCAAAGAATTACTTACATTAGACAAAAGGATAGTAATTATGCTCCTACGATCAATTTAGGATATTACATAGTAGTAGCTCCTTGGCTCCTCCGAGATACACAAAGAAGAGAAACATAACCTTCCACGAAGAGAACCTCAATAGAGCTCAATTCATTGATCCATCCTTCGACTATGAATCCATCGTACTTTGACGTGTTGTTGCCTTTACCTACCTTATCGAAACAGCATTGAGTATTCTCAAATTTTTGGTGTAGGCATAAAATACCTACCTACTTATCTAGGGTGTTCAAATTCAATTATTTTTGTGTAAGTATTTATTTTTTCACATTCAGTCCTTCAACTCTTCAAAGTAGCAACACCATCATGACTAGAGAAGAGGGAAACAGGTTGGTGTGACTACCTCACATGAAAATATAAGTTAGTAGGTACCGATAAGTTAGGTAGTTAGCAATAAGTAGGTATCTATCTACCTGTCGAAGTAGGGAACGTTAATTTATTTGTGCCCACTCCCCAAATTTAAATTTAACAAGTCCTATATAATTACAAAAAAAAGTATTTCACTTTACAAATCGATTCACAATGTTGGAAAAAATTCGTTTTAGGTAACCGATTTGATGGGTGATTCTTATGGAAAATTTTCACAAACCACAAAAATACTCCCGTAGAATACCAATACTTCATGGAATACCCCATGCGATGCGACCAAAAAACCACTGGCTACCACTGCCTAATTACTAATACATATCAGTATTTTGTATTTTTATTTCTTTTAAAACAAGTAGGGTTTGAATTTTCATCGTGCGACCAAACAACCGCCGAGCTACAAAAAGTCGAGCTACTACTGCCTAATTACTTATACCACTGCCTAAAAATTAGGCATTATTACTAAAAACTAATAATCATTACTAATACTCAGTATTTTGTATTTTCATTTCTTTTTCAAAAAGTAGCCCCAGTCACAGGCTAGACGGATCTGGAGAACTCCAGACGGATCCAGAAGGGATCTGGAGGGTGATTTCCTGGTACTTCATACCCGACAACATTGCACTCAATATTGCTGGCAATATTGCAACACGATTACTCGTATTTTAAATAATCACTAATCAGGGAAGCATGATCATGATTATAATCATAGTAATCGGGTAATCATAATCACGTGATCTCATTATAACGTAGGTAATCTGATTCATAATTCATTATAAATAAATTATTCATTAATCATTTTTCATGTACAATCAGTTACCAATCAGCTGAGATACAATCACATTACCTCATCGTCCAGTCCTGTATTATCTAGGTTCAGTTTTTCGAACTGAACTCTTTTGAAAATCTCCTCCAGGGCTTCACAGCTCCCCAACTGCAACGTCTCAAACCGAAGGTCCAGAGCATCGAATCTTTCATTTGACTCTTCATACGGAAGTCCCTGGAAATAAATTGATGGAGCACATTATTTGTAATGAAAAAACTTTGTCTCGTCTTCTCAGAGAGAAAATGTGAATATTCTCGAAGAAGTTTTATAATAATTTCCATCAACTGGATCAAGCAAGAATGTGTTCTTTATTAATTTTAAAACATTTAACTTAGGGCTGGTTCAAAAAAACGCAGTAACCTTGATGGTTACGTGACCCTGTGGTCAACCTTGATAGTTAGGAAACCCTGAGGTTACCAGCTGGAGTGTTCAAAAAAGTTTTTTCTGGTAAGGTTACCATGATAGAATCGATTATTCTGGTAATCTTGAAACTTCAGGAAACTTAAAGAGAAATCCGTGTCAAACCACTCATGTTAGCTATAATTCCATACAGTTTATAGACATGGAAGCTCAAAAGTACTCATTTTTATGTATCCATGTTGCTACCTACCTATGAAAAACCATGTTTTCCCATTTAAAAACAATATTGCACAATTTTTCGATTATTATCTCACAATAATATAATTATTTGGACCGGATATGTACGACTTTTTCACAAGTTTAAGCAAAATGTTTTCTGCAGCCACATTGTTATAATATTTTATCAAGTAGCATTGGAAGTCCAAGATTTTTTCAAAATCTTTCAATGTTTTGTTTATTTGTGCTGGAAGCCGGATCTAGATTTCATTTCGTCTGTTCGAACCTATTTTTGCCCATTTCGTGTAATTTTTACCTACTTCAAGAATCGTGACAAACTAGTTACGGACCCGGGGAATAATGTAGTTCGTGAAATTCACAAATCGTGCATGAACTGTTGTGATAAGAAAACAGACGAAGTGTCATAAGTACATCCGATTTCGTTTTGGACAAAAAATTTCAATTTATGTAATTTACTTGGACATCCTCATAGCTGAATGAATAATGAGAAAGCCTTTATGATTTTAATGATACCTACGTGATTACTTTTTCTAACCATGGTTTGGCAACCTCAAGGTAAACTTCAACCCCAGGGTTACTGGTTTTTTTCGAACCAGCCCTTAGCCATACATACATAAAGATCCTTCATCAAGGTCAACTAATACCCTATAGGTATAGACCTGGCTGGAAACTTCCTTATCATTTTGATTTTGAAAATAAAAACAAAAAAAAAAACACATAGAACTAGAGTACCTAGCTGTCCATTATTAGAGATTTTTTTTTTGTCTCTGGCATAACACTTTTTCGCGTTGAACGCTATTTTGTCCAACAAAAAAAGCTGTCAGAGAACCCTTGCAAAAATAACAACACGGAAGTAGGAATAGAATGGAAGCTTCTCACCCCAGCGGTTTTGTGACCACTTTGCGTTGGTGTTAGATACTGTTGCGGCAGTTTACCTACCCAGTTCTTGAAGGCGCAGCCACACTCTTCCTAGATTTATCACATTATTTCCAAGAGGAATAGCTTGAGAGGGGGAAATATTTTAAGATTGCAAACAAAGGTTTGTTGCAGAAGATCTTGAAAAGAAACAAGAAGACAGGATAGGGAGCCCTTGGAAAAATTGTTAATTGGTGGGGGAAAAAAATTCAATTTTTAAAACAAAATTATTAAATTTTCCAAAACTGGTAGCAATGCAAACGTTCTCTTAAATAATTGAACAATAATAACGAGTAGGAAATCTTTGAAAAAAGTCTATATATTCGTAATAGCATTTTTCTAAAGCCTATTTTTTGTTCTATTGGGACGGGACAGGCCCTTAGTCACTTAGACCATGGTTGATCTATTGTGACAAGTTCTAAAGCCTATTTGTGTGAAAAAATTCTTCTTAGGCAGATTGCCTACCACAGTGTGTGGTAGGCGCTGCTAGAGTTTTGGACACAGCTGAGTGGGCGTTTTTGACAAAACCTGGAAACCTCCAACGAGCAGTGACGTTAGAGTTCCCATTCCTACTAATAAAACCGCTGGTCACCAGAATACGCTGCATCTGAATTCTGATTTCAGCACGTATTCCTCTTCAACTTCCTGTCGTAAAAAAGCTCAGAAAATGCTGAGAAACCGCTCGTATGATATGGCCTTAAGGGGTGTGTACAGAATATCCACAGCTGAAATATTCGATCCAAACTTGAACCGCTACAAGTTGGAACAAACTTTACATCAGGAAAGCACAAGCTAGTACCTGTAAGCGCTTGTTGATTCGTTAGTTTCATAGTTAGTTCAAGAAAACAAGTCAACTTCATTTTTGATTATTTTTATGCGCCACATGTTATCTCCAGTTGGTTACTTTTCAAAATAAAGAATTTGTCAATTGTTCATAAACCATCCACTGAATTGTGTACCTTAATCATTAAAATTAATAAAGTTAAGAACAAGCACAAGTTAGGTGCACGCACAGTACCTATGCTTTGAGTTAAATTGAACTCCGGGCCAATGACCCAAACGATGAAGGCTGCGTTTTGAAACAAATACATCCTTCCTCGCTAGAAAAAGCTTTTCTGTCTTCTGACTAGAAGAAGGTTATCTAGCATCTTTATCCATGCTAGAACCAGTTTCAAGCAGAGCTATTATAATTTCTCATACACTACTACGACTTTCAGAAACCAAATTTTTTTCTCGGGAACTGGTGTTCACGATGTGCTTAACAGCTACAAAGAACGCGAATCCACAACCAACTAATGTTATTACGTGACAAACTTAATTTTTTCCCAAACAAGTCATCAGTGATTCATAACCAGTGATTCTAGACTCGTCACATAGTGATCAAACAGCCTTCCTATTAATCAGTAAAAATGGGTATTCCAGTCAATTTTTTTCGTGGTGTTAGCGAAAATCAGGTCTGAGAAATGTTAAGATAAAATTGGAGAAGCAAATAAATAAAAATTATGGATTTTGAAAAGGGGGCATGTCTCCAAGAGGTTTTTCACTACCTCTTCTATCTCTGACTGAAAGAAAGCGGAAATATCAAAACCAAAGAGATCTTAATAGATTGTTTTCTAAAATTTTGTTGCTATGAAGAAGTTCTTCAAGTAGATGCAGTAATAACAGTTAATTAATCACTTTATTGAGTGATGAAAGTAACGTTAGACTGTCCTTGATCATAGAGATCCCTCTTTATACTACAATACTGTACCTTCAAGGAGGAAGAGGACACGCATTTTCTTCATAATCTGTTATCTACATTTCACATTTCCTTCCTCATATTACACAATTATCCACCTTCTCCCACACCATACGTTATTTTCAAAGTTATTTGAACTAAAATATTGCAAAAATATTACTTACCTCTAACTGCACCAAAACAGAACGCACTGGATTGACGCCATGTTTTTCACATGACCTAATATAGTTCGATAGAACCGCCTCCTTGGTTATAGACTCCGCTAGAAGAAATAAAAACACGATTGAATTAAAAAATGAATAAATCAATATAGGTGAATGGACAAAGGGAATGTAATGACACTGCAATAAAAAAAAAACAATTAAATAAAGATTACGCCTTCAGGTTGCTATGAGTAAAAGAATGAAACAAAATATTACTTAACAGACGGACTATCTGTGTGTAGGAATTCGGCTTTTATGACCTCAGAATTGGATTTAGCACCCTTCAAACCCCACGTGCCAATTTATACTTCATAACTCCACGTAGTTTACCTATGTTTACCACGTAGTTTACCTAGTTTACCACGTAGTTAACGTTACAACGTAGTTTACCTAGTTTACCCTCCGACATGCTTAAGCCTCAAAGAGCAGAGCACTAAGCACTAACATCAGGGGCATGAAAGCTAGGGGTTGGGGGTGACGTCAGAATTGGACATGTAATGCGTGTTGAGTGAAGGGGAATAAGATAACCCCGTTACAACCTTTCACTTTTTACTCCATGAGTAATTATTGACAATAGAAGTATCTCGCGCAAACTTTTTTAATTTTTTTTATTACCTCGTCGAAACCCCCTCGAAATTTTGGAATAAAATATTATTTAATACTAGGAGTGGTTAATGGTACAAAATATACAACAGTAGCGATGTCTAGGTTCGAGATATGTGAGACCATCGTGGATGCTGAAGTGGATGTATAATGTCCAACAAAACACAGAGAAGAGATTTCGATCCGAACGATGTGTACCATGTGTGTACCTACTGCTAACTTCTGAGCAAGGGATGGGAAATCGGTAAAAAGTATAGATTTTCTTAATCGATTCAGAATCGGATTCAAAAGATCGATTTTCTGATAAAATCGTCCTAAAAGTATCGTTTTTTTTCAAAAATCTATTTAAAAATTGGTATACGAAAAATTATTAAATATTTTCAATTTTTTTCAATACCTACTGATTGTATAATTTTTATCAAAGAAATTTTTTATTCAAAAGATTCTACTATTCTGAAGAAATTGAGTATTTAAAAAATAAACAAATAAAATAAACAGGATTTATAAGAAACTGCTTGAGTTTTCAGGTATGTACACCCATGATTTCATTGTCCAGCAGACAAGCCATGACAGACGCCAATGGAAATCATTTTCATTAGTGAATTATTATAATATTATTTATGCTATCGTCCTGGAATTCTTTGTTTTCCCTCCACGTCTGACAACTCCTCCAAAATGAGCGCATAATCACTGGGATTAAATTACAAAAGTAACATTTTTTTGACACGGAAAATCAATTATGAAAATCGGTATTAAAAAATCGATTCGCGTCTAAAATCGGAACCTGCAAATCTATTTAAAAAAATCGAAAAATCAGATCATTTTTGTGGATTTTAAAGCTGATTTCGGACCTAAGCATATTTTTGTGAAAATGAGGGGTATCGGAGCATGTTTTTACTCCAAAGAAGAGTTTAAGCCGGGTTCACATTAAGCCGCAACAACGCAATCACGTCCTCGAATCCTCAAGGCCGCAACGCCGGGTTCACATTAAGCGGCAACAACGTAATCTCGTCCGCAAACCCGCAAGGCCGTAAAACCGTAATTGGATCTGATTGGCTAATTGGCTGTTCGCCATCTTAACGGGTTTGCGGACGAACGAGTTTTGAACCTGACTATACCCGATTCAAAAATCTGAATATTTTAGGGGTTTACGGATTTGCGTATTGGATTATGCGCAGCCAGTGGCGTCGTAACGAGGAGGCGGGGGGCGGTTACCACCAAGCCTAGCTACGCCACTGTGCGCAGCAAAGCTGATCGTATTTACTTTTCATCGCCCCTTCAGTTGAAGCTCCATGTGAACGGTTGAAGGCGTTGCGGTTTTACGGTTATGTGGTTTCTTACCTGATTGGCTAACTATTAGCCAATGAGATCGAATTACGGCCGTGCGGGTTAGCGGACGAGATTACGTCATTGCGGCTTAATGTGAACTCGGCTTTAAACCTCAAAACCGTAAAACCGCAACGCCGTCAACCGTTCACATGGAGCTTCAACTGAAGGGGCGAAGAAAAGTGAATACGATCAGCTTTGCTGCGCATAATCCAATACGCAGATCCGCAAATCCGTAAAATATTCAGATTTTTGAATCGGGTATAGTCAGGTTCAAAACTCGTTCGACCTCAGAGCCGTAAAGATGGCGAACAGCCAATTAGCCAATCAGATCCAATTACGGTTTTACGGCCTTGCGGTCGAGATTACGTCGTTGCGGCTTAATGTGAACCCGGCTTTAGTCCTATGAATTTCATCAAAATCGTTAGAGCAATCTCCGAGAAAAGCTAAAAAGTGTGCTTAAAACGACGTGTTTTCGAATTTTTTCTCCCCCTAATAATTGACCTGGAGGGCTGAAATCCTTATCGATTTGTCCTCAGACATGCAAAAACCAATCCTCGAAAACAGAATTTTTTATCATTTTTGTGGGGGCCGCAATCGTGGCCATACACATACTGACTTACATACGAACGTGGAGAAAATTGATCAAGTGTCACTTAGGACCATTTTAAGGTGGTATTTCAGAAATTAGGTTTTCTGCTGACCGCGATATTTTCCTTTTAGGTGGGCTGGGGAAAGTTCAAACCGTCTGCCAAGTCGGGTGGGCAGTATAGCTTCCTCACTTTTGTAACATGGACGTATAGAATCAATTAGTGAACATTTCAGCGAAATTGGTAGAATAGTTCCGGAGTTACCCCATTGACAATAACTTTAAATTTTGCGCAAGCGCAGTAACCATCACTCATCCAATTGTGGCTAAATTCGTAAGCGATTTTCTTGGATTCAGCCCTCAACTACACGAGCGAAAGCGGTCCATTGCGGACTACTGAGAAATCGTAGTTTCAGGAAATTCACGTTTTTTGAGCATGCGCACACGTTACTAATGGCCCGACGGTGATGAAATTAATAGGGGACCGTCACGGAGCTAACCCGCGCACAATCCCTGCAAATTTCATCAAATTCGGACCTCAACTTCATATAGTTTGCCTGGACAAGCAATTGACCACAGACAGACACGGAACCAAAATTGTTCAGAAAACTGTGAAACATGAAGAGCAAGTGGAAATTTTGATTTTGGAGGTCTCAATTTTTTTCATTTCTTTCACGAATGCATAGCTTCCTACCTTCGGTAGTGAAGAAGCAAAAGGAGAACGAGCAAATTTTCAAAGAAACATAGTTAATTTCTTGAAGCTTTCCTGACACTTTTAGACCACTGATTGTCAGAACACTCTTTCTAATACGATAACTATCCACATGGAGAATTATGAAAAAATTTGCCTACCAAACTTGTTTGGGCGCAAGTACTCAAGAAGGTACTGAATGAGGAATAGCTCAACTTACTTGAAACAAAAAACGAAAAAAACAACTTCAGAACCCCAGAATTTGGGCAATTGTAGGTACCAAGTACCAACTGGGACCAGTATATTAATACGTACGTATTGTGACAACACAACTTCTTTTGATTGTTTGAGTAAGGAATTTTGTTGATTTCAAAAAGTTGATTGTCAGCTAGTTGGATTGAGTTGTGAAATGAATAATTATGTTGACGTGATTCAGTATTAGATTTATGTATCGGAATTTATTAGGTAGACAGTATTAGCCTGCACTGTCTTTACCCAAAGTGTATCAAGTAAGTATCAGTTTGTACAACCTAATGGATTATGTTTAAAATAAATAAAATAATCCAACTATCAACGAATCACTAGCGCACCACCACGACTAATAGAACCTGTAACACTATACACCTACTCTGGCAGTTGAGAGATTAGCATTATTGAGTAAAGTATTCTGTGCCTTGCATGTTGAGTGAGTATTCACCTGGAGTATTCACGAGATCTATTCACCTGGAGCAAGACTGCGTGACCTATATAAACGATATCAACGCAGGCCGTGCCAAAGCCTTAAGAGGCCATCGTTTCATGCGACAGAGTACAACAAAAGATGAATAAAACCTAAATGATTATGTATTAAAGAAAATTCTTTTGATCTTCCTTTTCCGACATAATTTTGTAGGTGCAATATTGGAAGAAGAGTGGTAATCAAAGACATGTTGAGATTCAAGGTAGTATGAGCTGAAGTTATGTATATCTACCTAACTCAGCAGAGATGTTCTTACATTGTATACATTTCAACCAGCAAATCAAGACGTAAATTAATGCAAAATTTTCAGGGTGGCCACATCAGGTTAGTTAGCAAAAAACTTGCGGATTTGAGATCGAGAGAGATGGTAGGTTCTTACCGTATATCCAAGGATTAACAGGTTCCAGATATCCAGTGACGATCCTGGTCTCATCCTCAGGGAAGGAAACGCTCCGGTTCGACAAACTTTGTCGATTGGAGTTGCGTTTCCTCAGACAGGAGGACAACGGGCTGGAGACGGAAACTGTCACATCGTCAGAGCGACTTGGTGGCCTATCCATGACGACCAGCTCTCATATTGAGTTGAACATTCAAGTGGAGGTCCTTCTGAAGGGGTTCGCGCCAAAGGAAACGAGGAGAACGGCAGGGAAAATCAGCCAAGTTCATTATGTTTCCAGCATCGACGGATACATCATACATTACCAATTCAATCCGCCATTACTGATTTTTATTATCATGCATGATCTGATTACATGATTGCCAACCAGTTGCAACACAAACACAAAGTACGTAGCTCTCAGTAACATGGATGCTACATAACCAGATGTATTATTTTTGTTGGTCAAAGCTGACGTGTCTGAGTCAGATAAGATAATTATACAGAGACTGAATATTATACTAAATCATAGGCCTGATATTATTATGCAATTATGAATGAATTAGTATAAATATGTAAGTACCTACCAAGGAAGTGAATTATATGGAAGTTCCCTCACCCAAGCGGTTTCGTGTCCAAAACTTCCTTAAGCCTCTCGCTCCGCTGGTTTAGTTTACCGTTCCGTTGAAGGCGCAGCGACTCTTTCCGTCCACTTTGGCAGGTAGGATATTGATGAGAAAAAGATCGTATATTCAAAGAAATCGAGAGAATATTTCCAATCTTGAACCCAAACAAAAATACAGGACAGCAAACTGATGAAGATCCTCTGCAGATCGAATTGTTTCGACCTTCTGAAAATAAAATAAAATCCCTATAGACAATTTTGTTGGAATTGGCAACAATGAAGAGGGTCTTGAGGGAATAAACAATAATACAGTGTAGGTTAATGTTGAAAAATGCAGGTAGGTTAATGTTGAAAAATGTACGTAAATTAAGAGAAATAAAATAAAAAAACAGTGTTTTTCCTATACCTGCCTCTGGTTAGTGGGCCCCCTGCGGTGGGATTGCCTACCGTGGGGAGCATACGGCGTCGCTCCAGTTTTATACACAGCTGAGAGGGCGGCTTTGACAAGGGAGGGCGCTTTCATTTAATTCCAACGTCCTCGGTAGGTACCTACAAACCAACAAGTAGGTACTTGTCGCCCACAGAGCGAGAAGATATCGCCCTTCTCCATCTCTATTGGATATTTAGGTCTGTTCCAACCAGGGCTCAAGGAAGTTCATTCCAACAAGGTATTTGAATATTTCTACGAGAAAGTGCGCACATAAAATATTCGGTTGGAACAGACTTAAAATCTTTTTATACAAATGGAATTACCCCACTATTGTCAAAGTAAATAGATGGACAAAATTCCTAAAATTTTATTTTGGAACAGATTTGGAGAAAAACTCCATCCCTAGAAACCCATTTTGAATGTTTTAAATAGCTTGAGGTGTACCTGTATTTTCCTTAGGCCATATTCACAAACATACCAACCTAGGAGCCAGTTACAATATACCTATAATTATTATGCTAATATCATACCACACTGGCCCAGTGGCCAAAAATACAGTCTCCTATTTTCGGCATTCTTTTTGTTGTGGCAACAGGGACCACTCTTTAAGGATATTTTGAAAATGATAGGTAGGATATTATTAAAGTAAAATTAAAAAATGAATAAAATACGTATTAGTTGAGTTAAAACGTTTATTAAGTAATAGAAGTAGACAAATGATCACAAAACTTAAAAATTATTAGGTATAGGTTCTTAGGGGGTAATATTAAATATTAAGCACATCAAATTTATTCGAGATTTCTCCAATTTATAACACCAATTTATTCATGAAAGCTTGGAGTAGCTAGGGGGAGAAAACCTCTTGCGAAGACATTTCAGAAGCGTAAGGGGAAGGCAACTAAGCAGGGTTATCATCACAACCTTCCACACAAAATCCATTGTAGTAAGGAATGTGGGATCGAAATAATCTTTCAGAATAAATAGGGAGAGGACATACAAAGAGAACGACACCAATTCAGCTAATACAATCAGATAGTGCCAGGTGCGTACGGTGAGGGCAACCATAATTAGTTCAGTGAGTATTAGTGCAGTGAAACTGATAGAGACAACGTGGATGAATTCATCTTCAAAGAGAACCAATGCGCCGTACATGATAACGCCCCCTTGGATGATACTAATGAGCACCCAAATGAAGAATGTTTTATAAGACAGAGACCTCCCTTTAGACAGATCCTTGTAGAGCTCAGGGTACCTGAGGGCTATGTGACCTTCCACATCTTTGTCCAAGACTAGAGAGAAGACGGGGAACATGGTGTAGATGGTGGCGTAGCCTACCATGAAGAAAGCGGGAAACATGGACACTGAAGAAAAATAGAATACCGCAGAGAATATGGCCTGCATGGTGGAAATTATGAGCCCGCGATGAATGACGAATTGGGATAGGGAAGCTGACCGTTTGTAACTGTATCGGCCATGAACCAGAAGGAGTCGAAGGAGAGATGAGAACTCAGTGATGGAGAAGTCAGCAGCCAGCGATGCCTGCTTCCCTTCTTTCCCAGCAATCCCAATTCCTACATCAGCAGCTTGGATCATGCTTACGTCGTTACCTCCATCCCCGACAGCCGCAGTACGCTTTCCAGTGTGTTCTTGTATCAAAGTGACGACCAGAGCCTTTTGCGTGGGAGAACACCTGCAGCAGACAACGCTAGGTGACCGACAGGCCAGATCCATGAACTCACTCTTGTAAAAATTCAAACAATACTCGAGAGTGGTGCCTGTAAGAACAATCACACAATTTTGTTTCTTTCCAGCAGCATTGATTTGGTCATGGGCTTCAGTTCGGGAAGACACGTTGTCGAATACAAAAAGTTCTTCTTTCCTTGAAACCAGCATACTAGACTTAGCAATACAAATAGCAGTTTCCAACTTGTCACCAGTCAACATCCATATTTTAACTCCAGCATTGTGTAGAGTTTCCAAAGTCGTCTTTACATTGTCTTGAAGTTTGTCCTCAACTCCTGTGACACAAACGAGTTCCATATCCCTCTCAAGTTGTGCTAAAATAGAAGACATTGCAGAGCTACGATCAGTTGAAAGAGCTTTAGCTTTGTTGTACTTTGACTCGAAATCAAAGTACTGCTCAGGGGTTAGCGACTTTTTGGACACCACTAAAGTCCTCAGTCCTTCCCTGGCCATATTAGTGACTTCTTCATCAAGCCAGTCTTGATGGTAAACAATATCCCTCATGACCACATCAGCTCCTTTCATGTAGAAAGTGATATCCCCGTTGGTCTTGTTTTTCACGATAATGCCCATCCGTTTGGATTCAGAAGTGAAAGGGAACATTTGCAGAATGGAAAAGTCCAATGTCGTATTTTCAGGCGTATGAAGCTGCATGCTGTTGATATCCCTTTGCGTTAATGCCAGACCAACCTCCTCCGACCATTTCACAAGAGCAACTTCGTCAGGGCTTGATGCTTGGTAGCTCACACAAACAGGTTTTGCACCCCAATACTCTTCATCCAATTCGCTCTGGGATTCTAAAGGATCTGCAGGGTCGCTACCAGATCTTTTTTCGAAGACTGGGGTTACATTGTGGCAAAGAGCTATGGCTTTCACAGCTTCGTAAAGATCTTGTTGATCGTTAGTTTTCGTTCCAATTCCAATCAGGTTAGATTCTCCACCACCAGAGAAATGAGCAGCAACTGCTTGTCTCACAGCATTAAATCGCTCACTGGTGTAACAGTTCTGACCTCCGATTTGAAGTTTCTTGAACACCATAGAGTTCTGAGTCAAAGTGCCCGTTTTATCAGAGAGGAGGTAAGAAATTCTGCCAAGTTCTTCAGGAATAGTGGTGCAACGAACGACACATCCAGGCATCTCAGGGTCTCTCTGCATTTGCCACGAATAGAAAGCTTTCCCCATATCCAAATTGACTCTTAAACTGAGTGGAATAATGTAAGAAAATAACAGGACGAATCGGAAAGTGTACTTGTACCACGGACCACTGAACCCTTTGAGACACATCATCACAAGAGCTAGAGCAAGCACAGCGCAGAATAGCAGCTTAGTCAATTGGTTGATTTCCATATCCAAGAGCCCTGATTTAGATCGCGGCTGGGAGTTATTCATAACAGACCTTGTTTCACTTCCTGTGTACAGGACCGCTCCTAAAGCTGTACCGCTAGCTAAGACAGTGTTGGCCCACAAAGTATTTTCGATGTTTAACCCCTCATCTTGTGGACTGACATCACATTTAAAGGTACCAATAAAATTATGAATATCGTGCCAAGGTTTCTCGACGTACAGGGTAGCCTTGATATCAAAGATCCTTCGATCACTTTCTAACTTCTGCGTTTGGGGTACAGCAATTCTAAGCTTCCAGTCCGTTTCTCCATCCATTTGGTCCGTCCTGATGAAGCATGACCCTGTCTTTTCCGAGGTTCGAAGTAGAACTAAGTCAGCCGGCACTCGTTGTTCCTTTTCGATAAATATCAAATCACCGACTTTGAGTTTGGATGAAGGGACTGATTCAATACTGACAGAGCCATCTAGTTTTTGAACGAGCCTGGAGTACTTTTGTGAGTTGACTTCTTTGTCTCTTTGGTACCTTCTGAAATCGTCAATGGCTTCCCTAATGATTGTGACTGTCAAAACAAACCCCAAAGGACCCCAGTACGTGTACAAATATCCGAGCCTCAAGCTCGGGATGAGTTGAGATAAAGCCATGACTAGGAAGTATAAGTTCAAGAAATATTTGAACTGTTGAAATAATACGAAAGGTAGAAACGTGATAATGTTATATTTTTGGTTTCGAATCACATTTGGAGGAAATTTCTCCGTCGGTCGTTGCCCTATGTGGATGGTCCTGGCTTTGAGGTCATGCGACATGCAACAGCACCTTCTCCAGGACCAAGTCAGGCATCTCCAGAGAAAATTGCCAGGCTTACGTTTACTGATGAGAGGGTCGTCCTCTTTGACGAGGTTCGTCGTGGACGACATTTCCACGAGGCAGAGAGACGCAGATGCCATTTCCGAGTCTTCCAGGCGCCTCCCTGGAAAACTCCGCAGTTTTCTGTCCAAGCTGAAGGGTGAAGAGAGAGATCCGTAGGAATCAGCCACTTCACCGAACGATTGACGCTGAATCGTTCGACGTAAATGAGGCCATGCAATTAGTCACTCGCGATCTTCCACCAGGACTTATGCAAATTATTGTACAATATAAATTTACATAACAAACAAACCATACACGGAAATAACACCAAAGTGACTCAAAGAAACAAGTCAAATAGTGACTCACTACAAACACTAAAGATGAAAAGAGAAATCAGCTGAGCTGACATTTCCACTTCCAGATGATGAATTTAAAAATTGCGTGACTAAAATAAAATGTATCCTTATTCTATGGACCAAGTATGGAACAGGAGAGTCTGGG
>JAEMON010000004.1:22803681-22826979 GCA_030264115.1 Lygus lineolaris
TGCTTGATGAACAAATAAACGTTTTACTTACTTGGTCCCTCGTCCACGTCAGTTTCGCTATCAGATGTATCACTCAGGAGCACTGCAGCTATTTGCCTGATGTTAACGATCGAACTATCCTCTGATTCGAAAAGATTCGGGGTTTCGATACTCACGTCATCCTGTGGAATGTAATACGAGCCGTTTAATTTAATTTAATCAGTTTTGGTAAAGAGAAAAAAGACAAGGCCCTCTAGGACGAAAAGTCCTCCTAGCGCTTACCAAAGACGTCTCGAACTGCAGATACCAACTCTCCATGCCTGCTCTTTGTCAGTGTGGTAATAGATATATTCGAATATAAGAGGTATCTCAGGTTTGAGCAGAAAAAATTCAGGAATCGATTCTGCAACTAATTTCCAACAAAAAGTGTCTCGTAGAGTTTCTTTGTTAACCCCTATTTTTGTGAGTTTTTTCAATTTTAAGATTTTTTCGTGTTTTCGACTTTAAGCCACTAAAATTGCCATAACTCCCTTAATTTACTATTAAAATTGAAAATAAGGACAGCGTTGGAAATAATGTTAAATTTTCTATAAGATAAAGTCATTTTTAAATCACTAAAACTGTATTCATTGAGCTCTTGTAGAGCCTAAACTTAATTTTGGTCGTATTTCACATATCACCACGGATTTCATCTGTAGTTTTCAAGTAAACCTTTCGGATGAATTCCGTTTTCCAGAACGGAAAAAAACATTTCCGTTTTGTCAGCATTCCAGCGGTTTTATTATTTTAAATTTTGCTATGGAAATTAGGGGAGCAAATCACGTTTGAATGCAAAAATCGTGTTTGTTTTTTGAAGTTATACTTCTTTGCGCCCGTTAGACACTTTGGGATGGGATGTTGGTCGAGAAATTTCGTAAGACATTTTTCGTAAGACATTTTTCATAAGAACAATCGACGATTGTACGTTTTGTATGCTTTTGACTACTTCCCTGATCCCACGATTCTGAGATTTGGTATGTGGGCCTTTGAGGGACTTCTGAACACAACTGCCCGATCCCAGATCAGCTGAGTGGCTCTAGAATCCAGTTTTTTCCCTAAGCCAATTGTGTCTTTCTTGGAATATATTGAATAATATTGAAAAATGTCTTATATTTCATTTATATATCCTGTCTATTTCTGTGCGTGAGTGGGTGTATGAGAATGGCCAAAGAAGTATAACTTCCACCGTCTGGTCCGACGCAGACCCAGTTTTTTTCTCGTGGAAATTGAGTGTTTGGGTGTTACCTATACGTGATGATTTTAACTGGAGGAGTTAGGTATCGTTTTCCTAGTAACTTTTCACGCTGAATCGAACGGTGACACTCCTGATAAATTTCGACAGATAGAAAATGGATTTTTCGAGAAAAAAAGTGCATTTTCGGACATAACTATCACCACATCAGCACCTCCAACCTCATTGTTTACTACCTGCCTGAGTTTATTGAATACCGCTTATAATAAAGTCGTTTCTTATTTTACTGAATTAATGATTCATAATTTCAGTTGAACTCAACAATGTTCAAATAAAGGAAAAAAATATGTTTTTTACATTCTACTGAAATGTTCTCCCCTCATTTGCATAGTAAAAGCATAGTGAGGATTAATTCCCTGTATTATCAGCGGTATTCAACAAACACAGGCAGGTAGTAAACAATGAGGACGGAGGTGTTGAAGTGGTGTTAAAGAAAAAACTCTGAGACACTTTTTGTTGGAAATTAGTTGTAGAATTGATCCCTGAATTCTACTCAAACCTGAGACACCCTGTATTTTATATAAATATGAAAAAACCTTGGAGCAGAAAGTTTCCTTATATTCAACTCACCCCACCTCAACAGGCGTGAGAATATTTATTCATGTTTTGTACAATCAGTTTGGTAATAAATATTTTCTAATAGAGGTATATATTGAGTAGGTAGGTACTGCCGTTTCCCAAGGTCAAATGTTAGTTTTTAACATTTTCGAATGTCTTCGAACTGAACATTTTAACTGGGACGAACGAGGGTTTCCCTGTATTCAACTCATCCATCTTCCTCACCAGGGGTGAGAATATTCAATTTGGGTGCAACTTGCTGTGGAAGTTGGAACAGGGATCCAGTACAAATCAGTAGGGTAAGTTGCACACTAGTTGTAACGGACAGAACTAGAGTGTAACACACTAGAGTGTGCGCAGATTGTTCTGTGATCCTAAACTATTCGAATTCGAATAGTTGGAACAGACCTAATATGGCTAAAAGACACTGGGAAGGTATTCAGTTCATCTTTGGATCCATTGACTGATGACGTCACAGCTTAAGAATGCCCGCTTTATCGCCCCAAAAGTTTAAGCAGCTAGGTATTTAATTTTTAATGCACTAATTGGATTTCGGAGTTTAACATTTGTTCAGGTTTTTTTTAGGGTGCGGAATCTGAATCTGAGGTCGAAAATGTCGAATTCCGACCAATGTAGCGAGCTCGGAACCTTTTCCTTAGAATGGGGAATTATCATAAATTGTTTTTCAATTTCATTTTCTGAAAGATAATGGCTTAAAAGATATAATACTGAAGTTGTAGGACAAAAATAGTGTAACTGTAGTTTTAGAAAATTTATTGACATTTTCATTATTGTCCTATGGCGGGATAGGATTGAGGATTGATAGTGTCGTTGAAAATGATGTCGCCTGTCATTGGCCAAACCCGGTTCAAGATGCCAATCAAACAAAACGAACAATAACAAAATTGTTTGAGCTCCTGATTAGTGTGAATCAAATTAGCTTAAATAAATTATTAATTGAATTAATACATTATTTAAATTAATTATTTTTCCCTGATCCTTATCCAATCTCAGCTCATTCTTTTTCGGTTGTTCTTTTAGTGTGACGTATAAAAGTGTTTCTCAAGGGCCTTCAGAATGCCGCCTGTTATTCAAACAGCTGGGATTTTATTCCAAGTTTTCTCCACAACAGAACGATAAACTATTTTTTTTTCTTTGTTTTTGTTATGTGTTATTTTATTCCAAATAACAATACAAAAGCAGAGAAAATTTGATTTTCTCATACACGATAATTCCCCATTGAATTTTCGTACTAGAAAAATTTACTATTTTCAAACCCTGCTAATTAGGTAGGTAGGTACTTACAGTAATATTTTCAGACTCAGACCCATCCTCAGGATTTAATTCTGCTTTCAATTCTTCCAGTTCTTCATGGGTGATTATACAAGCTTCCTGTCCATGAAAAAAATATAATGCAGTTGTACAAATTTATTATGAGAATCGATGTAATTGGATTAAATTATATGGCAAAACTCTGCTTGAAATGGAAAGTAATTTCAATTTTTCAATACTTTCAATATTCTTATAGGTAGGTACCTACTATAGGAGACTTGTTACTCACCGGTAGCTGTTCCAGTGATATCACAGTTGAAATCTCAGCAGCATCGAACTCATTTGAAGATGCACCTTCATCAGAACCCTGCGAATTGAAGGACTACCAGCTTTACGGACATGATTAGAGACCGGATTTGTATGCAATTGCATATTTATCTTGCTTCATCTGTCTTCCTAAAATTGTATCATTGTTTGAGATGACTTCAGTAGATGCTCTGGTTCAAATTTTGTACTAGGTACATGTTTTTGCATATTCGAACTATAGATGCATATTCGGGGAAAATTCGTGATTCTGCATATTTAGAGATAATCAAGTTTCAAAAATTTTGAAATTTAATGATGCATTTTGACTATTTTCGGAGAACGGGAGAAAATAAACGTATCTATCAAAAGAAGGATAAGTATTATTGATTATTGAGGGAATTTATGGTAAACAGAGACCTGATATCAAACTATTTACCTCCTTTGAGGTCAATGTTCATCTTTACGCATTGCGAATTTTGGGGCAACCAGAGGGATATAGAAATGTAATGATTCGTGGAATAGGCAGGTACCTAACTGAAATGATGGCCAGGATTTTTTCGTATTCCCTTGCTGTTGGAAAAGAAGCAGCAGTAGATAGGAGAAATTCCATAAAAATGAGGATTTATCGTCATTTTTTTCTGGAAGGTAATGACCCAAAAGAAACAAAAATAGTGTATCTGTAATTTTAGAAAATTTATTGAAATATTTTATCGTTGTCATTTAGCGGGAAAGTGACTTTGAAAAGGGTGTTGTCTGTCATTGACCAATTCTGTCCAAGATGCCAACCTAACAAAACGAAACACAAAGCCCATCACTGTTTGGGCTCCTGATTAGTGAGAATAGAATTTACATAAATAATAAATTGATTGAATTAATTAATTATTAATCAAGTCTTAATTGATTATTTAAATTACTCCTATTTTCACTGCTCTCAATGCGATCTCAGCCTGTCATTCAAACAGCTGAGATTTTATTCCAAGTTTTCTCCACAGCCGAACGATAAACTATTTTTTCTTAGTATTATTCAGTGTCTTCAAGATAGCCAGTGTTTTTTTTTTTTTTTTTTCAAAACTTCATTCTACTTCTCTTGAAATTTAGCCCCATTTGAACCAGGAATTGGACGCCTTTTTGGCCTTATTTATTTTATTCCAAACAACAATATAAAGGCAGAAAAAGTGTGATTTTCTCATACACGATAATTCCCCATTGGAATGTAGAGGAGAAATTCTATGAAAATTAGAATGGTGGTGAGGAATGAGGGGTGGGGGTGAGCTTTTCACCCTTCGTCGTTCTGAGTTTGATTCTTTGATTGGAGAAGTGGTGAGTGAACTGTTAAACAATAATATTTTGTAAAAATGCCAAAAAGTTGTTCTCAACGCGCCATAGTTCGGGCATGGGTTGGATTTAATTTAGGATTGTTCCACAAAAAAGGCGTCCAATTCCTG
This sequence comes from Lygus lineolaris, assembly GCA_030264115.1. Lineage (NCBI taxonomy): Eukaryota > Metazoa > Arthropoda > Insecta > Hemiptera > Miridae > Lygus > Lygus lineolaris. The sequence goes on from JAEMON010000004.1 coordinate 22,808,533, forward strand.
GTTCAAATGGGGCTAAATTTCAATAGAAGTAGAATGAAGTTTTGAAAAAAACACTGTCTATCGTGAAGACACTGAATAAAATTTGAAATGGAAAGGATGAACACAGAACAAGATGCAAGTGAATGTTCTCAGGTTTACAGACCCAGTAATTTTGAGCAATTTAAAATTTGATCCCATCACTTCTGTTGATGTGCAGCGTTCTTTCTTCATCTCTAAGAATATCCTATAGTTTGTTAAAAATCCACCTTTTACCGCTGTTTATATTGTGTTGTTCCTGTACGTTGAGTATTCTGTGGAAACTGTAATGAATTTTATGCAAATTTCATTCAAAATTATTTCTTATAGAGCGATTTCTATCAAGTATTGAATTTAACATCCCGAATTTTACACGTTTGTTACTGCATGTTTTGCATATTTAACTGGTTTTTACTACATATTCTATGGCATATTCGGGATAATTATGCTGCATAAAAATCCGGTCTCTTGACTTGATTATTATGCAGGTATCATACTGTAGTGCCTAGTACAAATCAACAAATTGCCTTGGATTTTACAGAGTCAAAGGCTACAATTCGATTTTGACGTACATAATAATATTAAACATGCTAAACAACAAAAGGTAGGTACTTGAACGACTAGAAGTAAAATAGAGGTGTAGGTTTCAACTTACCTCAGCTGGGGTTTCAAGGATTGGAAATGTATTTTCCATTTTAATGTGTTGATGGACAATGTAGGATCTTCCTCGTAATAGACTAGACAGATCTTCTATTATCTTGAGTAGGTAGCTATATTGTAGCAAGAATATTTAAGTAGGTACCTTCGATATATTTTACGTCTACTCAGGATATATTATGCACATTGTGTTGTTTTTACTTACAAATAAAATCATAAAGGTTAAATTTAAAATCATGATCGCATTATTGTTCGATCTACTCATCACCATAAGGTAAGTATGCTTACCTACCAAACAACATTTATAATATTAAAAAATAGTAATACCAATAGTAGGTAAGTACATTTCTAATATTCAAAAATACCTACAATAATAATTAAGTTTAAGGTAGGTATAACTACCTGTCTTCCTGGTTCTATTAGATAATTAGATGGTACCTTGGAGTGGATGGTCTAAGCTCCTTTACTAACTCTCACGCGAGTTTAGGGGTTCCCATGGTTATACTATTTACCCCCTCCCTTCCCCTTCCAAACAGAATATGAAAATCTGTTGGCCTGGAGTTCACTAGATCTTTGGAAGGGGACGAAAAATGGATTAAGTGACGTTTGATAATATTTTAATTAGGTACCTACCTACTCTATGAACTTCGTGTGTATGTTTATTTATGCACCAACGTTCCAATTTAAAAAAAAGTAAACAGTCATTCTACAAGAAGGTTAGCTTTTTAATTGATTTTAAATATGGGTGAAGTCCCAGATGGGCATAGCGGGATTTCAAGAACGATAGTACCAACCTAGGTAATCAGGTCCATGTATTTATCTAGTATTTTAGTACCTATCTAGTACGAGTAGGTGCCTGTATTTACCTGTACATTACCTACCTACTTCCATTTTTTTTTATTGCGGTTGACAAAAACCTGGTGCGAGGCTCCTTGCCTCTGGCTCTTTTTTTAGCGAATGTTTAAAGAAAATGAAGCTATTGCAATGGCTTCAAAATTTTAGTAATGCAAATTTCTGAAAATTTTCTTCATGGAAATCCGTTTCAAATTCGAAATTTAACATAATTTAATCATTTAACATGTGTTACTCCAGACAATATCTAACCCCGGGAATCGAGATTTAAAAAAATCCAAAAAAATTAAAATGTCAATAATATCAAGAGGAAGGATGAGTTCGTTGGCCAGAATTTTTTGAGTGGGTATTCCAAGGGGTCAAATTTTGAAAATCTAGAGTCAAAGTTCGCATAAAAACGTGTTTTCGGAATCAGCGTGAAATTTCCTATAAGAGTTTCCCGCCATATCGGTTAAAATTATTCATTGAAAATTCGCTCATCAACTCATACTGCATGAATGGAACTTTTTGCATTCAAACGTGATTTTCCTCCTTATTTTCCATAGTAAAATAAAACAAGACCACAACAACGCTAGGATACAAAATTCAACGCTCTTTCTAATGGTGTCCTAATTTTCCGCTGTAATTAAGGGAGTTATGACTATTTTAAGGTCATGGTAGAAAACACAAACAAATCTTATAAGTGAAAATACTCCCACAACGATGGGATTAAACAAAAAACTCTTGGAGAAAGTGGTCTGTATGGTTTAGGGGCGGGGTTTACAGACGGTCCTCGAGTTTCATGGAGACCTTGAGATGGTCTTCGAAAATTCCTTATCCTTAAGTCGAATTCGTTTTCCAAATTTCGAGGAGACCAACTCAAGGTCTCCTTGAAACTCGAGGACCGTATATAAATCTCGCCCTACAATACCTAGTCATTTCAAATGTTGCGCCTTGCGCCGTATGTGTTTGCGCCGTTTACCGCCAGAGTTCAGAATGAAGCCACTCCCCCTCGGACACAGAGTAACGGAGGCAACACAAGGTGAAGGTAAACTTCACTTTCACTTCGGATACGAGTAAAACGAAATGGGCGACGAACGGTCGGGATCGAGAAAGACATACAACGGGATCTACGTGCCGCAGGAGAATGTGGGTTGTGCTTCGACACCAAAACGAACGCCACGGTTCTTTTTTCGACATCTCAAAATTGTATTAAATGAAGGAGAGATCTTTTAACGAATGTGTTTGTCAGAAGCTGTTCCGACTATGTGCCAGGAGAGCAAGAAAGTGTCCAACGAAGGAAATACGATGAAGTCCTCCAAAGTAAGTCCATTCAAATTTCACTTCCTCAAGACTTGCCTATTAGAAGGCTACCCAATGCCGCCGATCTGAGCCGTCTTAAGCTCTCGAAAGACTTGGGATTAAGTACGTCTTGAACTTTTTGCTAGGATTAGTAGGAATTAAGTCTTGAGCTCTTGAAAGATGAAGGATTATGCGAATGAGTATTGGTTCACAGTACAGCCATCAAGGGAGTAGGTTTGCAGCTCCAGAAGAAGTGCCCTAGAAAATCAAGAAGTAGATACCACCTACCAACCGAGGTGGGTAGGTTATGAATTTAATAATGTTAAATATACAATGTCAGAACCTAGTGTTAAACTTTAACAACTAACTTTTTTTTTAAACAAAATAAAAAACTTTTGATTATGGAATGTCAAGCTGAAAGTGAGGATTAGGCACTTCGTAGTTTCTCTCCTAATAATTTAATATAGGTACCTACGTTGAGAATAATAGGGAAGGATAAGGTAATTGATATGCATATTGCTGATTAACAGATTGCCATTGAACAGCAACATGGTAGTGAAATACCTGGTTTATTATAAGCATAAAGCAGTGGTTCTCAACATTGGGGGGCGCGAGACTGTCTGAAAATAGTAGGTATATAATAATAATAACATAATATGATCTGAAGACATTAACAGACAGACCAATGTGACAGCTGAGTTCAATATCCAACTATTCTTATGCATATTGCAGTTACGAATTTCCCTGTAGTAGCCTGTATCACGAAGTTATTTTTGTTTCAATCGAGTTATCAAGTCGTTAATCATGTTCCCAAAATTGAGTGGTTTCACTTTCGTGTTACTGACTTCTGTTGAAAGTGTAACTGCAACATGAATCAGAGTCGCTGTACTTCTCTCCTCTGACCCTTTGATTCATAAATCCTACTTCAAAATTTGAACACGTTAGGTAGGTATGCGATGGCATTCACAAGGGATTGTCTAGGCCCTTGGGGGGGGGGGGGGGGGGGGGGGGGGGGGGGGGGGGGGCTCAAAAAATGCTCATGGAAGGGGGGCATGTCGGAGGAAAGGTTGAGAACCACTGCCATAGAGTAACGAAGACAACTTATAACTAGGGATAAGATTTGTATATAAGTAATACTGTAACCCTTTGCATGACACGTAGGCTTTTTTGACCCATGAGGGAAATTGAAGGGGTTGCGTTGGTAACACTGGAGCTCATGAGAGCCCTGAGCGCCTCCATAATTTCCTTTCAGTTAGTTGTTGAGTGACTGGTGTGGTTCTAGTTTGACTTTCCTTATTCTGGAAGACTGAGGAGAAAAAACTTTATTGTAAAACAGAACTACTACGTTCATTTTGTCGTCATTTCAAGATGTACTTATTTTGTAGACATTTTTTGTAGATCTATTTTAAATATTTTTTTTTTGTCATTTTGTGCACCCACTCAATGTAGAAATAGGTAAGGCTGCTTTTTTATTCAAATAAATAAAAATTTTGTTTCATTTATTGAAGAAAAAAGAAATTTCAAAAACTGTTTTCTAATAATTATGTTGAAATTGGTTATATTGGATGAAAGAAACTATGTTGAAATGTTTTATACTACCCTTACATTTACAGTTATAGGTACATTCAAAAAAGTTACATTTTGGATATGCAGAACAGCATAATTTGCATAAATTAGGGTGGTAGGCCAAAAAAGCCCACGTGACGCCAGACACTAGAAAATTTCACGTGTCTTGCAAAGGGTTAGAAATAGGAAATATGTAGGTAACTATTTTTTTTCTGGCACGCAAGGTGATGGACAGTGAAGGGGTGTGGATATACCCCGTCCATTTCCTTCTAGGTCCATGCTAATAAGTAATTCGATTTTGCAGAAATTGGAAAAGGCCAGACCAGAGCATCCCGAAGAAATACGGCATAACTTGATGCGAAGAAAACCTCCGATATTCTTTAGATTCAACATTCAAGTCGATATGGTCGCTTTGACGTTTTTTTTCTGTGGGTTGGCAACTCGATTCTATAAATTGGCACAGCCAAAAAATATCGTGTAAGTACCTATTATATTGTGTAAACCTATTAGGGCGGGATTTGTAGACGGTCCTCGAGTTTCAAGGAGACCTTGAGATGGCCTCCTCAACATTTGGAATACGGATTCGGCTTGAAGAATCCTTGAAACCCATCTCAAGGTCTCCGGAAGTTCGAGGACCGTCTATAAATCTCGACCTAATGTTACACTTTGATTGTAACTTGGTTAGGTACCAGATGAATTTATTACGATGAACCAGATGAAGTACCTACCTAGGTATTTACTGTATTTGTTTGTTTTCCTGACTCCCCCTCCAATAGTCCGAAAAATGTCTGCCATGTGAGGGTGGCACGTAGGCCACCTTCCTCCTAAATCCTTAATATTTTTCATGTTTTTTTGATCATTGAAGAGAAGGTTTAAGTGTAAAAGACTGTGAGCCAGTCTCCAATAATGACTAGTCTAATTTCAGCGAGATTGGACTAATCGTCAAGATTGGGCTAATTGTCAAAAATCCTCTTATATTTTAGAAGAATTCCACGTTGGCGCATGCCCAGTAGAGAGTATGAATCCTTCAAGGAGGCACCTTTTGAGAGGCTATCCCCTTCTACCCTCAAAATTTGAGCAACATCGGATCATTATTATAGAGTTTATATAGGTTCAGTCTCTCGTGCATGCACAGGCACTAACAATTTCATTGAGTTCCTAACTACTCTTTATTTTATAGTGACATTTTTACTGTAGGTACCTATTCAAATGCCCGATTTAAATTCGATCTTTGCACTTAATATCGATTTTTTAGCTCAATATATCGATGTTGATAGATCGAAATAATTTGATTCAAATCGTTTTTTTTCAAACTTTGATCTGCATCCTTACTAACAGCTATTGCAAAAGCGATTACGTAGGCGTTTCTGCCTTAACCTGCATATTACATAAAAATCTGATGAAAATTCCTGGGTTTTTTTTTCCTCACGGCCCTCGGACCAAAAACAACATTGCGTGTAGAAATTTTGATTCTGGAGAAGTTGGGGTGAGTCGGTGCTGGCAGGCCAGGAATGTGGAACTGTCTCTCGTTGTCACGGTTCCAAACAGTGACAGCCCCTTCGTTCTTACCGTTACAGTTCCATTGACAAGGCCTTGCTTCTGTTATGCCATATTTTGAATTAGTACCATGTGTACTTCATTGAAAATTTGATAAACCTACTGATGACCAGCTTTTAGAAATCGTAATTTGATTGAAAATGGTTGAGATGTGAACTCAGTCACGAGGGGAAAAAAGTAGTAAAAACTCGGAACATTAATGCAAAACAAGAAACGAATTTTATTCAAATAAATTATAAGGACCTGAAAATCAGTCAAATAGTTTTTAATTTTCATCCAAAAAATCAACAGTCTCGGCCTCTGAGGCAAAAGCCTTTTATCACAACTCGAATTTTATTCAAATGGTGGAACTGTACCGGTCAAATGGAACGGTTTATCGTCACGGTGACAGCCAAAAACCGGGACCGACACACCAATGTGGAGAATAAAAATTTCTCACATCAAAAATGTGATTACGAGGCTTTCGCAGGGTACTACCTTGGAAGACTCAGAAGCAAAACAGTAGGTAACCTCGATATCAGGTGGCTCGATAAGCGAAGACCAAATTGAGTAGGTAGACGGTAGGTACATACCTGCTCCCCTCCCTCGGGGCCCCTTGTGGTTCCCATTTTTTTCATCGAAAGTAAGCTTCAATACCCTTGCAAATAGCTACTAAATTCCACTCCTCACTACTTGATTCCATTTATATTCCTATAGCAGATAAGCCTATTTTCTCCTGTCATATCTTACAGTTTCGATGAACTGCATTTTGGAAAATACGTCGGCATGTACATGAAAAATATATTTTTCTTCGATCTACACCCTCCTCTCGGAAAACTTCTGATCAGCTTGGCAGCATCATTGGCTGATTTCAATGGTGAGTAGGATCCTGGTGTGATTTTGAATTTTAGAAATAAAATACAAATTCGTCGACAACACAATCTTGGTAAATAATTCTGCTTGTCGACTTAGGATTCAATATTGATTTTCAGGAAAATTCAAATTCGACAAAATTGGTTCGCCCTACGACGACTCTGTTCCCATTTTTGCATTGAGGTTTGTTCCTGCATTGTGCGGTTCTCTCATGATTCCATCAGCCTACTATTTATTACTGGAACTCGGTTGTCGGCAGTGGACTGCTGCTCTCGGCGCCTTCTTAATCCTATTCGGTAAGTCCTGCGTTAATTTTGTCATTTCTTAAACTTTTTGGGGTGAAATCTTAGTTGGCAGGTAACAGGCCTATTGTTAACTTAATGATTTTGGGTAATCACAACGTATATTTGGATACAGCTGCGACTCGGGGTGGCAGATTCTTACATTCTTGTCAAAAATATGCAACAATATTTCAATCGAAATATTTTGCAATAAACTTCCAACACTGGTAGACCGCGGCCTGAATAACATGAAAATCATCTTCAACATCTTCACTGGTAGCCAACCCAGTATGAGGTCTGTTCCAACTATTCGAACAGTTGTAGCAGACCTCCAAAAGCCCTTGAAGTTCCCATCACTACCTCTTAGCTTGTGTGGGAGACGAAAAAGGAAAACAAAAAACTATCTTGGAAATAACAAAATTTCCATGAAATGGATACTAATGATGTAAAACTATGGAGACTGTCGATATAGTACTATCGAAAAATATTAATGAAAATGCCGATATTCTGGGTAAAGAGGGTTTCAAAAAAATTCCTGCAAAGAGGTAAAAAAATGGGTCCAATTAATATATATTAATCATCTGGCCCAAAGAAACTGATGGATATAGACAAACGAAAACGCTCATAACGTCTTTTGATCCAAAACAGGCTTCTTGGTTTACGTCCAAAAGCCGGAACGTAATAAGAATAATGACTGGCTCACTGGCCGGCATTCCGCTTTACATCATGGATGAGAGTGTGTCCTTGTGAACAGGGAGAGGACACTGCTGAACACTCCCTAGGCAGATGCGACCGTTTCTAGAGATCCAGATTGGAAGCATTTTGTCACCACATTGTGGAACGCACTTCACTCCGTGATATTTTGAGGAAAAGCTGATGGAAATTTGCTGATCTCAGCAAAAGATTTACTGATTCAGATTTGGGGTACCTAGCTCGAGTGGAAGCCATCAGAGCTTGAAACTCTCTTCCAACGGTAACCAAGCCGGAGGTAACACAAATCAACAGAGGTGAAACCTAGGATAAGGGAGGAAAACCCTTGTTCGATCGGCTTGTGCCTAGTGTTGAGCAATTAAACTAGACAGTGGCCGTGGCCAGCCCCAAAAATTACGGTTTGAACCTCGAAGCTTAGAACTACCAGAGGAATATTCATACAATTCGCGTTACTAACCGCTCAGCCATCCTCTCCGTTGCCTATGTGTGAAAACTTTTGGAGCTTAGAAGTTTCCAGTACAGACATGGTACTCATGCTGCTCAATCCAATCTCTCCTCTCTGTTTTTTTGGTTATTATATATCCACTTCAGCATCCACGACGATCTTACAAATCTCAACACTAGACATTGCTGCTGGCAAACTCAGTCATCGCCCCCAACCCCTAACTTGCATGCCCCTGGGTAACTCCAAGCACTGAGTGAGCAACCTTGACAGCTTATTTTGAACTTGCAGATTTAGTTTACAATTTTGGCATTGATTGCAGATAATGCATTTCTCACCCAATCACGCTTCATCCTTATGGAACCGATGTTGCTTCTCACTACCATACTTGGACTCTTGTTTCTTCTCAAATATCGCAACATGCGACATTCGTTGGGTATAATTTGGTGGATAACGTTGGCTTGTTCAATGGTATTTCTCACATTTTCGTCCTGGTAAGTGCTTGTGTCAATAAATATTTCTCATCACACATTGATTTTCAGTCGGTAAACTTGAGTAATGACTTCTTTACGATTTCAGTATCAAATACATCGGGTTCAGCGCGCTGTCCTTGGGCGTAGTGATTGTCTGGAGGGACTTCTGGGGGATACTTCCTGACAAGCGGCTGTCGAACAAGCAACTCCTATTCCGAGGGTTGCTCCTCGGAGGGACGATGCTGCTGATTCCTTTATCGATTTACATAGCAGTGTTTCACGTTCACCTCTCATTGCTGTATAAGGCAGGCCCTCATGACTCAATCATGACGAGTGCTTTTCAAGCAAGTCTTGAGGTGAGTATGTACAAAAACCGTTGATCAGGCAAATCAATAATTTTATTAGCATCTGTGAACCAATGGTTTGAGTGGTGCAAGGATAATTTATTGTTGCTCTTTGTCATGTTCTTTGAATCAATAGACTGAAAAAGTTTGGACGTCAGAAATGCATATTACAAGCCAATTTCTTCCTCTTCAATTCCTGTAATAATACCCACCTCTGGTTTCGGTGATGATTTTTCTGGGTCAAATTTACCTTACTTTTTTGAACACTTTTATATGGAAAATCCAGAGCGAAATAAGGCACCAACACTTATAAAGTAGGTAAGTATAGAAAGAGAATTGTTTGATTTTCAAGTAGTGAATAGGCTCCAAAAATACTCTTTATAATATCCATGATTAAGGTTTTTTTTTTTTTAAATCGAAGTGGAAGAAGGTGGGTAGTAATATCCATTATTGATGTCATGACTTTGAGTCTGTTCGCCACTTCAATTGGAATAATTATTGAAGCTTGAAGGTCAAACTATCCTTCTCCGCAATCTAGACCTGCACTAATTCAACGTTGGACCAACAATACTACAAATTGAAATTTACCTTGGAGTCGTACATTAAGGCGGGTTTTTAAGGTTTGGTTACCATTTTATCGTTGCCTCTAAATGGGACATTGTAGCGATTTATTGGAGTTGGGTTGGATGGTTGATGCTGGCCAGCATCGATTTCTGCAAATCGCAGCGACATGTTTGAACGTGTAAACGGTCGCTCCCACTAATTGCTCCGACGTCACCCAGTTTGCACTTGCCACTGCTGCACCAGATAGCTTCTCGTTGGCACCCCTGGCAAAAATGGAACGGGTTTGCCAGAAATCGTTACGATTCATCGTAGTGTGTAAACAGCCCCTCATCTCTTTTGATTTATTGGAGCAACCACATTGTTAAGATTTATCGTAGCTTGTAAAACCCGCCTTTATCCTTCGCAGGGTGGGCTGGCTTCCATCACCAAAGGTCAACCGCTGGAAGTTGCGCATGGCTCCCAAGTCACCTTACGTCACACACACGGCAAAGCCTGCTGGCTTCACTCCCACGCAGAAGTCTATCCCATTCGATACACCGACAAAAGAGGAAGCTCGCATCAGCAGCAAGTCACATGTTACACTTTCAAGGCTAGTGTCACAATTTAAATTCGTTGATACGCTTTGTGCCACAACAATCCTCAACCACGAGTTTTAAATAAGATATTAATAAATAATTTTTTCTTCTTCTATAGGATCTCAACAATTGGTGGATAATTCGACGTCCGAATAAATCCAATTTGGTTGTAACTTCGCCTCCCGATGCTATCAAACACGGTGATATCGTTCACTTGATTCACGGTATCACCGGTAGAGCTCTCAACTCGCATGATGTTTCAGCGCCAATATCACCTCACAATCAGGTGTGTTGGCAGTTTTCCATCATTCTCCTTCATCATTTCCATAGGAAAATTTTCACACAGCCATGTAGCAGAGAAACTACAGGCTTCGTGTTCCCTCAGCTCTATTTATTCCCCCTCAAAAACGACAATAACAACTCAATTCTTCCATTAAACTGAATGATACATTTTGGAATTTACAATCAGGATGACATTTCCAAGATTTGAGTTTTCAAGTCAACACAAAATAAACATTGATTCCTCTTTCTTCAGGAAGTCAGCTGCTACATTGACTACAACGTGTCAATGCCTGCTCAGAATCTTTGGAAAGTAGACATAATCAACCGTGAAGTCGAAGGGGACGTATGGCACACCATTCAATCTCAGGTAACTAGCAAGATGTTGCCTATTACATAAAGAACCTTTCGCTAGAATAATAATGGGCCTTTTGCGTGACTTTCATCCTACTAGTTGATCACTGAAAAGTAATGAAAATGAAGTCATACTGCAGAAATTACTTCTCTGTAATTTTAAGGAATTTCCTTGATGAAATTTCTGTAATTCAATTATTCACTCAACTAAGTTCCTTTTCTGATTGATCAGTAATAGCAACAATAGTATCCATGCCTTACCTGAACGTTGGATATCTCCCTTGTGATTGGTTTGGTCATCTCCAGAGACGTCAAAATGTCATATTTGATTATGTCATATGTTTTTGTCATAAAATAGCCGTTTCGGGGGTAAACATCATAAAATGGCCAATTCCTGAAAATAAACGTCATGAAATGAGAAAATAAACATCACAAATGTCATAGAATAAATGTCATGAAATGAAAAAAATAACATCATAAAGTTGACGTCTCTGGTCATCTCAGTTCCTTTCCAGTTTCCTCAACTTACCGCCTTTTTCAAATTCCTCGGATTTTCATCTTATTTTTCCAATTGCCAGATTGATGAAATATTTTTATATTATCCTATTAACAGATTTCTGATGTTCTAAAGAACAAGACGCAGGCAACCAGAGTTAAATCTTCAGATTCATGCAAATGCCCCATTCATTTAATGTTTGAGTGAAATTCGATAATAATTGTGGTCATTTTGTTTCTCTTTAATCACATAATTGTATCATCATGCCTACTAAAGGTGCGATTGATCCATGTGAATTCAAGCCAGGCGTTGAAATACAGCGGGCGGCAACTCCCAGCGTGGGGCTTCAATCAAATGGAAATTGTCACAGACGCTGTTCTCCAGCAAGATGACACTGTGTGGAATGTGGAAGAGCACCGCTACACCAGATGTAAGTGTTCATTTAATTCATGTTCATCTACACGATAACCCTTCACTGTGGATACCTACAAAAATGTTGTTTCTATTACGTAAAATAAAGCATGTTATCTTTCATCCATTCAAGCTATTGTTCTTGGAGATGTTGTGTGGTGTCTTCACATACTTACTTGTGTGTTACTGCTCTGTCTGAATGTTCTAGTTGACGACGAAAAAGAGAGGGAACGAGATTTGATAAACGCCGAGATGATACCGCTCCAAGGTACTAAGCTCTCGTGGTGGACCAAGTTCTCGGAGCTTCAATATAAAATGCTGTTTCCTTCTCAAGAGAACGTCCAAAGTCACATGTACAGCAGTGATCCACTCGAATGGCCTCTGATGACGAGAGGGATAGCCTACTGGGTCAGCTCGCAACACAATGTAAGATAAACTACCTACCTTCTTGCTCTAATGCTCATTAGTGATGGGGACAGGTACTGGGAAGTGCTCTTTGAGGTGAACTGCGAGGAAAGAACGATAGTTCAGTAAATAAGATAATGTTCTGGTAAAATATCTTTCCACTACAGGTGTAGTGTTTCCACTACATACAATGTTGCTAACAAACATAAATTGCGCATTTTTGGGTTTCTAGGCTGTTTGGAATTTGGGAATAAAACTTTTATTTTATTTTAAGTGGATGTAGTAAAAGTTTGATAACAAGAACAGTTTTACTTCTTGTATCCTTAAGACTTCCTGCCACCTCAGGCTCTCGAATTTCCTTCTCTTGGAAAGGACGTAAAGTTTGGTCTGCGAGGTAGCCCTCGTGACAGATTCCGGAATTTCATTATGGATATATCAATCAAATGTCGTGAACTATATAAGCCTGGTCCAGACTCTTGGGGTGTAGCCCGAGGAGTATCCTCACCGAAGTTGGACAAGGCGGAAGCACACGCATCCACACTCTCGCGAAGTACTCTCTGACAACTGAATGATTAATGCGGTTCCTCGTGTCCCTTGACTCGGGATACAAAAACCGCTCAAAGAGCGAAGTCAGGCGAGGCGAGGAAGGGCGAGGAACCCCAAGCAAGCCCTTCCACATTCTCGTTCCTAACCTCGTTTCGATGTCGGACTGAGTGAGGCGAGGAGGTACGACAGGAACATCTCCACATTCTCGCTCCTCGGGCTACTCCGCGAGAGTCTGGGCCAGGCTTAATGGTACGAGCTATAATATACTTAGATAAGCTAACCAAGCAGAACCACAGCAGCTCTGAATCACAGAACACGAATGAAAGTTTATTCGCAAATTCCAAACAACTTAGAAATCCAAAAATGTGCAACAGGTGTTAATGGGCCCAAAGGAAGGATCAGGTACCAAACAAACTGTCCTGTCTTCCCCAGCCTATTGTGCATTGACCACCGTTATCTAGTCTAGTTTGTAGTTCTTGTTTGTTACTGATGATGGCTTAGCTGTCGAAATAGATTTAACTTTGTAGGTAACTCATTATTTTAATGGAAATGGGCAACGTTTTTCATCGACTCCGGTTTCTTTTTATTGAAATGGCTTTCCACAACTTCATCGTGAGTGATTTAGTTAGTAACGTTATAATTTTCATGGACTCCATTCTGTGCTAGAAAAAGCTGGAAGCTAACCCCAGAAACTCAAGAGAGTTCTGAAGCATTTTATCACTCATTCCTCTTCAACTCCAAACCAAACTAGGCATCGTCACGAGTTGCGCCCCCCATTAGTCCGTTTGACTACAAGCCAGAGGTCGAACCCGATCCATAGTGGCGTACGCTTTTATAACTCTCTACCTGGAATGTGGCGAAGTCTTCCGAAAGAACAAGTATCCACACGTCTGAAACTCCTTCTGATCGATAAGGAGTTGTATGATCCGCGCGACTTCTTCGGCATCAAATTCTGATCATAATTTTACTTGTTCGTACAGATCAGATATACCTTCATATTTATTTTATTCATTACCAACGAAATGTAATGACGTGTATATTGAGCTTGTTATTATTTTTTTCTTGTTTGACAATTGTTTATACACTTTGTACCTCAACAATAAAAAACTTTGAATTGAATTGAACTTCACATTACTATTAATTGTTCTTCAGTTGCCAATTTTGAGACTGATTTTGAGCTCGTGCCCCAACAGCCTGGTTTTGCAACTTCGAGGAAAAAATATCCCTCATTAACCCATTACTTAGTGAATCTGCATAGAATGCAAGGAGGAATTGTTTTTTGGCCAACCTTGAGGCAAAGAAGAGGTTGAGGTTGACTTGTTTGTGCTCATTGGCCTCTTATATTTCTTGTCATTTTCTTGTTGCTTTCGCATTCAGAAAATAAAATATTCGATGGCATCTAGTGTACAGAAAACATAATGGACATGATACCTATTATATATTGTTCCATGACAAAATCGATTCTTTTGTTACAGGGACAAATTCATCTCGTGGGAAACATCGCTGTATGGTATGCTGGAACCGTATGTTTGATCCTGTATTCATCTCTTTTTGTCTTCTACTTGTTGCGTCGAAGAAGGTTATGTTTTGATGTTGATCCAGGTAAGCATTGGAGGAATAACATTGAATATCGGTTCAAATTGAGACGCAACCGTCTAATCAAGTCTGCAAAACTGAAAACAGTGTAACGCCGTTATTGAATCTGCTTGGCTGATGATGATGTTCATGGTGTTGGATGGGACGACTTTTGAACCAGACTATCCTCGATTTAAAAATCTCGATATTTTTTTGCGGCATCGTGGCATTGAAGATCTGCACGTGGGGTTGTGTGCAGTAAAGAGCAGGAATTGAGGAGGTCCGTGCAAGAAGGGCACATACGGCAAAGCTGAGTTTTGAGAAAATGGGCCCCAAAGGTTTGCAACGCTCACTCCCGATTACCTATAAGCTATTTTCAGTCTAAACCTTTTCCCCCATCTTCATCACTAGGTTTTCTTTTAGAACTGTCCTCAAGCCTGTTGACGATAAATCAATAGGAGTAGAGAAAAATAGCTAAATTTGAAGAAGGGTTATATGCCCTTTTTGTAGGGAACACAAAATGCCCCCTCCACCTGTTCCCAGCAAGAAGGGCATACGATTTTTAAACAAGAAAACTCATAAGAAACAATGCAATATTTTGAATAACACTGAAAGTAAATGAAAAATTAGCACATATTATTCAGCCAAAAGGCTTTTTAATGTATTATACATCCTAAATGTTTTTAATGGTAAACCAAATTTAAGCGACTCTTAGGTGAAAAAAAACGAAAACATATTTTATAACTTAACGAAAACTGGTCCACACGTCTAAAAACAATCGTTATCATCAAAACAATGCCACTTTTAGCAAAACAAAGTGATTCCCTACAAGAAGGGCACATAATGATAGCTGATAACAACAAGGCTACCAACAAAACAAATAGGAATTTCTTTACCAAACATGGAAGAGAACATGGCGAATCGATTTTTGCGTTCCCCCAAGAAGGGCACATGGGTCCATAGGCCATTCTTGCTCTGACCTCCTCAATTCAGGAATTCACTGGGTGACTGGTGTTACAGATCCATGTGAACAGTTTGGCGTTGCTGTTTTGCAGGCTTGATCACAGCGTTGCGCTTCAATATGAACCCGCCTCAAATTGTCCATACAAATCAAGAATCTCCATGACCGTAGGTATTAGGGATGGGAATTGATTCCTATTATTTTTCTGAAAAATCAATTTTTCAAAATCGAAATTTTTTTTGAAAAATCGTGAATTGATTTTCAACATCCGTTTTTTGAAAAAATGGTGAATCGATTTCCAACTTTTGATTCAGGAAAAAACAGTGAATGAAAAAAAAACTCCTTCAAGAAGAAGAAAGAGGACTACGAAATCTGAAACAGCAACATCACCACGCTTTTCGTTTTTTTTTTTCAAATTTTTTTCTCCTTCAACCGGGAAGAAGAAGAAGGTTTTTTTGCTTCATTTGTTGGACTCCCTTCCTCCATGTTTGATTTACAAATTTGTTTTTTATTTGAAACTCATCCTTAAAACATTTAAACACGTCATCAATGCTAGGAAAATAAATGTTTATCACGCAATAAAATTCAATGTTTCCTACTTAATTGATTTTTGAGTCATCCTTCCCTTTGTAAAAGGTAATTTCAAGCTGACAGCATTATTTAAAAATGGCAAAAAAATGATAGATATGTATGATATACCTATTTCTGTTCCCTTAAAAACGATAACTACGGGATCCTTATGTATTTTCCTAAATTATTATTTAAAAAAATCTATTTGTGGAAAAATCGATTTTTTTAAAAACAATTCTTATTGAAAATCTATCTTTTGGATCTAATTCTGAATCGATTTAAAAAAAATAGTTTTTTTTGTGTAACAATTCCCATCCCTAGTAGGTATACTCATTTGATTCACTCTTTAGTTGATACCACTGCTTAGATGAAGAGTTATTTCAGAAACATGGGACCACTTTGTGAATGCTGGCATCACTTTGTTTTGCGGGTTCCTCTTCCACTTCCTTCCTTATTTCTTCATGGATCGGACCTTGTTTCTTCACCACTACTTCCCCGCGCTGCTGTTCAAAGTCCTTCTCACTCCAGTGGTGATCGAACACATCCACATCGTTCTCAGGTATGTGCCTAACAATATTAGGTATTGCTCGAATAAATACGATTTTCATCGGAATGAGCTTGGAGTCTGATATTGGCGGATTTTTACCTAAAATCGTTTTAGCGAATTTTCGAAGAAAATGAAGCTATTGCAATGGCTTCAAAATTTTTGTAATGCAAATTATTGACAATTTTCTTTATGGAAATCCGTTTCAGACGATTCTAAAACTATTCCTGAAATTTAACAGTTTTTCATATATATATGTGTGTGTGTGTGTCACTCCGGACGATATCTGCCCGAGGAATCGAGATAAAAATTCAAAAAAATTTTAAAATGTCATTAATATCAAAAGTAAGGATGAGTTCGTTGGCCAGAATTTTCGGAGTACTCCAAGGGGTCAAATTTTGAAAATTTAGTTTCAAAAATCGCTAAACGTGATTTTTGAGGTTTTTGGTGTGAAATACCATTCTAAACATAGGAACATGTGGTATATTCGGAATCAACGTGAAATTTCCTATAAGAATCACCCACAAAATCGGTTAAAATTATTCTTTGAAAATTCGCTCACCATCTCATGCTGCATGAATGGAACTTTTTAAATGTTGATTGGGCGCAATATCGAATTTTTCCTTGGTTTACGGGAGCTACCGCGTCGTTTTTCAAATTTAACAGAAAACCCTTGATGGTCTCTGTTTCAGCGGATCGAGAGCTGCCCAAAGGATTTTCACGACCTGCATTTGTGTATGGATGGCAGGAGTTATCTTTGTCTTTGTCAAGTTCTCAGTTTTGAGTTACGGCCTCACCTCTCTCACGGCAAGCGACGTCATCAAGTTGCGATGGCTAGAAACCTGGGACTTGATAATCCACAAGGAATGAAGAAAGCCGTAAATTAGGATCAAATTAACTATAGTACTCGTAACAACGTTGCAGCAGGGTTGCGCTCGAAAAGTACCCAACTTCAAATCCAACTCTATCAACTTCTGTACGTTCATCTCGGTTACTTGAAGCCGAGTTCATATGTTTCAATCCGTTGAAGCCATTCGCATAGGTATCACGGAACATGATATCTCCATGGTTGCTCACGAATGCATGAGACAGGAGCCAGATAAAGTGCAGTTAGTGGATTTGCCACTAGAGCGCAGGACCAGGCGAGTGTGCAATGAACGTTGAGTTATTTTTGAAACAAATTATTACTGTGTTATTAACTATTGTCACTGTGATACATTGTTGTTATTGTTACATCAAGCCATCGCCTGTAGTCAATTAAGCTACTACACCGCCAAGACAAGCTGTCAAGTAGGTATGTGTATTTAGAAATTAAAATGACCATATTATGGGCTTGATGTATTTTTATGTTTGACGGACTTAGTAAATGTAATTCATTGTTGATAACTTATACTCCATGTATCGTTGGTACCTGGAACGTGACAGTAGTTATAGTAAACGGCAAAAGCTTAGACGCCGGTGGGTGGAAGTGGGGACGACATCGCAATCCCACCACACAGTCAGCACTGGGGAAGTACCGAAGGACACATAGGACTCGTCGTAACTGGCTCAACGACTACCAGGGGCCTATTCCTAAAGACTTTTCGTTGTACACTTTGCAATCCTTCGTTTGTCCTCTTCACTTTTGCGAATAATGATAAGGAGGAGTCCAGTCCGTTCCTAGAGACTCGCATCACTCTGCTGTTCTCCTCAAAATGAAGATTATTTCAAAGAGTGTCGTGGGTTATTTATATTGGATTGGCGACACTGTCGATACCCCACCATCTGTTGGTAGAACATAGAGAGATATTAATAAAACCAGTCTCTTCTCTACTGCCTCTTGCACCATTGCCTCTACCTATGTTTTCCATCCATTAAATTTGGCAACGGAATTTAATTGGTTTTTTTTTTTTTTTTTTTTTAATTCGATCATTCAGTTTTCTTTCTAATTTTTTAATCGAAATATTAGTTCGGTGAACGATTCCCGGCGGAATTAGATAAATTAGAAGGATCGCGAGTGCCCCTTGGTCCGCTGCGTTCCAGATTGGCTCATCAGGATCGATTGTGACGACCGCGTGGTACGATGGCTTCTGATCCGTCAGGAACCCCTTCTCGCACATTAGTAATTCAAACTGCCCTCGGCGAATTACCTAAATT
>JAEMON010000004.1:22827979-22847155 GCA_030264115.1 Lygus lineolaris
TTACTATAGATTCCCACAGAAGAGCCTGACTGATAGTGTGATAAAATTTCCTTGCTCGTGGCCAAACGTTGCTGAGTGGACTCAAAAAGAGAATCTCTACGGCTTGGGCCTTAGCCCGCAAGTAACCCGTAACCCACCCCCTCCCGTTTACATAGGTACCAACAGTAGTTGTACAAATATTTTGTGTTAAGTATTTGCCAAGATGTTAATCGAGATGAGAGTAGAAGAGAGGGGACACAGAAGGCAGGGGACGAACCCAAATGCATGGTCCTTAGTGCAAGATCTAAAGTTGGGTTCACATTGAGGCGCAATGCTGTACTCACGTCCGCAACAACGCAAGGCTGTAAAACAGCAAAGACGTCAGAAATGCCTAACCGAAGCAAGATAACGAAATAGATAAAGACCCGCTCTGCTTTGCTGCACAGAACCAAATAAGCTGATCAAGATTTCAGATCAAGCTGAATCGAGAGTCTGGTTCAAAACTCGTTTGTCCGTAAGACCGTAAAGATGGAGAACAGCCAATTAGCCAATCAGATTCAATTACGGTTTTACGGCATTGCAGTTTTGCGGACTTCAGTGCAGTGTGGGCTTAATGTGAACCCAGCTTTAGTGCAAGCTCTAAATCTATCGATATGAAATTTCCTCCAACTCCTGGTGGGAGCCCTACCATTCTCCTATACCAGCCAGCTCTCAAGGTCAGGCTCGTCCATCTTACGAGTACCTTCTGTCCTCCCTTTATCCTACTTTTATCTCGATGACAGTTACACTGTTGTCTTCGCGACTGTTTTGTTCAAACCTTCTTTAGTCTTGAGATATGAGGTGAGAGGAAGCCTCCTAGACTGTGTTGTGCCAGATGGTGTGAGGTACTGCCTCACTCTGGTTTATATTCCTTTCTATTAAGGATTAAACATATTGTTTTTCCAACATAATAGAATAGAGATTCCAATATAATAGAATGTAACAGAATATAATACCAATTAAGTGGCTCGAGGAGTTGTTGTAGCCTTTTATTTATTATTTCTAACAATTTTAGAGATTCAAGTATGTAACTTATTATTTTTTATTTTACTAATTAATGTAGATACCTACTCATTAGTTTTTTTTTGTCATCGACTGCACCTGAATAAATTATTTTTTTATATTTTTTTTTTACATAAATATTATTTACTTAATTTTTTTTGCATATAATATAATTTTTGTAAATGCAAGAAAGGATAAGTTTCTACTTCATGATGTAATAAATTGATGTGCATCGTGAGAGTTGATGTTCATTGGTGATTCCTTCTAGTTGATCAAAACGATTGTGTTTGGAATAGCTTGTAATGAAGGAATGAAGGGTCAAGTGAAGGTTGATGTGGTTCCTAATGGTCTTGGTACCGGTAGAAGACTCTAAAGAGACCAGTAGAATCCCACGAACAAGATGACTTTGAACTACACGAAATTGTAGACAATGCTTCTGACCACAGAAGAACAGTGATGTAAAAACCTATGGCGCAACAGTCCGTGAGGGACCGAGGCCAGTCGACTAGGTAGCTGCAGGTATGAACATGTACGGGGGTTATGACTCTCATCGATTCCTCCCAGCCGTTCAAAGTCAACTTCTGAGATCGGGTTTCCAACATCTATCGCTGTACCTATTGCCTCTGGTGCGTGTTTTACAAGTGACTGCGACCAATAGGTATACAAAAACATCGAAGGACCTCCCTTATAAAAGGGAAAAAAGAGGGGTTGGAAAAGTAACCATAGAATATGCGTAACAGTTTCCGCTCATCTCTAATTATGAAGCTTACTATAATGAAGTTCAAAGAACCATGTTGCTTGGTGCAGGAAGGTTTAGGTTGTGGCAGGGAGAGGGTAGGAATTGTTTGAAGGTAAGCCCAACCTATTGCTACGAGCAACTGTTAGTAGGTAGGTATATACTTGTCGCGTAAGAGGATTCAAAACTAATTTTGGAACAACAGAACTCCGATTATCACGTCAATGGCATGGCGACATAAATATACCAATGGGGTCTGCGCATGAGAAATAAAAATTGGAAAAAACCCATTGTGTTATTTGAGTTGCCATGACTAGTAAACACTATTTATCAGGACAAAAAACTCCATGTGGGAGCAGAAATCGTAATGTTAAAATGGAATGTTTTGAATTTCGCGGGGGGGTGTGACGTAGGTACCTCCAGAGGTACGTACGTCACCGCCCCCTGCTGTCCCTTTAAAAACCGTTCCAACGGTGCCGACATTCTCCGCTTGGATGCGCTTCGACCAATCAGCGCGCTCCATTTCCGCGCGCATTTCTTCAAACGTTCACTTCACATTTCTCTTCGTCGATAAAAAAATAGGGAGACCACATAATTATGAAATAACCCCACTTTGGCCATTTTGAATCGATTTCCTTTCAATAAAAATTGTAAAAAAAAAAATCATGCGCAGACCCCATTAATGTTAAAAAGGAGGCGAAAAAAATGAGAATAGAGAAGGCGGCGCTATCATGGATCAAACTGTACTGACTACGTAATTCATGTGCTGAGGAGGGACCCCCCCTCACCCGCTCCCCCTCAGGAGCTCAAAAAGTTGTAGATAACAAGCCATAATAATGAACATCCAGCCTCACTGCCCTAGGTGGGGGGTGTGACTCTGACGCCAACCCAAGACCTCTTAAGACTGATGCCATTTGCCCACAGTCACAGCCCAGATAAGTTAGGTACGCTACCATTTGACCTACTCTGGTCCCAGAACAGTGATGTTGCTATTCGCAAAAAAGTTGTTGTTAAGTCACGATTCATGTATGGACGTCATATTAATAAGTAACAGTAATAAGTAACCATACCTACCTACATTAGTCTATTACATATAGGTAGTCCCAGGACTCAGGTCCTTTTGTATGTGAAAATAAATGAATTGAAATTAAGGGGTTTGTGACGTCAAACAGACACGTTGAGGCGCAATACCATAAACAAAACCGCAATGCCGTCACATGGATCTTAACACCAGTTGCCCAAGTTCACCTGAATTCCCACCCTTCGCTGCACAGAATGGCAATGTCTTAACAAGGCAAGTTTGGTTCAAAAGACGTCCGGGCAGGTCCACATTGAGATACCAACCTAATCGAACCTGACAGAAGGTAACCACAACGCAAATGAGTAACAAAACCACAACTAACCACAACTTTCGCTTTTTTAAAGTTTTGTTTGGTTGACAGGCATGGACGGGTTTGGCCAATGACAAACGACACCCGTTTCAACGTAACTTTCCCGCCATATTACAATAATTAAAATTTTGAAAATTTTCTAAAATTGCAAATGCATTATTTTTGCTCTACGGCTTCAACATTGTTTCTTTTAAGCCATTACCTTTCAGAAAAAAAAGGCAAAAAAATTGATGATAATTCCCCATTAAGTCTGCAAAAACTGTAATGCCTTTATTGAATCTGATTGACTGTCCACCTCAAAACCTTCATCCTCACATATCAAGCAGAATGTTATACTTTCCCTTTACCATTCAGGTCAGGTACTTACCTATGGGAAGTAAAAAGAGGTAGGCAATGGGAAGGTAAGAAAACCACACAAGAGCTCTGCAAAATAGTTTATTATTAATAGCAAGTGACAATAGCTCGCTTCGAAATGAGGTAATGATTAGGCGGTGTTGTTGGTATTAACAGTTTTCAATCGTACATTATGCCTCACTTCAACATACTCGTACTAATCTTGCCCCAAATGTCGTGTTCTATTTGACAGAGATGGTTTTTTGGTTGAAGGTGTGTAACACACACGGTTGCCAACCTTTTTTCGAAAAACCCCCTAGGCGACGACTAAAACCCCCCAAAAAACCCTTAATCCATTTTGAAGATACTTTTGAGTGCGTGCGTACCTCACGAATCCATTCATTTGCACAAAGCACTAGTGAACCAGCTGACCTCATGCAAATATTACCCAAAATTATGGTTTGTCGCGGAACAGACTGTGTTCTGCGGAATATAGGAGTAAGAAGAGAATACAAAATCAACTGTACAATATGCTATGTAGGTATAATTTGTATCAACATGATGAAGCATCATATTTCTGTTCATAAAACAGATAGATTAGACCAACAACTTGGTACCTATAACTTCCACTATTTACTATTCAAGGTACAACAAAATAGTTGTAAGTACTTAATGGAATGGAGTTTTGCTCCCAGACTAGAAAAAGAAAACCCTAAAAAAAACCCGAACGTTTTATTCCCCCAGAAAAACCCTAAATCTAGGGTGAAAATCCCCAATTTGGCAACCGTGGTAATACAGAGAACATGCTCGTTTTGACATTCTGAGGGGCACGTTACTCGAGTACTGACTGGTAAGGACCAGAATTTTGTCACTGCTTGGAACCATCACAGTCCCAATACAGCTGTACCAACAACACCCCTAATGGTAACAACCATAGATCGTTGGATTTTTTCAGAGTTTCAAAAATCAATGTTTGAGATAGGTAAATCTATGTTCATATTATTCGACCACCATCGTAACAATATTAACACACCAAAATCAATTTGCTTTTTACATATAATCACTTAGTTAATGATAAACAAAGCTTCCCAATGATGATCTTCGATAGGACAAACCATTGATCAAACAATAACATAACGATAAAGCCAGATAATATTGTACACTTGTCGAAATCGTATATTGATATTCCAAAAATGTTCATCTTTCAGAAACCTCGAAAAAAATAATATTAGGGTAACTAATCCGATTGACTATGTAATATAAACTACGTCCACTATTCAACTACATCTCCCACCATTGGATAATATTGGTTTCCCACTGCAGTTTGAAAGCTTTACATTTTGATTGGAAAAATAAACTAATCAAATAATAGGTAATAATGCACGTACAAATCTAGTAGGTAAGTAACCTACTGTGATTTTTCAATAACAGGTTACAGTGATACTGCTACTAAGAAATAATAGGGTCCAGTAACAGGTGATTTTTGTAGCAGGGAGATTGTCATGGAACAGCCAAACACTCCAATTGCATTCAGTGCATCAAAGAGGATGATTAAATCAGCCAGAAAACTGAAGGATCTTTCAGACGAGCGTCCGAGGGTAAGCAGCGGGCGATTCTCAATGATCCTAGCAAGAGAGTCTCATTAGCAGCTTCCAGGGAAGTATCAGTAGCTTTTAAAACGGCTATAAGACACGACTACCTGAGAAACCATCTCCACTGCAGAGGGTAGATGATCCACTGTGCCCTCTCTATGATTCAGGCAAAGAGATGACTTCAACCCATCTTGAAAAGTCCCTGCACTAGAGAATATACGACAAGCTATATTGACTGAGTGCGGATTGGAAACAACCCCTCAGAGATACTAAACTGAGAATACCTGCTTGACCGAATGGAAAACCCAAATAAGAACGTGGAAGCCTCATGGGCCGAATAAGGGCTCGTGGAAGTAGTCTCACGGGAAATTCGTACTTCCATGGCTTTCATCCTTCCTTCACGTTTGTTTTACATTGTAACTTTTGTAGCAATTCAATTCCTCCCAGCCTTTCAAAGTTGACTTCCAAGATCGGGTTTCCAGCATCTATCATAGCATCACGTTTTTGCATACAACATGAGTACAGATGATCCAATTGCTATGAAATTCAAAAGAGAAATAAAAGTAACCAACCATTTCAGGGTGGATTTTTGATGTCATCAGCTGACCTCAAAAGGGAGATCAGAAGAATTTTGTTCTGATAATTTAGCTCTTGGCTACTCACTGCATCACCCCCTTTGAGGGGAGAAGGGATCGCCAGCAGCCTGACGTAGAAAAATACTGAGTTGTGTGCCCATAGGCAGCCCATCCGCGTACTAACCAATCCGTTGATCGCTCAACTTCTGTGATCTCACAGGAACAGGTTTACTCCACCAAATAAGGCCGTAGCTGAATTCATTCTGATAAGGGAACTTAGACCTCAGCACTGAAAATCATAGACAAATAGGACGAGACAGGCACAAGCTCCAAGCTTTATTTCGTGCTATTCTTAAAAAAAAAAAAATATGTATGAATACAAATAAAAATGCAAATGGAATGAGGCCCTTAGATGGTGGAAAATTGGTGGAGGTTCGTGATTTGGTACGACGCTACCATCGCATCTGTCCGATTGATATGATCTTCATAGGGGACAGCCGACGTATTAATCCGCGCAATCTCTGAACATTAAATCGAAAACGACGGAAAATATTGGGAATTGTGATTGTGGCAAGGATTTACACATGAACCGACAGAGGGTAATGATTTTCTCTGACACTGCGACCACCCTGCATACCAACTAGCATACAAACAAGATAGGATGAATGATATAATATCATACAGATTATGATCACTAGAGGTTCTCTACATAGTAGGAAAATGCTTGATATAATACAAGCATGAACAAAGTGGTACCTTCATCAACCACAGTTAAATATTGGGGGTATTCACAGTTGGGCCGTTGTTGACGTGTTAACGAGTTAAATGAGTTAAACTGGTTAAACGTGGAGAAAATCAATCGCAAAGATGTTATAAACTGTGTTAAGTTAACTGAGTCAGGTGTGGTAAACGTCAACAGCAACTATGTTATCTGTGTTATCAGTTTTCTGACGAAAATTCAAAATGGTGGTATACAAACGAGTTTGATGGAGTTTAAATTTCGTTGTGATCCGTCCGACGGATGGAAGTGGAGTCAGGAGGAAAGAGGAGGAAGGTAAACCTCGTCAGTAAATTTGGAGTTGATGAGATTAACTATTAGGGGTATTCATGGTCCAGGATATTGGACGTCGAATTGTCAAATCGTCAAATTGGGACTTAAGAAGTTAGCTAATGCGAATGCGCCCTGGCTCCGATTCGATTTAACACGGGCTGGAGGCGTCAAACATCAGATATTCGACATTGAATATCAAAATGCAGCAGCGATCCTAGCGTTGGCTGCGCGAAGGTAATTGATAACACTGATATCCTGATATGGCCTTTGCCAGATGGCACAAGCTACGCGCACTTCGATTTTCAACCATTAGACGGGGGAAAATGTATTAGCCTCATGATACCCTCGAGTTTCAAATATCGAATATCAGATTCGATATTCGACGATCGAATCAGACCATGAATACCCCATTGTTTTTGTCACAATTTCGTCACCTTGTTTTTGTTTTTGGCTCTTCTTCGGCATTTTTGTAAATAAAAACTCACAAATGTAAAAAAAACGTCAAATAATATAACCTAGGCGGGAAGGTAGCAAAATACCGAGGACTTTTTTTTAAACATTTTATCTCAATTTTATGTCAACCCATGTTTTATGTTCTTCTTCAAATTTTCACCCGGAGATTCGTGATAACACGTAACCGATGGCCTCATGATTTTTCTGAGGACGAAGTTTTCTACTTAGCACGTTTAACTTGTCAAGCTCAACCGTGAATACCCGTATTATTACTGTCATGAGTTTGTGCGACTTCTTTCTATCAGTGGGTACCTCACCTACTACGATGAATATATTACTACACTAGAATTAATTGGAGTAACAAAACTACTTGGGCAAGTAGTTAAAACCATGAAAAATATTCTCTCTTATAAAATGAACAAAATACTTCTTTCCATTCGATACGCCACTTAATCGATCAGCTAAGCGACTTAACAAACTAGATGAATTTGATCTTTCCTGAAGTATCCTAATATTAAAAACTACCATCACTCTTCGCTGTGAAAGATGTTGTTCTTCAGTCCTGTAAGAAACCAACGGTAAATTCAACAAACGAACCTAGTTGTGTGATACCAAAATCCAATAGGCAAGAAGAGCTTATTTTATGCATGAATACTTAGGGCGGGATTTATAGACGGTCCTCGAGTTTCAAGGAGACCTTGGGATGGTCTCCTCGAAATTTGGAATACGGATTCGGCTTAAGTAATCCTCGAAGACCATCCCAAGGTCTCCTTGAAACTCGAGGACCGTCTATAAATCCTGCCCTACATACTGTCAGTACAATCAAATTTCGAAATGAAAATATGGGTAGCTAATTTATACAATGTTTTGTGATTGTCTACCCCACTTTCACTGCTTATTTTTAAACATTAAAAAAAAAAACAATAATACGTGTCTGATATCTTTCAGACAAGTAAGTAAAGGGGCGATGGAGCGATGTAATTCAGTTTTTCCTATTTTTCACAACAAATTTTTGCCCAATTTTGATGCAGTTTGCAGGATTTTTCTAGTTATCCAATTCACCTATTGTATTATTTTTGATTAGCTATGTATTATTTTAGTTTTCTCATTTTGCATTAATTTTTCACATATTTAAAAAAAAGTTAAATGGCACGTAGGCACCTCATCCCCCTAGAGTATGATAAAATAGAAAGAATGCCGCCAACAGCATCAAAATCCGTTGAAAATTATCTGAGAAAAATGGGGAAAACTGATCAACGCTAAAATGGTTGGGGCAGGGGAAGGTTATTTTTATCTGGTTGTTTTTAACTTGATGGTTCCAAGCAGTAATAATGTTATGGTAAAAATAATTCCCATAACCTCTTCGGTACCCGAGATTTGGACATTTTGGGCTTACTCTCTTAGCCCCTAAACACGTTCACTGCGTCTCGATAGACAGTTCATTAAACTGGTTTCTCCGTAGTGCGTCTCGATGGGCAGGTCATCAAAAACGAGCAAAAACAGGGAGCCACCGATGTCCAAATTTTGGTCGCTGGGGGAGATAATCGAGCAATCCAAAATCGATTCTTACTTGAATATTACTGTTTGATAGTGTATGAAGGTGGGAGTACCTCTCGTTGTACCGTCAGGTTGATCGAATAATTATAATTTATCATTGAAGTCGAAATTTCGACTTTTGTGAATAAATCGATTTTTCCCTTCAGGCCCGTGAAATGTTTGGTTTTTTCTAGAGTGAACGTGTTACGCCCCGATTATTTGGCAGTCATCAAAACTCTGAAATCCCACTGAAGTTTGATTGTCTCCTCCGGTACCTTCGTTAGTACTGAAAATTAAACACTGACCTCAGTCTACAAAATAAGTTATTTCCTTGGGGCCTCCTCTACTTCTGATTCAGTCTCAATTTCTGGCTCGGAGAGAGATAAAGAGCCCGCCCTTCGTCGCAGAAGATCAGTGCTTGGCCTCTGAAAAAAATATAAATAATAATAATAAAAGGCCGCGGATAAACGGACATCACACCACAGGAGGTAAAGTGAAGGGGAACAACCATACTTCAATAATAATTATTAGGTTCAAAAAGGGGGAAAACGAAAACATACATATAGTTCAGTAATGCATGCATTTCAAAGGACGTCCCTCCAGATGAGAAATTGTCCCGAAACTGAACATCATTCCAAAATCTATGATCAACGATACCTTTTCACCTATTTTGCTCGGTTTATCCCCCACATAATAACCTGGAGGGTGGATATTCTTGCTGGTTCGTCCTCTTACATGTAGCCTCTAAATCGGACTTTTTGAAATAATTTTCGTGGGGGCCGCAATCGTGTCTATATACATACATACGTCAAATGCCCACAATACGAACAAGCTCCTCAATAGGGACAGAATTTTAAAAAGGAGATCTTATCTGCCCCCTACAGTAGTGTGCTGTACTAAAATTCTGACTTCCGTCCGTGAACATACCTTTAAGATGTTCTCTAGATATTCGTTGAAGAAGATCTTCCGTGAAATCTGAGACTGATTTCTATCAACTCCCAAATCATTTTTTTTTTTCAAAACACTTAAAACTTCTTCTGGAGCTCCCATACCCACGTTTTTCGGTGAGTTCTCGCATTTCTTTACGGATTGCTAGGAATCCTACGGGAGAAACGCTGTTGCCAGATTTCAAAAATGTTGTTTCCATGAATCACAATGTTTATTTTGGTTGAGGGGTCATAATTTGAAGTGAAGTGGCCCGCAATAGGGACACACACTTTCTCGTTGTTTTATCATCAATAATGACAGTAAATCGTTTTCAAAAGCCTCGGTTTCTGCTGGCACCTCATAGCGGCCCTATTTTATGTTGTTTGCATCATTTCCAGGTGCAGCACAATGCAGCTGGAGGCGCCTAGGGTCCGGCCACCTTACGTCTCCAATTCTAATTTACCACATGTGTTAGAAAGTTATGAATTGAGAGAAAATATATTGTTTTAACGTTTTTGGAACGAATAAAAAAAAGGAATACCTTGTCCCTATTGAAGAAATGGAAGATTTGAATAGGTTTTTGGCGAAAAACACGTTGTGTCTCTATAGCGGAACCTATGAGCCTGAATCGGGACACTTTTTGACAATAAAAAATACGACGGAAAATATTGTTTCGCAATCTTGTGACATCATCGTGTCTGGAATCCAGTGATGAACACATTCCAATAGTTAAATAACGGAAAACCAATTTCCTGTACTGGATAACATATGAAAACCTCTAAAACCTGTCCCTAATTCGGGCCTTGACGTACATCCGCACAGACATTGGTCCAAAACAAGGAAAAAGTTGATCAAAACCATTCTGTGTTCCAGAAATTGGGCTTTCTGTTGATTGCAATATTTTCCTTTCACTTTTCAGGTGGGCTGAGGAAAGTAAAAAGTTCATTCTTGAAACTTTGGTCACAACTGATGTTTTCACTACAGACTTGAAGATCCGATGAGTGCCCAGAGCTAGCAGGGGAAATGATGTGGAAGGGGGGGGGGGGGGGGGGGGGGGGGGGGGGGGGGGGGGTGGATTAGAGGCAAATCAATGTTACGTGATCTAGGTCAAAAGAAGTATAGTTTCCCAACTTCCCAGACCAGCCATAGACAGGCCCAATAGTTCCGGAGTTATGCCGGCAATTGTGTGTATTACAACGAGGTTGTAACCAAAGTGTTAAGAATAAACTCAATTATTCGATTTTAGGTCAAATATGACTTTGTTGACAACTTCGGCCATACAAACCTGCAGGAAGTAGGCGGATGGCTCTGATGCATAACCGACTTCTTGCGCCTCTTCATCTGCTTCAGACTCATCCCCAGAAGACGATGATGAAGTCACTAAAACGTTAAAATACAAAAACATGGGTACAGTAAAGCGCGAATAAGTAGCATTTTTCAGAACCAAGTACCTACCGGAACAAAATTAACCTTCAACCTGTACTTCAAACTGTAGATATTCTATCTTGGAAAAAGATATAAGACAGAGAAGGTGTGTCACATATATATATTATTTGCCAGTAAAATACCCTATTCCGATGAATCCAATTATATATCCCATTCCTTTGAAATGAATTCTCAAAATGATAGCAGTGGGGAGTAACAGATCACAAAGGAGTTGAGATTTGTTTTTCTTTTTTCTTTCAAGTCCATGGAGCAGGTTTGATCCCACAACGTTCTACACATTCCTTTCTGATTGGTCAGCCGCGTGGTGAAACTAATGGAGAACCTTATCTGTGGCCATGGATACTATAAATCTTACTACTAGTTTTTATTACTTCCTTGTGGTTCATTTAGTTTCTTCGCTCTACAGTCTTTTTTTGAACTCTTCAGATTTTCATCTTAGATTTTTCCTTTCCAGATCGGTGTAATATTCATTCCATCCTCCTAACAGAGTGTTTTGACTTTCCAAATAACCAATTTACATTCTCAGACCCCTCCAAAACCGCCAACGTCTGGGCTTATGAGTGATTACAAAACAATTCTGTTATCTTATATTTTTTTCCAATTATTGGAAGCTATAAATGAACTCAAACTTACTATCAATGGTTCTGTCCATTGGGGAAACTTTGCAAACCATCTGTGCGAGGTCGGTGAATTTATACCCGGTGATGTGAGGAGGCCCAGTGGACGATTCAGCAGTTGCCGCGTTGTGCACAGTGGCACTACTCGGACGCTTAAGGAAGATCGGCGGCCCTTCCTTCATCAATGCAGTGAAATAAGCCTTGCCGTAAGTGTAACCGACTTCCTTTAAAAATTATAAGAGCTTTAGGTACCGGCAGAAATAAATTATCGCAACATATCTAACCCCGAGAAATCGACTTTTCACAGAACTAAATCACACCTATCTAGCGAATCATGCATGGGTAACAGATAGTACCAGTAGCAAACCACCGCGTCAAAAAAGGGTCAACTAAAGCTTGGCCATGTGTTATTCATCAATCGACTCCAGCAAAGCGAACATGACTGACCGTAACCGCAACTGACGAGAGCCAATGTTGCTGTTTGGATATTATTACAATGTTTTTAATGGGTACCAAATTCGATGATCTGTCTGAATCAATGAAATCTGAATGGTTCTAACTCACAGAAATCGTTACAATTTTACATTGAAAGTTGTAAAATCGCACAAACTCCCTTCCCTATTTAAAAGCGTTTTGACCCAATGACCATAACTAAGGCACGATTTCATGATGAAAGAACATTGAGATGAGAGTAGGATGAGAGCAAAGAAGGTAGGACAGGTACAATTCTATTGGAGTTCGTTCAGAAGTCGAACCATAAATGTGCCAACACCGTAGTTTGGTGACCAAGTGGTTACCTACTGGCTACATGACGAAAATCATTAAGGCCGTTGTCTTTTTGTTTGACAAACAAATGCAATCTCCAATTCTTCCAGTCTCTCTTCATTCATTATGTTGAAGAAGTTAGTATTTCAACTGAATAATTCATAGCACGCCATACATCCAAGTGACCCGAATTTGGCGCTCATGCACAGCCTTTGAGTATATTACTCCTATGTAATACTCAAAGTGACCCGATGATTTTCACCCAGCCTTACATTGTGAAGACAGGAGATAGCCGAAGGGATTTATATGCACACTAAGAGCTGACAGGAAAATGGTGACGCCCTGGGCTCCCGCCAAGACACAGAAACGCCAAGAAGCGGTAACTGCCAGTAGCCCTCGCTCATTGGCTCCTTGGAGCTTGCCAAGCATCTACAGTAGGCGAATATCTACGAGTGGCCTCTACTGCATCCCCTGCCCTCTTCGCTCCCTCTCTTCTACTCTTACTCGATGTGAAAGAAAAGAATGTACAACGAAATATGGTCTATAACCACCATTTGCCATCTGTGAGGGAATTTCATACACCAGTTAACTCTTGTGTTGTGTCCGCAACCACCACCATTCAGAACCCCCAGTGGGTTATCCTTGGGATCAGGTTATGGTCAACGCGAATGGATTGAATTAAAAAGAGTTCTATTGAAAGTGGAAAGTTTAATTATTATTTAAATCCCAAATCGGATTAAGTATTATAATATTATTAGTTAGGGTATTCAGAATAATAGGTACCAAACTAACATTTTGTAATTTAATTTTCTTGCCCTTGCAAGATGGCCAAGTGGCCAAGCTACTCAAGTGGGGTATGACTGTACCCCTGGAATGGGCAAGATGGTAGATGTATCTATTTGAACGTGATTGACGCACAACATACACTAGCCTAATATTACTATAGAAAACATTCGTAGCATACCTTTATTTCATCAAAAGAACTAAACTGCAACGTTTTGTATTTGTCGATGGGAGGCCTGATATATTCACAATAGTCACTTGTTTTCACTTCCTGTAGAAATAAGAAAATTCGTAATTTTCAATTTGAGAAATTGTCAAGAAAAAATTCCAGGCGCAAACCTAAAGCCTTACAAATAACGGAAAATCATACCTCAAGTTGTCGGACACACGAAACGTATGCCAGTCGTGACTGTATTTCTGGGAGATTTGGTACTTTGACAGGTGCAGCGAACGGGTTAAACCGTTTCCATAAGACCCACCATCCTGATAGAGAATCGCCGTAATTTGTCAAGTCTACGTCATCTGTTGAGCCTACATCAATAGCCAGAACATGGCGGGCACCGAGGTTCCTCATTATATCAGCTGTAACAATGAATACTCATTCACTGGAATTCTATTCACAAGTCGTACCTTGTTGTAAAACTCTCGTACTTCCGTTTTTTCTTGATTGATTGAGTAGGACATTGAATGTACTTTTGTTTCACAACATAAATGTAATAAATTTCCTTCGGTACTTCACTGAACTGACAAAAAAAATTTATAGCAAGAATATTCAAGAAGATGGGGCAAGGCAAAACGTACGAAATGTGCCCACAATATAGGGGAGAGCCGATACCATTGTTTGTTGTAACTGTTCCTACCTGCTCCAGTTCCAGGTGTGGAACAGTTCAAAATTACCAATCTGAGGGGTTTGACAAGCACCCAACACCCTCAACAAGGCAGTCGAATTGGAACAGGATCACTAACGATCGAGAATGCTTTTTTGAGGATCAGAAAGATGAAACCAACCATTGAAGAAGGTTCTTTGTTCTACCATAGTTTCACCTTCTCGATCTGGTAAACTGTGGATATTGTGGAACCTGAGACAGGTGAAGCCGTGGAAGTAGACAAGTGGTGTTTTTTCTTTCAGATTTGGCCTTGGGATTAAAATTGTGAATTTGTGAGGTAGGCGTAGGTCTGGAATACGAGTTGTCTACATTATCATAAAAAGAAAAATAGATCCGTTTTTTTTTAGTAGACATTGAGGTAGAAGTAAAATATTCATAGTGAAATCTCTTCCCCCTTTACCTACAGCCCACTAGTCCTCTGGCCCACGAGACTGTATCGGTTAAGTTGAGCAACCTGGGACAGTTCCAGAACATTTCCACAATCTGATCCGAGAGCCACAACACCTCCGCCACAATCATCAGAAAATAATGGGATCAAAAGCTTGAGTTACATAGTACGTTCGATTTAACCCGTTCAACGTGCCTCGATTTTCCAGTCATTCCCTCGCCTACACTTAATTTGAATGTTGATTTAATTTTAAATTTAATTTTAATTTTAATTTAATAGTATGGATGTAGAAAACGAGGTTTTGCCGTTCCCAAGGAGCGCATTGAACGGGTTAAGAAGGCAGATGTCAAAATACGAGTACCTGAAGTAACGAAAATAATACGGTATAATCCGGTCATTTTGGAAGAATTCAATA
Organism: Lygus lineolaris; assembly: GCA_030264115.1. Classification (NCBI taxonomy): domain Eukaryota; kingdom Metazoa; phylum Arthropoda; class Insecta; order Hemiptera; family Miridae; genus Lygus; species Lygus lineolaris. The sequence continues at coordinate 22,842,895 of JAEMON010000004.1, forward strand.
GAGGGCTCACAAGTCCTATAACTCTCATTTTGCAATCCTGTAAACGTTACGTTTCTGCGAGGACATTATTGGCAGAGGAACGGTATAATTTTTAAAATATTATAACGTCATCTTATTTTTTCTCTAAGTTTATGAATTGTATAAGTGAGAAAATAGCATGGAATCGAGAAAACGCCTTCGCCAATTTTTGAGAGACTTCTGAAGATTGGGATTTAAAAAAAGATCGGAGGAAAAGAGTAACGAATTCACTGTTGACGTAGGCGGTAAATGCTCGATGAATGGCTGGGGGCCTGTCGGTTCGGGTTATAATAGGGGTTACATGGCCCCCCGTAAATTAGTTTTTTTCACACAGCTTCATTGAAAAGTTATTTCAAATACCTACTCCAATTACCAGATGTATCTATTTGGCCCAAGACGTAACTTTTCATTTGGCCTCATGTCCTGTTTAGGAAGATAATTTGATATCTAGTTCCAAATTAGGTATTTTCTGTATGTATTTACACAATATTGACCCATTTGTGGCCCCACACGAAATCGTATTTAACAATAGTGTTATTAGAATGTATTTTCTTCGTCCTATAAACACGTTTCATTCTTTGTTTCCCAGAGTATACTAATATCCAATGAGGGCTGTCAACCATCTGCTTTACTGCTGAACATAAATGAACAACTATACATAATATTGTAGATGAATGAGATTAAGTAACAACTATATATTATAGGTACCTACTAATGATAATGAAGTTTATCATAGAGAGTTCAAAATATCGATGTAGAAATACAGATTTCGCTAAATGGATGTCTACGTACCTGGAACATTGTTTATGTAGCACCCATCAATGAGAAGATGTCCGTCGGTAGGGTCACAAAGGGGAGGGACCACGCCTGCTATCGACATACTTGCGCGGCAGTACCTCCAGAGAATGCCTGAAAACCCCATCCTTTCACAAGGTGTTCCATTTCAACAAAATAGGTACTGAGCCAAATCCACCGCAATACCGAAACGAATAATCCAAATTGGGCTTGGAACGGCCATAATGTATTTGGACAGCCAAGGGCATGTGAAGTAGAGATCAGAAAAGGATAAGAACGAAAGAGTGGTAGTTTGTGGAAAAGGATGCAGAATGTCAAGATTTGATAGGATGACGAATTACCTAAGGGGGTTAGAAGAAACCAACTTTGGTCGCCCATGAGGTGTTGTGCTCCTGAGTTCTCTACAGTAAACGCTGTCAGTTGTGGAAGTAAGACAACAGCCATGAAAGTAGCAAATTTAATGGTTTGTCGGTACTGATGTATGTCAGTGCTTCGTCCTGTCCTGATTCTGTACGTTGCAATCCATACAACCTGCTATTATCTTCTTACTTCGCACGTCTTACGAGATTTAGGGTATCCTGCATCATAATACGTAGGTATGCTACCCACCGAAGGCATCGCCTGCTGCGGACACAACATCGCCTGCCACTCCTGAACTGCAGGACTCCATTGGGCCATCCTGAGCTGACCTGCACTACTTCAAGCACCATCTAACCACTAATAAGACAACTGACTACAAGACAAGTTCAGACATCGATCGTCTGCTGTGAATCATCATGATGTCGGAGCCGACAGTCCAAACGACCGACCAAAAAAATGGTTCACTCAGTTGATAAGGGCCTTCCCAACCCCGAGGGTAGTGAATGGTCCTTCGGTATCACGGTCATCATCCTCTGGTATCATGGTAATTTGGACGTTGGACTGATGACTCAATAAAACAATTCTCGAAACATAAAATGACTCGATTAGGTATTCGCGCTTCCAAGGATTATGGTGAGAAATTGGTTGACCTGGAGTTGAATCCACTGCCTGGGGACGATTTTGCACAGGTCGTTGATAACTAACTCATTCGCCGAAGAACAAGTTAACCAAAAAGTAGACTCATGGGACAACAACAACTTTCAGATAGGGAACTTACCTGGAGCATTGCTCATGGAATCTTGACACCTTACAGATTGTGAGCACTGAAGTGTGTAGATATGTGGGTTTGGTTTTGAGCGGAGAAAGTAAAGCTTAATGTTAAGGAGTTCAACGTGAAATGGAAAGATGAACAGAAGAATAATGATAAAGAATGAGAGAGATTATTTGATTAGACGCCTTGTGAATCAGTACCTGGAAGGTTGTTCACATATCCGCCATCGAGGAGCAAGTGTCCATCAACGGGATCACAGACAGGCGGCAGGTAACCCGAAAGAGACATCGAGGCTCGTATGTATCGCCACATCACTCCTGCAAACACACCCCACACACTCTTTGAAACATTACCCCCCAGAAAGAAGCTTTAAAAATCCTAAATTAATTAAATTATGAAATAATATTTAAAACGAAACAAACCTATAAAAGCACATGAGCGGCAGTATTTTTCAAGACTGCTAATCCGAAGAAAATGCAATTAGGTGAAAAATCCTCAAGAGCTAAATTCCCAGAGTAGTATAACCTGTAAGAACCACCGCAGCTGAATTTGGCACATTCTATCTAAACCAGTGCGCTTCAATGCCTGGAGCATGAAGGATTTTTGAATATGAAACCTCTTAAACTAATACCTATGTAGAATGAGAAATGGACATGGGTCGGAATTTGCTATTTTTTACCTCAGAAACGGATTCAGCACTCTCGAAAGCCCCTAATCCCAATTTCCAGCCCCCAAAATTTGAGTAGTTTGGCTGGAATAAGCAAAAGAAAAAAGCGCGTGACGTCATTTGGTTTGTATCAAAGCCCAGCATTTGCTCGCCAGAGTGCGTAGGTACCACTCTTGAACAGAGATACAATCGAGCATGTTCACCCCAAACCACCCTGCATAAGCCAGAAAAGCCTTGTCAAATTAGTGTAGTTTCTCCGGATTGAGAATGTGGGAGCAGCATCGTAGTTGAGCATTTGGTCACCAGAGTGAATAGGTATCCCTCTTGAACAGTTGTTGTCAAATCGAGCATGTTTGAAGTCTAGCATTTGCTCACCAGAGTGCGTAGGCACCCCTCTTGAACAGAGTTCCCATCAACCATGTTCCCACGTGAGAAGGCAATACATACCAGATGACGTCACACGCTTTTTCCTTTCTCTTTTTAGCCCTCTTCCGTTCATTTCCGACCCATCATAATGCACCTTTTTGAAAAGCTCTCGGTTAGACCTACAATTTTGAAGAAAAAAGACGTCCATTCCTCATTATAGGTTCCATTATTGGTATCAATAAGTAGTATTGTAATGTAACTATTCCTCACACGTCGTAGCTAATTCTTTATATTTCACTGCGGTTTTTCATAAACTTTGAAAAATACCAATTCCTTGGTGCAGAAAAACTAGTTAGATTTGTACAACTGTACTTCTGCCAGAAAAACTGAGCTGTATAATAATATTGTATGTACCTAGGTGGGACGATCCATATAATTTTTCAAGGCGACAATAAAAACTGGTGGATAGAAATAAATTATTAATATTATTGACAATAATAACGACAGTGACAGACGGACGTACTGTACTGATCACAAGACATCTAGACAAACTCTCTCTCAAGTGGTCTAGGATACGGGATCTAGAGGAATGTGGAAAAAATAGACCAAGATAATAAAGCCCAAACTATTACTCGTGATTGTATTGCAATGGATTTGAAAGAACTATCTACAATATAACTATATTGAAAATAAATAAAACTAGTATAAGAATGTACAGTTCATGAAGGGGGTATATTAAGAATTGAAAAAAAAAATGTTAGGAGCCACAGCCAGATTTGAAAAAAAGTAGGTAAGTACTATTTTTTTTAAAGTTCCAAGCCATTTCCAACCTACACCCTAGTCATAAGCTCTATCTAAGTATTCAGAACTACGCATCTGACATAAACATTTTTTAGAACAAAATCTACGCTCTAATGATAGTATGAGCCTGGACTTCAAAAACCCAATTATTCGTAGGTTAAAATAAAGTAAGTACAACCTAACAGTGGGAAGTATTTTACACCAAACCAAATAACGCTAAAGCACTGAAAACTATCAATTCATGCTATAAAATAGTGCATTTTAAGCATAATTGAAGGGTCATGCAAAGTTTTTATTTAAACTTTTAGCTAATCATACTGACCACCTTGTTCAACTATGAAAGGATCGTTATTGGGAAGTAGTTGTACAAAACGTTTAAAAAAAGACATAAGTACAATTCAAGAAGTTCAACAAAATGGAGAATCGCTGCGGCAAACTTGCCTGAGATCTCTAAAAAAATATATTCCAAGAAAAAAAAGTCC
>JAEMON010000004.1:22855892-22869499 GCA_030264115.1 Lygus lineolaris
AATAAACCGTTGTGTAATAATTTGCAGCGTTTTTTTAAATCCAACAGAATTATCCCACACCTAAGTCATGATACTCTGAAAGCATCCCTGAAATGCTTTCAAAATGGGGAATTATCTTGTGAGAAAATCAAATTTTTTCTGCCTTTGTATTGATGTTTGGAATAAAATAACACTGCCAATACAAAGAAAAAAATAGTTTATCGTTCGGGTGTGGAGAAAACTTGGTGTTTGCGTTTCAAATTGAGCGCCAAGAGCTCATTAATTTTCCTGCGGGAGCGCTAGTTTCGCATCCCAGCAGATCAGTCTTATTTGTCTCTTGCCATACCCGCTTTTTCCTAAAACCGATTTTATTGAAGGTTTATTAGTTTTTATGAGTGTAAATCTCATCTTTCACGTAAATAGTGATTTAGAACCTCTGATACGATATTCCGGGTTCATTTAGAAGTTTCCTTTAATGTTCACTTCACAACACTCCTTCCTGCCACTTCCTTGGTCTGGTTCCTGCTTCCGAATTTCCGGAGTTTCACCTTCTCGGATCATCGTCTTCAGTACCTCCGACCTAGGGGCCCCTAAGGTAAAGCTGCGAAGCACCCAAAGGTACGTCATTAGGAATTTTATTGCACTTCGTCTATCGTCACCTCATTTCATCATCCTTATACCATAAGCTCTCCTTTTTGAACCGTCCTATTTTCCTCAGTCCACTGCTATATACCTATGCTACAGTTGGAATAAAATCTCAGCAGTTTAAATAACAGGCGGAATTCCGAAGGCTCTTGAGAAACCCTTTCCTACGTCACACTAAAAGAACTGAACCAAAAAAGAATGCGCTGAGATCGCATTGAGAATAGGAATAATTTAAATAATTAATTCAATCGATTTATTATGTAAATTCTATTCTCACTAATTAGGATTCCCAACAGTGATGGGCTTTGTGTTTCGTTTTGTTCGGTTGGCATTTTGGACGGAATTGGCTGATGACAGACGACACCCTTTTCAACGTCACTTTCCCGCCAAATTACAATAATAAACATTTCAATAATTTTCCTAAAATTACAGATACACTATTTTTGAATTACGACTTCATTATTGTTTCTTTCAAGTCAGTAACTTCTAGAAGAAAATTTTAAAAACTTGATGATAATTCCCCATCGCCCGAGTTTGAGCCTATGAGTACTAAGAACGATTTTACAATTCAAGCAGTCTGGTTACACAAAGAATGTGTACCAGCTGACCACTAAACAACACTACCCATTTTCAATGTGAGCTCATCTGCTGAACAACGATTTCTTTAGATGGAAAATTCAAAAAATCCTCTATCTGATCATTCCAATGGATTGTAAGGAAATACAAAATAGGAACAACATCTCAGAATTTTTACATATAATATACACATTTAAAATAACAGAGGTAATAACTCAAAATTGCATAAACAAAAAGTTCATAATGTAATTCTCTGAGACTTCTCGGAGTAGGTACAAATATAACGAACATCTAATGGTCTTTTAAGAAGAATGTTTCTTCCAAAATCGTTTCACTTCGTCGTGGCCATCTTTGGTGACCACCATTGTCCTTTTCTGGTCGTTCTGCCACACGAGGAGCCCGTGCTCTTGGGCGAAGTCTCTAAGGATGGAGAAGTCCGAGTGGGACAAGAACTGACTGTAGAGGATGCCGTCGGTGAAAGTGAACCTGTCCCTTTCCTTCTCCCAGAGATTGATTTGATCAGTTATGGTTGGTGGAAGGATCGGTGGCCCTTTGGCTATGAGGCGAGGATGAGCGTGAAGACGCAGAAAATTGATGATTTGCTCGGCAGTGATTCCACTTCTAAGAGCCATGCAAATAGAGTCTCTAGTCAGAGTTCCAACTACCATATTAGGAAATCTGTACAGCAGTTCGGTGAATAATCCTATCAAAGCTACTTTTAAATTAGAATCCGTGTACGCGTAAATACGGTAGTTCGATTCAACCACAATAAAACCTTCTTTCTGCTGAGCAGCCCGACCAGCAGAACTCCTATTAGTAATATTAAGCGCCAATCTTGTTGGATAGAACTTCCCACCCTTTCTCTTCCTTTGATATACCAATCCAAACTCTCGAAGATGCTGGAGGAAAGTCAGCATTTCTTCAGGCATCCCATCCGTGCAATAGTCCTTACCGAGGGTACTGAAACTGAGTTGGAACAGAAAGGCTAGGCACTGAACCAAGTCCAGATTTCTTGAAGGGACAGTGTCTAAATACTGCAACATGAAGTACCAGACTTGTTCTGGGGTGTCTAAGAGTAGGAATTGAAAACCTTCTTTGGTGATTACAGGACTACCGTCTTCGTCGTCTCTCTTCATGAGTCCAGCATGAAGAAGGATGCGGACTGCGTCAGCTGAGATGCCTTCTTGTTGCTTCGAACCAACCATGTAATGCAGAACGCACTCCCACCTCTCCATAGCGTATTTGTCTAAATAATCGACATCCCGTGCTCTAGAATCCGTCTCCAGGTTGGCTTTGGTCCCCCAGGTGCGTCCACCGCCGAGCATGGAGTTCTTGAAATTTTTCTTGAAAATAGGGTTGAGCTCCCAGGCAGGTAACCCGCCAGGGATGGAGGTCTCGTGCCAGACATGGAGATCCGACAGTACCTGAGCAACTTCCGAAGCTTCCTTGGAGTAATTCTGAGTCACCCACGAGCCGATCACAGCCTGAGGTACCGGCTGCTCAACGAACAAAATACGAATCACATAATGCTTCGCTACATCAGGCAAATCTCTGTACACGGCAAGGCAGATGATCGGATACGAGTAAAGTTTATCTAGTACCGGAGTCGGCAGAGTTTTGAGGTATTCGTACAAATTGGAACACTGCAATGAACGTAGAGTCGGTTTGGCTGCGTCCACTTTGTCATCACTCATTTTGTTCAACTATGAAACACTCCAGAACTTCACTTTCACACTTTACATGTTACAAAAACATTCATGCATTCAAAAGGCATCCCATTTCATTAGAAATAGCCAATTTTTACAAAATCGAGGAAAATGCCTCCTGTTTACCCCAAAAGATTCTGACTGAATAGTCTCACAGAGTAACTGGGACAACTCAACTGATAAGTTTCAAGTCACAGGACAACCAACCCATGTGGACTAAAAGCCAGAGGACTACATTCTAGACTTTCTTTCGTGAAACAACAATTTTTGGCAAATAACTGAATGTTCAAAATTGAAAAAACTGGGAAGATCATATTTGAATATTATTTTGTATTATAATAGGTGTATTGTTGAGAATAAAACGGCGGATAAAACAGGGAAATCCAATACATGTACGGACTTTGTTATAAGGTTGGTCACACTGCGGTGTGTGTGAGTTCCCCTCATTATATTCTTCTTCTTTTTCGCTGGTTTTGTTGTTGTTCTATTCATGGAAGTCGGAATAGGGCCAGTACTACTTCCATGGGTAACTGTAATTTTTGTTGGGTACATGGAGGAAGTAGGATTGGTTAGGTAGGTACTAACTGTCCAAGGTTCTGACACAAGTACAAGCAGGGGGGGGGGGTCTCCTGTAAGCGAAAAAACTGTTGGTAAACAGTTGAGTTCGTAACTTGGTGATGAACGCCGCCATGTTTTGCAAGCAAGGTGTTCTGTAAAGGTGGGTACACACCTGTTACAAACTGGCGTTCTGTACTCCGTACCGTAACACCGTTCCGAACAAATTGACGAACATGCCATACGAACATTTCATCGTTCTGTACATCGTTCCGTAACAAATTTGTTTACGGGAGGGCGATCGGTCCACGAGGAGTGTTCTGTGAACGGAACAGGCGAACTTCGAGCCCGTCCACACGTGTTTCACCCCGTTCCGAACATCCCTTTGATGCGACGGGGAAAACCGCCAACCCAGCGATGGGGGCCCATTCCGTTCTTTTCTTTGATCAAATACCGCCCCGTTCCTCTCGTTTGTTACGGTACGGAGTACAGAACGCCAGTTTGTTACAGGTGTGTACCCACCTTAAGGAAGCAACATCGACAAAAGGTGTCCACTGTGATTTGTCAAGATGAGGTTAGGTGACTGAATCAAGTTATCTTGAGTTATTATCATTATTACTGGCGATAATTTGAGCGTTTGTGTTGAGTTATTAGGGTGATACATCAAGTTGTGGTGAATTTTAGTGATTTGAACCATTATCATGTTTTCTTCCTCTCTCCTTGACATTAACAATCGATACATCTAGTACCAACTCGATAATTTCTCACACCTCTTGTTACAACAGTTGTTCTGCCATTTTGACTTTCCAACAGTATTTTCAACAGTTGTGATAACCCCAAAGTTACAGACCCCCCCCTCACAGGACCAGGGAGGTGAAAGTACCGGAATAAATCCTTGAGCACAAGCAGGTACCTATCTTCATTCAAATAAAACCGGATGTCCCAGTGGGTAGGCTTGCAGTAAGCATTTTATCCAAAACCAATAGAACTCAGTCGATCTTTGCACTCAACGAACATAATGTGATGTAACACGGATGATACCGGTGGTACCTGGGACATTCTCTCATATATAATTTATGTACTGTCTAGCAACGATTACTTTGCATCTTGTTCTTGGCTCGTGACAAAGATAGGAGGAACACCATCGACACACTACCCCGCACAAAAATATGCCCCTCACTTGACTACCCTGGCGCCGGTATGTGAGCCGATCTTTGTATCTGTGCATTAAGGGTCTGTGCTTATAGTCCCAGAGCATCTCACCAAGGGTGGCCATGTTGGGGACTCGCTTCTATCCGAAAAAAGATGCAAAGTAATTGTTGCTAGACAGTAGGTAGGTCCCTAATCTAAAATGTACGATTCCTCGAAGTTTTCTTTGGTTGTACGATGTTAGGTATATATACTGAAAAATGTAGTTACGGTTGCATACCCAACATTTTCAAAATAATAGATGAGTGTGCACCCCACACGGCTGATATTGATCGTGGTAGTAGCAGGGTCAGAGTGGGACCTGCGGCACTCCTGCAATTCTCCCTGCAATGTGCTCCCTTGCCAACTGTGCTTACAAACATACAAAACACTGTCCAAACCTCAACCCAGTATTCTTTCTATCATGGCTACAGTAGGCAACATGGTGAGCAACATACTAAAGCGAGAGTCTCACTTTTCGACAGGTTTCTGAAAAATCAGGTGTAGTAACAAGCCTGATGCTAAAATATCAAGTACATAAGCAAAGTTTATTTGCATTGGGGTAGGGCTGCAGCTGGTATGCACTACTTACTATTCCCACTAGATCTCCCTTGCCATACTCGCCGACTAATTCCTTCTTTCCGCTACTGTGCGTGATGACTGAACGCAAACGACCACTCAAAACTATGTATGTACAATCTGAGTCGTCGCCTTGTCTGAAAATAAAGGAAATCATGATGCAATAACGCACATATTAAAGTTTGAGAAGAATGGGAAGAGCCCCAACTTAAGAAATACAACAGGCTGAAGAGGGTGGCCGAGCCCACCGAAACATGTACCTGCACCAATAAATGAATGAAGACTCAAAAACATATATTTCCTGAACGGAAAATGGTCATCCCAATCAATCAACACAATAAAGGAAATCGTGTTAACATGAAAAATCGTAGTTGGTAGATATCTAAATCCAATTTTGATGTAACAGACATAGTGTTTTTCAAACAGGGTAGGTACTTCAGAACATTGCAGGGACTGTAAAGGGAAATAGGTAGGTACCTAGTATATACCTACACTGTGTATGATTTTCTAGCTTTCTGCTACATGGGGATATTAGCTTAGGCAGTGGCCGAAACAACACAGCTTATTTCCATTGTTGCAAAACAAATTATGATCTATTATACTCCATAACTATACATGGGCCCTGTTCTGAAGGTCGATTTGGCGGCCAAATTGAGTTAGCTTCAGATTCGCAATCTGAGGGTGCTCCTCATCATGTATAGTTTATCTTATCAGAATCCAAGTTTGAAGAACCACGCACGTTATTACATTACACATACACAGTCCATGTTAGATACGATATAGTGTTGGATAACTACGGTCAGTTCATACCTGTACACGGCTCTACCGCTTTCCAGGAACACCCAGTCCAAGGCAAAATCCACTTGTCGAACAAATGGGGACAACCGTCTCACGACGGTGTGTGCTATGTGAAGAACCACTTTGGGCTGCTCCCTCAGAATGCTGGAAAGAAAATTAATAACCACTGATGACTTGGGTATCTCTGGCCTAAATTGGGACTATGAAAGCTCCGTCACAGGACAAGGAATGTTTGGCCAATAGTGTTTGGGTCACAACACAGAATAGTGTATATCCCATATCACTTTTGGTGGCCTAATTTCTTGAGGCCAAAGTATAACTTACCTACATACTAATTAATTAGCAAGAAGACTACACGCTACAGAAAATATCAGTAGGTCTGCACTAGAAAATGCCTCAGTATGCAAAGTGTGACTCAGTGACGATCACGTACTTGTACACAGTGGATTTAGAAAGAAGGGCGATCGTCGCTTGATGTTTTGCTCGTATAGAATAGAAACTGGGTTCCCCCGTGAGAACAGCAAGGCCGCCCACGATCTCGCCGGGGTACGCGGTGAACATGTGAACTTCGTCGTTCACGTCTGGCGTCCTTTGGGACACGCTGAGCGTCCCACTCAGAAGGTATACCAACGCAACGTCCTGCAAAGAAATTCAACACAATTTGGGAATTGAAAAACAAATTAATCAATTAAATTTATCATTTAGCATTTTTAGTTGAAACTCCCAGGTTCTATTTTTTGGTTCGAAAATCCACTAACTTCCGATGAATAAGCAAAGGAAGAAGCAGTAACCGAATGGTGGCAGGCATTATAACCCCATTACATAAATATATTGTAGTAAAATGAGAGAGACATAACGGAAATCAATCTTCTTTAAGGTTCTTGAGAGTTTTTTTGTTTTGTTTTTGTTTGTTTTTTTGATTTGAGTTGTTTTGTGATAAATTGGATTCAACATTACTGGACACCCACAAAAAACACCATTAAGTTTCGGAACTTTTACAAAGGCCAGCGTATCTACCTAGCAACGAATAATCGAATCAAATCTGGAATAGCCAAATAAGTGAGGGCTTTAATAATATCGAATGTGAGAATATAATATGAATTTTTAACTAGGTACCTAGGCGATGTAACGCAGGTGTAAGATCTGTGTATTTTTTTGATAAAGTGGGAGTTCCATTCATGCAGCATGAGTTAATGAGCGAATTTTCAAAGAATCATTTTCGCCAATTTGATGGGTGATTCTTACAGGAAATTTTGCGCGAATATACCATAATGTTACTACGTTATGGATTGTAATTTACACAAAAAACACGCTTTTTGACCCTTGTTTTTCGAAATTTTACCCCTTTGGAATACCTACCCCAAAAAATCTGGCCAACGAACTCATCCTTTCTTTTTAAATTATTGACATGTTGCAATTTTTTTTAATTTCTTTTTTTTAGATAGATTTTAGGGTAATATATCGTCTGAAGTGACACATAATATAGAGGTACATATATACATATTAAAAAAGGTTCAATTTCAGGGATTGTTTTAGAATGGTCTGACACGGATTTCCATGGAGAAAATTTTTGAAATTATGTATTACTAAATTTTGAAGCCATTGATATAGCTGCATTTTTTTCTTCGAAAATTCGCTAAAATAGCTACCTACTTAAGCCAATTAAATGGGTACCTACCTATTGAAGAAGCAGAAACACTAACCTTGTTTGACTCTTCCTTCATCAAGTAGGTTCCAGCAGGTACCTGTTTGATTTCAAGTTTGTCTCGATCGCCAGCAAAAACTGTATCATCTTCAAGACCGAGTTCTCGTACAAACGCTTCAGTGGCAACTTTAATGAGTTCTTCTTCGGTCATATTTTCTAAACTTTTTCGACTGGCTGTTCCTCGTGGCACCCTGGCTCCTTCCTCCTGCGTCATGTATATTATGCAATCAGAGATCATCGTAAGCACTTAGCACGTGGGTCATAGCAATCTTATTCGAACTGTTGAGGAACTGTTCTTGACCAAAAACTGGAGAACGTTCAACATTTCTCTTCGGAAGAAGAATTAAATCACACCAAAACGAACACTTTCTAGACCAGACGATCTCATGGGCCATTTTCTTTAAGAGTGACAAGAAAAGATAGTTGATATCTACTTACTACAGGTAGGTATGTCATCTTAATAATGAATATCATTAAATGAATTTGGTGTGGAAGAACGCCTCCTCTCACAAAAAATAGAGTACAATCCTTGAACATTTCACCGAAATAGGTGGAGTAGTTCTGGAGTTATAGTTATGAAAACACATTTAAAGTTTGCATGGGGCTAACCCTCACAATACCTAAAAATTCCATCAAAATCGGACCATAATTCATATAGTTTTGCTTGGGACTAGGAATTACCTTACCACAGACCGACAAGAAACTAAAATTGTTCAGAACGCTCTGAAACGTGAAAAGTTCCATTCATGCAGCATGAGTTGATGAGAGAATTTTCAAAGAATTATTTTAACTGTAATTATTAGGTGATTTTTAAAGGACATTTTGCTCTGATTCCAAATATACCATTATGTTCCTATGTTTACGATGGTAATTTACACCAAAAACTTCAAAAAACAGGTTTTTTTAGTCTTAATTTTCACAATTTGAACCCTTGGAGTACTCCAAAATTTTGGCCAACGAACTCATCCTTTCTCTGGTTATTATTGACATTTTAGTTATTATTAGTATTATTATTATTATTATTTTTTTTTTTAATCTTTTAGATAGATTCCAGGGTCGCGTAAAGTCTGTAGTGAAGAAGCAATCTGATTTTGCATTGATAAATGCCTGAAACTGACTTGTAAGATCAATCATTACAGAAATGCAGATGATCAATTCTATAGATAAAAAGAACGGAAAATGTTGATTCGCATAAACGCATACATTAAAATTTGGAAACCTTATATCTAGCTATTCGAAGCATTAGTCTCACCAAGAACTAATAAATACTTGTAGGTATTTTGCGAAAAATTTCAGAAGATTTTCAATTTTCCCCTGACTTTTCCAGGTTTTCCCAGACCACTTTCTTCCACCCTGACTTTTTCAGGTTTTCCCTGACCACTTTCTTTTTCCCTGAATTTTTCAGGTTTTCCAGACCCTTAGCAACCCTGCATCAGACGAGTCAGAACTCACTAATTCTCTGTTTGGTGAAGTGAATAATAATGAGCAGTTTTGCTCTATATGCTATATGACTACGCATCAACTAAGTGAACATGTGATAGAAAATAGTGAAAAACGTACGTTGAACTCAGGGGGAGGTTTCAGTTCAAACGCGGAACGTGATTTTCTCGTAGTAGGCTGCCCAGCCAAATCAGCATCTTCATCTGAGTGGTCATAAAACATCAATTAAGTAGGTACCTACTCAAGTGTACAGGTACACCCAAAATTTCAGATGATAACATGAACAGCCAAGTTCATAATAATCTCTTTCTTACCGGTAGGTGATACGAAGTTACTCGAGCAGTCGTCTTTCAAGATGATTGATTCGCGAATTTTAGTTGGCGAGCCATGACTAGGTTTCTTGCGTTCTTTATCCTTACTCTGAAAATGAATCGTATCACAGGAATAAATAAATACTGTAGGTACCTATTAGAGAGTTCCTAGGAAGTTTCGTATTGTGGACTGTCGTATCGTAGAGCAGCAGCATCTGCGCATGCGCAGTTACGAAATTTCGTATCGAGATACGACGTCGTATCTCTTACAGAAACTTCGTAAAGTTCGTAAAGATACGACACTTCAGATACTACGGAAAGTTCGTATCAGTAGCGTCGTATCGCAGAATTACCTTCCACAGCGATAACAAGGCACATTTCTTTCAAGCTGATGCTCAGCATACACTTGAAAAACAATGTTGAGGTCTTTGGCAGACTATAAACCGAGATTTAATGAATTCAATTATTCGTGAATGATGAAAACTATGACTTAACGATACGACACTAATTTCACAATACGGAAAAATATTGGGATACGAACAATGACAAGGTTAGCTTCTAATTTGCTCGTCCGAGCCAATACGATACGAAAATTAGATGCGAATCTTAGTATTGCTCGTGGGATCTCTTAGGAACTCTCAATTATTATAGGAAAGCATGAAGCATGAGATTCCGTCAAAGAATTATTCTTAATACGCACGGGTTTGACTAGTTCGGCGGTGAGGCCGAGGTACTGATGTAAGGCGGTGAAAGTGACTCTTTGCAAGCGCACCATGATAACTTGCATTACTCGTATGAAAGAGTCGGGGTACTCTTGGAACACTTCTTGGAAAGCAGCCATAGGCAACCTTACAACCGTGGAATCCTCTATTGCTCTGGCTGAAACTGTTCGGTACGGATGAGGATGGCCCTGTGTGAACAGTCAAATTATGAGTATTTTGGTTCGTAGTGAGAACGCCAGTTGACACCAACCTGATAGATTACCTTATAATTAGGGGTGGGAATCGTTACAAAAAAATCGATTCCGAATTGGATCCAAAAGATCGATTTTCAAGAAAAATTGTGTAAAAAATCGATTTTTCCTAAAATCAATTTTTTAAATGATTTAGGGAAATACATCAGGATCTCGTAGTTTTCGTTTTTAAGGGAACAGAAATAGGTATAATATTTTACAAAAGGACAATGATGACTCAAAACTCAAATAAGAAGGAAACATTAAATTTGATTGCGCGATAAAAATTAATTTTCCTAGCATTGATGACGAGTTTCAATGTAAATCAAACAAGGAGGAAGGATTCCAACAAACGAAGCACAAAAACCTTCTTCTTCTACTTCCCGGTTGTGAGAAAAAACTGTAGCTGTTTCACATTTTGTAGTCTTCTTTCTACTTCTTCTTGTTGGAGTTTTTTTCATTCACTGTTTTTTCCTAAATCGAAATTTGGGAATCGATTCACGATTTTTTCAAAAATTGAATGTTGAACATCGATTCACGATTTTTCACAAAAATTGGATGTTGAACATCGATTCACGATTTTTTTTCAAAAGTCGGATGTTGAAAATCGATTTTCTGTCTTGAAAAATCGGAAATCGATTCTCATCCCTACTTATAATACACCCACCCAATCTCTGGTAGGTACTTCAATGGTTGCCTACTGATACTGATTATCCTCATTTCATGGGTAACTACACACCCTCGCTCATTTTCAGCTTTTCAGAAATTAAGAAGCCCTGATTTTCGAAACTCATTCTTTCAATTGGTGACATATCTCGTATAGGAGGACATTGGATTATTCACAAATCAAAAGCCACTTCGCTCTAAACTTATCCCAAATGAGAAGGAGTTTTGGGAATGATCAATCACAAGGAATATTTTTGAACTAATATGTGGCCTTGAAGTACCAAATAGAAGCTCAGCGAAAGCAAATGCCAGTCCAAGGAAGTAACATCACACACTAGTTTACCTGCAACCTTCACCTACCGTCAGAACATCAGTGAAACTCAGGAGTGACGTGACTGAGTCTCCAGGTTTCACCACTTTAAGAGAGATCGTGCTGCCATCGCTATTATTGATGAAAACGTTGACTTTACCATTCTGGACGACGTACACGTTTTCATCTGGTTCACCTGTAACAAACCTAGAATGTAGTTGATCTATCTTCAAGGTAATACCCATCTGGATGACTGATTGACTTGTAGTCCAGGCATCTGGTGGTTTTGGTTTGCAAAAATTTCGAACTTTCAGAAAATTTGGTGGGTTGTTCCTACCCATCCAGGAGTGCTATAGCCAAAAATGTTACAGATTAACCTTGTGCTAACTTCAGGAGGGCCGAAAACCCGCGATTCGTTCGCCTTTTTCCCAGTTTTTCAGCAATAACTCGAAAACTAAGCGTTTTAGCGAGAACACCACTCCATTATAAATTAAAGTAAACTAAATTTCCTACGAAATGAACTAGTCAAACTGCACAGCATGTTTTGCACAGCACTGTATGATTATAAATCGTAACATAACCAACAAGTATATTAATAGCAAGAAACTTAGCAAAAACCAGTGTTTTCTGGTAATTTTAGCCATTTTGGGCAATTTTGCCTGTATTTGAGCCTATGTATCTCGGCCACCTGTTGTTTAGAAATTGAGTTTGACCAGTTCATTTTATAGGAAATGATAGGAGCGTATGACATCGTTACTTTAATTTATAATAGAGTGGTCTAAGGTTTAGTGGGCTACGGTTAGTTTTCGAGTTATTGCTGAAAAACTGAAAAAACGGCGAACTAATCGCGGTTTTTCGGCCTTCCTGAAGTTAGCACAAGGTTAATCTGTCAGCATTTTTGGCTACAACACTCCTGGATGGATAGAAACGACCCACAAAATTGTCTGAAAGTTCGTAATTTTTGCAAGCCCCCCCCCCCCCCCCCCTTTTTTTTTTTTTTGTCACCAGATGACTAGACATTAAAGCCTAACGTAGTGCTCGTTTTATTTATTTATGTAGGTATTTTGTAAATATCAGATAGGTTCCTACCTACATACGAGAGATAAGTACATATCGTAAATTTATTGTCAAAAGTGTTGATCGGGAATAAAATTAAAAGCTCTATTAATTTAACACAAACAGCAATAGAACAAAAGGTATGGTCGCTTTTGTGAACTAATTTTACCTATTTTGAACAAGAACTCGCCAGCAGACAATGTGAGGATTTCCGTGTGCTTGCAGAGCTTCAAAAATATTGGTTTTTCGAAATGTCCAAAAACTCTGAAAAAATTACAGACAACATTGGGTACGAACTATGGATAATATAAAAACGATGGCAGGCGTTTGAACAAAAATAGCAACACTCGCCTCACGTGAGGGATACTATGCTCAAAAGAACGCGAATAATGACTAACCTGATACTTTGCAACATGTAAAAGGCATCAGGGGGAATATTCTGATCCTCCTTGAGATCTTCCTGCAGATATTCAGCAGGGGGTTCCAAGGTCTGAAATAGACGTGAAACATTCATGAGTAACCATTTATTGTATATTATAGAGTGGTTGGTTGCTCAGGAAGAATGAAATAAGGCTAAACCTAGTTGTTTCAGCAAAGAAACCTCCAATGGTGTTGAACATCTATGTTAGATATATTTACCTTAATTTCGGGAGCCCGTTCAGCATCTTTCTTTAGGCGCAGGATTCTGTTAGCTAATTTCAGAACCAGCTTCCTTTTTTTACCCTGCTTCACTTGGCCTGACAAACTCTTCACCTGAAGCAAAATAATCGAGTATGTGAGTCGTAGGGGACAAACCAGTACGAGAAAATACATCAGGTCATCTTCAGAGCCATGTTACCTTCCTCAGCATCTTCCGCCCATAGAAAAGCACTTTGTCTCTCTTCCGAAACCTGGGACCTTTTGGTCCCACTCCTACTAACTTCTTCACCTCTGGAAGAACTGAAAAGAAATAAAAAAAGTATTATAAAAGCCACGATCAATTATATAGGTAAGTAAGTAGTCCATTTCGAACACTGCAGTGTTCAGTGGCAGTAACTTGCGTAACTCTTTTCTTCCGAAGAGCCCCTTGTCACTGAGACCAAAAGAGATCTATTGTGAACTTATTTTATTTATATTATTATTTATATATTTATGATTATTT
>JAEMON010000004.1:22881161-22893019 GCA_030264115.1 Lygus lineolaris
TTTAGACCTTCCTGAACAATTTTGGTTGCGTGTCTGTCTGTCCCAGAATCCTTGCAACACGCGTAACTTCCACAATTTCCGTCCGATTTTGATGACATTTTCAGGGATTACGCGGGTTAGGCCCTAGATTGTCCCCTATGAAATTCATTACTGTCCGACCAACTGTAGCCTCTGCGCATGCGTGGACGTAAAATTCTTGAAACATCAATTTCTCGCGACCTAATGGTCCGATTTCGCTCAAATTTGGAGGGTAGTTGAAGATCGAAGGTTTGATGGTACCCTACGAGTTTCATCAAGATCGGATCAGTGGTACCCACTGCGCATGCGTAAACGTGGAGCACTCATAACTTCGACAATTTTCATCCGATTTCGATGGAATTTTCAGGGATTGTGCAGTTAGTAATCCATTTGATGATTTTTTTTAATATTTATACATGTTATACATAAAATCATATTATTGATACGAGGAAGCTATGTGCCACACCCAACTTGGCAGACGTTTTTTCGGATGTGTGGACCCCCGTTCTAGAATCAATTTTTATCTTTCCTCCGCTACTCCGCTTCGACAATAGATTCATTGGTTTGAAAAATAGATTTCAATACATTAGAAAACCTATTCATCGTGTAGTGTTTCGTGTACCTACTTACGTTTCTGACCCAACGAGTTGACCACTAGCTAAAGTAGTTGTTGATCCTTTGCATGGAAGAATGCTTGATCCTTCTTCCATGGATCCTTCGTGTAGTGTGCTTCAACCTTCAAGGCGGAGCTTTTCTGAAAATGGTTGCCAATGTTTCCATGGCAGGTGTTGGAGACACTGTCTCAGCTTACGTTTTTGAATAAAATAATTTTATTTCTCACTGTATAAAAATGTTGAATTTATAAAATGGGTTTTGATGCGCGGGGTTTCTTAGTGCGCTTTATGAACAAGGTCGGATTGTGAGTGATTTGTGCTTTTCGTGATTGTCTGCAGTGCAGTGCAGCCTAAACAAATTTTGGTTAGTATCCGGTTATGTTTGGTGCAAGTTTTTTCCCATGAAAATACACTTTTATCGCTCTTTATTGGTTTATACGTTTGTAAGAAAGTTTCAGTACATTTAGAATAAGAGAGTGGCCCAGTTTCCTGTTAGTTTTAATCAAAATTCCGTTGAATGATAGGCCCGCGTCCACATCAGCGAATCATGCCGTTGCGGTCAGACTCTTGACGCTTTGCTTGGTGTGGGCACCTTATTTTTTCATGTTATTTACTACCTACCATCAATGACTGAAACTGGAATGTAAACTATCCCATAGATTCTAGTTATTATCCAACCCGGCGGAAAAGTTGTTCGGGTGTTGCAATTTGCTGCCATGTATCCATTTGCAAGAATAAATTTATATTTCTCGAAAGACAGGATGTAGGTATCGTATTAGGTAACTTACTATATACTCATGAAGAGTACCTAGCACTGAAATAACGGTTCCCAGCGAACCGATTGCTCAAGTAGAACTTTAGGGCAAGTCGTCCGTGAATGTGATACCTAGGTAATTGAGATTGGAGGGTGTTGGGTCATACCAACATTCTCTTACCATTTGCGCAAGTAGGTGAATTTAAATCTATTCGCAAATGTGCATAGGAACTTATATTAAGTTCCCTCATTGTGTACATGTACTTAGGTACATCATACGAAATTAAAATTATAATAGGTAAATTTAAAAAAGGGGATGGGTTTACCCTGCTTGCTCCCGTTGTTCATAGCTACTGTTGAGGTGACCATAGCCTATTCTATAGGTAATTAAAAAAGTATACCTAAGAAATTAATTTGGCAGTGTGTGCCCAATTTTATTATTATTGGGGTGGATAATAAAATTATTATTTCCCCAATTTTATTATTGTGCCTAATTATTGGGGAGGATAAGGCCATCCTCCCCAATAATTAGGCTAGTTTATTCCCCCTCTCTCATTCTCCTTTCTGTGGAGTGAAATGGGTAGTCAAGTAGGTTTGAAATTAATACCATACAATTACGCATTTCACTTGGGTGTCAAGTGATTGATTGGTGATGCCATTGTTGCGTTTTTCATCTCTATAACGAGACATTTGGCGAAAACTCTGAGCAAAGCGTGTGGCAAATTTTGAATTTCAATCAAGGTCCTCGGGCTGGATGACCTCAATGGGGAACTTGTATGGTTAGGTAATTGTTACTTTGTAATTTGAAAGATCTTTATGACGGGGCCTCCCTCTTGGGAACCTAAATGACGTCACACGCTACCTTTCAACTCAATTTCTGGCCAAACTAGCCATAATTCCAAACTGAAAATTGTCACCTGGGGGTTCTGAAGGGGGCTTAATCAGATTTTGAGGTTCAAGATTTAAAAATTCCTACCCATGCAAGTTCCCCTTGACCTCGGAGTGGGTGACGTCATAACACACGTAAATGGCATCGTAAAAGACCCATTTCCGAATGTGATTGTCCTACTCTCTGATTGATTAAAGTGATATTGAAACCCTTCTCTCCCTTCTAAATTTGCAATGAACAGAAGCAGGAAATTTCAGCATCGTATCACCGTGGTTCCTCGAAGTAGCACTGTAGGTACATATTCCAGACAATCCTTGAATGGTAATGGTGAATAACTGCCAATTGATTGGAAATTACCCAGACGATTTTAATCAAAACTTTTTTGCATTAAAACCTACCTAATATATTTATTTAATGGAAAAAAATGGATGAGCTGTAGAAATAGCCACCAACAAGCTACCTGGTCACCGAGCAAATCTAACTTCTTTAAAATTGTGAAGTCGACACAATAGTTAGTAGACTCGGTGGTTGATGAAGGGCGTAGGTCGATAGTTAGACAAACAATCTAGACTGTTGGTAAACTGCCACTCTTTCCCAGAAGTTAGAAGGAGTCAATTTGTGAAATACCTCGGAATCTTAATAGATGAAAAGTTCAAATGGGATTATCACGTTAATAGTCTGGCGAATAGGCTGAGAGAGTACACCTATACCTGATCTTTGGATCTCTGATACTCATAATTTTATAAGCTGTCGCTATTAAATAAAACACAATCAGGAATCAGGCTAATAATTAACGTATATCGTCCAGCATTTCTAGTAGCTTACACTACCATGCCAAATATTGTACCTACCTACAATACTTCTAGTATATATCTACTTTTCTGGTTACCTTTGTGATCCTATGGGTGGAACCAATATCTTATTTATGCTTGATTCGATTTTCTTTTACCTATTAGGTTTATATTCATTCCTCCAATTCTCTCAGTCATATAAGTTTTCTTGTTTTACAGAAATGGACGTTAATGAGCTTACAGCCTCTGAAGAGGCAAAGTCCGAGGCGTTCTCCAGTAAAACTAAGAGAACATTCGTTATTGGCGTTGTGAACACCACTGGCATGAAGAGTGTGAATGCGAGCAGGAAAAGGAGATGGGATCAGCCTCCAGACGAAGATGGAAATTCTCCAGCTAAAGTTGTCGTTCGAGAAGTGGAAGGAATTGCTACTCAACCAGAACCTGATCTGGGTGGCATGGTATGTGAGAGTGAACAAAATGTTGAAGATTACGACTCTCAATATGATGAATGTGTGAATGCAAACAATGTCGTTCCTACTAGCTCATCGGATGACGCAATTCCCGAAGACGTCTCAACCATGCCTGTTAGCGATCCAACATCCAAAAGTGCTGATGAGGATAAAATAGATTCTAAATTGGGAAGTCGTGAGGAACCTTCTATTGCTGATAGTGAACCGAGTCTTCTGCCTCCACTCCCAGATTTGGAAGTTGGAACTGCACCAACCAATGAAACTGGTGGAATCATTCATGAATCGGATGAAAATTCCAAGGAAGATACTACTGCGGGATGTGAAACTGAAGGAAATGAAGTTGCTAAATTAGAGGAAGACGCAAACGTTGAGGTAGAAGTTGAGAGAGAAATGGCGCTTGAAAAAGAGTCAACAACTAACGTTAAGATTGAAGAAAAGAAAGTTGCAGCGCCCGAGAAAAACCCAACACCTCCAGAAAAAGTCGACGAAAAGAAAGTTGTCAAGCCTGTAGCAGCTATCCCTGTTATTCTTTCAGATTCGTTGAAACAGATACAATTTTGTTATGACGAAGATTCTAATAGTACTGAGGGGTCAGAAGAAGAGGCCAAGGTTGAAGAACATAAATACGACGAATCTAAGAAGGTTGATATCGTCATTGATTGCCGGTCTGAGCAGGAAGTCACAGTTGATACAGTGATGAACCCTGCTGGTCACGCTGAAGTGAAACAAGGTCTCGAGGTGTCAGAAGACAGACGGCGCAGTCCAACCCCCGTGCTTCCTGAAGAGCTTGATGATAATTCACTTTCTGAGGCAGTAATCGACCAAACCGATCAAATTGCAATGGTCCAAACTAAAACTGACGTTTCCAATATACCATCAAAAATTGACAAGGAAGTGGATGATGAAAAGCTAGCCAGTATTGAACTGACAAGTGGGAAGGAAAACTCTACTACTGAAGTCCCTGAGGTGAACATGGAAAAGAACGAAGTTGGTTCTGTTGATGCTGCAGGAAGCATTGACCAAACTGAACCTATTGAACAATCTCAGCATGGAGAGGTGCAGATTGAACTCGGAGAGTTGGATCAGAATGAGCAGTTGGAGGAACAAATAACTAATGTTGATGTGATGACGATACCCTTCACGCATTCTTCTTCTGCAGTGTCTTCCAAAGTGCTGGAAGGTTCAGCTTCTCCAGGTAAATTCACAGGAGAGGTTATCCATGATGAAGAAAATGTTGGCAATGAGATTTCATTGAAGGCTAGTGAATCGTGCCAGCCCAATGATGAAGCAAGCAGTCAGGGAGAACTTTTAGGCGTTGTTGTTGCTGGAAAAGAGACGATACAAATTGATGCATCAAATAATGATAAACCATTTACAGATTCAATGGACTGTAATTCTGAACTATCTCTGTCGAAAGATATGTTCCCAGAAGAATCGTCTGAAAAATGTGGCAGTGTAATCCCCAGTAAGTTACTTAGTAAGGAAGGTGACAAAGTTGGACCTAACAATCTAATGTCGATGGATAACAGTCAAAATTGTGTTGGCTTTGGGGATTTAAATGAAAAAGTAACCTCGAAATCGCCCAAACTCGAATTGCGTTATTCAGATTCTGAAGAAGACAACAACAAAGTTCCTCCTGAAGTAACGATGCATTTCGCCAGTTTCAGAACGCCAGAATATGGTTCTGACAATAAATCTGAAAAAGAGGCTGAGGATGAGGAATCCACCAAGACTATTGACGATCTGATATCGGCAAATAAAGACCTCTCAGGTAAAGCAGTTGAGCTCCCAGAACCGGCTAGTTCAGACACTATGGAAATGTTAGATTCTCTTGTGAGAAGGTCATCTGAGGACGATCCTTCACGAATTAAACTTGGGGAGGGAATGCTGTCCGAAGATAGTCTAATAAATGAAATCAATCAGTTGCCTGACGATGACGACAAAAAGATGGGGCTTGATAAAACTGAAGCTTTTCTCGAGCCATTTGTGGAAAGCAAGACTGGTGATACAAAAAAAGGACTTGAACCAACTTCAACTGACGCAGATTTATCAACAGTAGATGATGAGCCAAATAAATCGTCAGCAATCTTGATTGTGAGTGCTGGCGTTTCTGAAAATTCAAGCACAACCATTACTGCTGACTCTGAAAAAATGGTTGAAGCACCTAGTGAGAGTGTAAATAAAGATAGCATCAAACGGAATATAGAAAAGTCAGAACCTGGTATTTCTGTCGAAGACGATCTGTCACAGGGTGGCGAAGAAGAATCTAAAAATGTTAACGTGTCTTCTGAAAATATTATTGAAGTGATTTTCGGTTCAAAACAAGATAATAACGTGCATACTATTCGATCTATGGATAGTGATGGGGACAGTAAAGGAACTCCAAAAACTAAAAAAGGCAGTGAGCATGTGGATGACTCCTCTTCCATTGATTTTGAACCAAAAGCTGTTTCTCATCAAGAAAAATCTGCAGATGATTCAAAACTCCAACTCAATAATGACGAAATAGAAAATGATGATACAGAAATCGTTATGGTTGACCCAACCAAACCACTCAGTGGAGAAGATACAGATAATGATGTGGACGACGGTTGTTCTGATAAAGAGGGATCATCAAACAAAAAGAGTACTGAGGTCAGTTCGACTGTGTCTTTTGAAACTGATGTTGCTCCGGCTGATGTAGCCATTTCACAATCTGATTCTTCTTTGAAGTTGACTGTTCAGTCTGACCACAATGAGGAGGCGGAGGAACCTGTGGTCGATGATGTAGTGAAAGACTCTGTCATGGAGGTCGATGAGCCAAACTCTTCTAAAACCCAAGTCATGGAGGTCGATGAGTCAAACTCTCCTAAAACCCAAGTCATGGAGGTCGATGAGTCAAACTCTCTTAAAACCCAAGGAATCGAAACAGCTGTAGCTGAAACTGCAGTTTTAGAATCTGAGGATGTTGACAAAAAAACTGAGGATATAGTATCAGTGGATAATTCAGCAATTAAGAAAACTAAGAAAGAGACAAAGGGGGCCTTAATCCCTGAAGCTAGTCACACTAGAGAACCTGCAGTTCCTGTTCTTATTATTAAAAAACAAGCTTTGCCTTCAAAGAAAGACAGAGATAAGAGGGCAATCGAAACATTGCTAACGTGTTCACCCAAGTCTACAGATTTGGTTATTGATTCAGCATCGACTCCTCCTAGGAAGTTGCTCAATGAAAGTCTTCAAATTGAGACAGCCCAGGAACCCAGTGCTGGAGCATACTCCCCTAAACATTCGCCCATAACACTTCGAATATATAAAGATAACTTGACGGTCAAAACTGATTTAGATTCTCCTAAAAGGAATAAATCCCCTATGTCTTCGGAGTTTAAAAGCGAGTTATCGCCCAAGATGAGATCGCCTGGTGTTTCAGAAAACCTTTCCCCCCAGAACAAACAGCTAGAGTTCACTTTGAAAATAGCGAAAGACGTACACACTAATTACCCAAAAGCAACCATGTCACCTAAGAATGTTTCTTCACCCACATCGGTGTGGAAGTCTGAAGTACAAATAGCCGATTCTCCTGCTGTACCTAGCACACACGTTGAAGAAGTACTTCAAGTGAAAACCTTGCCTGCTAGAGGTAGGGGAAGAGGGAGAGGCAGGGGAGCCACGCCCAAAAGAGGCGGATTTGGACGTGGGAGAAGAGGTGGTTCTCTAGGGAGATTCAGCAGTAATGCTGATGAAACTTCAAAATCTCTCACAGAAAATCCTGAAGCTTCAAGTTCATCGGTAGGTTTGGATATTGTTATCAAACAAGAAGTCCTGACAGAAGACGAGAAAAGTCAGGGTTCATCAGTTGGTGCTCCAGCCTCCATTCAGATGCATGATATGTTTAAAAAGATGATGAGCAAAGAAGCCGAGGGGAGTGCTACTCCTGAATCGAGAGCTCTTAGTGAGGTTCCAACGCCAAAACCTGTCGAGGCTGTCACACCAGTTGTACGGAAGAGAGGCAGACCGAGGAAATCTGTACTAACGCCCATAGTTGTTCCTGAAGAAGTGGTGATCGTGAAGCAGGAGCCCACTACACCTGTGGATACCACACCATCAGTTATTGATAGCGGGGATGGTGACGACGGCTCAAGTACTGGCAGGCCAAAAAGGACTTGCAGGGGCCGAACTAAACCTATTGTAGTCAAGAAGAGGAAGCCAAGAGGCGGAGGTGCTGCTGGCGCTGGTGTGCCTCGAGGTGCGTCCACTCCGATGCCGTCCGTTGAAATTAAAGAGGAAAACGTATCAACTACTCCCACGGTTACACCTGCCCCGATTGTGACCACCACCACACCTGAATGCACTACAGTTCCCACTGTGACTCCCAGCCCTCCAGTCGACTCGACCCCCACTCCACGTAAGTTTTTTCACGTCTAGTACCTAGGTATTTC
Source organism: Lygus lineolaris (assembly GCA_030264115.1). NCBI lineage: Eukaryota > Metazoa > Arthropoda > Insecta > Hemiptera > Miridae > Lygus > Lygus lineolaris. The sequence goes on from JAEMON010000004.1 coordinate 22,889,113, forward strand.
AAATAATTTTACTCTCGACCATTGCTCATGCATGCAATCGAGCTCTGACCCTCCATAAGGCCGGCTTCACACGAGGCGTTGTAGTCGATTACACTAGTTTAACGGGCGGGTGCAAGGATTGTAGCTTTGTGGAAAATGAATGGCATCAGCCTGAGCCCCTTCACACGCGGTCAACTTGTCTGCCTGTGCACGTGGGGCCCCGGCACTGTGCCTGCAATGTTCTCATCCCCCACCAGTTGAACCAACTCGAAGGACACTACCAGCAATGAGCCCTTCACACGGACGCCTAGTTTAGTCAATTTCTAGCCACCTTGGAGGGCATAGCTCTACGTAGTATCAATGTGGAAAATTTTACTGAAGCCATTAGAATTTGTCCCGCGTAATGGGACATGAGGTCAAGCGAGTACAGCTACAAAATTAAAAAAAAGTGAGGCGTGGAGGAAAGTGGCAAGAAAATTTCATATTGCATTTGACGATTTGGAGCCAACCCAACAAAGTACAATTAGTAAAAACATTTCATTCAAATTGATTGAATTATTTAAGTAGCTACCTAATTATTAAATTAAGAGAATTTTACCTATATTACCAAAAAATGTCAACAACCAAGAGTGTCAACCTGTATTAGGTACGAAGTATCAGCTTGATTAATTTTTCACCGAATTTCGATGAGATTCTGGAAGCAGATACATTCCTATCTATCTAATGATGTTGCCAAAGCTAAAGAAACCTTTAAAATCTCCGTCCACTCATTGTTCATTTTGACTATGTAGGTACCTAGGTTTTTAAAACAACAAACCGTAATGTGTCTTTCAAAATATTTTATTATTATTTGAGTACATTAACTCGGGAGTTGAGAAATTTACTAACTTATGAAAAATAGTAAACAATGCCTGGATTTTCAGTAGTTTCCACTTGGAGTTGTCTACATTAAGCAACAATGTACATAACTAATGCATTTATTAATATTAGACAACCAACATAAAACTTCCCTAGTCTCAATTCAAATCATATTATATTGCCAATCCAACTGTCCTCGTAAGTTGCCTCGTCTGAAAAAGTGTATTCACACGGCGGTCAACTTGTTGACGAGTTGGCAGCCAAAAAGTGTAATCCACCAAACCGCCTCGTGTGAAGCCGGCCTAAGTCTCAACTTATTACCTACTAGGTACCAGATATTCTGGGAAATAATCCGATGCTCAACATCTTATTCAAAGTTTCACCTGACTTTAAGTAGGAATCACTCAGATTGTGGAGATTCAAAAATTACCTTTGAGATTATTACTTACAGTTTATTTTGAAAGATTACAAAGCTTTTCGCCCTGACTTCTGGGCATCGACGAAAACAACTGGAGTACCTAACTGTGTATGTTAATAAGACAACAAGGGTCTGTCTAAAAGGTAATTTTTGTATCTCCAAAATAACCCGGTGCTGTATCAAACGTCAACGTATACATCCCCCTAAAAGGAGTCTATAATAGAACTCTCAAGAAGAGATGTATAACAGTTTCTTGCAAACAAATGGAGTTAGTCGAATCTCTGATTTGATAATTTTATTAATATCTTAATAATATCTCTTCAATAATTTTAATCCAACGTCTGTACCAAACCATAAATTATTTTGCTCTTAAATGTTTTGCCAAATTTGAAAGTGGTTCTTCACAGGGGCCGCTGGACCCGCCACCACGATAAAAAATAAAATAAAATAAAATCATAATAAAACATATAGCAATAAAATAAAAAGATTGTAGGTACGTTGTAAGTAAGAAAGGACAGGGACCTTCAGCAAAAACAATACTCACTCCCTTGCCTATATGGCTTATCCTGTTCTACGATGGCACGTACTAGGGATGGAGATCGAAAAGGAAAGAATCGATCTTTGGGAATCGATGTATCGAAAAGTTTGAATAGAAAAGATCGATAAATCGGTTCAGAAGAATCGATCTTCCGATTCTCCCATTCTGCTCAAGCTTTCAAATGACTGCTGTAACTCCTCTCATTACTCATTCTGGTCGAGAATGTGGTTGGATGAGTTGTTTTTCTGAGTAATAAATAACAAACAAATATTTGTAAACAAATACGAAAAGTAGGAAGGTATGTATTCCATTAAAATTAAATTTGTTCTTGCTCGTAATATTTCTACACAAATTGTTTAATTTTGCATTCAAAAAATTTTGAAGCCATTGCAATAGCTTCATTTTCTTCGAAAATTCGCTACAAGTTCCATTCATGCAGCATGAGTTGATGAGCGAATTTTCAAAGAACCATTACAGATTTGGTGGGTGATTCTTATAGGAAATTTCACGCTGATTCCGAATATACCATATGTTCCTATGTTGAAGATGGTAATTTACACAAAAACGTGTTTAAAAAAAATTCAATATTTGAACCCTTGGAGTAGTTACTCCAAGAATTTGGCCAACGAACTTATACTTTCTTTTGATATTATTGGCATTTTTATTTTGCTCGATTCCTCGGTCAGATATCGTCTGGAGTGACACATAGATATATATAAATATATATATACATATGAAAAAGTGTTAAATTTCAGGAATCGTTTTAGAATAGTCTGAAACGGATTTCCTTGAAGAAAATTGTCAAAAATGTGCATTACAAAAATTTTGAAGCCATTGCAATAGCTTCATTTTCTTCGAAAATTCGCTAAAAAGTGTTAAATTTCAGGAAACGTTTTAGAATGGTCTGAAACGGATTTCCATGAAGAACTATTTCAAAAGTTTGCATTATTTAAATTTTGAAGCATTTTCTTCAAAAATTCGCTAAAATAACGAAATATTAAGTTTTTTAACTTACTTAATTATGTATGTAACTTCCCTCCGAATCAGTAACTACTCTGATGATAAAAATACTCAATTTTCCCACCTATAAGATAATTATAGTTTATGGAATTACGGTACCTTGTGGATTCTGGCGGAGGAAAATAAGTTTTGAGTCTTTGGTCACTCGAAGTTGCCTCTAATCGAAACTGTACGCAAGCAAGTCTTTCATGAGTTCAACATCAACTGAATAAAACTGACGACTGAAAAAACTTCCCCCAGGTGCATGGGTGGGTACGCATAGGTCGAATACTCTACTACAGGTAGGTCGTACTACTGACCGTAGACACCCACGAATTGATCTTTTGTAAAAATAAAGATCTACCTGTACCTTCGCTGGATTACCAAAAGGTCTTCAGAAAAGGCATTAAAAATTCTAAGGATTTAGGTATTTGTGGAAATAGAATTTTAGGTAGTGCCCTTGTCCACTGTTCAGGTAGCAACGGAGGGTCTTCTTGTGTATTATTTCTGGTAACAGGTACCTATTTGATGTCCGTCCCCCTCCAATCCTACGTACCTGTCCAGTGTCCACCTCGTGTGCTTCACTTCTGGTTCTGGCGTTGTCGCTGTCAGCTTACATTCCAACTAGTGATTGTGCCCAGAATTTCTCGAGTGATACAAAGTTATTCTAAAACGACTATTTTAATCAGAAATTTTGATCAGTGCGGTAGTTCATCAGCGTGACGTTTCGTTACTGGATATCGATTCTCTACTCGAGTTTGTCGTTTGTTACGGCAAAATAGTAATGAAGCTCCCTCAATCAGCTTGGCTTCGTAAGTTACTTACTTACTGTACTTTTCTTGTTTATTGATTCCCACGTAAAGGAGAATACCTAGTAGTCGAGTGTATTTATTCCGCAAATTAGAATTTGTTGGTTCGGGAGGGGTGTTGAACACCCCTATTCACACACCCCCCTTCACACTATTCTCAGCCAAATATTTACCAACTATAATTCTGTTTTCGTAAGTCTTCTTCTTTTAGCGAATTTTCGAAGAAAATGAAGCTATTTTGCAATGGCTTTAAAATTCTAGTACTTAATGCAATTTTTTGAAAATTTTCTTCATGGAAATCCGTTT
>JAEMON010000004.1:22897482-22907539 GCA_030264115.1 Lygus lineolaris
AATCGATTTTCCGATTCAATCGAAAATCGATTTGCATCCCTATTGTAAATCACTTCTAATTTGAACTCATTGTGTGATCTGCTCGTTTGTAGTCAATTTAGGAACTCTAAACATCTTCTGTAGGTAGGTTCAAGAGTCCCACTCACCTCATCTTCATGTTTGGCAACACTGAATAAGATGCTGATCAAGGTTGATTGTAACGGACGTAGATAGGCTGAGAAATAAACCATAATAAACTCCCTACTACAATTAAAGTTGCGTGTCAAGAATTTGCTCTGGAAGTTATCCTACGTGCCTGATTTTATTAATTTATTAGTTCTTAATGCCTTATTTCAGCGGCACGGGGACGTGGTGGCTTCAAGCGGCCGACCCCTGACCGAAATACTTTGTCTGAGAAGGAGCTGGCAGAACTCCAAAAGATCGAAGCCAAGAAAGAAAAGTTGAGGCTGGACAGGATCGCCAAATATGAGGCCAAGAAAGCTAAGAAATTAGCGAAAAAAGTGAGTTCCCTTGATCATGTTTTAGCATGCATCTACACTGTAGATTCTACAGGCATGTGTGAACAGCTGTTCGAGTCCGATTTGTGTAGGTACCTGATTAGGGCTGTTCGGCGGGTTTCACATACTGACACAGGTTTTTTGTTTTTTCGAAACTGTGTTCACAACAATTAACTAATTCAACTACCCAATCCGTACGTTGGGCCTTATTCAAGTGTTTGTCTCTAATTGAGTGGGCGGTTCGTTCGGTTTTGCTCGTCTCCACGTTGTTCGTTTTCGTCTATTTTTGATCTGGGGGGCTGTATGGTAGGTATAAATTTTGCATGCAATATATTTCACGTAAAGGTTGAATCAGAAGTTTTTTTAAGCATGGAACATTCTTTTACGGGGACCAATATTCTGGCAAAAAAAGACCCAAAAATGCGTTACGCAACCGATTTCTGATACTTTTCACGTACAACTAATCGTTGCTAGGGAAAAATAACTTCCTCATTTTCCACCCCACAAAAATCGTTCACCATTCGTTGGAAAGCTCTGAATTTATTATACACCACACCACATCTCATGCTGCCAATCCTCCTCCTTTCACATCCTTCAGAGAAGTACTGGTATGGAGGTAAACAAACGAAGTTGGTTGGAGTTTTCAGTTGTAGTACCAGTGGAGTAGTACTGGTACCTTCACAACATAATATGAAGCATGTTCCATGTTTTTTAATTTTTATTTTCTCAATTTGGTACTTATCGGTTAACGGGAGGCCACACATTTGACGACGGTTATTAAATTTATACAAATTCATTTATATAAATGAAAATCACTTTATTGTACAAAATAACACTTTTACTATCTATAAATAACAAAATTTTACTATTCTTGTTCACCTTTGTCGCGTGCGGCAACCCAGAACTGACCGATGTCGCGGTGGCCTCCCGTTAACCGATAAGTACCCTCAATTTAACTGTCCATTCGGATTGACATTGTGTGGTACTCTCCGTCCTGAATACCAATGCTATACCTACTCACAGTTAGTGACAGTTACAATTTTATATGTTATGTGAGGAGTTTTTCCAGTGTTCACTTTTTACGAATTTTCTGTTTATTATTTTGAGAGGCATTCCCAAATCGGTCGTTTCCAAAAGCCAGAGCTTCCTGGTATACGTGTTCAGGTGGTACCTATCATTCGTTCTTATCTTTTGTTGCCATCAAAGAAATCCTGGCTGGCCTTACTACAATTTTTTTTTTTTAATATAAATCTGACCTAGTTTCCAAATGTGCGGCTTCGTTATCACTTCACTTTTGGGAAGGAAATTAAAAATAAAATTGTTACCCACAAAATCCAAATGATTGCATCTAAGCGAACAGAAATGATCACAAACCAACAAACGTCTGCCCAGTTGAGTGGACAGTGTAGCGTCCTCACCTTTGTAACATGGATGTATAGATTCAGTTAGTGAACATTTCAGCGAAATTGGTATGATAGTTCTGGAGTTATGCCCATGACAATAAATTCCGCACTCTTCCGGACTTGTGACACGGCTCCTTCTTGATTAACTTGATTTAACCTATAGTAAATAAGGCCAAGGGTTACAACGTTGCACTCTCCTCAGAGAGGACCGACAGTAAATTTCAAGTTTGTGCTTGCGCAGAAGCCATCATCCATCCAACTGGGTCGAATTCCTAGGCGAAAACCTACATTGTTATTTGTTTTAGGAGATATCTACTTCAGAGAGTTCAACGACTTGAATTTAATTTTTCGTCCGCTTTGTTTTTCACAGCTCAAAGATGAAGAGCGGAGGAAGAGGCTTGCTCGTGAAAAAGCCGAGAAAGCTGAAGCTGCTGCGCCTCAAGTGTTCGAGGAGGAGACGAGAATGTCTGCACCGGATAGCAGTAGCAGAGGCCACACTCCTGCGCCTAACAGGATCTTAACTGGTAGGTTAATAATTAATATTTCAATATGCAGATTGTAAATGGATTGTAAATGGGTAAGGCAATGGAGTTGGAAAGTTTCACAACAGACTGAAACCATTGTTTCAACACTTGTGCAAAAAATTGAAAAAACGTTATCCTCCACCATTAATAATGTTTGCGTTTTAAAGCTTTCTGAGGATTCCGGTTCCGTGTCTGTCCGTCTATGTTCAATTCCTCGTCCCGCGCAAAAGTACGCGATGGAGTTCCATTAGCAGTGATTAATTAGCCCAGTTGATCAGCAAAGTTCAAAATAAGACATAGGGTGGAAGAGGTCAGCTCGTGGATTGTCGCTCGCTTCTGAAGCTGCCCGGGGGGGGGGGGGGGGGGGGGGGGGGGGTATGATAGCTTTGTGATAGGGTATTCGCCTAGACAGCGAAAGGTCCCGGGTTCGAATCCCTGGTTATCCCCCAATTTTTTTCTTCCTCATTTTCCTGTTTCATACCGAAAGTGCGGTAACTTGAAGTCCGACGTGGATGAAATTTTCAGGAATTGTGCAGGCTAGCCCCTAAGCCGCCCCTATGATCATTTTAATCAAAGTTGAGTGTCGGACACTCTTGGATAGATACCTGGTTTCAAGAGCCAAAACTCACTAAAATTCTTTGAATATCGAGCAAGATGGTAGCCGTATCAAAAACTGATTTGTTCCAGATGAAAAACAAGCCATAATGTAGTACAATGCGGTCGCTCTACATTGGTCCAGATGCAAAATCTGCTATATTTTAAACAAACCCTCCTTTCCACTTGCTTTTTATGTTAACATTTTCTACTTGGATGTGTTGATTTTCATTTGGAATAGTTTTAGCTGGTTGTGGAGTTCTACGATCGTACTATGGACGTTTAGTAGCGGAGGGTGAGGAATGGGGAACTTGCATGGTTATGTTTTTATTTCAGTGTTAGAAAGATCTTAGAGAGGGCTTTCCAAAAATGTAGTTGTCAAAAATGGGTCTTGTAATTTCAACCTAACTGACGTCACCGACCCCCCGCCTGCTTGGGCGGGTTCATCAGCTCCCTAGCCTAAATGACGTCACCCACTCCCTTTCAACCCATTTACTGGGCAAACCAGCCGTAATTTCAAGCTGAAAATTGGTATTAGGGGGTGTTAAAGGGCGCTGGATCAGATTTTGAGGTTCTAAAAGCAAAATTCCTACTCATGCAAGTTCCCTATTCGGACTTCTAAACTTACCTGAAATGTCTCCTCAAAAAATTGTGACAGGGCTAACAACGCCTAAAGGGAGACATCAGCTAGAGAACATCCGAATTATAGTACACAAGTTAATGATAATTCACTGTTTTCAGGAGATGCACTTTTAGATGAATCTCAAAACAGCATTAGTACCCCTGGCGATACTAACAAAGGAAATAAAAAAGGACGGATGGAAATATCAATCACTGATATGGATTGTTTAGTGTAAGTCTTTCAAATGCTTATTATTTATTTGTGCAAGTCCAGTTTTATGTTCACGAATGTTTGTGTATTACGATGCATTTTATTTACTTACAGGAAAGAAGTTAGAGTGGACGAACTAGCTGAATATCAGTGGCAGGGTAGCGAGTTGTTTATGATCCAAGAACAAGTATCTTTGTATCTTGGAGTCAAATCGTTCAAAAGGAAATACCCTGGACTGAAAAGGCGGCCAGTAGAAGCGGAAGAACGCACTTTCCTCGAAGACTCAGGGCTAGTGCCGAAGTCTATGTGTGATCTAGGTGCTTACTTTTTCCTAATAACATGCTTTTTGATGTGAGGTTACCCTTTAGAGAGTAAAGTGACAACATTCCTGATATGTGCGTGTTGAATCATACTAAACTTTGGTGTCGTGGATTGTTCAGGGTTGACTGCAGTGGGCAGTGCAGAGATTTTGGACATCATGTTCCAAGATTTTCCGGAAAAGTACGAAGAGTTTCGAAAACACGTGAGGGACAAACAGGCCCGAGAGGCGTCCTTCAAACAAAGAGGTGAGTTAGCCAACTATCTTTATTGTTGAGTACAGAGTAAGAGTTTGTTGGCGTCTGTATGGCATTTCGTCCTGTTTTAGTTAGTCCTGTAATTAGGCAAACGCTTAATGGCAATCAATTTCCTAACCACCAATGTTCGAATAAATTAATAACTAGTCTGTTATTGAGTGGTTAGAGCAACAAACCAAACAGAAACAACATTAGTTGGCAATTCGCGTTTGCTCAACACGTGAAGAATAAGAAATACCAGGAATCTTCAACAAAGAATAACCTCAATTTTGTTCTGTTACAAAGCTGCAATCGGACTGCAGAGGAAAGACGGGACCAAAGTGGAGCCTCGAGAACAGGCCTTGGAGGCTGTGGCTGCCTGGAACGCTAACCTCAACCGCGAGAGGCGAGAAGAACGAAGATGCGCTCTGGACCTTCAGACCTTCACAGTCCACTACCCCAAACTGGATCGAGAGACCATGAAAAGGCCTGTGCCCAAAATCGGGCTGTACCCCGTTGCTGTCATCCCCGGCCAATTCTGTGATCACTATAAAAAGTAAGTAGTCGTTGGTTGCTATTGGTCCAACTGCCAATTGGGACGAACAAACTAAATCACTGTTGATGAAGTTGTAGACACTCTTTGCGTCTGACCGAGGCAGTTTGGCATTGGTGGCCCGGGTTTGTCTCCCGGCTGAGGGACGAAATTTTCCCTGGGGGAGGGATGAGTGACTTGAAAATATTGAATGAATTGAGATACTGAAAGGATTCCTCAAAGAAATCAATATTTTTTAAAAACTTATTTCAATGAAAACTTTGTCTATAATGAGTTAAATAGAATATTTACGATTAGTCATCAGTAACAAACAAGAACTGACTACATTAGAGAAAAACACATCTTATATGATCTAAGGTGAAAGGGAACGTGGATCCTATTGGTCGAGAAAAGTGAAGGTCCGATGTTTGAAGAGGAGGCATTTGAATACTTTTCTCGACCGATAGGATTCAAGTTCTTTTTCACCTGTGACAATCTTATAAGCTGTTTTTTCTTTGATGTATCGTCGTTCTTGTTTGTAACTGGCGATGATCTAACCGTCACGCCGAATCTATTCGACATGGTAACTCATTATTTCCATGGAAATAGACTACTAATAATAACACTTGAGGAAGTTGTTCATCTTATTTCGTCGGGTTGCGGCCCAGTAGGAAGGAGAAGGAAGAAGAAGAAGCTACTTGTCAGGTGATTGAAGCTCAAATATATTCTTTGGTACCTTTCTGAGCTTTTATCTGTTGGTACTTACTTCAGATACCTATAGAAATACGACGGGTCTGGTAGGTATCTAATTTGGTACTAATATCCTGGCAATAAAATTCCTACAATTCTGGGACTGTAGGAAGTGAATATAATAACTCAGTGATTTGAATTGTTCAATATCATAAATTTATTATTTGAGTGTTAGGTACCAATGATTTTGTGAATGGTAGTTTTGGAGAAACGTAAACTCACCAACTTGTGCGGTCTTTGGCAGTTTTCTCCTGGTCAAAACACCAAGGCAAAATTATGAAAGTTTAGGGAGGTACCACGAGTATTGTACACATCTACTCGGGAACTTATTAGGTTTTTAAACTTGTACAATATTTGAAATTGGCAAATCACGTCCGAACGAAAAAAGTAACTTCCACGAGGTATATTGAATCGGATTTTCATTGATACGTTATCTCCGCTCTGGGGAGGGAAGGAAGATCCATGTCACGATCGAACACCTTGCGCTACCTACCGAATGAGCTGTGAACTACTTCTAGAACGTAGAGTAGCCCCAGTCCAAGTTACTTGTGGAGTAGCTGGTATCGACCGTGACATACTCCATCAATGACTTTTCCTTCGTTTCTTCCTTCTCCTTCCTACTGGGCCGCATCTCGACGACGTAAAATGAACAACAATCATTTTGCCGACCACTTCACCCACATCACTTGTGGAATGGATACGAAATAATCAATTTCAGTAAGACAATTTCTTCTTTTTTTTGTTAGATGTGTTACTAATAGTTTTTGCGCTAAATTGACTGTGGTGTACGCTGTGGCACTTCTGTGCAACTGCAACCTCAGCTTACTTGCTTCTCACTCTAGTTATCACATCATCAACAGCAAAAATAATCACACTTTCATTACTACATGCCATTCACAAGAATTCATGATCTGGCCCTGATAGAATCCCATGAAATCGAAAACGTGAAAGCCTTCCCTGATTTTTGAAGGAGGTTCCGAGAACTGCTGATTCGGCTTTATCTTATCTATCCTTGCCAAACTGCAACTTCCCCTCAATTTTCCCTCATGTTGTGTACAGGAAGACAATCAGAAGTCCAGGTATTTTTCTCATACACGCCTATCTACACTAAAATCATGGGTATAATAGGACGTTATAAAATACCTTACGGGTTATTATAAAATCTATTAGAAGCCTTTTCATAAACCTAAAGTCGTAGCTAAGGATCACGTTCTGACCCAGGCTTTTACATTTCAAGATGCTCGGTGAGTTTCCTAGGATACAATTTTGAAAATGGAATATTACCTACTTCTAATTTGTTTAATAAATTCTAGGTACACTCCGAACGAGTTGATGTACTTCCCTGTCAATACTGTATTGTATGGACCATTGAGACCTAATGAGAGGCAAAGAGACGGATCTGACGATGGTTCCGGATCCGAAAGTTCTTCCTCGTCTTCATCCAGCTCTTCCAGGTGATTTGAATTGGTGTATGGCGTGGGGGGGTCAAGGTGCCTACAATGGGGAATTCAAGAAGATCAAACTGAGAACTGAATGCATTCTATCGGAGATTGGGTTATCCAAAAGCAAAACCACTACAACATTTTGTGGCCGATTGATATTGCGGAACTTAATTTCCATAGCCAACGAAATCCATAAGCGGTGCCATATAATTTATCGTATCTTTTAAATCGCTGCTGCTGATATAACATTTGTAGTAGAAGTTACTCTGGTCTTGCCGAAATTTGAGACAAAAGTTTAAATTTGCGTGGATGAATCCGCTCTGTTCTCTGAGGCGACTTTTAGACGTTTTTTTCTATTATCCAGTTAAGCAGTAGGTATTTCTTTTGTCCTCGAAAATCTTCGTGTTATATTTTGTAAATTGGTTCCAGTTGTTAATTGAGTTTTCTTCCTTTCAATTTTCTTTACCTGATTGTTCTGCAGTGGAGAGTCTTCTAGTGAAAGCGAATCTGAAGGAGAAGATCCGGCCAGGTGCAAGATGTGCAATGGGACCAAGAAGAAAAACAAAGACTCTATCCCTGAAGTGTTACTGACCTGCGTTCAATGCAAATCTTGCTGTAAGTTGTTCGAGTATCTAATAACAATAACTATGGTTCTACCACAATGAGATACAACTTGCTTAGTGCTTGAAGCGGTCGAAACATGAACGAAACTTACCTTAATTTCTCCATTCTACTCCTACTTTCTTCACTATAAATAACCAAACCACTTTATATAGCAAAGAGTTTAGAAGGGGTGTGGTGTATTTAGAAGAGATTCAGAAAGGGTGTTACATGGAGGGGTAGGAGGGAGTGAAAATGCCACCCTACACTCAGGCTCTTGGCCAGATGACCATTGGGATTGCAATGTCCAATAGAATCGATGTTTGAGCATCGATTTATACTATCAATGGCTTATCGATAGACTTTATTGAAACTCCAATTCGAATAAGTTTTAAAAACTTGCACTTAAAATTGATCAGTTTTGAATACGTGTATGTATCAGAATATGAAAAAAGTAAATGCACTGAGGAAATCCCATCAGAATCGATCGAGGTCGGACGTGAAATTACGTATATTATATCAATGTTGGTGGTTACCCTCCTTTGCCACTATTCTTCCACATTTCAGGGATTACTTGCTTCGAAAGCTCCCATTGGCTGATGTTCATGTACCATCTCGATCCCTCTTCTAAACTCTTCGGTATGTAGGATTGAAATGAAAGCGTGTTCGAAAGTAGGTACCTAATCTCTTATTTTTCTTCTCTCATCAATTTCACATTTTTTGTCCTGGCTATGTGGTTAAGTCATGCAATTCGTGAAAATCCACTGCCACTTCTAGTTGTTCAACATCTAGTTATGCAGATTGTGTAATACTTTGAGTTTAGAAACAGGAATCCACAGCGTGATTACTACTTACCACTTACTTACTTTGTTCCTTTGAGAAGTCCTTTGAGACTTTACTTTGTTCCTTCCCACTCTTATTACTAACTCAATAGTTCAATGTTGACATAAGGGTGGATGGATACGACACTCGCAAGTATTTCATTTTAATCATAGATAGTTTATTTCAATTCGTTTTATTGGAGTCCAAGACCTCAAATTTGTTGTTGTTCTATACCTACTCCTGCCTTCACCACAACATCCTTCATGAAGAAGGACCGAATATTATTTAAGTTGCATAAATAACGGAATGATGTTACCCGCGATTTTTTTTTAATTTGAAAGTTAATACTGAGATGATATAATAGCGGTTCTCGACCTGGAGGGTGGGGGCTGTCTGAAAATAGTAGATAATAATAATAACATAGGATCAGAAAATATTAACAGACAGGTGTCACGAGACCAAGTTGAAAGCTGAGTTCAATACCCAGCTATTCTGGTGCATGTCACAGGAACGAATTTCCCTGTGGAAGACTGTATCACGATGGTTAACTTTTTTTGTATCGAGTTTCTCAAAATGTTCCCAAAATTGAGTGTTTTCACTTTTGTGTTCTGACTTCTGTTGAAAACGTAACTGCACGATGAATCAGAATCGCTCTGCCTCTCTGGCCCTTTGATTCATTTGTTCAAGATCCAACTTCATGATTTGTACACGTCAGGTAAGTACTATAGGGCGATGAAATTCACAGGATATCGTCTTGCTCAAGACCCTAGAGGGGTGTTGAAACAATTATTATAGCCCTAGGGGAGCATGACCAAGGAAACGTTGAGAACCACTGATATGATATAATACCTATTTTGCATTCGTGCGAGACATGCGTAGTTAATTTTCAACTAATTTGAAAAGTTTTGATGACTACATTGCTACAGGGTATGGATACTTCGTGTACATGATCCATGACTCCATTGAAGCTACTTTATCAGTTGAGTTGAAGCTAGATTATTACTTGCAAGGGGGTGAAACTATGCTAAAACCAGGTGGTTTACGGCAAGGGCCCACTGCTACTGAGCAGAACTATCGGATTAGTTATCGGATCAGAAAGTCATGTTGCCTGCAAACTTCCAAGCTGTGGCTTGTAAAGGCCGGGTCTCACAGGACGTGTTCACGCAGCGCCCAGTGAATGCGTGTTCTCCCTGACGTTCGGCGACATAGCTATGTCACATACACTACGAACTAAATCACTCGCGACGAAGTTGTGGAAACCCATTTCAATAAAAAGAAAACGGAGTTGAATAGAAAAACGTTGTCTATTTCCACAAAAATAATGAGTTACAAAGTTAAATCGATTTCGATGGTTAGGCCATCATCAGTAACAAACAATAACTGAAGGTACCTACATCAGAAAGAGCACAGCATGTATAGTCAAAGGAGAAAGGGAACTTGAATCCCATTGTTCAACAAAAGTGACGGGGCTGAGAGGAATACCCCATCACGTGCAAGCAAAGTGAAA
>JAEMON010000004.1:22908539-22922963 GCA_030264115.1 Lygus lineolaris
TTTTTAAGATTATTTTTATTTTTGAAACCCACTTTAAAACCTGATAGGTGATAGAATTTTACCAAGTTTATCCGAAACTTTACCGTAGCAAGGCATACTAATCCACTGTTTTTCCTCTAACACAACTTCCCTAACCAAATTTGACACCCCATCCCTACTCTTTTTCCTAAGAACCTTATTCCTAATGGAGTCAATGAGCTCTCCACCATATCCATTACTCGCAGCCATACTTTTAATAATAGATTTTACTGTTGATAAATTTTGTTCATTCATGGGTATAGATAGTGCTCTGTTGATCATACTATGAAAGGCGGCATGTTTGTGAACTAAAGGGTGATTAGGGTTATATCGCGCGTTATCTGGGCATGATTTGAATGAGAGCCTCAGTTCCCTAACTCATCTCAAAATGAAATGGAAAAGAACCGAGGAGAACGCCCTCAGCGCGCGTCATTTTGTGATTTTGTACAACCCCTATGGGTGACGTCACTTTTACTGAAAGTATCGCTGAGTTTCAACGCCATGTGTGTGTGTGTGGTGGGGATGATGTAACGTTGCATCATCCAACCGTATCGCGGCGGTGTGTGGTGGGGATGATGTAACGTTGCATCATCCAACCGTATCGCGGCGGTGCAGGAACGTCTAACCTTGCGTTATACCGCGTCCTGTGTGACCAGGCCTTAAACGTTGGCAGCTGTCAGAGACCAAGGAAAACCTCAATGTTGCGCCCGAACGATTGTTCTTATCAGTTATCACCATAAAGACAATTTTGGGAAGAAATCCGCCTTCACCTGACTCACTTTCCGTCTATTGTTTATATCTCTATTTCAGATCACCCCACATGCAAGGAATTCACTCCTGAAATGATCGTGCATCTCACCAAGTACGAGTGGCAGTGCACGGCGTGTAAAAAGTGTACCAAGTGCCGGGATCCTAATCTAAAAGACAGGATCATGTCTTGTCAGCTTTGTGATCGGGGGTATGAAACAAGTTGATTTCATGATATATGATTGATGATATATTTATGTTCTTTCTGTTTCACGAAATAAATTCAATATAGCGAGGGTTCTGATTGGAGCTGTTTTCTCGAAGAAATCATCATTAATATCACTAGTAATTTCACTCTTTTTCGCTTCATAGGTATCACTTGTCCTGCATAGGCTTGAAAAAGATGCCTGAAGGCAGATGGCACTGCACAGTCTGTGCATACTGTTCATCTTGTGGCTCTCGAAACCCTGGAGGATCCGATTGGCAGCATGAGGTATATATTTCATCTATTTACATTGTAACGGATCATGAGACCTGAATATTTGAGCGTTTCAATTTTATGTTCGTTGAAGCTTTTCAATAATTTTTTTCAATTTTTGGCACTGTGCAACAGCATAGGTACTCTTATCAGCAAATTTTGATTGTGTAGTTTGAAAATTAGTAAGTTCCTACCTATCCCATTTTCGCTCCCAATTTGTAAAACACATCAATTTTTGGCGCTTCCATGGCAAGAACTCGAAAAAGTGAAGGTAATTGTTCAGCAGCATATCGTTCCTAGTTTGGTTCCTCTGTCCAAACATGATGTCCCATGGAGGCTCAGGCCAATGGGCAAGCGAGAGGTTGTATGTACCTCTTACTATTTCGTTGATTGAGTATGACTATTTAGTTGATTGATTATCTCTAACTATTTAGCATTCGTGTTCCTTCATAATATGTGTACCTCGGTCTATGTGTACGTCTTCCCAGTCGATTCGATCGATTTTGATGGTGTTTTTTCTTTCGAATAAACTATGGCAAAGTTATACTTGTACCGGTATAATTGTAGCTTAATTTTGATCTGAAATTCGATAAAATTGAACGATCCCTAAATTTGAGGGACAGCACAGGGTACACCAAAAAATATGAAGCACCTACAAGAGTTTCTGAGTTTTGGGCAGAGAATTGGTTATTTTGCCTATGCGCCTGGTCTAAAATAGCAATACGTGTTGTATACCTACCTTCCTCTGTGCATAGGTTTTGGGATACGCAATAGATTTCTGACCTGATCCTTTTCCTAATCACAAAATGATAAAGTATTTTTGTTCGTTTCCAGTTCAAGAAAGGAGAGAAAGGAATAAAAATTTACCAGAGGACGCTGTGTACTCCGTGCTTCAAGTAAGCTTGAACATTTTCCTTTCATTTTGTTTCACAAAAGTCTGAGTCAGGGCGACTCAATCTGAATTTTGTGATTCCAGGGACTTTTGAAAGCTCATTGATCAGCTTTATTTCCTTCTCCACTTCTTATAAAATATTTATCATTTTCTTCGAAAATTCGCTGAAATGGTTTGGCCTGACCTACCCCTTTTGGGTGTGACCTACCCCCAACTGGCATGGACTGGAGGGAACTTCCTGTTTTTTTCAGCCATCAATCAGCAAAAACCATCGATGTTTGTTCCTCCATATTTTTCAATCATCTTTGTTTCCATTGGAAAAAAAATCGATGTTTTCCCTGTCGATACCCGAACATCCGTCCCATATGTCCATTTTACAAAAATGAGGAACCTCATTGTAGAAGGTTTTTACCTATTGGTGCAAACATTCCTCCTTCCATGATATGAATTTGATATTTTGTTGTCTTGGATCCATTTTGACCTATAGTAAGGCCAAAAAGCTGTGAGAGAGATCATCAGAACCATGATGAGATATCACCCGCGATATCTCACTACCGATCATCGGTATCTACCATAAATAAGTAGGTACTGAACAATTGGAATGAACAATGTCAACAATTCGTTTTCCTACGTTTTTCGTCGTTTCTCCTCTAATTTTGATGTACCACCCCTTGTTTCAGGCTCTGGAGGAAGGGTAAATACTGTCAACTTTGCTCCAAGTGCCACAGTATGAAACCGGAGGAGGATCCTAACCTCATTCAGTGCAACAGTTGTGACAGGTGGCTTCATAAAGGTTGGTGTCCTGCTGTAGTCAGCTTCCCGCAAAAAATGCATTTAAAGAACCTATTATTTGCCTGTTTTTACCAACAAGCAAGCTCCAAGCTGCTTGCTGTTCTGCAAGTTTTTCGACAATATAGCATTTCCCAGTCAAATGTAGTTTTTTCCCAACCAAATCTAGTTTTTGAAACAAATCGTTTTTTTGTGACATTTGTTTTTCTTCCCAATACTAGGTACTATCTTGAGGCCTGATAAACACTTTGAATTTGATTCTGAAATAACTAAATTTGGTCGGGAAAAACTGAATTTGACTGGGAAATGCTATACCTACCGCATTTTCACTACTCTTGGGGTTTCTGATTGTCCGGTTGGCTCACAATTTGAGGAAGGTCAGGGAAATGTGCCTATTAAGGGCTATTTCATCCCTGGTCAGTCGCTTCTGCTAATTTCGTCGAGCTTATTTCTCAGGAGGAACTACAGTTTTTTTGGGCGCCATTCATCGTGGTGTTGAAAATTGGCAATTAATGACAGGTTTTTCAGTCGGGAGGGTTAACCCGTAACCTACGCCACAAACATCTGATAGCGAGCTGAGACTCATTTATCTCATTTTGAAGCTTTAGGTACCTACCTACAAGGGTAGTATCATCATAATCTTCTAGTTACCTAAAGAAATTGAAGGAAACCCTCAGTTAACCTGGGGACAATAGTGACGATTACTGGAATAAACAAATGTGGTTTGTCTATTTGGCGTTCAAGTGCCGCAAATCCTCATTTATCTCCAATAAGTACTAAGTTCATTAAGTCCTGAATATATTCGAAAAACAATCATGGGGCGTTTGCGTGGGTCTGAAGATTAAATTTGGTTGCCCGGGTCTTTGTTATTTACGAGGGTCACTCAATAGAGAGTTCTTAGTAGATCCGATTGCTTGGAAACTGCGTGGTATCGTATCCAAGGACACTACCGCGCATGCCCAGAGCTGGGAGGTATCGTATTGTCGTATTAGGTGGTATACATACGATCCTGTTTACCGGATCCAATAGAGTTCCTAGTATATCCGATTGCTTGGAAACTGCGTGGTATCGTATCCAAGGACACTACTGCGCATGCCCAGAACTCGGTGGAATCGTATTGTCGATACCACCGTCGTATTAGGTGGTATACATACGATCCGGTTTACCGGATCCGATCAATCGTACTGTAGTGGTATCGTATCTAATAACCTACTATCCCAGTAACAGTTTTGTTTTCCTGCACCCGAAAGAGATAACCTTATGCCTGTTAAGTTGAAGTTGAGGCACTGTTCCTGTCACTACAAGATACAATTTATGTTTAACATCACTTTAAGATGCTACAGTAAATTGTTGCTATCTGTCGTATCTGGTCAGATGGGGTTAGCATTCTCTTGGGCTCGCCCTAGACAACCGTGGTATCGCATCTCGCATCAGTGGTATCGTATCGTATCAAAAACTACTAGGAACTCTCTGATCAATCGTATTGTAGTATCGTATCTAATATGTAACCTACTATCCCGGTAACAGTTTTGTTCTCCTGCACCCGAAAGAGATAACCTTATGCCTATTACGTTGAAGTCGAGGAACTTGAACGAGTTTTACAACCAACACCACGACCACGGAGAAAAACACAAGTTTCGCCAGAAACAACGAACAACTAGGCGTGGGGTACGGTTTCCCGCTTCCGCGTAGTGTTGTTTTTTCGTGACGTGTTCCCGAGATAGAAGTTCCCGAATGTCTGAGCTTCAAGCTATAGATTTAGTTTTTGATTGTACTTCAGGAATCAACAGACTGTTTTCCCACGAAACATCAATTTCTCGCGACCTAATGGTCCGATTTCGCTCAAATTTGGAGGGTAGTTGAAAATTGAAGGTTTGATGGTATCCTACGAGTTTCATCGAAATCGGATCAGCGGTATCTACTGCGTATGCGCAAACGTGAAACTCTCATAATTCCGACAATTTTCATCCGATTTCGATGGAATTTTTAGGGATTGTGCAGGTAGATGATGTAATATATATAATCATGCTATGGATACGAGGAAGCTATGTGCCACACCCAACTTGGGGGACTTTTTTTCAAAATAAAGTTGGAAGTGGTGGTAACTGGTACACTGTTGAGCAGTTATCCTTCATTTTTGTTTCGTCACTTTTGTTTCAGAATGCTACGGTTCCAAGTACGGTCTGACGAACAAACTCATGAGCACCAGCAGCATCCAGTGCGACTTCTGTGTTGAGAGGATCACGATGAGCACCCAAGGCCTCAACCGGTCCCTCATCAAAGTTTGAAAGGATGTCTCGGCAGCGTCCATTGGCGGAGATGTATATATTTGTATACGTACATCGACTTCTCTTTTGTTAACTGGACAAGATCGTGAGTGCCGTTTAGCGGAGTCTCACATTTTAGGTCTAGCAAAGACTCCACAGTTAGGTGCGAATATTACTTAGAGTTTGAGGAACGTAGAGCAGAGGTGGTAGAGAGATGCCCCTTCCTCGTCCGAAGTTCCAAAATTAGATGATAATGCTACGATTACATACTTGTGCAGGTGTTTCGATACCTATTTTTCTGACGGATGCTCAGAGGCTGATGTTTAATAAACATCAGGCAATTGATACAGATATTCAATGTATTCAAGCTGATCCCCACAGTGGGAACTTCATCAGGAGGCGGGGAATTCAGGGGCACTGGACGACGAATTATTCAGAAGGCTCGAAATACGGGTTTTCCGAACAAAAATTATAGTGTCCTCCATTCGTATAGGAAATTTCACGCTGATTCCGAATATACCATAATGTTTTTACCTACGATACCTCATTGGCTGAGATATCTTTAAAAAACCTAGAAAATTCAATTCATCGTCCTTAGTCCGGATGCGGCCGAGGAGATAGGAAGTACAAAACTACTATGTTAACGCCGTGAATGCTGTATTTTTTTTACGTTTCGTACGACGCTGCGTGCATTCTCAAACTTGGATATGAAAAAGTAGTACAAAGCGAATCATCCGAGAAAAACCTGGAATACGTCTCAGGTACATCTCAAGTATGCAGGCAGCGAAACAGAAGGTCATTGAAGGTAGTCAGACTCCATAGGTACACAAGGCAAGTAACAAAAAAATGTTTTAACAAAATTTCAGCAGTAACATGAATAGTTCACAAGAACAAGTTCACAACAACAAATAACCTTAAAAAAACCTAAAAAATACGTAAAAATCCCAAATTGGGTAGACAAATTGAAAAAAAAAAAAGATTTAGCAACAAGCAACAAAAAAACTATAGTTTTGATAGCTTGTTGCTAAATCTTTTTTTTTAATTTGTCTACCCAATTTGGGATTTTTACGTATTTTTTAGGATCTTGTTTGAAGGTTTTTTGTTGTTGTGATTGTTGCCTCTGGGGACTATTGATGCGACTGCTGAAATTTTGTTAAAACATTTTTTTTGCTGCTGTATGGAGTCTGACTACCTTCAATGACCTTTTGTTTGGCTGCCTGCCTACTTGAGATGTATCTCGACATATTCGAGGTTTTTCTCGCTTTGTATTACTTTTTCATAACCAAATTTTGAGAATGTACGCAGTGTCGTACGAAGAAAATACAGCATTCACGTGATGTAGGTAGTTCCGTACTTCCTATCTCCTGGGCCGCATCCCGACTAACGACGATGAACGAAAATCGTACGGCCGACCACACTAGCCGTATAATAGAAAATTCAAGTTCTTGACCAATGGAACCGCCGAAGTTGTTTTTTGCATAACAGTAAACTTGAAGACCTGAGAATTCTGAGCAAATAAGACCAACACTGTTGCATTGCTCGCCAACACTGCTCAACTTCCCTGAATGTAATATTTCCTTGAGGATTTCCAAAAATAGTGTCAAGCAAACCTCTAAAATAAGCAAAAACTACGATTTTTGGTAGTTTTTTGTATGGTAAAAGCGTAGTAGCGGTTCATTTTACATCCGATCATAAAAGGTATAGGCGTTTTCAGCGTTGAATTTCCTTTGATTTAAAATATTCGAAAATTTAGGTGCTGTATTTAAAACCTCGATGTCCCCGTGGAAGACGGACCTCGGATTCAACACCCTCAAAAACCCCAGAACTAGTGTCGGATCAGTCGTTCATTTTATTTTGTTGGGCAGTGTAACCTTCCGATACAGTGCCACATCACACCTACATCCTTCTTACGTGAATGAATTCACTGCTGCGCATCCGAATCAAGTAAAGGCTCAATAACCCAAGAATCGTCGTCACCTAGTATTTCTTCAATATCACCTTTTCCTCGGTCTCGGACGTTGAACTCGGGGATGTTAGCGATATAACCTCTCTCTTCACAACTTCACTGTGGATTCTGCAGTCTGTTATAATAACCACGGCCTACCAAATCACAGGCGAGTTTTTCTTCTTCTTCTTCTTCTTCGTTTATTGGCATCCGAATATAATACTACTTGATCTCTCACTACTATTAAATATTGAGCGTGACCTATCAATTGGAATCGGC
Source organism: Lygus lineolaris (assembly GCA_030264115.1). Classification (NCBI taxonomy): domain Eukaryota; kingdom Metazoa; phylum Arthropoda; class Insecta; order Hemiptera; family Miridae; genus Lygus; species Lygus lineolaris. Next base: position 22,915,955 of record JAEMON010000004.1, read on the forward strand.
AGCGTTTCTTCTATAATCTGAGTAATGCAATACTAAGTAGGTACATTTATTAATTAAAACTTATAGAAAATTTATGCGTTACTTAGTTAATGGTAGAACATTTTTACGTTTATATTCCGTCTTGCGAATTTGTCTGTAGGTACCTACGCGAATTTCGTAAACTCTTTGGTATCAATCACCACAAATTATGATGAATTGTGTATAAATTAGACTTAGTCAACTTCCAAATCAAAGTATTGTCCACCTAATATTGTAAATTTATATTATATTTTATTTATTGATAGACTAGCAGTTATCGAGAATTATGTTATGCTCATCTTATGTTCTTGTCGGGTTCTCTCAATGTTAGATAGGTCCCTTCTGAAATGTATTTAAATTTCAGTGTTCAATTCTTATTTCGCAATTCATTTAGCATCGCGTCAAGAGTTGTTAAGGTTAAGCTTTTCTACTTATCAATAATAAGTGTTACATAATTTGCAAATAGTTTAGTAAAATGTATTGATGATTCCTGTGTTTTTTTTCTTCTCCCAGTGTTGCCATTAGTTTTTCCCCACTCGGGGCGTTTGAAATTCCCTTTTTTTTCCCTAACGATACCGCAAAATTCCCAGTTTTAGTTGTCTACCGAAATGATTGGAGATCTTGAACATCATTATTGTAACAACTGAAACACTTGGATTTGAAAAATATTTTTATCAATAGTGATTGAGATAAAAATTTAACAATTTGTTTTAGAAAAATCAATTATTATAGATCTACAACTGAAGTAATGAGCTCTGACAGCTTATTCTGTTGGTGAAGGCCAAACTACTCCTGAAATGTTTCAGTTTCCGTTCTCTTCTGAAATGGCATCCTGCTAAAAGAGCTCAAAATCCTGTGTATTATTTGCCACGTTCGTGATTTTATAAATTTAAACCTGGTTTTTCCTTACGGTAATGAGAAAATATGAATGAGCAGGAATTCCCAACCAGAATCCAACCCCACCAAAATCCCTGCGGGGCTTTTGGCAGGAATTGATAAGGTTGCTTTAATGCTCTCATTACTTTAATTGCTGATCTACAGGTAGGTAATGGGTCGGAATTCGCCTTTTTCCCTTCAGATTCGGCGCGCCCAAAACCCTGCTGCTTAGATTTTAAACTTCGAAATCCGATTAGTTCAAGGAAGAAGCATTGAAAAGTTAACAGCAGTTAAAGCAGTCCTTAGGGCTGAAAATTGAGAAAAAACGAAAAAATGGCCCAAAAAAAATGATGTTTTAGCGAATTTTCGAAGAAAATGAAGCTATTGCAATGGCTTCAAAATTTTTGTAATGAAAATTTTCGAAATTTTTTTCCATGGAAATCCGTTTCAGACCATTCTAAAATGATTCCTGAAATTTAACCTTTTTTTATATGTATATATATATATATTTATATATATATGTGTCACTCCAGACGATATCTGCCCCTGGAATCGAGATAAAAATTCTAAAATGTCAATAATATCAAAAGAAAGGATGAGTTCGTTAGCCAGAATTTTTGGAGTACTTCAAGGGGTAAAATTTTGAAAATTTAGAGTCAAAAATCGCCAAAAAACGTGTTTTTTGAGGTTTTTGGTGTGAATTACCATCTTAAACATAGGAACATATGGTATATTCGGAATCAGCGTCAAATTTCCTATAAGAATCACCCACCAAATCGGTTAAAATTATTCTTTGAAAATTCGCTCACAAACTCATGCTGCATGAATGGAACTTTTTTTTGTTGGATTTTTTGCAATGTTCCAGAGGGTTGCCTCATTGGATAACTTTGATTCTACGTTAAGGAGGGTTTACATGCTACGATAAATCGTAGCGATTTATTGTACTGATTGAATTGTTACGATTTCTCGAAGCGTGTAAACAGGACATTGTAGCGATGTATTGGGGTTGGAGTTGACAGTGACAGGCATTCCTCTCTACGATTTCAGTGTTTGCCATTGCATTTCTTTTTTTCGTTGTCCTTTTTGGTTTATTATTTTCAATAATGAACCTTTGGAATCGAGCACGAAAACAAAATTTTTAACCCCCCCTCAAAATTTGAGGTTTTGCGTTTCAAGATACGTAGAATCCAAAAATCGAATAAAAAGTACCGTTAGAAATTTGCTTTAAATTGTTCACCTTGGAATATCAATAATATTAGCTACATTAATGAGAAAAATTGGTTTTACAGCGAGCCATTTTCATGCTCTCCTCCAAGATAAAAAGTCTAAGAAATTTCTCCCTTGATGGGAAAAACAATAGATCAAGAATATGTCTAGCGGCTTTAGGAGCCGCTCAGCTGACTCGGGCCTTATACATCATCAAGGACAAGTTCAGTAGTCCTCTGATGCTGGCTTCATAATGCCAAACTGAAAACTCCAACCAACTTTGTTTGTTTACCTACGTACCTACAAGTAGTCATCTGTGGGATGTGGAAGGAGGGGGGAATTGGCAGGATGGAATGTGGTGTGATGTGTAATAAATTCAGAGCTTTCCAAAGGGTGGTGAACGATTCTTATGGGGTGGAAAATTAGGAAGTTATATTTCCCTAGCAACGATTGGTTGTACGTAAAAATCATCAGAAATACATTGCGGTAGTACCTCATTGATTTCTACCTAGCCTTCACTTTTCGAGTTAATAATAATCTTAAGTGCCGGAGCGTTGAATTTTGTGTGGAGAAAAAATAGTGTCGCGAAAAGTTCGTTGACCTCCAGCCAAAAGACATATACCTACATGTCAAAAAAAATCCGGCCGTACGCGTCACTTTCCTTAGTTACCATGGTCCAAAATTAATGAAATTTGGTGTACCAGCCCCATTCGGGGTCTAGTTGTGCCGCGAAGCTTGGCGTTACCGTCAGTCTTCTCTAAGGGGTAGAAAATAGGGGATGAAATTTTCAAAACGCTCAAGCTCGAAAATTTCAAATTGGAAGGTATATTTTTTCCATCGATTTAAAATTGAACACAATTTTTAGCGTCGAATGAGATCTTGCGGAGCATTTTAGGAACGAAAAAAGAACAGAAACACGAGTGAGAATCGCAATTCTTCCCGAGTAGGCAAAAAGCAGTGTTTTGTCGTTTCGGATGAATATCTTGATGAAAATTAATATTTTTTAATCATCATGAATATTTTAAAATTATTCAACATTATTCATATTTATTATTTGCCATGGCAGATAATTCGGTCAAGCAAACTCCTCGATTTTTTCACTTTTCTCGCCACTGAACAACTGATCACTATACACAACACTGCTTCCTCCATGGCAGAAGCTTTTCTGGGGACGATAGCTCTCGACGTTTCCGTATTTATCGTTTCGATTTATGCTAGAGTGTAAACAGTACTTAACTCTTTCGATTTGAGCAACCACATCGTAGCGTATCAACCCGCCTTTAGGGATTGACATTCTAAGCACAAGGAAAAATAGTTGGAACTACCTGATTTCGTGCAAGGTAGAATATACCAAATTTACTCGGCTAATTAATGATTTTATAACTGTTGCTTTTCGGTTTGCACCATACTTTTCTGTTCCTCAGGACCGCTTTCTTTGTGGTACCTACGTGTACTTGTAGACATCACGAAAAACAACACATTCTCTGCCACAGCAAGTTTAATGAATAAATAGTTTTTTTGTTACCAACAGTAAATTGTAACTTTATGCAAGCCATTTATTTTCACGAAGAATAACAAAATAGTCAATTGAGTTACGATGGACAATGTCCAGTGTACATCCTGTTAGCAAGTAATTTCATCTTTCTACGCTGGTAACTACGAATTCATAAGCTGTATGCGTCTGATTTTAGTCACCATACTTTAGCTGGACTGACGTGAGTTAACATCATACTGCTGTCAACGACAATGAATGAAACGATAAACAAGTTAGCGTAAATTCTAAAAATGTTAACATCAATAGTGCAAGATTTATTGTAGAATTAAGATGAGTCTACAACGCAAGGTTTTTGTTTTTCATAAAAAACAAGTCAATGAGGTCATACCTTCTCTTGAAATGCGTCTAATATCAGCTGGTTAGATAAGCATGGACAGTACATCGTTCGTGGCCAACCTTTTAGTGTTAAGAAACGTGATTTCCATCAGGTTTATAATAATGGACCACCTGTCTGATACGTTAACGTTTATCACTGAATCATGCGAGAGGCAGAATATTTGCCACATCAAAATAAGAAAAATAATCGAATACGTTCTTTTGAAGAATGTTGATCACAGTTGAATACGTGTCATTGTTGGCTGCGTTTTTTCTGCAACGTCTCAACAAATATTCTGCTGAACACAGGTAAACAGTGATCGCCTCTCAGCCAATGGGAGGAGCTGACTGAAGCATACGGTGACACTCGTGGTCGAACCAAGAATGGATGCGAAATAATCATGCCTGTCAGGAACTCCCACTGAAGGGCTCAGATGTACAGTGTGAATGGACTGCGTACTATCCATCATCTAAGGAACATTTCATTGGAAACATCATTTCCATCGTTGGAACTTCATTTCATTGGAACATTTGCACTGTTCATTTACTGTGAACATTGAACAACTGTATAAAAATAGCTTTAACAAAAAGAAAGAGAGGCAGTTATACAAATAACGTAACAAAGTGTATCATAATGCCTCCATTAGTAACATGGATATTATAAGACTATGAGATATCCGTGCTTGTTCTAGCATGGATGACTTAACCACCCCATGGTAGTAGGTAACCGTTAATGGAATTTTTGATAATCAAATGAAAACATTTCATTCGTGTCGAGTCGCGCAAAGTGATATGAAGGTGTTGGGGTGGTTCAGTTGGCACACGGGGATGATGGTGGTGGCCACGTTGAACTCGTCGAGTTTGTTGATGACGTCACGGATCATCTGAGCGGAAGGCGATCGGCCGACTCTGTAGAAGAGGAGCAGCGACGCGACTGGAGGCGGAGACAGCGTCGCTTCCTCGTCTCCTCCGTCGCCCTCGCCGTCGGCACCGGAGCCGCCCTGGACGGAAGGAGGCGGCACTCCTTTGAAGAGGCGGCTCAGGGCGTACGTCATCACCTCGGCCAGTTGGCTCTCAGACAGCGACTCACAACTACCAGTCGTCGTCAATTCGGAAATGACTGGATTAGACACAGACGATACTGAAATAAATGCAAATCAAATCATTTTGGTTTATATTTTCAATAATGAACCTTTGGAATCGAGCACGAAAAAAAAATTTTAACGCCCCCTCAAAATTTGAGGTTTTACATTTCAAGGTACGTAGAATCCAAAAATCGAATAAAAAAATCCGTCCGTCCGCCGTCCTTAGTTACCATGGTCCAAAATTAAGGGTGCGCGGACGCCCGGCTCGAGAACGGCCCTACGATGCCCCGACGCAGCTCAAAATCCTTTCTATTATTGTTCACGTTTGTGATTTCGAAAATTCATTGATTTGCGTATGTTACACAATAATGGTTACTTACTTTACGACGTGAATCATAATTTCAAGTCTATTCCATCCAGAGAAAACTTGAAGAAACTGATGAAAACCTGGTTTTTCAAAGGTTTCTTCCAGTTTTCTCTGGATGGGATAAACTTAAAATTATGATTAAAATCGAAAAGTATGTAATTATGATCGTACAACATACGTAAATCGTTTAATTTTCGAAATCACAAACGTGAACAATAATAAAAAGGATTTTGAGCTGCGTCGGGGCATCGTTGAGGCCGTTCTCGAGCCGGGCGTCCGCGCACCCTTAATGAAATTTCGTATACTGGCCCCATTTGGAGTCTAGTTGTGCCGCGAAGCTTGGTGTTACCGTCAGTCTTCTCTAAGGGGTAGACAATAGGGAATGACATTTTCAAAACACCCTAGCTCGAAAATTTCAACTTTTCCATCGATATAAAATAGAAAACAATTTTTAGCGTCGAATGAGACCTTGCGGAGCGTTTTATAGGACCAACCGTTCGCTCCCTGTAGGGACTTAAGGGTTGAACGAAAAAAAGAGCAGAAACACGAGGGTGAATCGCAATTCTTCCCGAGTAGGTAAAATCTCCGTTCAAATATCAGCTGTTCAAATGCAACTTTCTTTCGATTCTACCGTTGTTTACCGAACCTTTGTTGTTTACTTTCAGAAGCTTCCTTAGTTATTGAATTTCATTAAGAATGAACTCCCCGATAATAATAATTACAAGAAGGTACCTACTCATGGTCGCCAAGAGATGATTGTGAACCTCGCGGTAGGTGGGTATTCTATGTCAAAAGGATCTTTGTAGATGGGCGATCTATACCTACAGAAAATAATAAACCGTTGTGTAATAATTTGCAGCGTTTTTATTGGTTCCACAAAATTTGCCTGCCAATCGTCAATCGTTAACAAGGTAAATCATATAAAAGTAAAAACAAATCGTCATATAATAATATAATGAGAGGGGGTGGATGTGACACCCCCAAGTGCTGGCCGGGTGTCACCCCGACCATCCCCGGGCCACACCCACCATGGCGGCCTCCCAGGCCCGACCACTGATGCTGGAAAGAGCTGACATAAGCGACAGCTCGGTCCACCAACAGAAGCCAGGCCAAATGCTTAGGGAAGCATCTCGGAAAAAACAATAACGAAACCGCGCCAGGGGGGACCGCCGCCCAGGGCTGACCGAGCAACCCGGCCAAAAGAGAGAAAACAATTATCAAGAGGAACATGAGAGGAAAAGGTCACTACAATCAGTAAATTATTTCAATAAGCGATAGTCTCACGCCACATCCTAAATTGCCATCCTGGCCAAAAACTAGGAAAACACGCAATTAGCCATACATTCAATAAATTAGTCACTCATCACATTCATCCAATATTACAAAATTCACAATCAACGGTCAATAATGATAATGCAAACAAAAAATCAACAATACTACTCGGAGATAACAATATCACAGTCGTCAGAATTAAACCAGGTGTATAACACAACACACCACTAAAATTTTTAAAGCAAGCCCGAGTACTTTGAGAAAATTTCCTCATCTGCTGATAATAAAAGGAACTAAGTGCTAATACATTGAACA
>JAEMON010000004.1:22932387-22943393 GCA_030264115.1 Lygus lineolaris
TGTTGCTGTTCCTTAAAAAATATAATAGGTATATACCTATATACGTCTACGACTACAAAATTTTTTTTTTCCATGTTGTCCGTGTGTTGCTGTATTACAGCTGTAATACAGCTGTACTGGCCAAGTACAGCGACGAGTACAGCTGTTCTGAGAATTGTGCTGTACTGGATGCCCTAGTCACGGGGCACCATGACACCACACACTGAGAGACCGTCAGACAGACAGACACACACGGAACCAAAATTGTTCAGAAACCTCTGGAACGTGGAAAGCAAGTGGAAATTTTGATTTTGGAGGACACAAATGAATGAAGTAGACGTGAAGTTTCACATGAAGTAGGTGAGGAAAATGAACAACTTATTTTGCCGCCAGAACAAAAAATGAACCTACAGAACCTTTTTTTAAATAAACTTTGACCAATTTTTTTATTATTTACCGAAAACTGATCTAAATCTATAGATTATTTCGTAAAATTCGTGTAATTTCTCATATCTGAATACAATACATCTACTTCTGTTTTGACAATGCAAACGCCTTTGTGACGTATACGTAACACCCTTTTCTGGCAAACCCTGGTGGTGGATATTTTTTTGGGCACAGCTGAGTCTAATTGAGTGTAAACAACCCAAAAATAAACATGATTTCAACTAAAAAATGTCCCGTAGACATTTTGTGTGATTTTGAAGTTCTTGTTGTTTAGCATTTTCTCTTATGGGTTTCTCTCGATACTCGAAAATGAATATCAGGAACTGGATGAGGCCTCTTAGGTGAATGGTAGAAAACAGACCTGATTAAGGAAGGCTAACCTACCTCCAGCTTTGGTAGAATCAGCGGGGACGCCAGCTGGCTTGGAATACCCGATGTTGTGAGCATTCCTGGAGCGGTTATAAATTACCAGGATAGACTGCCATAGTTGGAACCAATTCAGGAGCTATTGAGGAGCAACACCATCAGGTTGGGTTGTTGAGCAAAGGGTAGGAGTAGGTAGTTATGGATAATCCTTTTTCCTTTCCTATACCTATTAAGCGTACCTACTAATTCTTACGTCTTACGTTGTATACTGTTCTGTTGTTGTATACCTACCTACTATCGTAAATAAAGAAATTTTTCAATTCAATTCAATCCATGGTGCCGGTATGATTACCTTCAACGAAGGTTATCTTCGTTTTTGGGAGTCCATGTGGAGCCCCAATCGTTGACAAATAGGTCAATTCCATTCGTGCTACGAGATGACTCTACACGTCACGAGATACATTTCTATTCGTTGAGCTCCCTACTCGTAACCCAACTCGCTCTCGTATACCTGCAAGAACTGTCTAATATTACGGTTACTGATAGGTGAGAATTCACTCACCCTCACAGCTTGACTGTAGGGCCCAATGTTTGCAGGAGCCCAGTGCGACAACGACTGTACATGCATGACGTGTTTGTTTTTCGCATATGCTAAAGCGCACAGAAGAACCGGCGTTTTCTCGTTAAGTCCAGTACCCAAGGCAACTCGGACTGGCGGGTTAGGACCTGCTATAACGCTCGAGTAGGATGCGTTTATGGCAGCATATTGACTCAAATCTCTAACATAGAGAGTGACACTGACTAGTTTGGAAATATCAAGGCATCTTTCAACTAATAAACCTGAAAAATAAAATTAAATACCAATAAGGAACAATTCACAACAATAAAAGTAGTATGAACAAGAACCTACATAATTAAGAACCCTTGACATTGATTCGTAAGATACGGATATTCATCAGGTACACTGAGTATCCCTTTTAACATAGCACTAGTGAAGAACTTTTTTGTAATGTGTTAATGAATCAAGAATGATTACATAGGGTAGATAAATATACTAAACATTGCTCCCTTGGCATTGAAGCATCGCATACTGGGGATTTTAGTGAATTTTCAAAGAAAATGAAGCTATTGCAATGGCTTCAAAATTTAAATAACACACATTTTTGGAAATTTTCTTCGTGGAAATCCGTTTCAGACCATTCTAAAACTGTTCCTCAAATTTAACAATTTTTTAATATATATATAATTTATACATTTATATATGTGTCACTCCAGACGATATCTGACCGAAGGATCGAGATACAAAATCCAAAAATTTTTTTAAATGTCAATAATATCAAAAGTAAGGATGAGTTCGTTGGCCAGAATTTTTGGAGTACTCCAAGGGGTCGAATTTTGAAAATTTAGTTTCAAAAACCCCTAAAAAACGTGGGTTTTGGTGTGAAATACCATCCTAAACATAGGAACATATGGAATATTCGGAATCAGCGTGAAATTTCCTATAAGAATCACCCACAAAATCGGTTAAAATTATTCTTTGAAAATTCGCTCACCAACTCATGCTGCATGAATGGAACTTTTTAAGTTCAATTTGACCTCGAACCAAAAATGCATTTCAAGACAATAGAGAGATTTTGTTCTTCCACGGAAACAACACTGAAAACGAAATGAGTAGCTGATAAAGGAAAATGGACCAATAAGCTTGAAGAACGACTCTACACGTATATGGAAGGTTTTTCGTATATACGTGTAGAGCTCTCTCTACAGGTATATACCAAAAAACTTTTTGGAAAGAGAATGCTTGAAGCTCATTGGCCCGTTCCCCCTTATCAGCTACATGTTTTGTACTCGGTTTCGTTTCCGTGGAGATGACGGGCAGAACAAAAACTCTCTAATAAATATACTGAAAAAGAGATGACGTCAATAATGGAGAGTACTACCTTCTTCCTCTTCGATTCCAAATGCCTTGATGTTCAAATAATTTTTAGTTTCAAATAATAATGTTCAAATAATAGATGTTCAAATAATAAGAGTTTCTGTTCTTGCCGTCATCTCCATGGAAAAACGACGCGTAGCTGATAAGGGAAATTGGGCCAATGAGCTTGAAGCATTCTCTCTTCGTCAACGTATATAAAAAGACATTCCATATACGTGTAGAGTCATGCTTCAAGCTTATTGGTCCATTTTCCCTTATCAGCTACGCATTTCGTTTTTTGTTTTGTTTCAGTTTAGATGACGGGAAGAACAAAAACTCTCTAATTAAGGCTGTATGTGGTGATAATACTTTTCAAAATCGATAGTCCAGAACCCGATGAATCGAAATCAAGAAGGCTGGTTTGTAATTATCAAGTTTGGAAATTAATAATTGGGAGTCTGTGCGATAGTTTGTATTTACGGAAAATATTTCTGTGGTACTCCGCCACTTTCTTCAGCCTACAGAGTTTGTGGATTTTTCATTGGGCTGAAATCCAAAAACTCTGTAGGCTGGAGAAAGTGGCGGAGTACCACAGAAACATGTTCTGTAAATAAAAACTATTGAACAGACTCAAAATTATTGATTTCCAAAAAGGAAAATGGTCTTCCCATACAACAACCAACTACGTTATTATCAAATTTTATCAAGTCACTTAGCAACGAAGAAAAATACAGAGACAGTTGTTTTTTACCACAATCCGTCATGTTTGTTTTGCTCCCAGTTGGCTGTTTTATGGTTTATTAGCCCTAGATTACTAAAATACTAGCTATTTTGTTTATTCAGGCATTAGTATTAGTTTAGCATAAGCTGAGGGTTATTGAATATTAAAATGGAGTGATTCAACATGATTTCATACTGCAAAATGGTCCTCATGTGTTGTAGGTACTACAGGCTACATTCCAAGTCTTCTTATTAATATTTTGGCCTCTCTAAGGAAAATACAGCTAGGCATAAGTGAACAGGTCTCTTCAGGTAGATTAATAATACGTTTTCAATCATGATAATCTGTAGCTGAACAGATGAAATGAGAAAAATAGTAATGAGGTTGTCAGCTGTCATGGCGGATCCATAATTTTCCATGTTTTTCCCTGACTAAGTACGACTTTCGAACTGCATAAAACGGGTGCGACCTTTATGATTATGTCCTTGATTGATTCCATTGATTTATTATATATTATAAGTTTTAGTTCCATATTTCGTTGTAGATTTTCTAGTAAGTTTTCGGAAAAAAGTCAGTTAAACGGGGAACTATCGTGTATGAGAAAAACACATTTTTTCTGCCTTTGTATTGTTATTAGGAATAAAATAACGCTGCCAATACAGATTAAAAAATAGTTTATCGTTCTGGTGTGGAGAAAACTTGGAGTAAAATCTCAGCTGTTTGAATAACTTTCGGCATTCCAAAGACTCTTGAGAAAACCTTTCCTACGTCACACTAAAATGACTGAACCGAAAAAAATGTGCTGAGATAGCATTGAGAACAGTGAAAATAGGAATAATTTAAATAATTGATGAAAATTTAATTAATTCAAATAATTTATTGATTATGTAAATTCTATTCTCACTAATCAGGAGCCCAAACAGATTGTGTTTCATTTTGTTCGGTTGGCACGTTGGACGGAATTGGCCAATGACATACGACACCCTTTTCAACGTCATTTTCCCGCCATATTACAATAATACAAAATATTTCATTAAATTTTCTAAAATTACAGATACACTATTTTTGCCTTACAACTTCATTATGGTTTCTTCCAAGTCATTATCTCGCCGATTTTTTTTTTTTTTTTTATTGAAGATAATTCCCCATTTGGCAGGAATCGAAAGGGAAGAAGACGGCTTGTAATATCCATTGCTGACGTCAAACTTTTTCAGTTTATTAGCTTCTCTTCAAGATTGGGTGTACTATTCATTGAGCTGACGAAGTTCCTACGTTTTGCTAACGCATGCATACCTATCTAAAGAACTTCTTACTCAGGTGTGGGTTGTGGAACATTGTTAACACCCAATCATGTAACATCTTTTCAAACCTTAGGAGAACGCGATAATTAAACAGTCATTTACAAGATTTGTTTTCAAGAGAGAGGCTTCACTAGACAAACATTCGAAAATTATCTACCAAAGCAGCAGGGAACTTTGTACTACCATTGAGTTTATCTAAAGCGCAAATCGTGGCTTGAGGAAGGTCAGGGTGTTCACCAACCACTCCTCCTATCCACGTCCAGCCTGAACTATTTGTAATTACAGATGGTGTGCACGGGGTAGGTTCATGTTCTTTGATTTCCAATAGCGGATCAGTCTCCTGCCAATGAGAAAAATCATTGAGAGCAACGATCACTAGCAACGATAATAAAATGTTGTACGACATGCAGGGAAGATGGGGAGAGTGCAATTGAAATCGATAGAATATTGATGATTACTGATCACCTAGGTACTTCAAAATTTCAAATGAGTGTGGCTCACCATAGCTTGGTCGTCACTGTCGGCGACGTCTGAATCTGTGTCGGTCAGTTCTGCCTGATCTATGTCTACAATGTAATCCTCAGCAGTCTTAATATGGCATATTTTCAATCGATCCAACAAACTAGAACTACCATCAACTCCCTGAAAAGAATTTTGCGGTTTCGAAATAAAAGAATGTTCAAATTACATTTCAGCAGAGAATTAAGAAAAAGCTTGAATTAGGGCAATATTCTTCCTTTTAATTAATGTTCAAAAACGCTTCAGAAACCAAACTTTTTGTACACTAGGTTTGTTCCCACCGCAGCCAGCCTCTCAGACGACCCATAATTAACGAGACAGTCCCACTCTTTCAAACTTTGGTCCCATTAAATTTTGTCGGAAATCGCAAATTCCCCATATTTTGCCCAGACAAATGAAGAAAAAGATGGTGTTTCTATTCATTCAACCTAAGTATAGATAGTACCGACCCAACACATGATTTCCGAAATAAATAGCTAAATACATTTCGAAATAAACGTCGAAAAATAATAAAATTCAAGTTTCAGATTTCCACAATTAAGTCTATGTTTGACATGGAATACATCCTATTCAAATCCACACATATCCTAGTAATTTGTAACATCTCCATGCCATATGCCTCATACCCCTTCCACTCACCCCAGTTAGACTTTTGAATAGGTACATCCATACAAATGCTGCTGGCTTCACCCTCACTGTTGTTTGTTGTGCCTGAAGATGATTGAAAAACCATTGAGAAGATTTGTATCATTTAAAATAAAAATTGTGGGAATCTGAAAGGTCAATTTTATCATTTTGGTGTTTCCAATACCTACATGAGGTTTGATCTCCATAAAAAGACGCGGGAAACCCTTCAATATCTGTTGAAAAACGGGTTTGAAAAACACGGGTTGCGACCGTAATCAAAGAATGACGATCAGGGCCTGAAGGGTCAGTGTGTTCCCCCGATAGATTTCCGTAGATCTGCTGGCTTTTTCTACGGAATGTATCCTCCATAGGTTAAAACCCCTATGGGGAAAAAATACCGTAGAAAAAGCCAGTAGATCTACGGTTGAGTACCTCAAATCAGAGTACTACAAGTTTTCCTACAAACAACATAGACTGAAATACAATATCCATAATTTCGTATGTATTCCTAAAAGCTAGTTGAAATCATAATTATTTCTCATTGGTAGGTACCAGCTGGGTACATAATAACAAAGTCTGTGATTTACTCAAGGATGATAATGCTTACAACGCAGAATGCTCAAAATTGCTTGGGCCGACAGGGTGACGAATGACGAAGTGCTAAGGAGGGTTGAAGAAGAAAAGCCACGCTTATTAAACACGATTCGGAGAAGAAGAGCGGAATGGATGGGACATCTGCTGAGGCACGAAGGGTTGATTGGGACTATTCTGGAGGGAACTGTTGAGGGGACGAACGCACGTGGAAGACCGAGGATGGAATTTGCAGAGCAGATGGTGGAGGATATGGGATGCTCCAGCTTCGTTGAACTGAAGAGACTCGCCCAAGATCGAGAAGCCTGGAAGACCGCCATCACTAACCAATCTTCGGATTGATAACCAGAGAAGAAGAAGAAAGAAGATAATGCTTATAGTAAAACAAAGAATTTCGGGAAATTCTACCCAACGGGTTTAATAAAGGGTAAAGTTAATAAGTTTGCCAAACACCTCCATGATAACGAATATATTGACCTCAGCACTAAGCACAAAATAACCACATACACGGGATTAGCCCCAAAATTCTATTGAAGTATAAAGGACCATAAAAATGACAAGCTGAGACCAATAAATCCCACCTACACAGCCCCCAGTTATCAACTGTCAAAATTCTTTATGAAACCATTGCAACTATTTTCAAATACCTCGCCCTACCCAATTAAGGAGACCTTTGAATTTGTTAACTTACTTAGGTCACAAAGCATTGAAGCAGGTTATACCAAGGTTTCGTTTGATATGGTGTCAATGTACCCAAGCATCCCGGTGAGCAAGGTAAATACCTACTACGTATTATTGATGATAAATGGGACATTATAGGGAATGGGACCAACATCGCAAAAAAAACTTTCCTGGAAATGCTGGATTTTTGCACTAAGAGCTCATATTTTCAGTTTGGTGACAGATACTACATGTATAAGGAAAATACCCAGCTGGTACCTACAAAAGAGAAATACCATCCATAATTACCCCAAAATCTCTTTATAATAAAAATAATAATAAGTATGAGCAGCTTAAGGAAGGTGTTCCGTATTTTTCGAACACGAATCTGGCAGGTCCTACTCGGCGTAAAACAACCTCATTTGAAAAAATCTGGTACCTAATTACCTCTTTTTCAACGAGCCTGAATTTGGTAAAATTCAAGTATCCGACGGGTGCGATAGCATCGTTGGAGTGAATAACGGTTTCATAATCATCTCTGGAAGTTGACAACAAAACAAAAAATATAGTCCACAACAATAACCACACATAAGAATATTAATCAATAAGGTATCATGAATTCATTATAAAACAATATTGAACTCTAAATTCAAAAGAGTAGAAAGGAGGCAATGAAAACGTGGAAAAAGTTGAGCTAATGAGAGTATAACAGGCAAAATCACCAGGATTGGGAGATTCCTACACTTGAAACAATGACTAGATGATAGAGACAGAAACTTCATCGAAATTCAACATAAACAATGATGAATGTAATGAGTAACGCATCCAATTTTTGTAATGCAGAAAATAGGCAAATGAGCAGGGATGTGCGGACGATTTGAATTAGTTTACTTCGTTGACAGCTTTATAATATTATATCCTAGAGAAGACATCAAAAAGGTGCTGTTCTTCATCACTAAGTTCACGTTGAAAAAAAAAAATATAATAATAATAATAAAAAAAATTGAAATAGCAACGTTGGTGTAAGGAAGGAGCGTTGTTGTTATCGATGAGGACTTTTACTTACAACTCCCTGATTAATTCAAACTACTTGACTTGAGATTTCTCATGGATACTGCTGTACACTTTTTTTGATGGATGTAACATTTATCCACGGTAAAACTGATTTTAGTTTATCATTTTCAACATTTTTTTATAGCTGTTTTCCATGCCCGGAAACTTACGAAAGATTGTCTTGAAAGTAGCACCATCCCAACCGCAAGTAGGTATTATTATGTTACGATTTTTCATCGTCAATGAAAACAAAAATAGGAGGACGGATGATTAAGAAGTAGCGCCATTGTGATCACTTTGAAGCCATTCTTTTGCAATATAAACTGTGAAGAAATTCATAAGCAGACCCCATACTTCTGATGAAAGGGAAGGCTCTGGTGATCTGCTGAAGACGAATAACAGACCCTCAATCAGCTGAGTGGAAATGTTTTCTTCTTTTTTTCGTCGTTTTATCATAAATAATGACATTAAATCGTTTTCAAAAGCCTTGGTTTCTGCTGGCACCTCATAGAGGACCTATTTTATGTTGTTTGCATCATTTCCACTTGCAGCACGATGCCATTGGAGGCGCCAAAGGTCCATCCACCCTACGTCTTCAATTCTAATTTACCACATGTGTTAGTAGGTTATGAATTAAGAAAAATATATGTGTTTTAACGTTTTTGGAACGAAGAATTTTTTCAAAAAGAAATACCTTGTCCCTATTGAAAAAATGGAAGATTTTAATAGGTTTTTCGGCCAAAAAAACTCGTCGTGTCCCTATAGCGGAACCTATGAGCCTGAATCGGGACACTTTTTGACAATAAAAAAATATGACGGAAAATATTTTCCCACGATTTTGTGACGTCATTGTGTCTGGAATCCAATGAGGAACACATTTCAATAGTAAGTTAAAAAAAGTTGAAAACAAATTTCCTGTACTGGATACCCCATGAAAACCTCTAAAACCCGTCCCTTTTGCGGGCACTCAATCTTGTGCCATGTTTGTAAATATTTCTAACCTTCAGCTCGGTCCACATGAGCGAGCCATATAGTACAGTTCCAGTACCGTCTATTATAATTTCTGTGTCAGTGTATTTGTCAACTGCAAAACCAATCTTACAATCGCTATAAAGCAGGAAGGACGAAGGAAGAATGTCGTACTGACCAGATGGCATATTACGGCAAATACTCTTACAAGCGAGTGGTGGGTATTTTCACAAGGTAAGCCAAAAAATCTGGATTGAGCCAAAGGGTACAGGTATAATTTCTAAATAATTTACGCAATTGGTGAACTCCTAAAAGAACTTAAAAAAATGTATATGGAATTTGATGAGATCCAAGGATACTTACCTAAATAAATTTAAAGAAAAGCGCTCAACAAGAAGAATTTCAACTGACATAACAATTCAAAGAGCGATGATGAATAGAAGGATCCGCACATCCCTACAGCAAGACAAGAAATTAGAAAATAAACAGTTGGATACTGTCATACTTACATGACAAGTGATTTGCAAAACAATGGACAGTCGAGTGTAAACGTCTCATATTCCCCTCCCTCCCCACAAATATTTAATCCATATTTTTCATTCTGGAAAGGAATTGTACAAGTCAAGAAAACACAACACCGCAAAGCAGCAGAGTCGTGGAAGATAAACAATCAAATACGAAATTATTTGATTAGAAGAACTATTTTCGAATCGTACCAAATTTGCCAGAGAATCAATGTAAACAAGTCATAACAAATTTCAAAGGATTTGAAAAGTGACGTTTTACCAAGATAAAAAAAAAACTACCAGAATATAATCGAACTCCATCGTTACAAACTATGCAATAGTTACCATTTTGATAAGGTGCGGTTGAATTTCCGATATTTTCATCCCTAAATGTTTCGAAGGATCTAGGCCAAGAGCAGCGACTTTTATAATAATGGCATCGATCTTTGAATCTATCATTTCTTGGAGCAATTCCCCTTGATCCCTTCTCCAAAGGTACGCTAATGATACCAAACCAAGCCTATTGCACCTGCAAATTAATAAAATATTAAGTCATTCATTCCTAATTAGATTAACAATTGGTTAAGATAGACAAGTCCCAAATTTCATTTACAGTAGTTTTGGTCCTTCTACATAGAACTACAGAGAGAGGGAGAGAGAGAAATTAGTTGTCCGTGGCCAAAAGCATGAGTTCCTCCCCAAAATCTGCTCCTTTTTTACTGACTTCTTCAGATTTAACTCTGATAGCTGTTGTTACCCCCCAGCGTAGGGAATATTTCGTATGTTTTAGGAAAATGGGGAGTTCTTAAATGTCCAAAAAGTACCTGTTTTCCCTTGGTTCGAAACGAAATGACGCAAAACTCATCAAAGTTTCACGTTTGAGGTTATATTAAAAAAAAAAAGTTAAAATAAAAAACACAAAAAAAAACCCCGCTGTTTGCCGCTCCCTCCAGACCATATACGCCACCAGCCTAGGAGAAACCGTTGTACCGATAGAGTGTGCTGAGATTAGGGCTCCGAACATGACTGCTCCAGTTTTGGCGTTAAAACAATAATCGTAAAAACGTCAAACACGTAAAAATTAAAAATTGTTGAATAATATTCAACAATTTTACATAGGTATGTAATTTTACATATTATGTAATAAAAGTACTCAGCTTCGGCGTTGTTATGTTGACTACCCTTGCTTCGTCACATTGTCTCTGACGTGGGTAGTCTGGAGGAAATTTCAAACGTCCGTTATTAAAATATCTCAAAAAAATAAAGTACGGCAAAATTCGACGATTTTGAACTTTTTCGTCCATAACTAGAGCAGTCTTTTCAGAAGTTGAAATGGGTGTAGTTCGTTATCC
>JAEMON010000004.1:22969138-22982416 GCA_030264115.1 Lygus lineolaris
TTCCAAAGGTTCATTATTGAAAATAATAAACCAAAAAGTGGGCACAAGGTACGGACTCACGTTGCAATAGATCATTGAAGAGACCTAGGTAGGTAGGTATTCAATCTAGTCTCCAATTCCAAAATGACAATTTACTTGTCGGTATATTTTGAACTAGGTACAAGCTTGATACCGGAGGGACGACAGTTGTTATCGCTGAACATTATGGATTGAAATGAAAGTGTGAATCAATCAATTTTACTGCCCTCTATTAAGTTGAAGTTTGGTACCTATGAACATTAACATTATACATAATCCCGAATCCTTACCTTCAACGTGAACGAATCACCGGCTTGAAGCATAAAATAACTATCTCAACCTGGGCCAAGCGAAAGCACAAGCCCAAAAATTTGAGTTTTTTCCCAAGAAGACAAAACTCGGTTACTCGAGCAGTAGTTCACATCTCGTTCAGCCCTCGCGATGTAAATTACCTTTCGCCGCTGACATCGAATTTCATGCTTGCCCTGTGGCTATTACTGACCCAATTGCGATGGAATTCATTGGCAGTCATCTTGAGGACAGCCCTCATTCTCAACTATCCCCTATTAGGTCGTGAGAAATCAGTGTTTCAGGAAATTCACGTTTATACTACAAGCACTCACACAACCATCTCAGCTTCTGGGGGTTGATAAGTATTATCATATTGTTTGCCTACTCCCAATTGACGGATACCTGCTATATTGGATCTTTTTAGCAAGCTATCACTGAGAATTGTTCTGTTAGAATCCTTTTAAAATGTTAAGGGCGGGATTTATAGACGTTCCTCGAGTTTCGAGGAGACCTTGAGATGGTTTTCAAGGATTCCATAAGCCAAATCCGTATTCCGAGGAGACCATCTCAAGGTCTCCTTGAAACTCGAAGGCTGTCCATCACCGCTTGAACAATTGGGATCCGGAAATTCCGTCGTGCCTACCAAGGATCTGTTATCTATTTTTTTTTTTTTTTTTTTTGTGTGGAGCAGAAAAAACGTATTTACACAGGCTTTGATGTCCCTGAACAATTTTTATCTTCTTTAAAAAACCCTGGACATTTGATCAAACTTGAGAGGAAACAATCTCCATAGTACATGATAGGAACATGGATAGCACTGAATGTGGACGCATACATCCAATCCACATGTCTATGTTCCGTGGAGCAGAGATACTCGGCATCTACTGCATGGAAGTAAGAATTTCTATATAGCAGAGCTTTCCAACGAGTAGTCAAGATTTTTGTGAGATAAAAACTAACGTAGCTTTTGTTTGGATACGCGTTGGTTGCTTGTGAATACCATTATAAAATATAGCGGGACACCCCGTGCCACGCACGGGAGTATATTTATAGCTATGCTTCTTATCCTGTCATATATTTTTAACCATAAGGAAGTTGAATGATTTTGAAGAAGCCTATGTCCGTCTCGGAACCGCCAGGATCTATCGCGAAAAACCCCGTGCAAATTCGTTCAGTAATAGAGACGGCAAATAGTCACACACAAACACTTAAACTCACAAACCAACGACGGAAATTATTATTAGTTATGATGATAATGATTTCCTCTTGACGGACGGAAATATTTTTAAATTGAGCCCATAAACACATTTTTCTCCATTATAAAAATGAATATTTGTCCATAATTTTTTCTTGTGGTTTCAGACGCACTGGCGCCACCAGACCCACGATTGGGCCGGCCAAGCCTCGTGACCGCCACGCTAACTCAGTCCTCGCTCGCAGCAAGAGGAAACCGCCTCGTGGGATGTACATTAATCACGATGACTTAGTCATCATATCCGCGGATAGCCCTCAAAACGGTGAAGTTATTTTGAAGGCACTGGATAGGGAAATTGTGTCGCTCAAAAGACAAGTACGTTCTTAACTTTTCCTTAATATTTCAAGCTTACGATTTTAATGTATTTGTCGTGTATAAGCTTGGATTCACTCTGAGTCAGTCCTGCTAAATCCGGAATTCGAATTGTTTTGCTGGGGATAATGTGTGCAGAATTATGTTTTGGTATTACTGACGTACTTCTTATAGAAATGGGTTGAAAGAACTTCTTAGGTAGGTACCCTAATTTTTTATTCATTATTTATTTACTTGATACGGGAATGCTGGGCCGAGAGGGGGGCCTTCATAAATTATTGCAACTTGGTGTGTTTTTAGTGTCCAATCGAGTGGATTTTTGAGGGTTTATAGAATAGAAGCCTTTCTTGTCGTTCACCCCTCCAGTGTGCAATCCAATTCAATTAGCATGCATTTGGCGTGATTAGACTACCAAATGTCTAGCAACTACTACTAAAACACTAGCTTTGTTTATGCATCGAATAAGAGGTGTACGTGGGCATGTTCGCATCAATCTCTGTTCTGCTGGCAAACATCACCTCTGTGGTTATAATAGACAGTTCTTGCAGGTAAACGAGAAGCACGTTGGGAGCTCAACGAATAGAAATCAGTTAGTGTGCATGCGCTTGTATCTCGTTACGAGTAGAGTCATCTCGTAGTACGAATAGAACTGGCCTATTCGTAAACGAATGGGGCTCTGAATGGATTCCCGAAAACGGCGGTAACCTTCTTTGAAGGTAACCATACTGTCGCCATGGATTGAATTGAATTGAAAAATTGCTTTATTTACGATAGTAGGTAGGTACACAACAACAGAACAGTATACAACGTAAGAATTAGTAGGTACACGTAATAGGTATAGGAAGGGAAAAATAATCTTCCATAACTACCTACTCCTGCCCGTTTGCTCAACAACCCAACCCAATAGTGTTGCTCCTGAATAACAACAAATTGGTTCCAAACATGACAGTCTATTAGGGCAAAACAACAAAGCTCACAAAGCTGTGACACCTGGTAATTTATGACAGCTCTCAGAAATGCTCACAACATCGGGTATTCCAAGCCAGCCGTGGTCCCGATTCTACAAAGCTGGCGGTAGGTTAGCCTTCCATAATCCGTTCCATAGTCCGTTTCCCTACCATTCACCGAACGGGACTCATACAGTTCCTGAAATTCACTTTCGAGTATCGAGAGAAAACCATAAGAGAAAATCCTAAACAACGAGACCTTCAAAATCACTACTTGAAATCTACGAATTCCATCTAGTTCGCACGTTAATGTTATCTAACATCTCGTAGGTCGACTTGTGTTCCGACTCACCCATTTGTACAATACGACTCAGGGGTTAGCATCCGCTCGTGCTCTCCCTAGTAACATCCTATTCGGAATCCCGACTCGCTTCTCGTTTACTTGCAAGAACTGTCTATTGTCAGCTCAGCCAAATCTCCACCAATCTGAATTCCCGTGGGCCATTTCACCCAGTCGAAGACAGGCTGATGCATGCTCATAGAAATGTAAATGAGAGAGAGGAACAGTGGTGGCTTTGATGAATGGCTGGAGGGCAGAAGACAAGCTTCCATGTTGCTATTCCCTACGGTTCACAATGAACGTACTATGAATTCTAATACAATTATGGACAGGACATAAATTACAATGGATTAGGTCAATACGTATTTTAGTTCATCAAATTTCTCTCTTTAATTTCGTCGTTTTCAATTAGCCTAGGTTACTGGCTAGGCAGTGCCTACCTTGCCTGCCCCGATAAGCCGCCTCTGGTTAGAAACAAATCATTATGCAGCTACGATTTGTTTCTGCTAAGCTCCCACCCCATTTATACAGAACACGCTCAATTGTCTTTATTTTTGTTTATTATGCCTGACCATATTACTGAAAATGTTTGGTTGTACGGAACAATGTTGGCTGATTTACTCGTCGCATTGCTATTATTTGTCATCATAAAGTTTGCATGACTATAGATCGCAAAACGAATAGCCTTTAGATACTGCACGTAATATACCGTCAGCATTGCCAAACTATTAATTTTGGTTATTACGGATTATATGCGTTTGATGGTAATAAGATTGCGAATGCCATCCCTAACTCCTCTCACGGGTACATGCGAGGAAATTGAATTTCCGTTCTTAATTCGCACCTGACAAGTATTTTCGAATTTCAAAAAATGCTCATTCCTTGAGTATTTCATAATAAGTTTCAAATACTACTTATGCTCGGATAATGCACCCCTACGAGTACAGTAGACCTTATCAGTATTTTCTTCATTATACATTCTACTTTCATTCGAATTTATTATTTAATTTGTAGATTATTAAGCAAAAATCAGAGGAGTGGTATAGTTTGGATTGCGCAATCATATCATTAGAATCTCTTTGTTTACTATCTGCCTAAATTGTTATAGAAATGTATGCCTTCATATTTAAACCTTCCATTTTCCTCGATTTTATGGCGCTAGAATTGAGGAAACGGAAGTAAATTCAAATCTCAAAGGAGTTTCAGAATAATAATGATGATAATTATTTTATTTCATATTATACATAGTATAATAATATAAGCTCCACCTCAACGGTAAACTAACTGGAAGGACATCCATTCCTTCGGAGACTTGTCTGTTGGGTTTCGGTCTTGATTCGCACGAATTACCTACTGAGCATACCATTTGAATGGCGCAGATAAGTATCATGCGCAGCGCAAGTGCTCACTGTTGTTTGTAGCATTCATATCGTACATACATTTTTGGCTAATAAATTTAAACTTTGGGCGAATAGATTCAAAATATCGGAAAATGGAATTAAACTTTGACCTTGTGAATTTTTACTTTAGACCTATAAAATTAAACCTGTTGGCGACATAACTTTTAAGAGTTTAATTTCATTTTTTTGCCAAAAGTTCAATTTTATTTGCCTTGAGTTATGAATTCATACGCTTAAAGTTTAATTTCATTTCCCGTTCCTGATAGTTCGAATCTATTTGTCTAAAGTTTAAATTGTTTTGTCAAATATTTAGATTTGTTGCCCATAGTGTAATTTTTTATGTGACGGCTATTCTCACACAGTCCATTTGCTCCACATCTGCACGTGTAGTCGGTAAGGGATTCGTTTCGCGGTAGCTAATTCTATGGTAGGATTATAGCTGCCCTTCTAGTCCTCAATCCTTTAGTAGGAGTGTAACTGTCTCTCCAGTCCTCATCTGCTCAATGGAATTCCTTTATCAAACGTTGGTTATTTGCTGAAGACCTAGGCCAGAAAGTTGTGATGAACGATTTGTGTCTCTCCAGTGAGATTGACTACCTTTGTGGCCAGGTTACTGAAATCAAAGGGAAGCCTGGTTCACATAAGCTGGCATGTGTGGAGTCTGGTAGTCATTCTGAAATCTGATTGGCCAATGATCAACCTGTGTAGAGTCGCAAATGGGCAGGTACAGAATTTGTAGTTATTATCTGTTTCGGTCAAGGGCAATGCTCTCCTTTTCATGTGAACGATGTTATTGTTTACTCAACCCTGGCCACCAGAGGTTCCGACCTCCTGGAACATGTGTACCATGCTAAGACACATGTTTCCACCATTCCAGTCCATCAAAAGTGGTAGGGGAACTAGGTTTTATTCTGTATCGTTCTATGTTTCTACGCTTGCCAGTGTTTTTGTTGTTGAAGAACTCTTTTCGTTTTATCCACTCTTTGAAAGATTGGGCGAATCCCTCCTGACCTGATTGTAAATGGAGGGGGATGAAAGCAAGGGGTCGGGGCAACGTCAGAGTTTGACAGTACATTGTTGAGAACAAAGAAAAATTCATCGTGGATACTAAAGTTGCTTTAAAGTATCCAACAAACATAGATAAGAGATTGTAGGCCGAACCATGTGTACCATGTGAGTACTGGGAGCTTCTCAGCTAAAAAATTATGTGGCCAAAAGCAAGTGACTGGATTGCCGAATTTCTCCGCCTCTTGAAGTTCTGAGCATTGAGGTTCAAATCCGGGCTCGCACACCAATTTTTTGGTCTGGCCACGGAACACTGGATAGCCAAATCATGGCTCAACACTAGGTGCTACTCAGTGGGTAAATGGTTAGGAGCAGAAGGTGGTTGTACCCTCTGAGATTGAACACCTTTGCCAGTCAACAAACGAATACACTAACTGCTGCTTTCGCTCCTCAACCTACCAAAGCTGAAAATGTCAATAAAAGGTACAAGATTTAAATTAACAAGATTATAAAACCAGATTAGGGGCGAGATTTATAGACGGTCCTCGAGTTTCAAGGAGGCCTTGAGATGGTCTTCAAGGATTCTTTAAGCCGAATCCGTATTCCTAATTTCGAGGAGACCATCTCAAGGTCTCCTCGAAACTCAAGGACCTTCTATAAATCCCGACTATCGTTCCTATCATATTCAAATCTCTCGCGCACATATTATCAAGTACCTACTTTGAAAGCTAGGTTTTGAGGAACGTTTATTTCGATCAACTGGTATCCCCAATACCTTACTGGTTGGTTTGTATGCATTATCCACTCGAATTTAGGTGTAGTAAAATAAGTTTCTCTTTTAGCATGGAACATGCTTTAGCCATGACCTAACTGTCAAAAAACGTCACGAAAAAATGTCACAAAAATCGTTCACCACTCGTTGGAAAGCTCTGAATTTATTACACATCACAACACATCGCATGCTGCCAATTCCCTCCTCCTTCCACATCGTTCAGAGAACTACTGGTACGTAGGTAAACAAACAAAATTGGTTGGAGTTTTCAGTTTGGCATAATGATGGGTACCTTCACAACATATGAAGCACGCTAGTAGAAGCATGTTCCATTTTTTTTTAAATTTTAGCCGGTAAGGCTGAAGTAGAACTAACCGGGGGTGCAGGGGGCTGGCCCCCTGCCGAGGCGCGGAGCGCCGGGGTTTCCTTAAAAGTACTAATTTCTGCTCCTTCGTTGATCTATTAGTGGATCAGGTTGTGCAACCATTGTCTGTTTCGCATTTTAATTAACACGTTTGATAAGAGTTAGAAACAGCCAATAACATTTTTGGAGATAAACGTCATTTAACTCTCACAAACAATCGCAGTTGTTCCTATTTATGTAGGTCAATAGATCAAATCGTTAAGTAGATCCAGAAAAATAAGCACATACGTAATTTAAAATTATTAATTTAATATTAAAATTATTATTCTTTACAACGATTCTTGAATGTTACATCACAGTATTTTAAATATTTTCTAGATTACTCTTATTATTTCTTCATTCATCAAGATTCGTTTTTATGGGAAAAATTAATGTATCTGAGAAGGACCCAAGGATCAAAACCGATGGGTTGAAAAACAAATTTATTTGCTAAAAACTAGTGAGCATAGTGATCGTATAGTGAAAAATACGTTTAAAAAATTGATTATCATTGTAATTCAATAACCATGCTATTGCGACCTAAGATGGCCGCAGAAGATGTTCCCTTTTCAACAGCCTGTTCTCTGTCATCTTCCTGCCAAATTGATTTCTAACCTCGAAAAGTCAAGTCATCCGTTTACGAATTATTGGTCATTGAAAAATACTTGATTCTAATTGCATCAGCATGTAAGTGTACACCTATTCATGTCTTTTCATATTATGCGTGTCCTTTCGCCTTCTTTTGTGTTTGCTTTATTGGGGGACGGGAGGACCCTTTTTGACTTATGCCTACTACCACAAGGGAATCTATTATAGTATTGGAAAATGTCCGCATTATATTGGTCATTATAATGAGTAGTTATTCATAATTCAGGAGACTCTACTTTAATCTATTAATTTTATATTTTATTTGAACAAAAACCGGCTATGCCCAAATTCAAAGTTGAACACTAGAAAATGGGGTATTCCAATCAATTTATTTTTCTCGAAGTATATTGCTTGGGGGTAACGTACTCGTAATTGGGTCTGTTCATCGAGAAAATGTGAACTAAAATTGGAGAAGCAAATCGAAATAAGGGATTTGAGAAAATGCGTAGTATCCATACCAAAGAGATGTTGGTTGATTGATTCACTCTAATTTTGTTGCCACGTAAGAAGTTACTTAGGTAAATAAAATTAAAATAATTTTAACTTTATTGAATGTTAAAAGTAACGTTGGACTGACCTTCATCACCTAGATCACAATGGATACCTAAAATATCTTGCCTTCAAGGGGCCTGTCATTACGTCGACAGAGGACCCGCGCTTTGTCGACATCTGTTGTCTTTATTTCACATTTCCTTCCTTATATTTGACAATATTATCACATTCTCCCACACAATACGTTCTTTTTACAGTTACTTGAACTAAAATATTGCAAAACCATCTCATTTTTAGACCCAATGGAATACCCCATTATTAGAGAACAAAATTACCTATGGGATTAACTTCATATTTAATAATTTTAATGACGGATTATCTGTAAAAACAATTCTTTTCTATTTTTCCTTCTATATTTTGTATCGACTTACTGTGATCCTAAGAATTTGATTATTCCTCATTAATTAAACCGTAGGATTCAGAATAGATTTATTACATCAACTGTCCAAGGGTTCTGCGTTTTTAATTCGCATTGAACGAAAAATGTGATGTTTCGCGAGTTATTTCCTCATTTCCCGTACTAAAACCTGAAGGGTACCTAGTAGTTATAAGCTTCAAAGGATGGTTTAATACTCGCTAATTCATCATCGGATGGTTTTTATTAATAATTTTTTTCATCAAAATTTCGTAGAAATTGAAGAGTAGCTTAAGGAACTAGAGAAGCCCAATTTAAACAGGCCATTGAAGCAATATAAAATTTAGATCCTAAGTTGAAATCATTATAGTTTTGTCATTTTATATTTATTTTAGATTTAAGTAAAAGTTGAAGCTCTTTCTTAAACTCCCATAAGGAGTTTTTGGTGACTGATAAAGTTTTTATTTTCTTCTACTCATGTGATTCGATCCAACATCACAAAGCTCACGTATTACGTACTAGTTATCATGTTTCCTATACGTAACGTACCTACGTCTGTTACTAATTGCATACTTTTATTTTTATATGAAGTGTCGTCTGTTATGACGTGGTATGGTAAACTGTTTATCTGGCATGACACGAAATTTCCAGTTCAACCCTCTGTGTGCATCACTCCATTTCTATCGTGGGTCAAGTTGACGGGTTCGAGTTTCAACTTGAATTGTATTTTTAGGTAAAAGGAGGGAGGTTAGGTTATCATCTGTTACTTAGGTACAAGAAGAAAACGAAGCTTATTTCCCAGATGAAATAACTTTGATTGTATTGAATGGGAGATTTGAAAGAATCAGTGGTGGACGCACAGTGGGGAAAATCGAAAAACCCGATCAAAATTATTTTGAGCTATTTTTATAGGAAATTTTGTGATGATTCTGAATATACCACTCGTTCGTAGAATATAATGATATATTATGGTCCTCAAGCCCCTTTCAGAATAGTACAGGGTGATTCAAAACAATCAGTGCAGTTTCAAAGGGCGATTTAAAAAAAAATTATATTCAATTTAATATTTGGAATTTGAAATTTCAATAGTTGACAGCTATTCAGAACCGAATAATAGAAAGAATGCCAAAACCCAATTTTAAATTGATGATTTGATTATTAATGGATTGCCCCGATGGTTTGGGGAAGGGGAGGTTATCCCTTTCGTCAACTTATTAGTCCCAAGTATTAACACTTAGAGCGCCATACGTATCAAATTGATACAATCAAGTTGTCACCCAGGCGCCACTCGTATCAATCTAGTTCACAATCCTAGTTCACACCAGGAGGCCATTGTATCAAAACGATACAAGAGTCGAGGGGGGGGGGGGGGGGGGGGGGGGGGGGCGTTTTGAAGCTCTTTGTAGCATCCTGGTGCAAGGTTATCATTGATTTCACTCGAGTTGTGACCTTGTCTGGCTTCACACTGTCACTTGGCACTGTTGGCCCGAGCAAACAATACAACAACAATGACAACCTGATAAGCAACAAGCGACAAATTCCTTATCAACCCTCTCGTATTCGTGTTATCTCGTATTGTTGTCTCTTGTGGTCTCACGATAATTTCATTTTGGTTGTGAAAATGTCCCGGAATCGAGTTTATGCGGGCGCTGAGGGGAAAATAACTTGTATCATACGCACACAAACTGCCCTGGACCGGGAAAAACACATGAATTCACAACGGGAGGCCACGTGTATCAATTTGATACAACCGCCATTTTGGCTGAATTCCATATTGATCATGGCGAAAAAATGAATAAAAACGCAATAGAGGATCATACATATGTAATCAAATTGAGAAACGGTTTGGCCTTTTTTGGGGGGGGGATTTCCCTTTTTTCGGCCTGGCGCTCTAAGTGAAGGTTATAGTATGAGTTCCTGTAAACTGTTTGACAGCCGAGATTTAAGCATTTTTTGGCGCATTTTGGGCGTTGGAATATTTTTAGGCGCATTTACTTGGGTTTCTACTTATTTATCGCACGTAAGTACTAAGAAGGTAGGTGCCTACGATTGATTATTACAAAATGTTCCAATATGCCGGGGGGGGGGGGGGGGGGGGGGGGGGGATCACAGTTCCTGTACTTGACATTTCATTTCCATCCATTGACACAAATTACCAGTGATGGCTCACAGAGGGATAAACTCTACACTGACGCCTGAAAACCCATAACTATTTCGAAAATTATGGCAAACATTTATTCCTACAACTCTCAGATTAGAGAGTTTACTGTTTACTCCACAATGTTGGTGATCTCCAGTTCCTACGTCTCGTACTCGTTTATGTATGCCTAACATTAGTTGCTAGTAACGTTTGTAAAACTACTTCATGATGTGTTTTCTTTATGTTGTCTCTTCCCCAGTTTCTTTTCTTGATTGTTTTTATTGTCTAATTGTATTTTCTAATAATCATTTTAGATAGAGAGGAGAAAATGTGTTAGTTCATTAATATTTATATTCCAACCATGATTCGCTGCATTATACGAATTCATCAAACAATATTCTCAAACGCATCGATTTAGAGTTAGTTAGGAGTTACAATTCACATTTAAAGGCTCTCTCTTCCAACATGTATTCGCCTTATTAGTGGCTATGGCTCTGTAGCTGAAGCTATGTTTTCTTTTAACCTTGAGTACCTACCTACCTATAATCATTTTTATTTCTTAGCTTGTACTTCCAACATGTATGAAACTAATATTCTATTGTAAGATTTATTTTCTTGCAATAAACAAACGTAAACATTTATCGTAGTTTCTATTCACTACCATTTCCTCCTCTCTGTCTTTCCCAATTATTGTGTCCTTGTTCATGTTTGGTTTGTGGTTTTGTGCTTTTATCGTTCGATGGTGATTGAAAATTAGGTTCCATTGAGATGAGAATAAGAAGAGTTTGAAGGTGAAAAGAATTCGTATTGGACGGTATTATTTATCTATGTTACCTACTTTTAAGGAGGTACTCCAACATATTGGCTTGTTTTCGTCCCCTTCACGTCCTGGTCTGAAAATAAAGTAAGTAGGTAGTACCTACCTATGAGGATTGCCGGCAAATTGGTGTCCTTAACTGGAAAGCGTACGGGTGGCTGTAACTGGAAAGCGGTCGCCCAGATCAGGATGAACTGAAGAAGGCTGCTTGTGCAGGTCAAGGCCCGACATGGGCTGTAGCACCGAGGGGTAGGGGTACCTATGTTCCAGGCTTGGGGTATACATCTTTGCCTGCTATGCCGGTGATTATGGATGTATTCAGCTGTCCTCAGAAATACCAGGATTTGTCACTTTGTGCCACTGCCCTGGGTTAAGACAAGGCGAACTGACTCAAGCCGCTCTGGCTCTGGCTGGCTGTCTCTATAGTAAACGGCAAAAGCTTAGACGCTGGTGGACACAACGCTGTTCTCCCACCAGGCGTCAGCATTGGGGAGGTACTGTAGGAGAGAGAGTGCTCGTCGTCAGTGGCTTAACGCGTTCACTTCGTCTCCAAAAACCCGAACTTCTCACGGGCCTGAAAAGAAAAATCGATTTATTCACAAAAGTCGAAATTTCGACTTCAATGATCGATTATAATTTTCTGATCTACCTTAAGGTTCAATGACAGGTACCCCTACCTTCATACACTATCGAACAGTAATATTCGAGTAAGAATCAATTTTAGATTGCTCGATTAGCTCCCCCAGCGACCAAAATTCGGACGTCGGTCGCCAACCGTTTTTACCCGTTTTTCATGACCTTGTCCATCGGGACGCACTACGGAGAAACCAGTTTGATGAACTGTCCATCGAGACGCAGTGAACGTGTTAACACCGACCGGTACGAGGCCTCCTGTTGTCTGACACCCTTCCCTTAATCCTACCTGAACCCTAAAATTGCCTTGAACTTCTGCCATTCAGGCAGGATTAATTTTTATTTTTGGAAAATAAGTGAACAGATGACCTTCCATACTCAGGCACCTAACATGTGAGGTGGGTAATAAACTAAATAATGGGAACGACCAAGTAACAAGACAAAAAGTAGCACATAGATAACTAAAAAGTAGACAGTTTATTTTGATTGATACATTCGTATAGGTAAAAAAAATTTAAAAAAACTAGACAAAAAAAGAGAAAAAATTAAGACAAAAAAAAAAATACAAAATAAAAAATATAAAGGTACAAAACATACATAAAAAAACAAAAACAAAAACATAAAAAAGCAGCGTTAAATAAAATAAGACAAATAATTGGAGAAGAAAACTGAAAAACACGGAAACTGAAAACTGACCTCCCTCTGATCTGATAACTGAAAATTACGATGACCAGAGAGATAAAATAGTGTGATTATTTAATTGTGGGTAATTGCGTGTAATTGGTGAACCCTGGAGGAAGCGTAATAAATAAAAACATACATAAAGGAACTTGGCTACCTGACAATTTGAATGGGCCTTATCGTGGCTACTCATCGAGATAAGAGTAGGATTGAGGGAGTGTAGAGAGCGGGGGACACGCAAGGGGGCATACTGCTTAGAACCCATAATGCTCAGCGCGAGCTCCCAACGAGCCAATGACTGAAGACCAGGTAACTTGCCATTACTGCTTCACTCAAAGGAGACATTCCACAAATTTGTCGAAGGCTTCAGATCTGAATTCAGCGTGAAAAACACTATAGCTTTGTTCGCAATGCAGGTTCCGAACCATTCTAGAACTAAGCAGTTCCAAATTTATAATTCTGGAACTCAAGGCCACCGAACTTACACTGTGAACGTTTTCCGAACCTGAATATACATGGAATCCTACTTCCATGGTGAATAATCAAGAAGAAGAATTTGGTTATCTTCTGACCTGGAAATACCAACTCATCTATAAAATGCAAATCTAAATTTCTCCCTTGCGAGGGAAAAACATTAAATCATGTTTAATGTTGTTTTTAATGTTTACTGCCTCTCAAATTTCATCTTCCTGCGATGAATAGGAGAGAA
>JAEMON010000004.1:23027321-23037463 GCA_030264115.1 Lygus lineolaris
GTCCAAACTCTCCCCTATATGGGAAGAGAGTGCTTCAAGCTCATTGGTCCGTTTTCTCTTATCAGCTTCGCGTTTTGTTTCCATTCTTCCGTGACTGGAAGAACAAAAACTACAATAACTCAATACAAATGCTAAAATTATCGTCAGTAAATGATAATAATCCAAGAAGACCTGATTCAGTCACTAACCTCATCTTGACAAATCTTCTAACCACCTCCTGAAGTGTTCACAATCTTGTCAACTCTGAGAGCTTTTGTTGACCTCGCAGGCAAAACATGGCCGCGTTCACCAAGGGATGAAGTTATAGAACACCAAGTTGGTTGCTCCTCAGATTGAGAAAAGGGGTACTATTATGCGAGATGCTATTAATGCAAGTCAACGTTTGTGTGTAACTTTACGTTACCTCACCTCCAGAAATACCTACCATAGACTATGCAACATTTGTCAACATTGAGCAGTAAATATCAATACATTAATTGAGCAGTAAACTAATTTCGTACAATACATTGCACAACCTCCAATATTGTGCGTGTATGGGCTGCTCGAGGCAACGTTTCATTGGCGGGAAATTCTAATGTCACACTCGTTATCTGTCTAGACATTCCGACATAAACACCTCATTGTGTGGTTAACAAGTGTTAATTTCCGGTATTGAACAGAATTTGGCCCAAAAAAGGAATTTGCAACCCACAAAAATGGCCCATCCATCTACCGTCCGCTCCTGCAAAGAACATATGAAAATCCAACATGGTACAACTATCTTTTGGCAGCTTTTCAGGGGGAACAAAAAACTGACTCACAATTCACTCTACAGTATTTCTTATGAACTAAGAATATTTTCTTTTTTTCTAAGAATATTTTCTGGTATGTTTCTAGCATACTAATCACATTAGCATAAAGTGGGATCATTTTGGGCCACCCATAAAAAATGTGGTAAGTTGTGCCAAGTTGCCCGAAAATATCAAGCAGTTGTGCTATGTTGCTCATCGCGCGAGTTATTTCAACCACCCGGGGGAGAATGGGGGACCAAGCTGAAACCGGGTAAATCGAACAACTTGACATAACTGACAACCTAACCGTGAACAGCATGACATAACTTCACGTGAGATCAATGAAGTGAAACTTCCTAGTGAATTGATGAGATTACTTCACGAAGATACGGAGGAAAAACTACGTATTATTGCTCACCAACCCCTTAATAATGAAATTTCTTCAAAAGTTGCCTCGGAAACGACGAATAATAAGTACAAAAGATGAAAACTTACTTCGCTTGCCTCAGACCACTCGTCCTGTATTGCACCTGTAGTCAGTTGTGCTATGTTGTTTACCAGCTGTAGTTGTGCATTGTTGACTAAATCGGCGATTGTGGCGAAACTACAGGTCCAATGAAAAAACTGATTTCATCAATCGATCGGGCGGGAAATTTTACGTCTAGAACCGTATCAAACTAAAAAAGGCAAAAATTGAAGTTATGCCATGTTGGATTTTCATCGTTCGATTTTCATATTATGAACCCATTTGAGTTCGGAAGAAAAATATTCCTGTCTTTGCACGTTCCTGTAGAATTCTCATCTCCCCCCGCCCGTAGGATTCCTCCTCTCTTGGTAGTGAAGCTTGCTATCAGTGGTTAAATCGCGTGATAGGGGATACATTTTGATACACGTAATGGTCAACCATCTTTTTTTATACTAATGAATGGAAGAAACATTGTTTTAGAACTGGTAGCTTTCTTCACCCCCAAACCTGTGTCATCATTTGATGCCATATCCTATCCTATAATTCCTATTATAGTACCAATTTGAATATTTAATTGTTGAATTTTTGTTTGATAATAATTGTATTTTGTTATTATTTTTTTCATGAACTTTAGTACTTTCTTAGTCTTTCTGTTCAATCTACATTCTCAACTTATTTCTACTTGTGCTTCGTGCATTCTCTTGTTCAATTTGCTTTATTTCCGTTTGAGAAGCTACTTCTTCCAAATTTTACTGTCACTATTTTTCTACCTTCGAGTTTGGGTATTGTCAGATTTTTTTTGAAGACGAGCTGAATTTCTTAATATTTCCTGAATTGGAGTTGAAAAGTAAATTATGCAAACTTTGCAGGGCTCTCGTCAAGTTTACCTCTGTACTTCTTCAAGCAGTTACATCCGTTTTATTGCATCCACCACCATCCATCGTCACTTAACAACACGAAGGCTCTTCCCAACTTTCTATTAAACAAAATACAACCAACATCCCTTGACCAACCAACCATCACTCAGCTGTAATTAGGTACTTGAGCATGCCTTAAGAATTCCAAAGGCGTTTCGGCCCATCACTACCAACTAGGGTAAAGAAAACTGAAGAAAGAGTCGTGATTAAAGTAATTTATGGTATTAATATTATAGTTTTCTGAATCATTGTGCAGCGCTGTATGTGTCATAAGGTTGTTTTGAAATGGTAGCCTTTTTTCTGCTGTAAAAGATCCACATTTTTTGATGATTGAAGTGGGTTTCACTGAACATAGCCGCTGTAAATTAACCGCAAATTACCGACGAAATGAAGAAGAATTTTTCGTACCTAAATTTTTTCAGTCAAAATTGTGAACTTGTGCAAATTGTTGCCTGAATCATTTTACTCGAATAGTATTTTGGCAATATAACTATAATAGGGAATTCTTCGTGAAGAGGATGTTGGCCTATATACTTATTTGGGAATGTACCTTTGATTGGCATACTACATAACCAAAATTTCTGTTTGGCCAAAAGAGGCGTATTCATGTATGACGGATTTGTTGATGTATGATTGCTTTGTTTACTCTCCTCATCATTTCTGCAACAAAGAAACTAAAGAATGAAAAAAAGCCTTCTGTTCATTTTGGAATTGATGTGAACGATATTTCGAAATTGGTAACTTGAGGACGCTGATAAGCTTCTTTGAAGCCAAACTACAAGGTGCTGCTAATCATTCTTATTTGAAAACATAAAACATATGTGTTAGGTATCAAAGAATGTTAATACAGCCTGTTGAGGGAGACAGACTTTTTGGTTGGTAGTTTTGAAAGATTTGATACCATGATCTGAAAAGGGGTTATGGGCAGTTCTACTGCAGATTGAATGATCTGGGTGCGCTGTTGAATTTCAACCCGAATTGCTGTTCATGTAGTTATCTAACCATTGTTGTAGTTATCCATTAGGTACTATGAATACACCCATATACTTACGCTCCAAACAATTCGACGAACTAGACGTTGTAACATTGCTCTGTATCAAATTTTATGTGGGAGGGCAATCGGAATAATCGACCGCTCCCACTTCAGTCATGGCATCTCAGCAGCGAGTGGCTGCAGCCGCGTACATTTTGATTTCTCATTTATTGAATCGCAGGAAGAGAAAGTCCGCGTTGGTGGATAACGTGTTTATTTGCAAACCGAAAACAATCTAGTGGAAGCAGCCTGTTGGCTGAGTTGAAGTTTCAGGAGATCAGTGGTCACTACAAGAATTTTGCCCGCATGCATTTGAGGGATTTTGAATTCTTGCTACAAAAGATAAGTCCGAAAATAGCGAAA
Organism: Lygus lineolaris; assembly: GCA_030264115.1. Taxonomy (NCBI): domain Eukaryota; kingdom Metazoa; phylum Arthropoda; class Insecta; order Hemiptera; family Miridae; genus Lygus; species Lygus lineolaris. Next base: position 23,030,871 of record JAEMON010000004.1, read on the forward strand.
CAGGACACGACCCCTGGTATCGCTGGAGCAGGGTTGCTACGGTTCTGGAAAACCTGGGAAAGTCAGGGAAAAATTGAAAATCTTCTGGAATTTTACGTAAAATACAGGCTAATAGAATCTATCTAAAAAAAAATTAAAAATGTCAATAATAACTAGAGAAAGCATTAGTTTGTTGGCCAGAATTTTTGGATTACTTCAAGGGTTCGAATTGTAGAAAATTAAGGGTCAAAAAACGTGTTTTTGAGGTTTTTACTGAAACACAGGAACACGATGGTATATTTGGAATCAGAGCAAAATTTCCTATAAGAACCACTAAATCGGTTTAAATAATTCTTTGAAAATTCGCTCAACTCATGCTGCAAGAATGGAACTTTTAAGTTTCAAACCGTTCTGAACAATTTTGGTTCCTTGTCGGTCTGCGGTCAATTCCTAGTCCCAAGCAAAACTATATGCAGTTATGGCTAAATTTCGATGGAACTTTCAGGGATTGTGCGGGTTAGCCTCATGACGGTTCCCTATTGATTTAATCGTCGTCGGATCACTAGTTGCGTGTATACATGCGCAAACGTGAAATTCCTGAAACTACAATAATTCCTCAGTTCCTAATGGGCTGATTTCGCTCAGATTCGGAGTACAGTTGGGGGCTGACTCTAAGACAATTACCTATTAATTTTGTCACTACTGGATCAGTAATAGCTACTGCGCATGCGCACTTGTCATAGCCATAATTTCAGAACTACCCCACCTATTTCGGTGAAATTTTTCAAGGATTGTCCGGGCTTACTATTGCTTGGGGGGAGGGGACTTTTGAAACGTGTAGGAACAGGTCAGGGAAAAATGACTTTTGCGGTCTGGAAAAGTCAGGGAATTTTGGGATTATGTTTTCGTAGCAACCCTGTGGAGAACTTGAGAACGAGTTTACCGTCATTCGAACGTTAAAATGTTACACTTGATATCATTTCGATGTATTGAATTTTTATTGTTCCTTGTGATTTCCCTTTCGTGTGAAGTACTTCTTCCCGTCAGTATATAGGCCCTCATTCTATCCCTCACGAAGTAAAATAATGCCACGAAGGTGTTGATTTAGTTAACCTTTAACCATGATGATGATTCAGTAGTTGAATGCATTTTCTAAAGCGTTCTCACTAATATCAATAAATTCAGTTTTTATGAGGCTGCAAGGTAGTTTTGATGAGTGGTGCGTTGATAGTTAACTGATTTATTCTTGCCTTCGGAAGTGTTTCTTTTCAAGTGTTTACATACGTATTATTATTTGCTAAGTACATCAAGTTATAATACCTTGAGGAAATTGTATGGTCCCATGTGAGTAATTCATTAGAATTCTCCTGTTATTCAAGGAAGGTCTTAAGCTGAGGGGTCCTTCAAAGATGCCCACATGACACAGAATTTTTGAATGGCTTGTTTCTGGCATCAGAGTGACTTCCCTTTTTTTTACACCTGTTGGTTGTTACCAGAATAATCAAGTCTAACAGTGGTTAATTGTTTTCTTAGTTCTAACGTTTGAACCGTGGTAACAATAATGCGGATTCCACAGTATTTTTAGACTCATGCTCTTGCCTCTTCAGCACCTTACTTGTTATTAGATTCCTTGAAGTTTTCCACTTACATGGTACCATTATTTTCCTCCAGAACAGAGTATTATTCCAAGTCAAATATTATCAACTTTGTTCCTATATATTTTTCTTACCTTAATTATAAATTATACTTACGTTATTTAGTCTTATTGATCAATGTTGCTCCATCACTACGTTATTTTTCATCGATTTTTGCTGTTTTTGCTGCGTCGTTTTAGGTCAAGGTCGCCTTGGAGAAGGAGGGCTTCTTCGCGCTCCAGGTCTCGCTCCCGTTCCCGCAGCATCCCTGTGCGTCGATCACGATCATATTCCCGAGACCGCCGTTGAACACCAAATGGTAGGTAGTAACTATTTGAAAAATCTTCTTTTCTAGTAGTTTCCTGTTTCACAGATCAAATAGTTGAGCAAGCCACTAACGGGTGCCATTGAGGAAAAGGGCAATGGCAAAGTCGCAGATTCAGTGGGCCATATCACACGAGCGGCTTTTTAGTTTTTTCTGGCAGTAAGTTGAAGAGGAAGAATAGCACTTTTTCCCAAGGTCAACTTTTCACCACCACCACCACCCCTTCATAGCACAGTGTGCATCCTGGAGGAACTTTTGTTCAGGTCTCTGGGAGATTTAGAACATGTTCTAATTTGTTCAAACTCCACTTTGTCCAAGAAAAAAAGCTGGCAGAAAACCTTTGGGAAGGTAACAATTCATCACATCTTTATTGAAAACCTATAACCTTTGATTTATAGGCTGGCCTCGAGTTTCAAGGAGACCTTGAGATGGTCTTCTCAGAATTTGGAATACGGATTTGGCTTGAGAAATCTTTGAATATCATCTCAAAGTCTCCTTGAAACTCGAGGACCGTCTATAAATCTCGCCCTAAAACTTGACTTGAGGACTCCTATCTCATGAACAGGTTTCCTGAAGATGGGTATAGATTAGACCCAAAACGTTGCTGAATAAAAGTGCCTCAAAATGAGGGGTTTTCTGGCTGAATCCCGACTAATTACCTACAAATAACTAATCATACAGCTGACCATTTCTTCTACATAACGTTAGAGTTTCCCATACTAATAAAATGGCTTGCCGCCAGAATGCGAAGCATTAAAGATTTCAGCACGCATTCCTCTTCAACTTCCAGCTGGAAAAAACTGAAAAACCACTTGTGTGATATATGGGTTTTAGAAAGGTGCCAAGAGTATTGGAGGGAACGATATCGCACAACACTGTTTTTACACAACTGTTGTCACAAAAATATAAAAACAGCACTACTAGCGTTCAACAGTCCTAACACTTAAATTAAAATCACAACTACTGTTACACGGTTTCTGACTTTTCCAGTACAAAATATTCGTTAAGTAGTTCGTTTCTAACTATTGTTTTTCCTACTTTCATCTTCCATGGTTATTTGCATGGAATCAGGAATTCCTACTTCCATGGTTATTCGTCATCTGATTCCATGGATGTTGGAATATAAATCTATTCCTACTTCATGTCTGATGCCGCCGGTCATGGAAATAGCAACTAGGTAGAAGATTAAAACCTATAAGTCATGATTATTATGTGACTTTAAACTCGAACCAAAACGGGCTTGTTAGACCCAACTTCAGAAAAGGGTAGCACCTACAATTTCTTGATCCAGTTGGAGGTCAGCAGCACCGTTCAGTTTATGGCACCCGTTGGCTGGTGTAACTACCTATTAGAGATAAGAGTGTGTCGGTCCGGGTTTTTCACTGTCACCGTTAGAACGGTGAAAGTGACAAGAATGGAACCGTTCCATTTTACCGGTACAGTTCCATTTGAATAAAATTCGATTTGTGATGAAAGGAGCTCGCTTTCGCCTCAGAAGCCCAGACTGTTGATTTTTTTTGGATGAAAATTAAAAACTATTTGACTGATTAATACTGATTTTGAGGTTCTTACAATTTGTTTGAATACAATTTGTGTTTTGTTCTACCTAAATGTTCAGAGTTTATTTATTTTTTCCCCTCTTGACAGCTCACATCTCAACCATTTTCAATGAAGTTACGATTTCTAAAAGCTGGTCACCAGTTGATTTATCAAATCATTTTCAATAAAATGCACAACTGGTAGTAATTAGGTTTTTCAAAACATGGCATAACAGAAGCAAGGCCTTGTTATTGGAACTGTGCCGGTAAGAACGAGGGGGCTGTCACCGTTTGGAACCGTGACAACGAGAGACTACAGTCTACATCTACAGTCCTGGCCCGCCAGTACCGACGCAACCCTAATAAATTAGAGAGTTATTTAATTAGGTCAAGCACTTTTTTAAACCATTTTTCACCCTGTTGTATCCAATTGTATTGAAACTTATGATGTTACTTTATGAAAATGTAATTTTGTTTGTTTCCAGGAAACGAGAACGAGACGTCACCTTTGGAGGATGAAGTTTGTGGCTTCTCGTACGTTATCCCCAGCAAAAGGGTCGGCTATACATTATTTTCTATTCTAATTTTTTGTACGTACATGTAACGGTTTTAATGAAATATTAGTACTGTTAAAATTCTTGTTTTATTTGAACTCAGGTTTGGATATAGGTACTCTTGATATGAATTACTTATATTAATTGATCGACTATTCGTAGGTATAAAATTGAAGACGATGATATTTAAATGTAGGTGTGTATTTTAAGAATAGCCGATTCACATAATATTTACGTGTAGATTTTAGCCACCCTGATTTATTTACTTCACCCCTACGCTGAGCGTCGCGTAATCAGGTTACGTTTTCTTTTTAATTTAAGTATTAACCTTTGTAAACAGGCTTTTTTCTTTTTTTATGTACATAATACATCAATGTCATGATTTATCCTCTGAATTTATTGAAATAAATTACTTGGATAACCTTTCAATGTTATTTTCTTTCTGGTCCTTGTTTGGTTAATCAGCATCTCTTTCTAGTGGAGCTTGGCTTTGGCGCTTCTTTAACCCTTCTAGGGTGGGATTTATAGACGGTTCTCGAGTTGCAAGGAGAGCTTGAGATGGTCTCCTCGAAATTTGAAATACGGATTGAAGACCATCTCGAGGTCTCCTTGAAACTCGAGGACCCAACTTCTTTATTCCATTTTAAAAATTCCATCTTATTTTGAAGACCCCAACTATGTATTATGTATTTATTTTTTGAAGTCATGTCATGGAGACATGAAAATTCATATTTGAATTAATTTTGCAAAAAAAAAAAAAACAAACACCATGCCAACTTACAGTAGTACCTACTTTAAGTAGGTACCATTTTCAAGGCATATATATTATAAGAGCTGGAATATATTATACCTCCTTACAGCTCGTATTATGGTTATATATTATATTCATATATCAGTGAATTCGGGTAGTATAGTCAGACCGTTGTAACCTGGCACATGGATTGTAGGTAGAAATCGTGTACTCTCATGGCAGAAAAAAAGACCGGGCCTCGACCCTTATTAGCCGCGCTTGACTGGACATTATTGGCCTGCCGTAATAAACAACACATTGCAGGAATAGGAATAGTAAGGGTTTTCCACCCTCTCGCCTTTCGGACGCGCCAGTCCCAAGTGCCAGGTAACAGCGGTTTATCTATAGGTATTTACCTATGTTGTTATAGTTATTTGTATACTCCAAGCAGTAGGTACATGCGGTAGGTAGGTATTGTGAGAAAAGCATTGATTTGCTTCCAAGTTTTTACATTAAAAGCATAGTTCAGTAATGCATGCATTTCAGGGGACGTCCCTTCAGATGGATATTATAGTCTCAATACTGAACAGCAATCCGAAATCTATGATCAACGATACCCAACACGCGAATCCGTGCGGTGCCAGACTGGCACCATGGGCACCTAATACGGAAATCCGTGTGGTGCCAGCCCATGGTTACGTTGGGAATGGCTGAGTTCAACAGCAAAAAGCAAGCAAATCGGTTAAGTATTATGGCGCAAAAAGGATTTAGTAAAACCCCCCTCCTTTCACGCCCCTCTAAATGCAAATTTCTAAATAATAGCTAAGTAATGCACAACTAGACACATTCGTAAGCCAAACAAAAAAAGTCTGCCACGTTGGGTGGGCAGTATAGCTTCCTCACTTTTGTAACATGGACGTATAGAATCAGATAGTGAATATTCCAGCGAAATTGGTAGACTAGTTTCGGAGTTACGAGCATGACTATGACAATGAATTTCAAGTTTGCGCAGTAGCCATCTCTTATCAAACTGTGGCGAAGTTCGTAGGTAATTGTCTTGGAGTCAGCCCCCAATTATACTCCGAATTTGAGCCAAATCCGTCCATTAGGAACTGAGAAACCGTAGTTTCAGGAAATTTACGTTAGCGCATGCGCACACGCCATGTACTGATGGTTCGATAGCTATTAAATTAATAGGGAACTGAGTAGGGGCTACCTCGGACAATCTCTGAAAATTTCACAAGAATTGGTCGAGTAGTTCCGGAGTGCCATGAAATTAATTTCAAAATGCGCAAATTAATTGCACATGCATAGTACGTATTACTGATAGAATCGTGTTGAAATTCGAAGGTGAACGTCAATCTCCAACTACCCTCCGACTTTGAGCGAAATCGGTACATTAGGAGCAGAGAAATCGCAGTTTCAGGATATTTACGTTTGCGCATTCGCACAAGCTACTAGTGGTCCGATAGCGATGAAATGCATAGGGGACCCCCTAGGCTCTAATACGCGGGATCCCTGAAAATTTCACCGAAATTGGTCCAGTAGTTCCGGAGCTACGCCTATGACAACAAATTTAAAGTTTGCGCTTGCGCAGTAGCTATTTCTAATCCAATCGTGACGGAATTCATAGGCTATTGTCTTGAAGTCAGTCCACAACTACCCTGAGAATTTGAGCGAAATAGGTCAATTAGGAACTGAGATACATGGGTTTCAGTAAATTCACGTTTGCGCATGAGCTCACGCTACTAGTGGTCCGATGGGGATGACATTGGTAGGGGACCGTCACGAGACTAACCCGCACAATCCCTGGAAATTTCATCAAATTTGGAC
>JAEMON010000004.1:23038463-23056283 GCA_030264115.1 Lygus lineolaris
ATTGGATCAGTAATAGCTACTGCGCAAGCGCAAACTCGAAATATATTGTCATAGGCGTATCTACGGAACTACTCGACCAATTTCGGTGAAATTTCTAGGGGTTACGCGAGTTAGCCTCTAGAGGGTCCCCTATTAATTTAATAGCCATCGGACCATTACTAGCCTGTGCGCATGTGCTAACGTAAAATTCCTGAAACTTCGATTTCTCAGTTCGTAATGGACGGATTTCGCTCAATTTTGGAGGGTACTTCAGGGCTGACTCCAACGTAACCACCAATGAATTTCGCCACAGTTGGATAAGTGATGGCTACTGCGCACACGCAAACTTGAAATTTATTTTCATAGGCATGCTCCTAACTCTGAATCTATTCTACAGATTTCGTTGAAATGTTCACTAACTGACTGTATACGTCCATGTTACAAAAGTGAGAAAGCTATACTGCCCACCCAACTTGGCAGACGTTTTTTTTTTTTTTTTTTCTTGCACGAATACAAAGCTTCCTACCTTCGGTAGTGAGGAAGCAAAAATCACACGAATCGGTTGAGAATTAGGCTCTACGGAGTTCATACAAGATTTTGCCAATTAACGCGTTTTAATAATAATATACTTACTGTGTTACTAAGAAAGAATACCTTGAAAATATTAACTCAGAAAGTTAGTCTAGTACAGTCATGGGCAAAGTACGGCCCGCGACATGGTTTTGAAAAACCCCTAAAAATTAACCATATGCAAAATATATTTTCTGTGTAGCTAGAATAGAATAACAGTTTCCTTTTCATAGCGTTTCAAGTACGGCATTATCACATATAATTAACATTAACATATAATTAACTAAGTTTGGACGCAACATTTTATTTCTGTAGATCACACCGATTGACTGACGACCATTTGGCTTCCCTACTGCGAATCAGCCCACCATCGTTTGAACTATATTATGAACAACTTTTAGAATCTGTCACAGTTTCATCAGTCACCTAGGTACTCCTTCAACACTAGTAAAGAATAATGAATTGTTGTAATTTTTGTCTAAGTTTTTTCAATATTGTACCGTATAAGTTGTGAGTGATGTGAAAATCAAAAATAAAGTTTATCATTTTTATAAAAATATGTTTTGTTCAATTTTTTTCGGCCCGCCTAGATAATTTTTTATTTCATCTGGCCCTTCCCTTAAAAAAGTTTGGCCATCTCCGGTCTAGTATATAGGTGACAAGTAAAGACACTAGAATCGTGGACGACCGGGTCTTTATGAACATACACAGCTTACCAAGTTATGTAACAAGCGAGAACTATTGAGCCCTATTTAAACTCCGATAAGTATTACATATTTTCACATTCTACCCCCACAATTAACATACCTACCTGGGTACAATTTTAGTTTGTTTGACAAGTAAATACCAATGATGAAATCATGGATCAATACTTACCTACTAAAAATCTGATTCCCCTCCCCAGATAAAATGTTATCTGTTCGATTACGTAAGGGGTAGGTAATGTGAGACCAGTCCACTCAGTAGTCGCGTCGGAAGAGGCCTCAGCACCCCCAACCTGAACAACAATTGTCTGAGATGCCAGACGTAAGTACCTACCTTAATTTACTTCTCTAGTTGGTACCTACCTGGAATAACTAGGACCTAGTGGAAAGTAACTAATATTTCCAATTGGTTCGAAAAAAGGCGTCACTAATCGAATATTTGAAGATTTTATATGAGTAGCGCTTCCCAAATAAATTTTATGTTTTCACAATCAAATTCAAGGTTTTCAGCAGCCGTTTCCAAATCAATGTCTGGAATTGGATTGGGAAAAATCAACTTTGATCGTCAAAACCCAAATTTGGGTGGGAACAAATTAAATTTGACCGGAAATACAGTAGGTCGTAGAAATCAAATTAGGAGTAATCAAAATCAAGGGGGGAGACAACGTACCCATTTACCAACTAAATAAGTTGAAGGTGGTCAAATTTCAAGTTCCCCAATTCAAATTTCAGGATTTAAGCAGCCGTTTCCTAACGAACTTCTTGAATTTGATTGGGAAAAATAAACTTGTATCGTCAAACCCCATATTTGGGTGGGAACAAATCAAAAGCCAATTTTGGAGGAAAAATAAATAAATAAAAAACCACCACGTGCTTTGCTTCCTCACAAAACAGGGTTTTACATTAAATTTTAGAAACCTAAGAAATAATATTTTTCGCTTCCCTACTACCAAAAAGTACCGAAGCTGTATTAAATGGTGCACATAATAATAATAAAAGTATAAAGCAAATCATTGTACACCACAATCTTTTTTTGCTTTTCAAAGCTTTCTGAATATTAGGTATAATTTTGTTTCCGTTTCAAATTATACCTGGAGGGGGAGGGAAGAGATCTCGTTAAACACCCTCTAAAGAGATTTTCAGAGGATGTAGTCGATTTCTCAAAGTTATGGTCTTACGATGTATCATTCAGGAATTCGATGAGGCCCAGTACTGGCCGAGCAAGTGGTCCAAGAGATACACAGAGGACGTCATATGTACAAAACACTACGAAGTCGCTTATGAAGGTGAGCATCCTTATTGAACTTCTTATAGGGAATATCAAGGTTTGAGAAATTGTTTAGGAAAAACCTGTAAAATCTACCATAGAACCCTGTTAGGATTTACGTACTTAAATTTCTAGAGGAGGTACCACCTACCTACCGATTTTGTACCAAGAGAATATAATATCTAATATGGTTATTTTTCTAGAAACGCAGGCCAACAAAAGGTCAATTCTATCAGAAGAGAACGTAGGATATGGCGAAGCTGCTACAGAAATTATGGATATTTACGGGAAAAATTTACCACCAGGTAAATTTACCTACGTATTCCAAGTTAGGGACATTGTTGGGCCAACGCTAAAACTTGTGTATTTCGTGAGGCTCTAAACACTCCTTTTCCCATGTACAAGAATGCAATAGAACTAGTGAGAATCAATAAAACATGTAATTAGGATTCTACACTTGATGTTTCGTCAAAGTTTTAGCGGAATTTGCATTTTTTTTTTTTTTTTTTGGGGGTCAATCTGGGGTCAAAATAAAATTTTCGGTAGGTAACAAAAAAATGCAACGTTTTAGCGAATTTTCAAAGAAAGTGCAGCTATTGCAATGGCTTCAAAATTTTTGTAATGCAAATTTTTGAACTTTTCCTTCATGAAAATCCGTTTCAGACCATTCTAAAACAATCCCTAAATTTAACACTTTTTAGCGAATTTTCGAAGAAAATGAAGCTATTGCTCCCAAATCAGCTGTACGTACACCATAATTCAAGATCCATGATACATCCTAGATCCTCTGAATCAAAACTTGATCTCATAGATCATCAGAGTCAAAAATTGAGCTCCCAGATTATCTGAACTTACCACAAATACAACGCACACAAATTCAACATCCAAGGATGAAAAGGAAAGAAGCATGACTCAGAACTCAGTAGGTATCAAGTTTCAGCGCTTTTAATGTAGGTGCAGGATTATAAGAACCTGCCTACGTTTTGACTCATCATTTTGGCTCGACGATTTTTGAATAAACTAGAAACTTACCTATAATTCGAACCATAGCTTCCTCATATTGGTCACATGCCACAAGGCATAAATAATGAGCTTAGGGTTTTTCCAAAAAGGAGAAATTTTGCTCCTATTTTGACCGTGTTACGAAATGGGGGTCAAAAGTTGAGAAACAATAGTAGGTACCAGTTGTCTCCCTTACTCTGTGGTAGGTACTTAATTAAATAGTGGAGAAAATTAATATTTTTGTGAGAAATTGCGCTTCTTTACGAAAAAAAGTTCCATTCATGCAGCATGAGTTGATGAGCGAATTTTCAAAGAATAATTATACCCGATTTGGTGGGTGATTCTTATAGGAAATTTCACGTTGATTCCGAATATACCATATGTTCCTATGTTTAGAATGGTAATTCACACCAAAAAACACGTTTTTTAGCGATTTTTGACTCTAAATTTTCAAAATTTGACCCCTTGGAGTACTCCAAAAATTCTGGCCAACGAACTCATCCTTTCTTTTGATATTATTGACATTTTAAAATTTGTTAGGATTTTTTATCTTGATCCCTTCGGCAGATATCGTCTGGAGTGACATATATATATATATAAATATACATACATAATATGAAAAAGTGTTAAATTTCAGGAATCTTTTAGAATGGTCTGAAACGGATTTCCATGAAGAAAATTGTCGAAAATTTGCATTATAAAAATTTTGAAGCCATTGCAATAGCTTCGCATTTTCTTCGAAAATTCGCTAAAACAAACAAACTTGAAAATCCCGATTTTTTAATCAAATTAAGATGTAAAAACTCACTCGTTTTCAGCATTTTACTCCATTTGAAGTGTAGTTTCACCCTAAAACTGTTGTCCACTTGATCTCAGACACTGTATAAAAGTCCCATTCATGCAGCATGAGTTGATGAGCGAATTTTCAAAGAAAATCGTTTTAACCGATTTGGTGGGTGATTCTTAAATGAAATTTCACGCTGATTCCGAATATACCATATGTTCGTATGTTTAAGATGGTAATGTACTCCGAAAAACTCAAAAAACGCGTTTTTTTAAAGCGATTTTTGGCTCTAAATTTTCAAAATTTGAACCTGAATTTGAATTCGCTAAAAGCAAAAACATTCGTTGAGATAGGGCATTTCAATATAATTTTGTGACACCCGCCATTTTCCTCGTTATTGAAGAATTATTTTTGATTTTCAGATGCCCCGTTGTTCATTTTCTTGCATGGGGGTTATTGGGTCGAATACACCAAAGACAGTTCGGCATATTGCGCCCATCCGCTGTGGAAAGCCGGTATTAGAGTGTGCGTACCCGATTATGACATCGCACCTAATGGTTAGAATATGGATGTAAATTATATAAATAATCATGGATAAAAATTTAAAAGATTTATTTAATTTTATAAGATTCATTAAGATTTATAAAATTTATAAGATTTTTTAATTTTTAACGATTTATAAAATTTATTTAATTTTATAAGATTTAATAAGATTTATAAAATGTATAATATTTATTTAATAATGATGGATATAATAATAATGAAGTTAATAACAGATATGGCCAGGTGTTGACCGGGTGCTCATGACACATTTCATGTAAAGTGTGTGTTTTTTCTTTTCAATTTGAACTATATGGAAGGGCCTGGTGAAGTAGATAGGTACATTCATAGATGCCATGAAAGAAATCACTAAATTGGGAGGTTCCTGCTCTAATAGAAAATTCTTTAATTTTTTTCAGTAACCATGACTCAAATAGTCGAACAAATGCGAACAATGACCAAATTCATCCTGCGCAGAGCAGTGGTCGAAGGCAGCAGGTAAGTAAATAGCGGTATTCGGTAATTATTCTTCTAGTAAGACCTATTTACCTCCCCCTTCACTCTTCCCTAAAAGTAGGCCAGAGATATTTTGTAATCTAGCAAACTTGGATGAACCAAAACAAGAGACTGAACTACTCTTTTCGTCATTTCTTCAAATCTGAAGAACATAAATAATTCGAATTCATCATTCCCAATAAAGTCTTGCAAATTGAATAAATTAAAATTTCTAATTAGAAAATGGGGAAGCTCGTTTTACAGCAGGTAGGTACTCTTTTTAGGAGAAGGGCTGATTTATAGGTGAAATGTTGTTTTATGTAAAATGTTGATAGTTTCAAGAACAAGAGATTTGTTATCGTGTTGCTTTCCGCAGTTTATTTAGAAGTCAGAAAAATGATTGCCAATAGCCACCAATTACATGGAGGGTAGGTAGAGGAAGTACACATACCTAACTTATCAATTAGCATCAGTCAAACTAGACTCATATCTAGGAAGTTGAGCAGAACATTGTGACCGCAAATTTTTTCATAAAAGCTCAAAACTTACAAAAGCTGCAGGTCAACCTACGCATGACTCAAGCAAAACAAAAGTTCCGTTCATGCAGCATTAGTTTATGAGCGAATTTTCAAAGAATCATTTTTCATCAAGCGACATGATGGGGGATTTTTATGGGAAATTTTACGCTGATTCCGAATCTACCATAATATGATCCTATGTTTAGGATGGTAATTTACACAAAAATCACGTTTTGTGACCCTTATTTTCCAAAATTTGAGCCCTAATTGGAGTACTCCAAGAATTCTGGCCAACAAACTCTTTTGTTATTATTGACATTTTGCTTTTTTGTTGTTGATTTTTTAGATAGTTTCTCTAGATATCAGACATATCATATTGTCAGATATCGTCTAGAATGACACGTACATAAATGTATATACAGCCGTGCGAAGGAGAAAAGCAGTTTCTCCAGCTAATGGTACAAAACGCAAAATCTTAATTTTCCATAAACTGATCAGCTGGAGAAACTGCTGTTCTCCTTTGCACGGCAGTATATACCTACATAATATGAAAAATGCTGAATTCTAGGAATTGTTTTAGAATGGTCTGAAACGGATTTCCATGGGCAATTTTGAAAAATGTAAAGTAGGTAGGTATTTAAATTTCGATGCCATTGCAATAGCATTTCCTTCAAAAATTCGCTACAAAATAATAATAATATAAATTAGGTAATTATATTATTCAATTACCTACTATGGACGTTGGTAGGGTAGGTCAGTACAACGTCCAACGCTCAATACATTAACTACTACCTACATTGTTTTTATTTTATAATCATTTTTAGGTACCTAGCTATTGATAGTACCAACTAATGAAACAGGGATATTTAAAATGGAATCCTGGATTTATTCAAGAATGTCGGGGATAACATTGAAGTAACCAGGCAGGAAGGCGGGTCCTTTCACTTGAGCTGTTACATAAAGATTGGAACGAGTTACTTCGAGCTGGGAGAGTAGGGAGGGAGATTCCACGCGGGAGGGATGTCGAGGTCTCAGTCTACAGTAGGTACAGCTAATATACATCACTGACACTTCGAATTATCCATTTTCCTAATTTCACACTGATCTGGGCACCATCTGCTATTGAGTGATTGGATTGTGGATGTGAAATCTACGTCGATATTCATCAAGTGCCCAACTGCCTTCATACTCGTACGTGCGTAGACGAGATAAGTGAATGAGCAGAATGACTGAGGTAAGACCATCCTGTAGCTATTTCTAACCAGGGAAGGATTTCTACCTAGATAAGGGTAGGTTGTACCTACCTAAATGCTTGTTGGTTAGAATTTAATATTATGATTGAGGTTGAACTTCACGACAGGTATCTACGTTTTAGGACATTCTGAACCCGTCATTATTTTATACATTTCACAGACAACACGTATTTTAATTATTGTTCTACATAATTTTGCAACAATAATTTCAAGTTTGCTTTTGAACGAATAGATGTTTATAAACCCATGAAATTCAAGCCTTTTAGCGAATTTTCGAAGATAATGAAGCTATTGCAGTGGCTTCAAAATTTTTGTAATGCAAATTTTTGAAAATTTTCTTCATGGAAATCCGTTTCAGACCATTCCCTGACCTGAAAATTGAGACTTTTTCATATGTATATATTTATTTTTATATATACATATATATATGTGTCACTCCAGACGATATCTGCCCGAGGGATCGAGATAAAAAATCCAAAAAAAAATTTAACATGTCAATAATATCAAAAGTAAGGATGAGTTCGTTGGCCAGAATTTTTGGAGTACTCCAAGGGGTCAAATTTTGAAAATTTAGAGTAAAAAATCGCTTAAAAAAACGTGTTTTTTGAGGTTTTTGGTGTGAATTACCATCCTAAACATAGGAACATAATATATGGTATATTCGGAATCAGCGTGAAATTTCCTATAACAATCACAAAATCGGTTAAAATTAGCTCATCAACTCATGCTGCATGATGGAACTTTTTTTTCACTTCGAATTATAACAAGATTAAGATTACCTGGATGATTGGAATCGTTTTATAGCCTAGTTTCAAAAATTCTCTCACTCCGCGTTCTTCCAGCTCAACTAAACGCCATTGAGTTGGTAAGTAGATAATATTATCGCAAAAGCTAAGCAAAACCAGCTAAGCTGGCATGGTACTAGGATGAACGAGTACCTAATTTACCTACATTGCGAGTTTTCCAATGACACAATCATCTTAGAAGTCATTCAAGTCGTTTTTTCAGCCGGTAGGTACAATACATTTTGAGACCGGCGTTATTGCTTCCTCACCTCATTACCGAGGGACAGAAGCTTTGTATTTGTGCAAGAAGTTAACAAACAAAAATAGTGTCCTCCAAAATCGAAATTTCCACTTGCCTTCTGATTTTCACTAACTGATTCTACTCCCATGTTACAAAAGTGAGGAAATTAATTGCCCACCCAACGTTGCAGACTTTTTTTGGTAATTTGAAAATGTGCCTAAATTAGATTGTTTACAGTAAAGCACGATTATTCGTGAATTATTTGTATAATATTATTCGTAATTAGCAGGTAGGTAGGCTATTTCCTAATGATTCTTATTGTCAAACGATACCTTTCTGGTTCCTAAACAAGTTAAACAACAAACAGGTAGGTAAGTACTTTCAGAATGGTAGGTATTGGCAATTACAAATATATGCACAGTTTTTATCACCATATAAATCCCGGTTAACTTGCTTCCAATTGAAAAGAAAAACGATGACCCTAAAAGGAATCATTCTAACTCGATAAGTACCTACCTATACGCCCTACCATCTTCAACCACATGTTTTTGTCTGACTCTTCTTAAAAATCCAGTACCTACAGGTACCTGCAGAGCACTTTATCACTCTAACTAACCCATCTAGCTGTTTCTGTTTAACCTAGTTTTAACAAAGATTCTAATTGAAAACACTGTAGGAATTCAATGAAAACCAGTATTGGCCTCACAAGTGGTCTAAACGGCTTCCGGAGGATACCATTTGTGTGAAACACCTCGAACTCGCCCACGAAGGTAAGACGAGGGTGAAAAAATTACAAAATTTTACATTCTTTACAGTCCAGTGTGTAAAAATAATAAATTGCCAGTTTCACACTACGTATATTTACGATGATTCTTGAAATGAATTTTGCAGAAACTAATAAAAACAAAAAATCGATTTTGTCCGAAGAAAATGTACAATATGGGAACTCAGAAACGGAAGTGATGGATGTATATGGAAAAGACTTACCTCCAAGTAGGTATATTAATATTAACTGAGGTAGTGCCACTCTCAGAAATGTATATTATTCTACCACGAGAGCTGCTTAAAAAACGAGGATACTTTTGGATAGATAGGTAAAACTACCTATTTATTGAAAATTGTTGCAGACGCTCCTTGGTTTGTTTACATACGCGGTGGTTACTGGATAAAATATAACAAAGAACACTCGGCATATGGAGCCCTCCCTTTGTGGAGAGCTGGTATAAGGGTTTGCGTACCAGAATACGATCTAGCACCTAAAGGTCAGTAGTAAATCGTTCATACTCGATCAAAATGTAAATTACATGTCTATTCATGATTTTGTTAATAAATTAATGAAACGAACCTCGGGTAAAGTACTACTCGTAAAGTTTACCTGCTTTCTCATTCTAGTAAAAATGACCGAAATTGTGAACCAAATGCAGACTATGGCGAATTTCGTACTGAGGAAGGCAGTGGAAGAAGGAAGCAAGTAAACTACTTCTTTAATCTTTCTTGAACCATTCATCCTCCCATAGTTTGTTGTAGAGCCCCCGCTGATAGGAATGGAAGATCGAATCGAATTTCGAAGCGGATCTTTTCGGTCCGATTAATCGATTTTTTTTAGATCGATCCCAACTTGCCAGAGAATCGCGCGAATCGATCTTTTTATGGACGATTTTCGATCCGATTCTTGCCTTATACCTATACTTTTTTTTGGGACACCATATTCAAATTACAAATTTTATTTTCTCAGTAATTCTTGTTGCCAAAATATCTTTTATTTTGTTTCAAAAGGCAATGTATTAATATTTTATTTCAAGCTCTGATTGAGGAGCACATATTATTTGTGTCTGCCAATTTGTGTAGAAATATTACGAGCGAGGACAAAATTTGTTCATTTAATGTCATTTCAATGGAATAAATACCTTCCTACTTCCTATTTGTTTACAAATATTTGTTTGTTATTTACTACTCAGTAAAAACAACTCATCCAACCACATTCTTGACCAGAATGAGTAAAGAGAGGAGTTACAGCAGTCATTTAAAAGCTTGAGCAAAATATGAGAATTGGAAGATCGATTCACAAAATATCGATTCTTTTGAGCCGATTTATCTAGAGGGCGGCATTGTGTCCTAAAGGCACAAATGAGAAGTAGGAATGCCTCGTAGTGTTATTTTGGTCAGAATACCTTTAACCAAATCACTGCATGAAGCATGACGAGTAGGACATTTTATTATAAGCGGTAGTAGGTACTAGCAGTGAGTGGAAGATAAAGCAACACGAAAGCAAATCTACAACATGTTTGGCATTTTTACATTGGAAATTTCCCTTCAGAAATGAAAAAGGCCTTGCATTATGTTTATCGTTTTATCGGAAAGATCATAGGTAGGTAGAGAACAGCAACCCAAAAAGATACATAAGGGGTAGGTAAGTATTTCGATGAGCAAAACTAAGCCAGAAACTTTAGGCTATAATGAAGCCACAATACGAGTAAGCTATATGACTAATGCAAAGTCCCCAGGATGTCATCTGGATGTTATAGAAGGGAAAATTGAAAGAAAAAAAACTAAAGAACAAACAATCTTGAATAATTTGTTGTTTGTGTTAACTGCAAGTTTTGCCCTAGGCTAAGATGAAGTAGAAATGATATAATACATTATTATAATATTACCAACTTGCTCTCCTTGACGGGCCGTATTTCCCAAAAGCTACACTTTTTTTGTCAATTCCATTACAGCTCCGAAAATCCGAATCAAATATTTGTTATGGTCTCTTTTCTTTAGCATGAAATTAAAGTTCTTCGAGCCTAGGGAAGCCGTTCAATATAATTACCTACAATATTTTCCTATGGAGGTGATTTCTGTTGATTCGTTACACGCGGGCGCCACAATTTGCCCTAATAGGATGGGTATGGTGAAGCGAGGTTCACATGGTCCTGGAGGTCCACAGTGCTGTGGCTGGAAAAATTGTAAAGGGTAAAGCACTCATTGTTAAGATGGACAGGAGAGCATGGCTCTTGACAGTGACAGGTAAAGAGGACAACACTCGTCACAATAGCTTATTCAAACCACCACGGATCTAGGCTGACAATGCCGCCTCTGAGCTAGAAAACACCTACAGAATCTGTCCCCACCAGTCGGTCGTTACCCAGACAGACTGCACTGCAGGATGCCCCACCATGGCTGAGCGTCAGACCTCCCAAACCTTGTGAACCAGGCTTTAGCCCCTAAGCCTCTTCTGGTACCTATCAATTTTTTTTTTTTTTAATCTCAAAGGGTCCTATAATGAATTCACTCAGGTTTTCACTACATTTCAGGGGTGTTTGGATTTGCGGACACTCAGCAGGAGCCCAATTAGCAGCACGACTGCTGGATGAAAATTGGCTCAAAACCCTCAATGCTGAATGTCGGAATATGTTCAAGGGTCTGATGATGATAAGTGGAGTCTACGATCTGATGCCTATACTAAACTTGCGAGATGTAAATGATCTTCTGAAGATGGATGAGTGAGTAGAATGAGCTACTATCATTTTGGATGCAAATTTGTTCGCATCATCATCAACGTCAACATACTACATAGATATCAGGACTCTTCCAGCTACGAGAACTGAGATAAGCAAGCTTAGTGCCCCAGCAGAATTCAGCTACTCGCTTTCGGGTCAGCATCACTACTCGTCCAAAGCCACTAAATATTGAAGGAACAATTTGAAGTCACTCAACAGACCCGTTCCCGGCTATATAATTATGCGCATGTGCAGGTATATGCCCCAGTTCTAACTGGTCGAGAAAATTGAAATTATAAGGGACTGCCATCAGCTCTAAACCAGCACCCCTTGAAATCTTTCATCCAATGGATAACTTGCATGGTTATTTTTACTTTTTTCATTCGAGAGATCTCGGTGGGGGCTTTCCAAAAAGGTGCTATATGAGGGGTAACCAACCAGCGAACTCTACTGAAAACGGGTCTTGTCATTTTAACCTAACTGACATCACCGACCCCCATACTTCCTGGGGGGGAACCCTCAGCTCCCATCGTACGACGAACCTAAATGACGTCATGCGCCATCTTTCAACTCGTGTTTAAGGTCAAACCAGACTTAATTTCAAGTTGACAATTACCATCTAGAGATTTCTAAGGGCGCTGAATCAGATTTTAAGATCCAAAATACGAAATTCCTGCCCATGCAAGTTTGTCCCATGCCCCATTTGTGAAAGATGAAAACAACCAATCAAGTCAGAAGTCAATAGCAGGTAAATTAAATTCCAATTATTTCCATTCATTTATTATGTAACGTTTTTAATTTATTATTTTCAATCGCGACCTTTGGAACCAAGTACGAATAAATTTGGTATAAATGTCCCATTTGGGGTCTAGTTGAGCCCGAAGCTTGGCATTACCCAGTCTTCTCTAAGGGCTGGTAATTGGGGTGGATAATTTCCAAAACGCCCTAGATTGAAAACTCTCAATAGGAAGGCATTGATTTTCCATAGATTTCAAATATAGCATTTCCCAGTAAAATTTTATTTTGTCTCAAGCAAATTTAGTTTTTCCCAAATAAATCACGTTGACATGTCGTTTACGTTGATAAGCTTCCCAAGGTAAGCACTGAATAGGGAATTATCGTGTATGATAAAATCACATTTTTTCTGCCTTTGTATTGTTGTTTGGAATAACATAACACTGTCAATACAATGGAAAAAATATTGTATTGTTCTGGTGTGGAGAAAACTTGGAATAAAATCCAAGCTGTTTAAATAATAGGCGGAATTCCGAAGGCTGTTGAGAAACCCTTTCCTACGTCACACTGAAAGAACTGAACCGAAAAAGAATGCGCTGAGATCTCATTGAGAGCAGTGAAAATAGGAATAATTAGAAATTAATTAATATTAATTAATAACTAATCAATTCAATCAATTTATTAATTATCTAAATTCTATTCTCACTAATCAGGAGCCCAAATAGTGATGGGCTTTGTGTTTCATTTTGTTTGGTTGGCATCTTGGACACAATTGGCCAATGACAGACGACACCCTTTTCAACGTCACTTCCCCGCCATATTACAACAATAAATATTTGAATAAATTTTCTGAAGTTACAGAAATACACTATTTTTGCCTGACTTCATTATTGTTTCTTTTAAGTCATTATCTCTCAAAAAAAAAATTAAAAAAATTGATAATTCCCCATTTGTTATGAAGGTAGATCGAACAATAGGTGGGTACCTACTCATTTACTGATCTAATACAGAAAAATAATAAACCTTTGGGTAATAATTTGCAGCGTTTAACTTAATGAGCCAAATGTCAAAAGAGAAAAGTACAACCCCACAGAGGAAATCTGAGAAAACGTAACAACACGTAAACAGATATGAAAATCTCCTCATTAAACAAGATTTATTCATGAAAAAATGGAGGTATTTGATAGACAAAAATACAATTCACTAACTGAAAATCAATTCACGAACAACAATTTGGACAACGAATTGGAACAATAAATTGCAAGTGTATTGCACTAATAACGGTTTGGAACCTTTGACTGGTATTGGTTTACGACGTGGAGCTATTAGATCCGGAGGATACAGATTTGGGTGATTCATTTCACGTAAAGTTCTTTTCAAGATCCGAATTTGCTTCTTGATGAGCATTAAGGTCTTCAATAGTTTGTCAAGCTCTCCCCTCATTTCATCAGTCAATGGCTCATGACAGTTGGTCAGCATGTAGAGAGACGTAGATGAGCTTATGTGAGTGTTACGAAGGCAGTTGAGCAAGACCTGAACTACAGAAAACAAGTCCACTGCTCCGTCTTCTTTCGAAATTACGTTGGCTATGTTGGGGATTGATCCTTTGCCCCACTCTCTCTCGTGATATTTCGTGACACAGAGTTTGATTTTCTTCAATTGATAACTCAATTGAATACCAGCTTCAATCCATTCTTGCTCACTCCAAGTCATCAGCTCCGCAAACTGTATTGGTCGTTTTTCCATTTCAGAGGCTACAGTGTCTAATCCTATGCCTCGCAAGAAATTAATGGCATCTTCGTGGTAGCCATACATCCTGTCATTCAGCTTGGGAATGGATGACATCATTAGTTTGAACTGGCTGAGACATGGTCGCACCACCCTGGATGGTGGGTCCTCAGGTTCCTGCATGTCTTCAGGCATCACCAATGCGGATAACTCCTTATCGTTCTTTGGAGCTGCATGTTCCCACAAGGATATGCCATATCTGTTAAATTTATTTATATCACCCCCTGACTCAATAAGAAACTTCGTCATAGGGATACTTCCAGTTTGTACGGAGTAGAAAAGCGGCGTCCATCCTTCACCATCTACTGCATTGACGGAGCAGCCACTCTCAATAAGTCTGGCGGCTAATAGTAATCGGTTTCTTCGAACTGCGTTCATGAGTGAAGTTGCTCCCACCCAATCAGTAGCCAATGGGTCTGCACCTTTGTCCAGTAAAAAATTCAAACACTTCAAAAGAACAGTTTCATCAAGGCACGACGAATTGCACACACACATGATTACGTTGAACATCTCAAAATTATCATTGACGTTTGCTCCATGGTTGACGAGGAACTCCATAACCTCAAAGTTACCAAAGCTCGCTGCCTTCATAATTGGAGTATGGTTCATCGAGGTCTGTGATCTACAGTGTACATTGGCCCCCTCGTTCAATGCCCCTTGAGCAGCTTCCACATCGTTATCGAAAGCTGCATTGATAAGCTTCTCGTCGGGGGTCAATATCCGTTTTTCAACCAAGTAATTTCTTTTCGGTCTGATTTCGAAACCGAATTCGTCGAAATCATCTTCTTCGCTTGAATATCCTGCTGGATGGGCGTTAATCATGGCTCACACTACAATTGGAAGAAACACAAAATCAAAATTCCAAAATAAATTAACTGGTTTGTTGGGTTTGCTCATTTTGTATAGTTTTGGGTTCTGAGGGGAGAAGTAATCGGCACCTCTCGATACATGCTGGCTTTATTCACCAATCGATTCACCATTGGTGAATAAAGCCAGCGAGTATCGAGAGGTGCCGTTTACTCCTCCCCTCAGAACCCCAAAATATATATATTTTTTTAAATTAATAATTAAATGTCTTATGGCTAACAAAAATGTATTAACGGTATTTTCCCTCTATATAATCTCTTGAAAGTTTATTGAAAGAAAAAAATGTCCGACTCTTTACTAAGGTAAAACTACCTAGGTACTTACAAACATTTTTTAAACATAAGTACACACACACGCACACCATTGATTCATCACATAGATTACTTGGTGTCTACCTACTTTTACCTTGCAACTACTGTTCTTCTTTCAAGACGGAAAAACCATAAATAACCATCAATACAACTTAAGGGCGCTTGGGACGACAGGCTTGGGAAGCGCCCAGGGCCCTGAAAGCTAAGGCTGAAAATTCGAGAAACATTTTCATTGGTCGACCTTCGGGATGTAGTCAGAGTTGGTAACTAGAGAGCGCAGCAGCAGTGTACCCTCCACGTCCTTTGACAAGAGCCAGAGTACGTAATCACGTTTAGAGAATAATATTAGTAGAGTAGGAATTCTCTGCATCGGAAAATGGATATTTTTATATTCTCGTGAATAACCAAGACTCAGAATAGTGGGATACATCGCAAAACGCAGACGATAGCATCACCACTTAGAATGCTGACTGGCACCAGGTGGCTAGAATGTTGCTAATAGTGGTGAAGTAATTTATATTATTTTGCCTTGAATATTTCACTCCCATTGATAATGTTATTCTTTATCATCAAAAGAAACAGCTAAGACCCTGAATAACCTCGATTTTAGCCTTTATTTCCTCCCTGGGATTTCACGCGATGGAGTGGCTTATGAAATGAATTCCTTCCTTTAATTCCCACTTTTTATGACGGTTGGGATGTGGCGACTTCGGCCAATTCCTGGCTTGAGACTCAAGTTTAAACCCTCGTATGGGCGCTAAATCGCGTGCCTGGTGTGCCTGCCATTTCAACGTTAGCGCTCCTCTCTGTTAAGTTATTTCCGTTCCTCTGTGGAAGCACCCCAACGCAACTCAAAACTATCTGTATTTTTTTTCATGTTAGTGATTTGCTGTACAACCATAACTACGTACATATTGCTTCAGAGCCTACCAAGGTAGTGAAAGTTTGTTTTCACTTTCGAGATCGAACAAATTTTTGTCCTCCGAAATTGGAATTTCCACTCGCATTTTTCATTTCAGAACTTCCTGAACGAATTTGGTTTGAAACAAAACGTCAGCCAAGTAGGGTGGGCAGTATAGCTCCCTCACTTTTGTAACATGGACGTAAAGAATCAGTAGTGAACAATTCAGCAAAACTGGTAGAATAGTTACGGAATTATCCCTATGACAATAAATTTAAAGTTTGCGCATGCGCAGTAGCCATCACTTATCCAATTATGGCGACATTCGTAAGTAATTTTCTTGGAGTCAGCCCTCAACTACACTTGGAATTCGACCGAATTTGGTCCATTGGGAACTTAAGAAATCGTAGTTTCAGGAAATTAACGTTTGCGCATACGCACATTCTACTGGTATTCCCGCAGCTATGAGATTAATAGGTGACCGTCATGAGGCTACAATCCATGAAAATTTTACCAAAATTGATCGAGTAGTTCTGGAGGTATGGCTATGAAACACTGTTCAAAATTGTGCATGCGCCGTATGTAATACTGATCCAATCGTTTCAAAATTCGTAGGTTATTGTCCTAGGGTCAGCCCCAAACTACCCTCCAAATTTGAGCGGACTAGGTCAAATAGGAACTTAGATACTGGTGTTTCAGGAAATTCACATTTGCGCATGGGCTCACGCTACTAGAGGTCCGATGGCGATGAAATTGATAGGGGACCGTCACGGGACTAACCCGCACAATCCCTGAATATTTCATCAAATTCGGACCAAAACTTCATATAGTTCTGCCTGGGACAAGGAATTGACTACAGACATACCGATAGACACGGACCAAAATTGTTCAGAAAGCTCCGAAAAGTAAAAAAGAGTGGAAATTTTGATTTTGGAGGACATTTTTTTTTTCCCCATTTCTTGCACGAATACATCGTTCCTACCTTTGGTAGTGAGGAAGCAAAATAGCTTCCTCTCCCTACCTTTGATAGTGAGGAAGCAAAATAGCTACCTACCTTCGGTAGTGAGGAAGCAAAATAGCTTCCTACCTTTGGTAGTGAGAAAGCCAAATAGCTTCCTACCTTTGGTAGTGAGGAAGCAAAATAGCTTCCTACCTTGGGTAGTGAGGACGGAAATTACGAGTTTGAGCTGCGTTGGGGGAAAGTTGGGGCGCTTCCCAAGCCTGTCGTGCCACGGGCCCTAAATACCTACTTATTAATTCATATTTTCATTACAGGGAGGAAGCCAAAGCCCAAAGCCCTATAAACACTGTAACTAACTTCAAAGCAAAAGAACTGCTTAGCCCGAAATTCAAAACGACTGTCATCGTAGCTGGAGATGAATCAAAGGCTTTTATACAGCAATCTGAAAATTACTGCAAGGTAAGTGATGAAGATGAGGGCTTCATCTAAGCAGGGTTGCTACGGAAACAGAATCCCAAAAGTCCCTGACTTTTCCAGGTTTTCCAGACCGCAAAAGTGATCTTTCCCTGACCTTTTCTTATGCGTTTCAAAAACCCTCTTCCCCCAAAAAATGAGCACATAAAATCCTTGAAAA
>JAEMON010000004.1:23071188-23092744 GCA_030264115.1 Lygus lineolaris
GTCTGAAAATAGTAGATAATAATAATAACGGATCAGAAGATTTAACCGTCAGGAACAGACAGGCGCACAGTGGGACCGGACCGGCAAAAACTAAGCTCCACACCAAATTTATAGGAAATTTTGCGCTGATTCCAAATTAATATTCCCCCGTTCCAATACCTAAAATAGTGAATTAACTGCGCAAACATCAACAACACTAGAAAATTCACGTTTTTGTATAGAAGAAAAGTGGAAGACCTGAGACTTCTGCGTCGAATGAGACCAACGCTTTTTGTCTTCAATACTGGTATACTAAAATAATTTTGGGCGGTTCCAATGGTCAAAAACGTGAATTTTCTAGGTTTTTATAAATTTTCGCGCAGTTAATTCGTTATTCTTTGTATAGGAACATGGGATGTATTCGGAATCAACGCAAAATTTCTATAAATTTGGTTTTTGCTGGGAAAAGACCACTGTGAGGCGTCAGGAGACCAATATGACTTCTGAGTTCAATACCCAGCTATAAGTCTGGTGCATGTCGCAGTAACGAATTTCCCTGTAGTAGCCTGTATCACGTTTAACATTATTTTCGATCGAGTTTCCAAGTCTTTAATCATGTTCCAAAAATTCAATATTTTTACTTTCGCGTTACTGACTTCTGTTGAAAGCGTAATTGCAACATGAATCAGAATCGCTGTACTAAGATCCAACTTCAAAATTTGCACACGGTAGGTGGTATTTGGCGATGACATTCACAGGGGATTGTCTGGGCCCTACAGGGGGGCTCAAAAATGCTCATGGCGCTAGGAGGGCATGACCGAGGAAAGGTTGAGAACCACTTGTCTAATACTTAGAATGGGAATACTCTATCCTTAAGACACAGGCTGAATCTCTGAGAAATCGCTATGTTTTAAGAGAGTTTCACCAGAAAATCCCTACGTCCTTTTTACTCCCATTAAGTTCCTACTCCTTCCATGGTTCCTAACTAATCTAAGTTCCTCCCTGCCTACTTGAATCAATGAACTTTAACCTCCCACAAAGAGTAAGGATACAAGCTACACAATATTTCTTGATCCTCGCCAAGCCAATGAGCGGCAGTTATTTACGATGGGCGGGAGGGGTCGGCGGTGAGAACACAGGAACCCTTTCCTTTCCACTTCAAGATGGTGGAATGTGGTAGTTTGTTCTCTTCCTTTGTGGCATTTTTCTTATTATAATGCATGTTTATAGTTAAATCAAGTTTTAGTTAGTCTGGTTGTATAGCACTGCTTCGAACAGTATAAAGATAACTCCGTTCAAAAACGCAGCTAATTTGCAAGTTTCTCTTGATTCTGATGTGTACGTGACTATCGCAAATGGAAGTGTTTAGTGAGGCCGTTCCTGCTAGCGTAGTTGGGTTTATCTTCGTTCCTGCCCGGTTTGTCTAGTTTCACTCCCAGTGTACCTAAATGGCCACAATCTCACGGATTATTCTGTCCCTTCGTTTGCGGATTTGATAAGTAATTCCGCCTTACTTGATTTCTCCTTTCGATCGAGCTTATAATCGTATTATCCCTCGGGGTTGTTTACCGTTCGTCACCATCTTTTGAAGCTTCCGTCGAAGATGTCAAAGAAAAAAGTAAGTTTATTTTTCATTCCGTAGAAAATATTTGCGTTGATGTAACAACCATCATTATGAAGTAAAACATGACTTTTTTGTGTTGAACCTTTAGGTAAGAAAAATGGTCTTCGTGATTTATTCTTACGTTACACCTACCTTGTATTGATTTGAGGCAGTTTTGATCCTAGGTTGTAACTCTTCTTGAAAACACTAATTTCAAACAGTATTAAAATATTTCTGAAACTGATCGCCAGGTGTTTACCTTCTTTATGATAATTATATTATTCTCGAATCTTAATTGTAGATAAATACCTACTAACGTACCTACTATGACAAAATTGTAGTTCACCTTTAATATATTTCGAAATGTGCATTAACTAACTTATTTATAATCGAATTCGGTGATTTCGACGTTATGAGATTCCAAATTTGAATGTTTGGTTTTTTTCGCTGCGCGAGTAACTTCAATTTGACAGGGAAAAAACATGAGAGAGTTTCGTCGGAAAGTTGCTGAAAGTAGGTAGTTCGCCTTAGTTGAAATTTATTTCGAAATTGATTAATAAATTACTGTGATTTCACCCAAGAGGGTTGTAAAAATGAATAAAGCTTTGTTATGTTTAAAAAAACATCATCAAGGTTATTTGAATATTTTTCGAATATTTGTCTAGTTGGAGCCGATATTCGAAAAGTAACAAGTAATAGGAGATAGAAATATGATTCCAAATCATCAATTTGGATTCAGACAACGCCACTCTACAATATATCAAGTACATCTAATCTTTAACATAATAGGAAAGGCCCTAGAAGGTAAACAAACAAAAAATGTCCCAGCGTTCCCTTAGGTGTAGCCTTTGACAAGGTGTGGCACGAAGGACTCGAACAATATGACTGCACAATATTATTTATCTGTACAAACATTTCGGCCTGAAGCATTCAAAAGCAGGGGTCCCTCATTGGAGTGTCCTTGGGCCAGTACTCTACCTACTGTACAGTACACACGGGACCAAGAAAGAATGATTCCAGAATGTCTGTGCCTATAGTTTCGTTTTGATGAAAACGTTCTGTGTGGCAAAATGTATTATGACATGAAATATTTCTAGATGAAATGTATACGTTTTCAGTTGCAATTAATAAATCACGAGAAAAAAACTTGTTAAAATCTCATTGGCCGAGAGATTCTTTTTACTGAAACAAAACAGCATCAGAACCGGAATAAAATAAGCAAAGAACAGAAACAGAATAATATCGAAGCTCATGTTTCGGAGCTGCAGGCCTTCATTGGTTTGGTTCAGAGAAGTTGAATGAGAAGGCCCCCTAGAATGGTACCCCAGAGTTACTACCGCTTAAAGGTACCCACACGTTGATTCGACAGGCACCTCTGAAAAATTTACTTAAATTGCCGTTTCAAGGTCTACAAACAGGAAAATTTCAAATAACAAGGTTCACAATAAACAAAAGTATAATTTTCCAACTCATTGAATACTTATAGGTAACATTCTTCAGGTACACAATCACTTTTTCCCAGCATTCGTAGCTCCTTTTCTGGATTGCACCCTTATGATTCACGGAACAAACAAAATGTATCATTTAAAAACTTCAATTATTATGTTCAGTGTGTCTGGGTGAGGCACTTCTAGAGTCTCTAGCCCCTGCTGTGCTCTTAGCGGTCACCACATCGAAATAAAATCGGACACATGTAGAATCGACGTATGGGTACCCTTCTAGGGTTAATGTAATTATTTACTCATCTCTTCTTTGTAGGAAAACGGTACTGCTGACCCTGTGCCAGATAGCACTACTAAGCCCAACTTCTACACCGATGATGAGGTTCTCATGCAACGTAAAGATGGGAACTTCTATCTTGGAACTCTCATCAGAGTAAGTCTATCTTAATTTGTATATTAAGGTGTGCGTTGAAGTACTAATTACTACGTATTGTAACAAATTTATCTTTGTTTGTTTTCCTTTAGATTGATTGGAATAAAGAGCAGGCTCTGGTGAAATTTGGCGACGACACAGAGTCATGGTCCTCATTCGGCCAATTGACAAAACTGTCGGCAGGCGTGGAATGTGTCAAATGCAAGGAATCAACTGTTGAACCTAGTAATGATATTCTAGTCTGTGAGAGCTGTTCACAAGGTTACCATCAAATGTGCCACACGGTGAGTTCTCTATTCGCTTTGTTATTGTTAGGGTTTCTGTTAGTAGTTCTCTGTTTTCTATATGTGTTCGTTCCAATCTCCGCTCAAACAGCTTGTGGCTTGAAACAGTGTATTTCACTTATAGTTTGGGGCTGGAGAAGGCATCAACTGTAGAACATTAAAACAACATTGTGAACATAACTAGATGGCATTGTCATGTTCTTACCTTGGTTCTCAAGTGCTAAACATAGCAAATTACCACAAAATTACGTTTCAGCCGCCTGTAACGACTGCTGAGTTGAAAGTGGGAGTGAAATGGGAATGCAGCAGCTGCCAAGAGGAGTCGAGGAAACTCCTCGTGTCCCAGAGGAGCGTCTCAGTCTCGCCGTCTCTCAGCTCAAGCCCAGAGCAAGTTGTTGTTCCACAACTCAAAATACCAGACAACGTCGCCACTGAATGTCAGAGGAAGAAACTGCCTTATAACGTACGCATATAATATATTTATGCTCTTTTACTTTACACATTCAGTGCGGAGGGGTGCTTAAGCGCCCCTCCGAGTCTTTGGACGGAGCGGGAGGGCACTTAAGCAGCCGTCTCCCTCCCCACACCTGTCGTGGAGGGAGTAGTAGATCGCTTGGAAGCCCCGTTTCTCTTCACGATATATTCAGTATGACCCTGGCTGTCACCCAGTATACACAGGAGCTCACGCTGAATTGTGAACTAAAAAATACGTGTATTTCAGAGTGAGACCATTTTTATCATTTTTTGGTTCAGGGTGGTAGGGTTGACACAATTCAGGCTCCTGCGCTGAAAGTGTTAAAACATGATTATTATCGAATTTTCCGAAGATATACAGTGCGTCCTCATTTACCCTTGAGCTGGCTTCTCTTCTGACATGGTGAGGTAACTTAATTTCTGATCTTCGCATTACTTTTTTCTTAATTGGTTTGGTTCATATGAAGAGATTCAAGTTTCTTTGTCTGAAACTAGGTTCTAGACATATTTATGTTAGGATGTAGACAAAATGAAGTGATGATACAGAATAGGGTCTGCACATGAAAAATAAAAATGGGGAAAACCCATTAACTACGTTATTTGAGTTGTCATGACTACTAAACACTATTTATCAGGACGAAAAACTCCATGTGGGAGCAGAAATCATCATGTAAAAGTTGGATAATAAAATTGTATCTTTTGGCTGTGAAGTAAGCACATCACACAAAAAGAACTAAGCTGAGTTTACATAGACGCGCTAAATGTGTACTGTCTGGAAAATGTGTTGGCGTAATTGAATTTGATTGACTGATGAGATTGACGCTTTTTAAGCGATACGACTCTTGAATCAGACTGTCCACAACCAAAAAGTCTTGATGTTTTACGCTTTGAAGATCTGTGTGATGGGGTTTGTGCAGGCCGAGGCGATGATAACTTATCACTTATAAGTGATAAGTGATATCATGAATCTTCAACGTCTCGTTGAAGATACTTCCAATATATCAGATTATCGATACTTTTATTCCGATACCACCGATATTTCTATTGATACTTCGCATCCGATATTATTGTGGTATTGATACTTTCTCTCGATATTATTGGAGGTATCGATACTTGGTGACTGATATCACCCAGTATTTCAATGGATAATGTTTCCAACCAAATGTTTCCACCACAGACCCAGGCAGTGAAAATACACGACTTCTCAAATGATCTCAGAACATCAGCCTGCCCGAGGGTAGTTCAGAGCGCTCTCGTGGCCCGTGGCTCAAGCATTGATCGGACGTTTTTGTTGGCACATCGATCAATCGGTCAATGGGTTTTGTCGCCGAAATATTTGCAAAAACTGCATTTTAGTATTCCTGACAAAATGTTTTTTTAAAATAATCTTTTCATTTTTTTTTTTTTAATGAATTATTTAATTATTTTGTCCTATTTTTATAATGTTTACAGCAGATGAAATCTAGATATTTGTAACTAGTATATTCCTTGCAATAATGAATTAATAAATTTATGACCTCTCTCCTTTTTACTTTCTTTTTAACGTGAAAAAGTATCGTGAGTAGGTATTGATATTTTTGCTCCGATAGTATTGATATTTCAATACTTTTCTTCCAATAATATTGGTCGAAAAACGATCGATACTGCAAGAAAAATATCATATTGAAACGAGTATCGATACTTGGGTGGTATCGCCACGTCCCTATCAACGAGGTTATTTATCTCCATATTACCTCATCACGTTTTAAGTCTGCAGTGTTGCTCATGTGAACGGTTTGTGCTCTTTACACAAACCTCGACGTTTTATATGTGTTTAGCGCATCCACATGAACCCAGCTTAACACCCTGCCATCCCCCTTTCGTAAGCCGTTCCGCAATGGGCAGCCTTTGTTTCAAGTTCAACCAATCAGCGAGCCTCATTTCCGCCTGCTTTTTCAAATGTTACGATTTCTCATTCGCCAATTAAAAAAAGGCAGGGCAGATAAATATGAAGTGGTCCCGTTGTGATCACTTTGAGCTATTCTCTTGCAATAGAAACTGCAAAAAAAAAAAAAAAAATCAAGTGCAGACCCCATTGAACGTCCTGCATTTTCTGGCCGAGCTTTGAGATCAGTAACAGCTTTGAGGTTTCATTTTTTCCAGAGGATCAACAGTGAAGTTTATTTTCTCCTTCCTCAAGAGGAAGCTTTACAGGATGCTCATTCATTTGTTCCACCATGTTTGATAATAACGATCCAATCTCAACTAACAATACCCTCTTATGTGCCAGTCTGGTGACTACTATTTTACCTGCCAATACTCATGTGCTAGTAACTAGTAGCTTGCCAATGTCCTAGGGGTGTGTCAGTCCCGGTTTTTGCTGTCACCGTTACAATGGTGACAGTGACAAGAATGGAACCGTTCCATTTTACCGGTACAGTTCCATTTGAATAAAATGCGATTTGTGATAAATGGAGCTCGCTTTGGCATCACAGGCCCAGACTGTTGATTTTTTTAATGAAAATTAAAAACTATTTGACTGATTAATACTGATTTTGAGGTTCTTATAATTTGTTCGAATAAAATTTGTGTTTTGTTTTCCTTAAATGTTCCGAGTTTTTACTACTTTTTTCCCCTCTTGACTATGAGTTCACACCTCATTCATTTTCAATAAAATTACGATTCCTAAAAGCTGGTCATCAGTAGGTTTATCAAATGATTTTCAATAAAGTGCACATCGTACTAATTAGATTTTTCAATATATATATGACATAGCAGAAGCAAAGACTTGTTAATTGAACTGTACCGGTAAGAACGAGGGGGCTGTCACTGTTTGGAACCGTGACAACGAGAGACTACTTTCCAGTACCAACATACCCCTACAATGTCCAATGTACGATTCACCTCCGAAATCCATCCAATCCCATCTATCTCCACATACGTTTGTTTCATCGATATTATTCATTCCTACCTACTGTTATTTTGTAGATCAATGACTTGCATTGGGACATGCAGCGCAGGGTTAACTCGGAAAACAAGTACTGCTATTGCGCTAGAAGTGGAAAATGGTTTTTACAAATGTTGCAATGTGGAAGATGTCGTCAGTGGTTTCATGCACGGTGTATCATATCTCTACGGATGCCTCTGTTGTTTGGAGACAGGTGAGTTCATTCTACTGTTTTTTGGAAGTGCCATTTTCTCTGTAGTTTCTCAATATGGCTCTGAAGGTCTAATGAGTACAGACGGGATTTATGCAACGAAATTCCCTCAAATTATACGACAGGTGGTGAGCAAAGTAATGATTACATCTAAGAAATGTGCAACAAAAGAAAATTTTGGCTTTCCAAGTGAGGCTTTAAGAAACAAAAGTAGTTATTTATCTTGTTGCCACCTGTTGTGTCATATTTTACTAGATGGTCACGACTTGTTTGCTCAGTGTTCTCTCTTAATTTGAATGAGCATTTTTAAAAACAACCTAAAACCAGTTACTTGTGGTTTAGTCCACTTTAACCTTTCCTCCAACGTGACTTTTGATGTTGCTGGAATCAATATGCATCAGTCTTTGGCAAAAATGATGTATAGGTTTTCCTAGACAAATTCAGAATTTCCCCAAATCAAATTCAGGTTCTCCCAAACTAAATTCAGAATATACATATGTTTGTCTAGTCTAACTCTGAATTTCCCAAACATAATTCAGATTTTCCTAAACCAAACTCAGCATATATGTTTTCCAAGTCAAATTCTTGTTTTCATTATTTTTACTATGAAAATAAAAACAAAAAATCTGACTTTGATTTGGAAACTTCTGAATTTGGTTTGGAAAATTCTGAATTTGACTTGGAAAACCTATAGTTACTCCCTTGTTCCTGGGAAATGTGATAAATATTATGCGAGGATGCTAAATCCAGTCTCTACTCGAGCAAATAAGTTCTTACATTTTGCACAATCGATGCCTGAGAGTTTGTTGTATTATTTTTGTTTTCTCGAGCGTTTCTCTAACCCTTGTTTTTTATTGTTAGATTTTTTGTCTTTGTATGCTCCATTTGTAACGCCGGGAAAGAGTTTCTGAGAAGACTTGAAGTCAAATGGCTCGACTTGGTTCACTTGGCCATCTTCAACTTGACTCTGACCAAAGCTGTGAAGTATCAAGATGTCGACGACGACATTGTCAATTTCATAAATGAGCACTGGGACAATTTGCAGTTGCCTCCTAAAATGAGAGATACTAGTCTGCCCGATCGAAGAGACCACGTTCTGTCCATGCTCAATGCAAATAGGAACAGGTAAATCATTAATGAATATATATAAATTTAAAATAATAAATTTCATTACCTAATGGCCCTACAAGGCTTCTCCACAATTTATCATCAATTTTAAACAATTTGCAAGCCTTGTTCTGCTGACAAGAGCAGAACAAGCTGCTACCCTGTGAGAGGAGGCCTCAAATAACCATAAAGTAAAAGTAAATTAACCTAAAGTTAATTTGATTCTCACTGATCAGGAGCTCGAACAGTTTTGTTTTTGTAGAGTTGTTTTTCGTTTTGTTTGGTTGGCACTTGGATGGGTTTAGCCAATGACAGACGACACCCTTTTCAACGTCACTTTCCCGCCATAGGACAGTAATGAAAAATTTCAATAAATTTTCTAAAATCAAAGATACACTATTTTTGCCCTTCGACTTCAATATTTTAAGCCATTACCTTTCAGAAAAAAAAATTAAAAAATTGATGATAATTCCCCATTCTGGAGAAACTCTGAGGGTTGTTCCAAAACGTTTGTAGGAACAAACCTGGTAGGTAGTAGTAGGTACATTGCAATATAATATATTTTATAATATATTTTGTTCTGTTATTGATCAGTGTTGTATACTTTACTCATTTTGTGATGGTAAAGGAGATACACCATGTCATTTCGCCTGGTAGACTCCGGATTCTTGAAAGCCACGGCGATTTGGACGATTAGGTCTGAACCAAGCCCTGCATCTCCTCTGAGCTAAGCTAATTAGGTAATCAATCACTAGTTCTGAAGGAGTTCAAACCGTCACATTCGCCATAACTTTCTTGAACCTTGGCAGGGGGGAACCGATCCTAGCTGTATGGGCAGCTGGTTTGCGTCCTCCACCTTGGCAATTTTTGTATGCTTGTTGATTATATTTCAGGTTCAGATATTCCCGAGAAATGAAAAAACGTACAACGATGTGGGGTTTGAAGCATAGGGTGCCACCGCCTACCCCCGTATTTAGTTTACCGCCAAATAAGCCGTTGAGTGATCAAGTTCTGTTGGATGCATGGCACAATAACGCACGTCTTCAGTTCCTTCCTAGCCCACCCAGGTATGTTATCTTAGTTGGTATCAAGTTCACATCGTTTCATTAACGATGTACCTGTCAACCGAGGCCTTGAGTTAAGGATTTGCGGTCCAGGAAGGGCAGGTTACTTGGAGGTTAAACAGAAATGTCAGATTTGCTCTGTAGTGACTTAACTATGAGTAGTGTTGAGGGTGCGCGGGATGACGGGCTCATGAAGCACCCCAACCCTGCCATATACGGATGTTATGCAATAATAATTACATTCTCTACGATGTGAATCATAATTTTAAGTTTATTCCATCCAGAGAAAACTGGAAGAAACCAATGTAAACCCTGTTTTCATCGGTTTCTTCCCATTTTCTCTGGATGGAATAAAATTAAAATTATGATTCACATCGTAAAGTATGCAGTTATTATTGTATAACACACGTATATCGAGGAATTTTATTCATCGTCCAATATTGGTGAGGATTGTATGGTATTTTTGCGAGTAGGTCATAGCCAGACATGAGTGAATGATGATGTTGTCTGATCCAGCCAACGCTAACACACAAGAGATATACAGGGTGATTCAAAACGATCAGTGCAGTTTCAAAGGGGAGCTTCGTCCCTTGTGGTGGGATTAAGGATTTAGGAGGGGTCCAATTTTGTCCGGCCAGTCACACCTTTTCACACACAGCGCAAATCTCAATGGTTAAACTGCGGCAGATGTTCCCCATGCACCTCGTCTATCTCAGAAGTGACTTGGGGTGGCCTGCGAGATCGCAGTGTGTGCGACTCTTTCCTATGGGGCTACCTGAAGGAAAAGGTTTTTAAACATCGGCCTCACACTCTGGAAGAGCTCAATATCGGAATCAGACAAGAAATCGCCGCCATTCCCATCGAAATGTGCCAGGGAGGAGAGCGGCTGAAAGCTTCAGAGATCGCCTTCATCAGTGCATCGCTGCAGAGGGCGGCCACCTTCCTGACATTATTTTTAGGACCTAAGTAATCAAAATGGGGTGATATACGGAATTCAATAAAACAAATCGCATTCTTCTAAGTTGTGCCGGTTTTTTTTTTTATCGCCTTTTGAAACTGCACTGATCGTTTTGAATCACCCCGTACAACGATTCCGTGGTCATGGCAGATTAAATTCAATTACATGAGCCTGATCTAGTCGGGGAGACCAATGACTGGTCGTTGCCTAATTGGGCTCATGTCCCGTTTCCATGTTGGCAATGGCAGCTGAAACTTAGAAGGTTGAATAAACTTGGGTTTTATGTGTTTACCTACACTATTCAAACTTCATTGATTCTTGTTAGGTATCATCATACATTTTTAATTCCAGTGTCGAACTGCCTTCCAAAAAGTATGATCTGTATCCTGATTGGGAGAAAAACGAGAGTAATCTCCCTGGGCTAGGATTGCTCCACGTTGGCAGCAGACCTTTGATACTTCCTAAAGGCGTTCCAGCAACTGGTCACAACGTGAGTCATTCTTCAATCGAATTTCTCTGTCACCGCACTTACCTCTATGTCAATTTTCTCAAAACTATTTGTGAAACCCCTTGTATTGTGATTCTTTAAAAAAAATCTTGAACATCTTTGTCGAAGTTGGCATTGGACCACTCGCCCATAATAATGTACCCTGATCGTGTGTTTTAACTGAAATGTGGATGTCGGTGTGGTTTTAGGTCTGCATAAAAAGTTCCTCACCTTGCTACCCTGAATCAAGGGCCCAAATTGAAAGGAGAATAAAAGCTCAAACTTTAGAAAATGATACAATTTTCAGATCACGGAAGTCGAGGAAACACGATGAAAAGGTGGTCAACTTGTATATAAAGGAAATATTTCCTTTTATTCTTATCTGATTTTGTTGTATTTCCTTCTGTACCTTTGGATCTTCATTTGATTGGTTGTTATTGCCTATCTATTTTTGGGGGTAGTTTTAAAATGTAATTCATTAGTTCGAAATTGGTGTGTTACTTTTCGAAATTTCCCCTTTGTGTGAATGTTGTTGGTGTTGAGGGATGAATAGTTATCTCTACCTTTCTTCTACTTTGGTGTTGGACTTTTCACGCTCTTTACACAATTTTGTCCCAGAAACCTCACTCGGTTTGTGTTCAAAAAATTTTAATAGGTAATGAACCCCATCTTGCCTACCTACCATGAGTTTGCTCGTTTGTTTACCTATCCCCTTCATTCGTGTTTGTAACTTAACTAACTTGTTCCTAGTTGTATAATATTATACTCGTAAGCATTTGTTTAGCTAGCAAAATAGAGTTCTTTTCAAAATAGCAATGTAATCCCAATCCCACTTGGCTTTAAGTTTAGCTTTGCAAAATCAAACTTGATCAAACATTTGAAAGAGCTTTGATCTGTTATACCATTTCAACCCAATGTGTAAAGGCCTTATCAGGCGAGCTCTTTTTTACCTTTTTTCCGCTGGAAAAAACAAAAGTATAAGAACGTGAAGTTGAAGAGGAATAAAAGCTGAAATCTTCGGAGCTCTCACGTCACTTCAAGTTTGAGTGTCCAAGGGTTATCTTTTAGCCTTTTAGTACAAAATGGCGTTCACAAAAATTAGAACGTGTTCTAAATCTGCCAGTGAGCTCAAAAACGTGCCCTTCTTCCACAACGTTCAGAAATGAGAAAGAGCGGGAAAAACGAGACAAAAAAGCTCGCCTGAAAATGTTATGTGCTTACAAATACCTACATTGTTATCTTAATTAAAGTTATTATTAAAAATTAGAGGGCTATTCGTCCCAGAATATCTTCTATTAAGAAACGGCCTCAAATGCTCTTCTTTCAGATAACTTTTGACTTTTGATTTTTCAACCCTTGCGAAAACCAACCGAATGAGTTAATTAGGTGCATGAATTCATTTCCTTGTTTTTACACTTTAGGTATCAATCTCAATAATGATCCATTTGTAGTTTACACTCTCCGCTTCTGTATAAAATTTCTTTTGATTTCCATTCATATCAATGACAATGAGGCTCAATCAAGTTTAGTTTAGTACTGTTCCAATGGTTTTTGAGCGGGTTTTACTGGCCAAACCAACTGTTTTGATTGGTTGAAAACTGTTACTGCTTACTTAGTACGGTATTCATCGCCATTCCTGTTGGGTCTGTCTATAATTCGACTCTAGGTAGAAGATACTCCAGATTAGGCAGTTGCAATAGATGCCTGTAATATTACTATTCGTTCAATCTTTTTAATCCCTGGATAACCTCAATCTGAGATGGAAAATCTTTGAAATCTGAGCTAACACTGTTCTAAGCTCTCTGCCTGAGAAGATGTAAAACTGGGAGAGGCTAGAATACTTTGTATAGCTACGCAATACATAGTAAAACAAAATCAACCTTATTTGTAGAGGCCCTTACTACTGGCCCACACGAAGTGGTAACTCTGAATTTTTCCAAATTGTTTATTTGTTATTCTTTGTAGCTTATCACCACTATCGGTAAGGAAAAGGAAAAAACTAGCCTAACCAACATTTACCAAATTTTACCGTTCTTAATTTTTTATAAGAGCTCAAATGGGATGTCCTTGCTGTAATATTTACTGTTAGTTGTTTCGTTGCAGAGCCCACGAGAATCTCAAGACCTCCCTCCCACTCCTCCATCATCTGAAAGCAACATGGAAGCACCACCTAACCTACAGGATACAAGCGGGGATGAAAGCTCTTCCCGTGGCACCCTGGATTCCTTCATTCCTCCTCCGATGGACTTCGAAGGAAGGAACAACCCATTTATGACTTCCATTCCTTTGACTTTGACCCCCATCGTGAGGCCTGCCAAAAGAAGATTATCAGAGAAGGATATCAGAATTACCAGTAATGGAGAGGTGACTACTGCTTTCATTTTTTGATATCTAATGTCTTAAGAAATGCTAACTTCTGCCATCTTTCTTCCAAAAACCCTTGAATACGTCGGCTTGGCCTTTATCCCTAAGAGAAGAAAATAAAATTTTGCCAGGTGTTTTTGTTACGTGCTAACTACCTTGACAGGCTTCGGGCAAGAAAGTCTCCAGTGAGAGGCAGTGGCCCTTCTCACTTGTGTTTCCTTGGGTCGTTCTGATAAAGTTCCCGTTGTAACCAACGTTAACACGTTTCCTTTAGTCAAATTTTGTTCGATTTATTAGACATTGGGAGGAGATGATTTGAAATGGTGGAGGGTGGTTGAGGCCGATAGGCTTGCTAATCACGGAGTCCCTAATCATCTATTCTCTACGTCTAACAAATCGAACAAAATTGTGCCCACCACAAGCAAATTCTATTATGCCAGTTACACCCATAGTTATAGAACTAGTTAGGTACCTACTATAATTTTGCTGATAAACATGGAAGGGTAGTGTCCATTTCATTTCCAGGTCTGAGGTAGGATCTATAGAAATTAGGTACTTGTTTTCCCTTTGTTTAACACTTTCAATGCGGGAGCCTCTAGCCATCTAACGCCAACCACTGCACCCTACCTGCCCGACTGAACTTGCTAAAAAAACAACCGTCTACCAGGGTAGACGGCAGCATGCAGCATTGTCCCAGTGTATACTAACCCACAATGCTCTTCCCACCAGTGTATATTTCAACACTTTTTATTCTGAATAAATTAATTTATCTTTGTACAGATGCTAGATAACGCACTAAATATGGTTTCAGAGGGCCTGAATACGTGATAATCAATATCAATCATTTTTGCGATATGATGGGAACTAAATAAATGGAGCAATGGGTCATGAAAGCTGGCGGATTGGTAGGGGTAAATAATGAGAGGTGGTAGCTACATATTTTCAGATCATATGATATTCAGAAAACATCATTGTTAGGAATTCACCCTTTTAAATAGGTACTTAACAGAAATCATTCCTATAGTAATCACATCAGTCATATTTATCTCATTATAATAGAAAGACAGTAGTTACAACGTTTGGTAGGTACCTAAGTATAGTAAGTAAGTAGCCCCTCGGTTTTTTTCACAGCTTGTCTTCGTACAAGACAGGGTTTCTGAAGGAAATAATCAAGAACTAGGTAAAATAAATTATAATACAGCGGCGAAATGAGCAAAAACCCAGCGTACAAAGGTCACCTCGAAGATACGACTGAAACTTGTGTTGACAAGAAGTCAAAATAAGGAGAAAGAAAAGATTATAATTGAATGAGAGTTTAGGATAGAAACCTACCTACTTAATACTCTGCTCAAATCAAGATAAATGAAATATAGAAATACATGGAATTACCAGATCGATGTGATGCTTGAAGGTAAGCATCCACTAAGAGAAAAAATGATTAACGAAAATACGAAATACCGCAAGGTTCGTAAAAATAGAAAAAGGATAGAAGGTTTAATATAAAGATACTAATGAGGAAATGGCCGTAGTAGAAGTGTTAATGACTGGGGGAGGAAAACCTCCCGGCTCTCCATCCCTAGCAGGGGAGAAAGGAACCCCCAGACATCCCCTCTACAATAGAAGTTAAAAGTAGGAACCAGCCTGGAGCATGGAAGACGAATGGATCGTGCAGCCATTACTGGGTGTTGCTCCCAGTATGGAGGAAGAGGGAGTTCCATGGTGGAGTCACAGGGCACCGTGACAGACTTTCAGCAACCTTCTTCCTCTTCGACTCTAACGATAATATCCATCCCATTGAACAAATATTAGCAATTGGAATGAACCAATTTGCTATTATTGAGTTGTGAGTATGGATTTTCGATGGTTTCCATGTGTTGGCGCATGCGTAGTCACTATGACTGATCCGAATGCGACGATATCAGACCAACCGGGAGCTGTCCCCAAACTACCATCAAAATTTGGGTGATTTGGGTCCTGAGTTATGGTGGTTTGTCAATTTTTACACTTGCGCATGTGCGGTCTCTACCACTGATCCAATGACATTCATACCGGACCAACAAGGCCCTTACCCCGAACTAACATCAAAATTACAGCGATTTTGGATCATTGATTCGTGTAAATACTCATATACCTGTAGGAGATAAAATTTCAATTATTATTTTTCTACAGTTTTGTGTTCAGGATGGTCAAAAATAGAACAGTAGATTGTTTTTACATTATTATAGTGAAATTTGTCTATCGGTGCGAAAACGGAAGCAAAAAACTCTCTGACGGCCGAGCATAGAGAGACACGTGTTTTACATTACTCATATATTCCAGATCAAACGACGAAGAGTTCGAAGAGGCGTCAAACTCGCTGGCCGCGGTGGACAAACGACCGACGGCCTGAGAAGAATGAAACGTCCGCGATCCGGACCTTCAACCCCGACTGCGTCCCCCGTAAAGAACGGCCATCCGCCCTCCTACAAGCCTGAAGACCTTCAAAACACCGTCAGCTCCTACTTTGGCGCCATGAATAGGATAGCGTCAGGTGAGAAATTCACTATCCGAGCCCGTCGCATCCTACCCAACGGTAAAACTCAATACTTGATAGACTGGGGATGTTCCCCCACCTAGATTTCCCAAGGGACCGTTTGCACCTTGAGTTACCTCTGTCGCTTGACTGAATCCTTCGTTTTTTTTCTTCTTCCCCTACTTGACTGATTAGTTTAATGAAACCCCTCCCCCTTTTTCGTATTGTTTATGAAATTTTCGTTATCGATAAAAACAAATTTAACGATCAAATTACGAGCATGAAAAAAAAATCCGCGTCGGCGATGACATTTTAAATGCCCTGTTGCTACCAGTCACGAACTTTGATCTTCAAGAGGGTGGCCAAGCCACCATTATTCAGGTGCTAAACATGATTTCTACATGTATGTACTGTAACTTAGCGATGAAGGTACATAGGTAATTTTTTTTAAACTGAATTCCACCAATCTATGGGATCTACTATTCAGATGTCAGGTTTTTATTGTCGGTTGCATTTCAGTGGAAAATGAGAATGAAGAATGAATTTCTGAATGATGAAATGATC
Source organism: Lygus lineolaris (assembly GCA_030264115.1). Taxonomy (NCBI): domain Eukaryota; kingdom Metazoa; phylum Arthropoda; class Insecta; order Hemiptera; family Miridae; genus Lygus; species Lygus lineolaris. The sequence goes on from JAEMON010000004.1 coordinate 23,087,597, forward strand.
ATTCAGATGATTTTTTATGAATGATGAATTTCTGCGTAATGAAGATGATTATGAAATTAGCATGCAAAGTGATCTTGTACAAGAATTGTTGTTCACCGATTAGTTCCAGGAGGTTCGGTATCGTTCTACTCAGTTGATCTCTCAATTCAATAGGTTGGAGAACGACGATTTTAGACGAATTTCACAAATAATAATCTTGGCGCCGGAAGAATAACCAGTTTTCCGCCTTTTCTCTGCCAATTTTTGACCGACTTTGACGAAGTTTGCAGCATCCCTTTTTGTTTGTAATTCTCTAAGTTGATGATGGAAGTGCAATATTAATTGTAGGAATTAAGAGCTCCCAACTCTGCACGACTGATTTTCCCCAAAGGGCCTTCACTCAAAGGTAGGCAAACCCGGAACAATGTTTTTGTTTACATTCCATTCAACAGATTGATGTTATGTTCAGATTACGATCAAATCTTCACAATGACCATCATTTTCTTGATTATCAATTCAACACTACTTCATGTTTCAGTATTTCAGTTCAACTTCCGTTCACGAAGAACGGATTCTCATATAACTTGTTTAATGTCGTTAAAACATTTTCCAAACAACGTTCTCCACGGAAGTAGAGGTTATTTGGTCGATTTCGAAGGTGATCAAGGTGAATCGCAATCAAGTACACAATTTTGGTCTGTTAGCAGAGATGTTTTATAACATCCATCCGACTAACACTTGTATACTGTCACTGTACACTGTACATCGTGCGCCACAATTTGTGTACATTTATTGCATTTTTCAGTCAAATTTAGTGTTTTCTACAAAATTTAGTTTTCTTCATCTAAATTAGTGTTAATTCTGTCAAGTTTTGTATTTTTCCAATCAAATTTAGTGTTTTTTTGTTTTTCCATCATTCAAGAAATTTGATTGGGAACCTAGGTACTTGATTACTGAGGAACTTTTCACCTCTCGATTCAACCAACTATGTTACGGGCTTCTCTCGCCCATCCTGTTCGTATTCTATGGAATTGTTGGTGGTCTTGAACTCCGTTGTTTATTGAGATGAGTCTGTTCAATACCTTTTTTCGCTGGCTGAGGGAATATGGCGACTAACTGAATAGGATAAGACCAACTGCAACTCCATCGATGTTGCAACTCCAAGCGTACATTATAACTTTAGATTGGGAGGTTCTGAGGGGAGAAGTAAAGTGGCACTTCTCGTTGTTCACGGGTTTTATTGACCAATCGTCGGGTTTGCTAAGCGCTTTTGCCCTCATCGGGCCTCATCAGAGCTACTAGCGGTGAAAGCGCGTAGCAAACCCTACTGTTGATCAATAAAACCAGTGAACAATGAGAAGTGCCACTTTACTTCTTCCCTCAGAACCTCCTAATCTACAGAAAATGGGCAAACCCAACAAACCATTATAACTTTTGTAAGGGGAGGGTTTCAATATACGAAACGAACGCAATGATCTCTTGAATCATGGAAGAAGGAGAAGGAAGGTTCACTCTATGTAAAATAGAGTGGTGGGAACCTGCCTCTACTGGTAACTCCATCTACTGTAGTGTCAGAGAACTGGAAATGGTTCAAGCAGCAGGCGCTTTGAGCGTTTAGTTCTCCGACATGACAGTAGATGGTGTTACCAGTAGAGGCAGATTTCCACCATGTTATTTTACATTGAGTGGACCTTCCTTTCTCTTCCATGCCTTGAATAGAACCATTGGAGAGGTGATACCACTCTATCAGAGACCCGCCTAACTAGAACGCGTTAAACGTTCCAACTCTTACGGCGAGATTTATAGACGGTCCTCGAGTTTCAAGGAGACCTTGAGATGGTCTTCAAGGATTCTTTAAGCCGAATCCGTATTCAAAATTTCGAGGAGACGATCTCAAGGTCTCCTTGAAACTCGAGGACCGTCTATAAATCCCGCCCTTAACATTATATTAGTACGAAATCCATCAACTAGAATTTCTTGACTGGTAGATAACAGGTTTGACTCATTTCTCATGTCATCGTGATTTCGTCCATCTAATTTAGGGTTTTTCGTATGTAAACATACAAAAATGCTATATTATACCTTGTGACGCCAGCTCCTAGAGATTTGTCCGGCCGCCCACAAGGATTTATCAAAATTTTCCCCTCCCCTCGTTCGTTATCGACATTCGCTCCACCGACAGAGTTTCAAACTCTGATTTTTATGTGCCTAGTCGTTGCTCAACTGAAAGAACATCATCTGTTCTCCAAGCTAGTTGTTTTTTTCTCGCCAGAAGTAAATGGACAAATATTTTCGCGTGTCATACGTTTTGATAATCCCACTACAACAGTTTGTTGTCAAACCATAGATTTTTTAACGCTAATCGGTCTATTAAAAATGTTTTCTTCGGTACCATTTCGTACTATCAAAACGTGATAGCCATTCCAATAATATTTGTATATAGGTACCTATTATATTTTCACATTATTATATTTCCCCCCTGTAATTATTACATATTACGCACATGTTTGAGTAAGCGGGGTTGAATGTTATAGATAACTTTGATAAGTAAAATTTTTGGTTGATGTTTTCGAAGAAATCCAATTTCTAACGTTGTTTAAAAAGAAAATTAATTAATTTAGAAAATTCGAATTGTCGTCGGCTTTTATGAAAGTGTAAATACTAAAATATTCCTGTATAGTTTTGTGTAGTATACAATTTTTTGTACAAAATCTGTTTTGAGCTGTAGAGAAGTTCCTTAATGTTAGGCGAGATCCGAACAATAAATTTAATTTTCTGATTATATTGTCCTTGTTCAAATATGTATCTGATAATCTGATTCTTTGGAGTAGGTACGATCTTGATAGACTGACTGATATCGGCTAGTTTCACGTTTTCTACTTTATTTTATGTTCGTAAAATGATCTGAGAGGAATTTTTTATGTTATTCACGCAAAAAAATCTTATTTAGAGTTAGAAGGTAGCCTGTATTGCATATCCATATTCGAAGGTCTTATTTGGTATTTCAGAACGTGTACGAATCCACCAGGTATTTTAAACCGCCGAATGATTATATTATTTTTTTAGTGTTCTTTGTAGAAAACACAACCAACCAACTTTGATGTTGTGAAACATTTCGAAATATTCGTAGTCAGGAAATGATATGAAAGTTTGTTCAAAGTGGCAGGAATGTATCACTATCCATCAGGCATCAGCCCTCTGTGGGATTCAAAGGATGCTTGCTTATGGTCTCATTCGATGCGACATTCCCTTTTTTCCAACAGGAGGTTTCAACGCATAATTAAATTTCATACTTCTTCCTATATCAGTTCCTATGCAATGGACTCAGTCCTTCCACTAAATATCCACTTTCAATAACCGCCAAAACATAGATAATTCGTGTATTTTCTCTTTTCTCTGCAACCACTCTCGAAAAAAAGAAAAAGGTAGGAAACAAAACTTGTTCAAAAACCATTCACTGACCTTAAAAACGAATACCTACAAGGAACATTGGTTAAGTGGTGATTTCCTATAACCTATAAGACCTTCAAATATTGACATTCAATCTGCAGCTACTTGAATATACTATCATTATTAAGTACCTATATTCTGTTTGAATGGAGATGTACTTCTTTGCTTTTCAAATTTGAACGGTGAACCGATCATTTTCTTTTTTACTATCTCACTACCTACCTAAAATCATTCGAAGAACTGCCATCTTGATTCACTGATTTTAATTTCTGTCGTACCTAGGTACCTATTTTAAGTTTATCGCGTTTTCATATTTACTATTATTATTTTCGCTTCGTGTAACTCTCCGTTTGTCAAAGAAACAACACTAGTGTCTAGTGTTTAAGTTGACTGTTATATATAAATATACGTTGTCATTTTGCTAGTAGGTACATGAATCGTCACTTCTATAAGCTATTTCTTAGTGTTTGTCCGCTTGGAAACGCTAGTTCTACATGTGAAGCAGTTTTAGGGGCGTTTAAAATCGAATTCATCCGGGGCACGATCTAGGATATTGTAAGAGGAATTCTCATGTTTTTTTTTTTTTTAAATCCATTTTCTGAAAGGTCTACCCTAGTTATGAACCAAAAGGGGTCACAAAATCGGGAAGTTCGAAATTCTCTCCAGACCACCCATGTCAGAAAGAAACGTGTCAAAGCTGAAGCGGATTTTACTCTGAGGTCCCTCGCTCAGTCAATTCACTATACAAATTCTATTATTTACTAATTAAATACTACAAAATGAATTATAGTGAAATATTCATATCACGCAAACTTGGCCGCCAGCCCTTTCGTTTCATGGATATTATACTCGAAGACCAATCAAAATGCCTGTTGACTGATGACGTTGTGTTTCCGACCCGTTCTTTTGCCTCCTATTTTTGAAACGTTGAATTTCAAACTGATTTATAAAAAATCATTAGCTACTTTCGCCATCTTTTTTTAATATATATATTAGGTATTATTTATCATTACAGAGTGAGATTTTAGAGTGAAAAAAAAAACTTTGAAAAAATCACGTCTGTCACCCATTGTAACTATAGGTTTGTTCACGGTGACCAATTTACTGGTAAGAAACCGTTTGCAACCGCGTTCGCAGTGACTTCTGATCATTTCTGACTGTTTATAGTATCCACACACAACTAGTTGTGGATCACTAGTTCGGTCGGAAGAATTTTTGTTTCCCGCTTCTGATGGTTTGGAAATATTTGTTGGTTGCGCATGTGCACTTTACTAGTTTTCATTCGGTTTATGAACCACTTCCAACCACTTGTAAGTGACACACGAACAAACCTAATATGTTTATCCTCTAAAACAAAGGAACTGCTTTATGATTAAAAATGTTGAAGATGAATCTACAGACTGAACACCTCTACCCGCAAGCAGCAGTCTTCGTATCTTTCTATTAATAATAATTGTTTTCCCCCAACATTCCAATAGTTTGAGTAAGCGTTATGTTATTTCTATTTTTAACGATCTTGTCTTGATGAAGACACAGTCTGTTTGTATTGTACAGTTGTTAGAGGGACTGTACTAGAAAGGAGTAAATTTATATAAATGTGTTATTTTCTGCAAAACGAATAAAATTAGAATTGTGGCATCTTGAAATTGTGAAGGTACTTACAATATTAAAATAGGGTGGTACCTTTATGAATTTGATAGTACTAATATTAGCGAATTT
>JAEMON010000004.1:23110684-23149181 GCA_030264115.1 Lygus lineolaris
GCCACACCCAACTTGGCAGACATTTTTTACCTTTATGAATTATGATTTCCGTAATCATACCATAATATAATATTCATTTATTTTGGTAGTAGGTACCCATATGGATACAATTCAGAGTCTTTAATTTAGTTAGTTACCTCAGTCCTTGTAATTCTGCTTCTCTTTCCAGACCTTCGGCAACCACTTGAGCTTCCAATTCAGCAAGAGCGTTTCTGGTCTTGTCCCTCATTCTGAGGGCATCGTCTCTGACTACCTACAAATTATGAGCACAACTATATTGTACGTTTGTACCTGATGATGGGATGAAGTATTCCCGAAAAGTGCTTAGTAAAGAATAAAGACTGTAACTCGTCTAATACCAAAAAGTGTATACCTATTAGAAAAGTGAAAAAGGTAAATATTGGTAAAGTAAGTAGACGGTATAAAAATATAAATACACTGCCAAGGACATGGCACGGAAGCTTCCTCGTAGCCTCCACAGTACCTATGTCAACATTTAATTTCCAGAAAACTAGAAATGACCGGTTCGCCATGCTCATGACGGTAGAATGCTGGGCAACCTAAAATTAAAAATCGTTATTTTTGGGCAATAAAAATCAAGGGGGCAAAACAAATTTAAACCCGCCATTTAACCTCACGCAACGGCTAAAATTCGCCGGAAAAAATTGCGTTTCTCTAGTTTCTATGTTTGGGCATGATTGAAAACGTGACATGACGTACATACAAAAACATCGTTACAAACGTCATACAGGTCATAGAGCATCAAATTTGAGGGTGAGTTTCACAATTTATTCATCCTGCTCGAATGAAAAACATCTGCCAAGTTGGGAGGGCAGTATATAGTTCTTAACGGCAGTTCTGTGATAAGACGTTTTTGTATGTTCGAAGAAGTTGTTCTGAAACCCCGATGGTAATAAATGAGCTCGAAATATAGTTTTTATTCAAGAAAGTGTGTTCTGATTCAAAGTTTGGTTCCTGGAATAACATTCATCACTTTTGTAACATGGACGTATAGAATCGGTTAGTGAACATTTCAGCGTAGGTAATTGGTAGAATATAGTACCGGAGTTCTCACTACGATTTATCATTAATTCCTAATGGACCGATTTCGCTCATGTAGTTGAGTTGTTGAGGGCTGAATCCAAAAAAATCACCTACGAATTTTACCACAACTGGATGAGTGGTGGCTACTGCCCTTGCGCAAAATTTAAATTTATTCTCAAAGGCATAGGTAACTCCGGAACTATTCCACCAATTTCGCTGAAATGTTCGCTAACTGATTCTATACGTACATGTTACAAAAGTGAGGAAGCTATACTGCCCAACCAACTTGGCAGACTTTTTTGAAGAAGTGACCTGTAACAAGATTCTTCGAGTTTCCAGACCTCGAAATTTATTTGTTTCTAGTATTTTTGTGAAATTTATCGCACTTGAAGTCTAGATATCTCCATCTTCTGTTTCATCAAATCGTCTTCAGACTTCTTCATTGTGCTTTCGAAGAATACGCTGTCCTCTTGCAAGCTTTCCTTGATTTTAAAATATTTCTTTTGCATGTGTCTCAGCTCCAAAATGTTCACATACACCAAATGAATTCGGTTCTCTAGTCGTGATACTTCCTGTGGACAAACCAAGAAGCACCAAACTAAGAGTTTAATTACAAGAACGATTGAGCTGGCCGAATCACAACACCTGATGATAAAATGTCAACACTTTCCGCTTGCCTAGAAGGGAGGTACCTACTTGGCCCTTTAAGAAGGTAAAAACTGAAACGATATTTTGGAAATATGATAATTTCTAAGAGGATTTACGAGATATGTAGGTACTTAAATAAAAAGAGGTAATCAAATCTACCAGGCAGGTATTCGGTCACGTAGGTACAAATTTAAATTCGCCATAAGGTCATATCTCTCACAGGAACTTTATAAACTTTACTAGTCAAAAATAGATTCTCGAATTCATCACTTTCGAATTCATGCCGCATTCCAATAATACAGGGTGACCAGCCTATGGGACCAAACATTAAGGCATTGGGACTCATATAGTTATAACGTGAAAATTCATTCATTTTTTAGAACTTGAGATTGTTCTATTCACTTAGGTACCTGGTGGGAGGCTTCACACTGCTTTCCTTACCTGCACCTGGTAAATGAAGTGGTTTTTACCTACACTCATAAGTAGAATGAATCAAGTGAACCTCCTCCTAATCCTATAGCAGTGTGGGTAAGAGCTCAAAAACTCATGTAAATTACCTATTTATTATTGTCAACAATTTATTGCCCAGTCAATGTTCAACAAGGTTGGGGAGGTTGAACAGGGTTCTTCTGATATGATAATATTAGTGTGAAAAATAGTGTCTAGAAGGTGACGACCGTCCTCTCTTATTCAATCTTAAATTCTGTGCTTAAAACTCGTCCACACCCGCTGTGGAGTGCCTTAATCAATGTTTTCAGTGTCCTTCCGTATCCCCTCTTCCAACTCATTTTATGAAAGTTTGTTCTGAAAAACACGCTATTTTAAAAATCCTCAAAGGAAAAAATGAGATCCTGTGAACGGGGAGCCCACTGACCGAACGCTGCTTGAAGAATATCGTTAAAAATCGCGTGTTTTTCAGAACAAACCCCGTTCATTAAATGAGTTGAAAGAGGTGATACGGTGGGAGATTTAATACATTGATGAAGACACTTAACAACGAGTGTAGACGAGTTTTAAGCGTAAAATTGAAGATTGCATAAGAGAGGATGGTCGTCACGTTCCAGACACTATTTTTCACACTTAATGGCATGTAAAGACATGCATTTCCCTACTTTTCTATTATGATAAATACCGGATACTTATCGGTTAACGGGAGGCCACCCGCGACATCGGTCAGTTCTGGGTTGCCGCACGCGACAAAGATGAACAAGAATAGTAAAATTTTGTTATTTATAGATAGTAAAAGTATTATTTTGTACAATAAAGTGATTTTCATTTATATAAATGTATTTTTATAAATTTAATAACCGTCGTCAAATGAGTGGCCTCCCGTTAACCGATAAGTACCAAAATACCTTTTTTACACAAAGTAACCCGAGTACTCCTAATTTGAATTATTGCATAGGTCACCCTGTAGAGATACTAATGAGCTGAAGATCGGCGCTTCACTCTTTGAAATTAAGTTTTTTAGCTCGAAACTATTAATATTTATTTAAGAGCAACGAGGGGGATCGATCTTCGCTCGGTATCACTGTTTGCACCTATAATAGTTGTCGCTCGTAACAATGATATATACCCACTCGTAGTGATCAAAAACCAATAGATGATAATATTTATCATCTCTACGACGATAATTAACGCGCTTCTTACGAAAGCTTCATTTGCTCTCTCTCTAGTTGTTTACGAATCTCATTGTTCAGGGTTCACCCGGAATACCCTGAAAACGAATTATTCCTAAGTCAATGAAATAGAAGCCCAGCTCGTAGTTTCGTTCCCTGTGACCAAGGCTCTACCAAGTTGGGAAGAGAAGTACCAAGGCGTTATCGAGATAAATGTTAGGTAAGCACAGGCACATACATGCAACGTTTTGCAATTTGAAAAAATTCAAGAAGAATCATAATGTAATGCATTGCGGTTTATTATAATATTGCGGTTGATTATAATATTGCCTCCAGTGTTTCGTATTTGCATGAATAATACTAATTTTTTAGAAAAAGATTATTACTTTCTGGATAGGAGCAGCAAATCGTTTGACTATGTCTTGGTCCGTTTCCATTAGTATGTCTTCCATTATGCTGGTGATTTGAAGGATCCTATCTTGTTTCTGGAAATAAATTAAAATGGTGTAAGTGATGACTAACCATTGACCTCGTTTGTTGTACAATTATTGTACTAAGATCGAAATTACGGAGGTCAGCGGATATAAAAAATAGGAGACTCCAAACGTTTAATGTTTTTCGATGCATTTAATTAGCTACTTAATGTTTTTCTTAATTGAAAACTACCAAGTACCGTTATATCGCTATCTGACATTACCCTGAAAATCTCATATTTGGTGAGATCCAGCTTCTTTTGTAAGTCGATATTTTTCAGGTCTAAAATTCTCTCCACCTCTTCCGTCGGCTTGTTCAAATACTCCTTCAATTCTTTCATGGGGAGCCCGGAATGACGTATAAGTTCTTCATCTACCTAGAATTCGACCGATTCTCCCATAAGGTACCTACGTTAAATGACAATAATAATAACAATAACAAATATTATATTCATATTATTAGTGGAACAGGCTCTTTAGGTTTAATAATCTTATCCAACAAAGAAGCAGCAGTCACATAGTTGTATTTTATTTGTAAATAGTTGGGTAGGTACCTAGATAGTCAGTGGGGGCATTTCTTTCATTGGGATTTATTCAAAGGATTTATTCTCATTATAAACTAGAAAATTTTCCCGTACCTTACGGATATCGTTTTTAGAGGGGTCTCCATAGTCTTGTTACATTTCTGGTGATGATACAAAAATGATACACCTGTTGGCGAACGTTTACCCGTGGGTCGGTCGCGATGGACCGTCGATTTAAGATAAATTCTTTCTGTTACAGTTTATAACCTGCACTCAGGAACTTTGCCATCATTTTACAAACAGCCCCATCAAAATCGGTGATGCCGTTTGAGCGTGGCTGAGTCCAAGTTGGAGTTGGAATTGATTAATTAATTAATTTAATTCCAACTTCCTTGATTGCGTCATACACACAGACACACTTGCATATTGTTTATTGAGGGTAAGAGAGATTTTGATTTAGTTTAAGACGCTACAGGAGGAAATAGTAAAGTGCGGTCCAAATGGCATTTTTCTATCCCTTTCTTAACTCGTAAAAACTCAAAAATATTTATGGCAATTTTTTTCATAGGGTTTTACACTTTTTAAAGTCCTCCAAATACATTACTGGGTGGGTACCTATGAGAGGAAGTGATTTTTTGCGGAAGTGAATTTCATCAGGTGAAAATTTGTACCAGAAAAGTTTTGTTTTCCACCTTTTGCGTACCCCATTCTTTCCAAAAAGATTTACGTCATGTTCGTGTTCCTAGAGGCTGTAATCATAGACCACAACATAAGGACTACATGTATAAGAGTACTTACCTTCTACATAGTTAGAATTGTCCAAAAAGTTAAGAAATTTTGTTGACTAGATTCAGGGATCCTAAGGAGAGTTTTAAATCGGTTTTTGCGAACGACAATACTTTCATACAAAACTTTCTGCTGGAGTGAGGAAAGAAAATGTCGTGTCGTAGCTCTTGTATCAGTTTCCGAAAATGACTGAATTTGAAAATATCATTAGGTACTTAATTTATTATTATTATATAGATATCTTCCATGCAATCTGTGTTATAATCTTGTATTTTTATGTATTCGTTGCATATTTTTTCATGAAGTAGAATCTTTTGGCGTCAAATACTTAAATCATCTGATAATTAAATTATATAATGTTAAAATTACGCACTTCGGAAGGCCGCACGACCACGGACTCTTTAATTTCTTTCTTCACTCTCCTGATTTCTTCGGTATTTCTCTTCTTCTCCGAATCGTATTCTTCATATTGCGCTTTCCTTTGGCCTTCTGTGAAAATTCAAACGGATATATACAGTTGAACAAATAGCTGTATGAGCATATTGAAACACACTAGTGAAATTCGCTATTCAAATCCATCCTGTCAAGTCTGCAATGTGCGTGTGAGGTAAAAAACTAGAGGTATGGAACGAGTTGGTACCTACATAATATTACGGTAGGATGGTGGAACTGATGTTATTTGTGATGATGGGTTGGGTTGACCATTTTCCGTTCAGGAAAGTAATTATTTCAGGTCGTGTGCAAGTGCAAGTCTTTCTTTCTTCCATGTGCTTTCCCACAGTTTACTCTTTTAAAACTAAACTTTTATCAACCAAGCCCTCTGTGTAATAAGTACCTGGATAAATCTGAATGTGAACAATTTCAACACTCTTCATAATTTGGTCTTACACATGATGAACATAAAACGTAATAAGGATGACTTCCCTGTAGAAATGAAGAAAAGGAGAAGAAATTGAAACTATTCACAACATAGAGTGGGGAAATCATGATGCAGCATGAACAAGAACATTTTTTGAGAAGAATGGGATGAGCCCCATCTTTAATTTGACAGGCTGAAGAAAGTTGGCAGAGCTCACCGAAACATGTACCTACTCACCTAAATAAAAATAAATGAAGACTCCAAAAATGATGTTATTTGATCTGCCCTCAGTTCAAATTAGCAGTGATTTATTTGGGGCTGGTTGAGGCAGGAAAAATTTGGTTTTTGCTACTGAAGAGCTGGTGTGGTAAGGGGAACAGACAATGCGGTCCCCTCTGAGGAGGGTGCAACGTTGTAACCCTTGGCCTTCTTGACTAGGTATAGGTTAAATTAAGTTAATCAAGAAGGAGCTGTGTCACAAGTCCGGAAGAGTGTGGATATCGCGTGGTGTTCTACCTATAAGATCAGAACAGCAAAAAAAAGACAAACAAACCCCCAAAAATACTACATAATATAGGCACGCTGAGGTACACTTTTGGAAAAAATAATTTGACACTTTGTGGAAATGAATTCAAACTAAGGCCAAATAAATTTAAACTCTCGGAAAATAGGTAGGCAAGTAAATTTAAAATTTTCTTCTTTTTTAAATTTTTTTCTAATTTATGTGGAAATAGACAAAATTTTCATTGGCTCCTGTTTTTTTTTTTTTTTTTTTTTGAGCATGCGAACACGCTACTAGTGGTTCATGGGCGATGAAATCAGAAGATGACCTTCTTGGGGCAAAACTGCACACAATCCCTGAAAACTTCATCAAAATCGAACCATAATTTAGTACAGTTGTGCCTTGGACATGGAATTGCCACAGATAGACACGGAACCAAAAATTGTTCAGAAAGCTTTGAAACGCAAAATGCAAGTGGAAATCTTGATTTTGGAGGACAAAAATTATTTTTACTTCTTGCACGAATTGGTAGGTAGAATCCGTAGTGAGGAAGCAAAAATTACGTTTGAATTCATAGGGCCTAACCTACAGTTAAACTTGAAAATTTCATTGAAATCAGATTATAACTCGTGCAGTCCCACATTGTATGATAGTATGCTTAATTGGGGTAGGTAAGTCCAAGTAGGTACACCTACTACGTGTCCAACTACTACTGGTGGTTTTAACCCCCCCCCCCTGGAACAATCATGATTCATTTCCAACTGATGTAACACTGTCTTGTGTTGGACGTCAGCTGGTCACACCTGAACCAACTCCTCCCAACTTGACAATATTAGTTTGTGGGAAGGTTTCTAACCTGATAGCTGTATTTTCTTCTTTAAAGTTATGATTTCGTCGTTGAGCTCGGCAGTGGCCACGTCGTCTGCTTCCAATTGTATGTCAGTCATGATTGAATCTTGAGTGAGCAGTATAAGCTTGAGGACGTTATTCACTTAGAGATATTCATCCACTGCATGGGGCTGTGGGTAACGATATGATCGTAACGAATGTATTGACCAAACCTACAGAGGTTGCCCTGGGTGGTGTCATCGCAAGGAAGCCCCTTAGATGTAGTTAGATACCTACCTTTTTATTACGCTACTAGTTTGTTCATAAATAAGTGTACCTTAGTACACAAAAATACCACAAAAATGACCTTGAAATAATTGGAAAGTGCACTTTACCCGACCATGAGTGTTTGAATAAAAAATTTCGAAAGGTTCGATAATAACACGGCCACACACTGTCTGATATTTTCCGGCAGTACATACTAATAAATTGTGAATTTTATGTGAAAACATCAATCTGGTGCGGAGATTTACACTACCAACTGACCTTACACATGAACTCGGAAACTGGCTATTTTCTGTCAAATCATTAGAGTATTTCTCTGGGCGCGAGGGGAACCTATTGGCTATTTTTTTTAATCAAAATCCTTCAAGCCATGCTGGAACAACCTGTTGATCAACTACGATTTTTCAACAATTTAGGAGTTCCTCCCCTAATTATGAACCTTTTATGAATTTATGCGCTCTTACAGCAAGAAGCAGTCAGAATACTAAAGTTGGGGGTCTTAAGAACCAACAACTCAAAGTTATTCAGAATGTGTCAAAATTCAATTCAGTTCGCCTAATTTTCATGGATTATTTTGAAGAGGAGAGTTTTTATGAAGACAAAAAATCGATTTCGGGCTAAAAATCGGAACAATCAATCAATGGCAAAAAAAAAAACAATCGGAGGTGAAAAATCGATTTTTTGATTCAATCGAAAATCCATTTGCATCCCTACTTTTCACCCTCCGCTTTTTGCTCCAAAAGCAGGGAAGTTGTAGGTTTCCCTGGGTTCATTTTAACCCTCCTCCGCCGCAGGGTTGAAAATATTAAAATAGGCTTATATTACAATATTGAGGTCAGTTGGAACAGTATTCAAGTTCTTATCAGTTCAGTTGTAAATAAGTAAGTTGGACACGAAACCAGAATGGAGCAGAAAAATATTATATTATATTATATTCGAAAATCGTGCACAGAGGGTTCTGCGCAGCCAAATGTTTGAATGTAGCTAATAGCTATTAATTGACTAAAAAACAAAAAACGCACAGAGAAAAAAATCACTTGAAGAGATTCACACTCGTGTTACTGTCAAAAATAGGTGTCTTCACCCACAATCAATAGGACACATTGTTTATTGATATCCCTGAAAATGTGAGGGATCTGCAGGTACCTGTGGCCACGCGTAGGAGTATCCTGTATTTAGTACCTACCTACCTAACGGCAATTAGATGCAAATATGCGCGGGATCTGTCGGTCATCCGGGTCTCAAGACTCGTCCTGAGTTAGTTCACGCAGGTACCGCCGACAGCGCTACGGGTCCAATCATCGGAGGCCATTCCTGTTCGAGGAGCTCTTCGCACCTACAAAGTAGTCCCGATTCCATGTGTAAATTCGTCTCATATTTTCTATCTCTGAACGACAATTCTTTCGTGGTATCGAATATCAGTGACGTTTCGTTCAATAATAGTTCGCGATACGAGGCCAGAGGAGTTGGACCGACTTATCTCGAAGGACCCTTTTCATTCCCACACTCGCTGCCTCGGCGGAGAGATACAACCGACCATTCCTTCAACAAAGCAGATGCCTGTAGGCTCGCGACCGGTGCACATATAACATGAGTTGAAACAGTGTCGGGCGTTTTTTGTGTTTTGTTTACCATTTTTGATTTTGATTTTTTGAAACGGATTGCCACTTAGTATTTTCCGGTGCTATGGTGTCATAGTGAACAGTGTTTGACATGCGACTCCTGTGATATTTGTGGTTCTTAGTGTTGAGTCGCTTCGGAAAAACTATGAAGCGGCATTTGGATTATATCTTTCTCGTCCTTAGCTGCACCGTTCTACCGCTAGCTGTTGAAGGTAAAGTCTTTTACACATCATAGGTAATTCGTAGTAGAGAATTATGCTTTGACTCTAAGTAGTTACCAACTCGAAAAATAAAGATTCTGATCCTCAGGTTGCTTCTGTATTGATACACATGAGATGAAAGACATTTGATATTCGCTTCTCCCTGCTACCCAATCAACGATTCCTTCAACATGAAATGTTTCTACCTTCTCTATTCGATGCTGCAAATTTGCTGGCCGTACCTATACCTACAGACCTACCATATAATTTTTCGTAATGCTTGAACCACTGGTAGGTACACCAAGCAGCATGTTTATCCTTATCAAAGGGTCCCAGTTTGTCCTCTGTTTGTACAGATACCGACCGACAGGATGTAGGTATACATTTATGTATCTTCTCTGCGTTTCGATAACGTTCTTCTGGGACCGATTCATATTTTCCAGCTAGGTAGGTTTGACTGCGATTGGGTGGTAACCATTTAATTCTAGCTTTTCCTTATGAGGACAAGTTTTTCAGTTGCCTCAGTTGTTGTCCTAATATTGGGTAAACCTGCTTCGGTATAATATGCTTGTTATCAGGGACTTTATCTTTGCCAATAATATTGTCAGATAGTTTATTGTTTGTATTTTGTAACCACGATTTGTTGCACTCCACGGTATTTACTTACCTACCACAAGTTGTGCCCGTTTATTCTTTTGGAATTCATCGTATGATCTATTTGCTCGTTGAATCTGCATTTTCTTTGACCAACTCTTCTGGTTCCCTTTGAATTGCATTCATGCTGACGAACCCCCTCCATCGTTCTTCTGGCATCGTGTCATTACCTTCTTGCTTTTGTCTTGACACCTGTTAACGCCCCCCTCGGCAAACATGGCGGACGCTCCTTCTTCACGTGTAGGAGATCTCCCCTACAAATCTGCGCTGCTCTTGAGGTCCTGATTGAAATCCAACGACACTTAGTTCCCTTGGTCCTTCCTATCCCTTCTCAAATCCCCATTAATTTGAAATTTTTGTAATGAAGAATAATTTATTCTGGCTGTATGCTTGGTGCTTATCAATATTAGAAAGATCCCTCACCCCAAGTATACCAATATTACTACTTACTACTTCTTACGGTACTTGAGTATTAAACGGAGGCCACCATTACGAAACGCGCCGCGGCACTTATAGAAGGTTAAATTGTTATAGATGTTGTAGTAGAACTATTCTAGTATTGTTGTGAGTCGAGCGTTATCAGATGAGTCATATTGTCGTCATATATGCGTCATCATTTGGATAGCTATTTGGCAGAATACATGTGGCGATCTGATGTGACTGCTAGCGGCGTCGACGCTTTCAACTCCATCCTGACCGACATTGCTGCGTTCTGGGTTGCACAACGTCAGAACCAGGCGTCGGATTAATTCTAAACTTCACCTGTAAATCTATTAAAGTGTGTTCTTTCCAATTATGTAGTTATTTTTGGTATCCGGTACGAAATATTTCTGTAGGTTAGGTGGCCTCCGTTTAATACTCAAGTACCCTTCTTACCTATAAAATAATCGTTTTGCAATGATTTCGAGCTAACCACAACTCCCTAATCATCGTAGCTATTTAGGTCCTGGGTGCTGTTGTTATAAGAACTGACAGAAGTTGTATGTTGTGTATTGTATCTACTTCTTCATGAGGTGGAACTACCTCCATTATTTTTTCTGCCTAGAATTTTTGTAGAAGAATTTTTTCAGTCTAGAATATCCCTGAGAAGTAGGTAGGTAAGGTATCTAAAAAAAAGAGAATTTGGTAGGATCCTCTAGTACCTACCTACCCCATGAAAATCAATACTTTTAGGTCTTGGAGTGCAACAAACTACCGATGCAGCTTTATTGATATTTTAAAAAATTTATTTATTTAGAATTTGGAATAGTTTCCGTTTCTCTATTTAAGCTGCAACTATAAGCTGAGTGTAATCAGTTGCCACCATCTTTTCATATTATCAAATTCATAAACATGCGATAGTTGTGGTCCAAAACATTCATGAGGGTTGTTTGTTTTATAGCCAAGAAAGTTGAAATTCTATTCCTACTCCCATGTGTATCTAGCCTTAACAAGGGTCCTGAAAACATGGACAATTTGAAAATATGACGTATGTATGTTCAAGGACGTACATGTCCCTGTAATTCGTATGTCGAAGAGCTAACGCAGCCCTGATTGTCCCATTCCAATGATTGATTCATAATGGCTTGACTGTACACATGGCTGTACTGTATCGCGCTATTCCGTATTTTAATGTCACTAAAATAGGTTTTCTGTTGGTAGGTCGCCAGAACAAACTACGAGTAGGCTTTTGGTGCAATACTTTAATAGTCGTTATCTCAATTTTGGAATTCGAAGATTCAGCGATGGTAAATATAAGTGGATCTAAATCCAGATGGGAAGGCATGAGGTTAAAAGGAAATATCACGATTCTTATGCATCGTTTCGTGAGAGGTGCATGAACGTCAGTTTTCGCCTGTTGTACAAACAGTTATTGTAATCTTTTATTTTCAATCCCTCGATCGTTCCCGCAGGATAATATTGCAAACTTGAATTGCCAGATGTCTGAATGAATGACCGATCCCATAATTCTCTATAACCCCACCACCTTCTGCCCTCCATCTACTGTCTCGTCAATGACACCAATTCTTTCCAGACAACTATAGACTACCCCTAACGGTATTTTGCGTTTCATTAGCTAGGTATAGGTGACTGCTGACCGTTCCCATACGAGCTAGATTCCTTGTGGAGACGTCCAGTCTGCCTTCTCTGCTTTTCATTTAAGGTCATTTCAGGAAACTCGATCGCTCGTTTTTACAACTAATTATCGAAATATACCATTTTTGGCCACTTCCTTACGTGTGAACGGTATTATGGGTCGTTCGCTAGGGAAAAGTCTGCCGATCTAATGCAACCGAGGCGTTATGACAAACTGCATTGAGAATTTCTCATGATTAATTTTTCTCCTGAAAGTGCTTGTTCCTTGTTAAACACGACTCAACCTTTTATTAGTTCCTTGTACGGGGTGCTGCTGTACGCAGAGCGAATGGCTCAATTCTCATCGCTCTAGTTCGCTGTGGGAAACTATACCTGTAGTTATGATACATAGATATAATTTATTATTTGAACTGGTCCTATCCATGATCCAGGTTGTTGTATATACCATTTTAAGCTCTTTTTCGACTTGTGAGAACTAGGTTTTCTGGGTGGTTCTCAGGGAAATGCGCTGACAAAGACTAATGAACCTGCTTACGGCTACAAAAGGCGTGTCTGTTTTCTCACCATTACTGTATTATCTGAAGTTGCTTATTTCTTCATGAATGACGTTACTGCCAGTGATGTAAGCATCAATCTTATGTTACGTTCGACATAGGTCGGTACCATGTAGGTAGGTATGAAGCTTGATGATGGGTGCAAACTATTTCCTATTTCATATTCAGAGTTGAACTAAAAACAAGCTGAATAGCTCGTCTTGACTCATGTCCTTGCTAATTTTTCGAAACTCACAAAACTCTGAGACTGTCTTACCAAATGTTGATGAAATTTTTGAGTGTATGTGTCTGGTGCTCCTAGATTAGTTCGTCCTACAGGCTGTTTCAATTCTTGAAATATTTTCAATACATCATGAACGGCGGAGCTTTGACTATTAAATTTTTAGTCAGTTGATTTTGACAGTCATGTTACGGTTTCCACCTGAAAAATTGAGCCTAAAACGATAGGCGAATGCTATCATGACAACAACAAGTTTGACTGCTACCATCCTAATAAGTAATTCAAATCAAATAGAAGGTACATTAACCCACTAGTGCACGCTATTTCGACTGTCATGTAAGTGGGCGCTAGCGGTACTCCGTACCGCACAATCATTTTTCATAATTTCTCACTGTTTATTGGGTCTTAAAAGACCCCAGAAATGCATGCATTACTAAACTATTATTATGTTTACCTATCAATCCAGTTTTCAACGTATCTGGCCTTGCTGTAACTCTCTATTACTCTTCCATAACGTACAAAGACGCTAGCTGGACTCAATACCGCAATGTGAAAACGTCCAGGGATGCTAAGTTGGACTGATACTTGTCACTTTGACACCTCATAACAGACTGTGCGCATGTCTAGAAGTGACTAGTGGCACCTGGCATTTGTTGAGGAGGGTTTGTTCTAGGACTACCAATGCCAGTTACTGACATCAAACGAAAATTCGCCACCCTGTCTCAGTATTTGCACAGATGCGGTATGGAGTACCGCTTAGCGTCCACTAGTGGGTTAAAATTAAACATGTCTGCCTTGTGGGTGGACAGTGTAGCTTCCTCGAACATCATCACGAGGGACAACAGTTTGTGAGACGCGTTATCATTGGGATATTCAACTTCTGCGCATGGAAATCGGATGTAATTGCTCTCATTTTAATTTACTAGGGATTCATTTTGGTATAGTACCCATTTAACTGGAGTACATATATTTCGTGAGATATTTGCGCAGATGCCAATATTGGTGGATTGGAATTTCATCGAGGTAGCACTTTGCGTTCATTCAAATCTAAGCGTAATAGGACTAATTTTGCTAAGAGTTCCCTTAGCTGTTGCCCTCGAGATCCCTTAGATATGCCTTATCTATTGGCTGGATTGTACTTACTTATGCACATATGCACATCTGCAGCTCACATATGGTGAGGCTGCAATGTCATAAAAATCGTTGGAATAGTGTCGGGTTTGCCTGGAACATTGAATAACAATCAGGCTTCACTAAATTGGTCAACTCAATAGGCTCGCTTCAGTACCTATAATATATTAGGTACCTACATAACTATTATGGCGCAACTGAATTTTTTTGTTTTAACACTGTATCCTGTCTTGAAATAGTGGCATCTCTTCGTGGAAGTATAGGAAGCAAAACATAGAGTAGGCATTTGGCTTCCTGAGAGGGGGGGATTAATACGTTTTGAGTTACAGGTTTTACTATAAATCCACAATCCCTTTTAAATTTTGGCGTCTTTTCGCTTTGGATTCTCCCCGGCATCACACGATGACGTTTACCGAGAGGGTGTCCTCGTTGGGACTCAACAAGTGTATCGAAGGCGCGGAGTCTCCGTCATATCGTAAGAAGCAGCTGTTCCAACCGTCCCCCTTCGAGCCTTTGCAGCTGCCATCCGGGGTACTTTTCAACTACTACCCTTATTAAAAACATGCTCTTAACGGACGTTTTAAACTTCCCTCCCTCCTCTTATCTATGCTTCATTAATGATGATTGAGCCAAAAGCTTTGTCCGTTGCCCTGTCGGGATACCGAATGCCCACAGCTGAATCATCAGATTTTGAATAAACTTTTCAGATTCGCGAACGAATTTCCAGAGAACCAATAACTCACTGTTCAGTGTATTGTACCTACATCTACTATGTCATAAATATAGTATTCAGCTTCGAGTACCTATAAATAAATGGTTTACTCGATTTTCCTCAAAAACTAATCGAATTGTTTCCTCCTAAAATGTAAAATTTGACGTCCGAGAATGATAAAAAACTGTTGGTAAAAAATATGATTTTTAGGCTGTTTGTAAGCATGACATTTGGAGTACCTAACCCTTTTTCATATATCTTTAAAGGTGTTTTATGGGTTTATGAAGAAGTCTGTTGGATGGGACCATCCTTCACATTCCATCAAGGGGCCGAAATGGGGTTTGAGTTAGTTGGTGAAATTCCAACATCACCTGATCAGAGCAAATATTTATTCCTTTTTTCCCATCATATCTGATTCCTATCTAGCTAGTTTCATGCTCCTTTTTCTTCTGGCCCAATGAAGGTAGGTCTGAACCTACATTTTTGCTGTTACTGCAGATGGGTTGGTACGATTTGAATACATTATTTTTTCACTCAACCCAAGACTTATACACCTGAACGAATTAGGAAATAATTTAAACTAGCAGGTAAGCTAGTATACGAGTAAATGATTGAACTACTAAATATTTCCTACTTATTTACTATTATATTTTACTAATATACTAGTAAACTTAATTATTTGTTACTGATAATGAATCACTGTACCTACTTAAATATATTAGTTAGAAGCAGTTGTTCACTGAGGAGGCCACAGAACAGCAGTCCTGGGACATAGGTACCTACCTACATATCGCACTTAACCATCTGTTGTGGTGCGGGTCTGTTCTACCCCACCCGGACTATATCGATTCATCAATCATTCCGTTGTTATAACGGTATTTTTATTCAATAGTGTTGGAACAACTGGGCTGGAAAAGCTGTGTTTTGTGTGTGTGGGGGGGGATAAAGATTGAGAAGAATTTCTAAATTTCCCCAAACTTGATAGGCCTTCTTGCCAGAGGTGATTCCCTTCTTTAGTAAAGTTTACTGGGTGAAATCATTATTCAATTATAGTAGATGCTGAGCTTCGAAACTATTGTTTCCTCATGTCGATGGAAAATTTCACGTTCCTCGTTATCCAACTTAATAGTGGGAAGAACATTATTTCGCGTAAAGAACATCAATTACTGCAACTTAGAAAGTGTGGGAATATTCCAGTTAACCTGCGTATCTCTACCAAACGTGTAGGTCTGTTGTACCTCCAGCTTCATAGTATTGTAGCTCCTATGGGGGATCGTGTTCGTTTCTATTTAGAAGTCTCTCTTTCTGCTATTCCCTATTTCCTAAAATTTCGAAGGTTCCTGCTATTAAAAGTTGCTGAAAGTCAAAAGAAAATGAATAGGGTTCATAGTTACGATCCGGTTTTTATCATAATTTCGATGCCAATAAATAATAACAATGCCATTTCTTGAATTCCATTTACAATTTTTTGTTTTTTATTAGAATCTCTTTTCGTCACATTTACGGCTTCCTTACGATCTATAGAGTCGACTTTGCTCAAATTTGGAGGTTAGTGGTCGCCAAATGATTCACCGTGAATTTCATCAAGATCGGATCAGTGGCTCATAGCAATAGTCAATTCTAGATCGTATTGACGTTTCAGCTTACATAACCGTTCTTTTTGGTTGATTTTGTTAATGTATTTTGCTTTCGAATCTATCCCAGGTCGACTCTAATCTCCCTAGGCTTTGTTTTCATTCTCGTGAGGTGATAATTCATTTTTCCTCCAATATCAAAATTTCCATTCGACCTCTCTTCGACAGTTTTTTAATATAGTTTATTTGTATAGTTTTCCAACATTACAGGAGTAGCATAATATATTATTGAAAAAATTATATAAAAAAAGCTAAAGCTTTAAAGTTATGTATTTCGTATTTTTATTCTTTATTTTTGTAACTAAGCCGATATTCTTTTGCAATTACTGTATTCACAGTTACCTCTTCATTCTTCTTGAATTTTACCTAGGTACTTTATTTTATTTGGTATATTCGATGGTCTACCTATTCTCTATCATAGGTATATCATCAGTTTCCAAACGATTTCGATAGAAGTGAACAAGGATTATGCGGGTTGGGTCCTAGATGGTCCCCTATGAATCTCAGCCCTGTCGGATCAATAGAAGCCTCTGCGGATGCATAAAAACTTGAATTTCCGCAAGCACAGATTTCTCAGAGATCATCAAATTCCCTGATTCCGCTGATTTCTCAGAGATCATCAAATTCCCTGATTCCGCTGAAACCTTTTGTTCAAGTCATTTAATATCTACGACTAAAAACATTGGAATACCTACACTAATAGACTAATAGAATACCGTATATATTAGGGTAGGTGTTCTAGTGTCTTTACCTACGAGGAAGCTATGCGTTCCACATTCACTTGGCAGTCGTTCTTTCCGTTGATTTTAGTTTTTCCTAAGAAGATACGAAAGAAAGAAACAAACAAAACAACGCTTGCTTGACAATCGATTATAAAATTACAATCCAACAATCCAATTAACTATACCAAAAACTCTCCTCACCACGGTGTTCTTTCTTCATTGTAGGGAACCGCCGTAGGGAGAAAGCCAACAACATTTTATTATTTCGGTTGGTGATATCCGTACAACTTGTGTTATTGTTTCCTTCCAGAAATACACATGCTTCAGATCTGTATTATTTCCCTCTCAAGTCGTCACCTTCCTCATCTTGATTTCTGTTCCGTTCGTGATTTCATTTCAATGAATTCCATTTCATTTGGAATTCGGGATTTCTTTCATGTGTATTGTTGATTTTAGATGCTCAGTACGTGATTTCAACCTGGATACCTGTATATTTCCCTCCAGGACCACACCTCGAGTGCTTCATTTGTGCCGACCCTTCGATTGTTTTTCTGCTCCGATTCGTTCATTTCCTACTCTAGGAACTCGCTCCAGCACGCCATCCTACAGCCTCATTACGGTTCCCGCTAGAATTTCATCTGGTTGGGGGTCTTGAGACGTCTCCTCAAGAGTCGTTTTCGACCCGTTTAAGGACATTGCTAACTACCCTGCGAATTGTGTATTATTTAGAAGGAAACTGCTCCTTTCTTTATACGTACCGCTCGAACCGTTCTAAACGGTGACAGTTTCGATCGGATCAGAGGCAATTATGTACCTATTTCCTGTAAATGTCGATCGGCTATTTTGTCCTGAGGTTCGGTTTTTAGCGAATTAGTTGTCGTCTCCCTCTGAAAGACGTCCATCTTGTCAGATCATGGGTATAGGTTATCGCAAGTCATGACGATGATTGGTTCTCTTGTCTTTTGCTTTCAGAGCATTATTCTTGTTAGACATTTGGCGATGTTCTTGTAAGTTTAGTGTCGTCGTTATTGGCAATTTCTTCTCAATTGACGCTACTGAATCTCATTTTTCACTCATTTGTTACTTGTATGATGTTTTGTCGTGTCGTCCCTTTATAGACTGTTATTGAACAGTTCTATAATATACTTGCAGAATCGATTTGTAAGTCATACTAGATTTATAGTCTTTCATGAACTCAAATCAATTTTGCCATTCACTCCAATTACATTCATGACTTTATGCGTTATTTAGGTTGCACTATGGATACAATATTTTACTAGCTTTTCATCAGGGCATTGATAGGTAACTTTGAAAACTACCAAGAAAAATTATTTTTCTAGCCTAAAAATGTTCTAAAGTAGATAAACTTAGCTTTTATTAAGTAACACAGTAGGTATTTAAAGGTTAAATAGGTCTGCTTTTCATTGATATTAAAACAATAAATCTGGAAACCTTCCTCTGCGTTACAACGTGTTCTCAATATTGTTCTTTTCGCTTTATAACCCATTACCTACTTCTAATTCTTGTTCTCTTAAGAGACTTGAGTATGTAGTTTAAAATAAAATAAATAAATACTTTAAATATCTATTTATTTTAGTACCTACATAATTCTTAAGTATTATAATATTGTTTGCTATCTCAACCTTGACGTTGAAGTGATCTACTACATTACGTATTTTCCAATGAAATTCGTGTTCGTTAATTTACCTTTTGTAGTACTATAAAGATATCAAACAGTACCTACCGAATAATACCACTAGTATAGTAAGTAGAAAGCAGGGTTCTCCCGAATTCAATACATTCACTGTATTGAAGTTCGAACTACTCGTACCACCACATACAGTTCCCTATTATGTCGACCGATTAATTCATTTTATAGGTATTCAGGATTTCCTGTATCGATCTGGTTTTTTTTGTTCAAATTCTTCAAGAAATTACACACTGATCACAAATTCATACCTCCTGAACGATCTTTTCTGTTCCTCACAAAAACCAGGTTTTTTCGACGTTTTTTGAGTGTAAAACGCCTCTAAATAAACGTTGTAGAAAATTAAAATCTGCGTCGAATGAGACCAACCGATTCAATTTAACCAAAGTGTTGAATTTCAAAGTTAAGTGAATATAATAATTTCGTTTGGTGTCCATTATCTCCTATGATAGAAAAAGTTCTGCATAATATGGTCCACCGTTAACCTGACCCTGGGAAATGGTGGATAGTGAAATTAAACGTCCATAATAAGGGCAAAAAACGTCGAAAAAATCTCTTTTTTCGCTAACATGTTGTGGTTTATTCGGAATCAGCCGCAAATTTCTTATGACACCTCCCTCAAATTCTTTTGGTACGGTTTGGGACCATAATATGTACCGATGGTCACGGGTCACTGCACGTGTAGGCCCCTCGTAGGTGTTGGTTTCGTTTGAAGCGACCGAGGATGCAGTCTAACGAGGTGTTTCCTGTGTGTATTAGACGTGAGCCAGCCGACTATACGGCGGATATGCCGCCCGGACAGGCCATCTCATCATCTGATCGCCACTTCCAAAAGATTCGCTTTGCCATTTCCTGTTCATACGTTTCGTGATCTCGGGAATAAAACAATTATGTAATTCGATTCAACTTGCATGAATAGGTTCCCTTGCCCTGCGGTACAAATAGCCTAGGCAGCTCAGGTTTTTGGTTCCTAAAAAATTCGAACGAGCTGAAAATCGTTTTAATCGATGTTGTTCCACTCCAATATGAGGGATTATAACTGTGCGAAAGTTTTCTAGTTGGGCTTAACTTTTGGGGTGATAAAATAAAAACCTCGAAATTTTTGACCTTTTTGTGGTTTTTCGCTCATAACTCGTTAAGGAAGGATCCTATAGAAAAAAATTATTTACTAAATGGAAGAGCATTCGAATGACCTACTAAAGCATCAAAATCGGTTCACCTGGCCCTTCTCTCATGGAAGAGTACATCAAAATTTCATATATTACGTGTGATAGGAAATTTAATCAGCTTTCACATGGGGAACAAAATTTGAAATATGCCGAATAGTTTCCGAGCTACGGGCTGAAACTTGTCAAAAAACGTGGTTTTTCGTTGTCAGGGAGGTGCCTTTTTCATCTAGTTTTTGACACATTACTGCCATCTAGCGGTACGGCAGGCACTGTTCGGTGGGTCTCAATGTGGTTTCCTAATGTGAAATTAGATTCTGAACAACTTTCACTCCCTATGACTTTTGTTAATTGGAGTGACCGTTTAGAAGTTAAAGCTGTTGAAAGTGCCGGAAATGATTTTTTTGAAATAGTTGGACAAAATAGCCCTTTTTCAACAAGCGATTGCGGCTATACGGCTGAACTGATTTCGATGTTTCAGTAGGTCATTCGACTTACAATTTAATGCTCTTTCATTTAGTAAATGATTTCTGTCTGTAGGATGCTTCCTTATCGAGTTATAAGCGAAAACCCACAAAAAGGTAGAACATTTCGATGTTTTTAGCACCCCACAAGTTGAGCCTAACTAGAAAACTTCAAAGTTTCCTGAAGAAAACTTGCAAAGTTATAATCCCTCATATTGTAGTGGAACAACATCGATTAAAACAATTTCCAGCTTGTTCGGGTTTTTTTTCGGAAGCACGGCCTTTTAGCTAATTTTCGAAGAAAATGAAGCTATTAAATTTTAATAATGCAAATTTTTGAAAATTTGTCTTTATGGAAATCCGTTTCAGACCATTCTAAAACGATTCCTGAAATTTAACACACGTATATATGCCAGTCACTCCAGACGATATCTGCCCGTGGGATCGAGATTACACTTGTAAAAGATGTAAAGGTCAATTGAGTTTACATAATTATATTGATGTAAGTAGTACTTAGTTTACGTGTCAATATTTCTACAAAATCCCTGTTACAGCATTTTCTACTCAAATTCACATTTATACTAGTTGCAATTTCAATACGTTTGAAGATGTCGGTACCTTAAATTAATGGTATTAATTTTACATTCATGATATGACCTTGATTTGAATTTGTAGCCGTACAGAATCGGACAATTATGTTGAAACGGTTGGGCCGGCATTTTAAAGGTCCGAAACGTATTATTCGTAGGATCTGGGAAAAGGGATTGGAGGAGGCTGATTGTTGCATTTGTTGTTGTTGCTCCCAACCCAAAATGCCACAAAAGGAATTCTCCAGACTGTTTGAGAAGTGTAGCTCACCCGATACCTGAGCTCCGAAAAACGCTTTCGTCATTACCTGCGTGTTTTGGGCGGGAATCATGCTTGCCCTAGGAGGTTCCCAGAAGTTTGAGCCCCGGGGCCACCACGTCTCGTCCTGGGAACATCCTCCAGGTACCACCTCCGTCGGGATTTATCCGTCCAATGACTATCCCTCTGTCGAATGTCTTTCCTTATCCCTCTGGATCAATTCCTACGGGGTGTGGTGAGTGGCTAATCATGGTGTCAGCCCGGCACCCACGCTCTTACAGCTAAATCAGACGGTATTACCCACCTTTGATAGTCAGGAAATAGTCGAGTATTGGAATACTGTCATCATTTTTATTCGATTCAATCACAAAATTGGTGGCGTTTTCATAAACATCATGACTCGTCGATCAATGGGAATTCAGATAACTATATTGCTCATCCATATCTATGCTCCAGAGTACCTTCTGAACAGCATGTTGTACCTATCCTAAGCTGATCCATGATCATATTCCCGAAGTTAACATTTGTCTAGTTCACCCTGTGCAAAATTTAAGATTTATTTAATATTTTTTTAAGCTTGTGAAATGTGGGTTTAGAATTATTTGTTGGACTATTTTGATAGGGAATTCCGCTCTGATTCAGAACCCCTGTTTCCTTTTATAAAATGGCTAATGGCGTAATTTTCCAAGCAAAATAGTAATATTGAAGTTTTGGATTTTCAAGGAAATATACCTATGCTAGAATTAGCCGAGTTACATTTTGTCCTTGTTAAACATTTTGCTAAATTTTATGACACCATTTCCGAAGAAGTGTAGGTAAGTTTACTCATAGTTTGATTTAAAAAACTCTCTACCTTCACCCAGCTTACATTGATAAACTATTCAGAGTAAGTTTGTCACATAAACCCTAATTGAATCGGTGTGACAAAATACTTACATGGTACTTGACAATATTGTTGCAATTCTCTTTTTATGGTCAGTAAAAATGATTCAAGACTTGGTTTTATTGCTGCGTAGAAAAGGTTCAGGTAAAAGTGTGAAGTGGGTCGTCGAATAGATTTATTGGTTTCAAGCAAACGACCCTACACGTCAGACAGAAAAGCGGCTTTACGATTTGACACTCTTTTCAGTGCATAGGTATGTGACGAACTAACCTTGCCCACGTTTGGCTGTCAGGAGACCCCAGCTCAACTCGAATAAGTAGGCGAGGTAATGAATGGCCAAAAGCGGAATGATCGAACAAATTCTTATCCTCCCGTTGGAAGAGTCAGCTGACGTCGCGACGCTGGCAGACGGAAAATCCAACCTGAAATGGTCGTTTACTCTTCTTTACTTTTTACTTGGAGATCACATCAATCGGTGAACAACCTTTTCGCCGTAGGTAACAACTAACTACCACTCATAGATTTACTATACATCTTATCAGTGAAACTGCTGAGCTGAGCTGACAAATGTTAGTGAATACCTGCTAGGTATACAATGATACTTATTTCAAAAGTAATCATCATCATCGTTATAAAGCATCACCCGTCGTCGATATAGCATAATCGATTTTGCAGTTAGATAATTTTTTCATCAACTGACATTATTTGATTGCTGCTATTAAACCTTGGGACATTATTTGAAGAGGATTGAGAGAATTTTCTCCATCATCAAGTTTTATGGTGTGTTCTTATATATTATGTCCCAATCTTCCATTGGTAGTGTGGAAAAAATACAAGTCTACCATGGGTGGTACAGAACGATTTGTACGTGAGAACGAGAATGTGGATTATTAAAAAAGTACAATAATGATACCTAAGTAAAAATATAAGTTTAGATATCTAGAGACAGAAACTCAAATAGATAGTTCTTCTATAGTCGTACGAATTGGGTTTACAAATTGTATTATTTTATTCAAATCAAACTCTAAACTACAACACTTTTAAATTGTATGAAAACCAACAGTTGGTTCAAATCTCGATAATTTTTTCATAAAGAATCGTTGTCCGTATCTATAAAGGGCTCAAATTTTAGTTACTTATGTTAGGGAACTTTAAAATAGTCGGGAAGTAAACACAGTGAATCAGGAAATTTGCTCATTTTTGGTCATATTCAAAAGGCTACTTTAGCAGTGGAATAATCAATGCGTTTTCGAGTCCATCAAAGTTCTTTGGAATGGACACGCGTGTCAAATTTGTTCTGATGTTGGATAAATCCAACTGGATGTTGGATAAATCCTTGAATGGACTCGTTGAATAAGAATTTGTATGTCTGGGAACGACATTTATTTCTGACAGGCACAAATTCATGTGTAGCGACTTCAACGGTGGGTCAAACAGGATTGAGGGCGGGAACGACATCCAAATCAGCAGGTACGCCCTGATCCGGAAATCGAGCCGTAATGATTGACAATGGTGTTAACGGGAAAGTAACAAGGTGAGCACCTCGTAAGACGTGTAAGTAAAGTGAGTCACTCCTGCAGGACTCCTCGAAGGTTCCCCGTGACGCAATCCGATCGGCCATCTTGGATCGAGGGAAAGAATTCTGAATGAGGTGTAGTGGGCCTTGACTCCACGAAAGATGGTTTGGATGGGCTCAGCTGAGCCGGACAGCGCCCTTTCTTTGCCCTGCTCTGATCTACCCAAACCAGAGATCACAGAAGCTTACGCAGCTTGTCACAGAGATTATCCGAATCGAGGAGTCTTGGGTCGTGGTTGGATTCTGAAGGGCACCTCCTCTGATACACCGTTCAATCCAACTTGTTCTTACGATCAGAAATGGTTGTTGAAAATTCGAAATAGTGTATTGTGGAGTAGGGAAGTTTTCAAAATCCTAAAGGAAGATGAAACGGTCCAGACAGTCCGACCTGCTCGATTTTGGACACAACCAAACCCCTCCATTTACCATACTGTTGTTATACGACTCTATGATACTACAGAATCATATCATATAACAGAAGCTCCTAAACGTTTCTAGACTGCTTCCGCTCATTCCCCAAATCTTGGTCTTGTCAATAGGTCAGTGAGATTTTGTGGTGGTCAACCCTCGATATTTCTCAGTGGAAACATCTGGTTCGGAGCCTCCCTTATTCGTATGGATACTCCCTAAAAAGAGCAGAAAACGATATTTTTCACTTACGAATGATTATTATGAATCGGTCTTAGGTAGTAGAATTCAAAAGCCATCCGTCCGTCGTTCTTCGACTTTGCTTAGTTACCATGGACCGAACTGAATGAAATTTGACATTTTCAAAACGCCCTAGCTTAATATGATTATTTTTTGTTGCTATATAATCAAGTTTCTGAGTTCTAGAATCGAATGAGGGGTCAAGTGTTGAACAGGGAATACAAACGAAAACACGACTGTGAATCGCAAATTGATTTTGACTGCCGGAAGTACGAGAATCCTACTCGTACCACATCAAACTGAGAGTATCTGAAAAATTGAGCACCCTGATCAGCTGAGTCAAATATTAATCTCCCAGATCGTCGGAATTGAAAATGCAACTCCCTGATCAGCCGAGTCAATAAATTGAGCTCCTAAATCAGCTGAGTCGAAAATTGGGCTCACAGATCTGATTGTGATTTTTGTGACAACAGAAGAAGAACGGCTACAGCAGAAGGTTTATCTTTGTCGTCAGTCAGTTCCTATGGAGATTGACCCTACTCCTAATCCTAATTGACATAAAGTTACCTCAATTAACATAATAAACATAAGACCTTAACGGACCGTTGAGTAATAATCTGCAGCGATAAAAAGTTTAAAGCCCAGGGCAGACCAAAATGGCTCAAGCAAGGTTCAGCAGGTGGATTTCCACCAAACATGCATTGTTCGCGAACATTTCAAACCATTTGCGAACGTGCAGGGAGTTCGCCGTTCACACCTCTTATTAATTTAATTTTCCCTTAATTTTCTGAAACTACGCGGTTTCTCAGTTCCTAATGGACCTATTTCCCTCAAATTCCGAAGATAGTTGGGGCTGATTCCAAGAATTTAATTTGGTCAGAATTGGATCGGTAATATGTAGCTACTGCTAATGCGCAACCTTAAAATCTATTGTCATGGGCATTACTCCGGAACTATTCTATAAATCTCGGTGAACTTTTCGCTAATTCATTCTATACCGATGTCCATGTTACAAAAATGAGGAAGCTTTATTGACCACTCAACTTATCAGACTTCTTTTTTATTCTTCAACTAGCCTGTCACTTACCTACATAGCTACATTTTAGTCATTTTTTTCAAACAAAATTGTTAGGATCTGGGATCCTGGCCGCAACCTAGTAAAAATAAAGTATTTCAATGAAATTCAAAGTACAAAAGCTAACATTCTCGACGTAAGGCATTTTTCATTCATGACATAGGTACGGCTTGAATGTGTCAGATTACTGAGAATAAGAAAATTCGGTATGAGGAATGGTGAAAGAATCTTGGATAGCAATATGACTTTATAAAGTATAAAGTACTTGGAACGAAAATAAAGTAGGATACTTTGAATTAAAACAACTCTAATCCTAACCCATCTTTACTCGTAGGTAATTTACGCGCACTGTGCTCGAGATGGGAAAATGAAGGTTTATTGGGAGGTACTTCGATGCCTCGGGGATTCAAATGACACAAAATGACACCCTGCGTTCATGGCTTCACAAATCATTTCCAAGATACAACACGTGGCGTAAGTGTGGCTATTCCAAGAGTTTTTCCCTTTACCCGAGGTCTGAAGGCTGCGGCAACAACGGCTGAGCAGAGCGCAGGAGTAGGAGAGCAGGTGGTCGCTCTGGTCATTGTTGTGCCCCTCAACCCTCAGCCAAGCCAACCCCCTTCCGATGTTGAGCCGCACGCATCCGCACCCTCCTCGATCCGGCCTTTTACAACCCCCGACATCCCCCCCTTCCGAGGGTGGCTTTTTTGTTGCGAGCCAGGGAGATTCATCAAGTGATATTCACCCTCAGACTCGCATATGCCACCTCGCTTGCAACACAGTAACGATTCATTTGGAGTTAATCCCCGCGACAGCAACCCTTCCATTCTCATTCATCGTTTTAAAATTTAAAAGGCTGTTCAAATTCCGTCGTGAAAATACAAATTCGGAAAAATAGTCTAAATTTCGAACGACGACGTCCTATTGAATGGAGAAAGTGCATGATAATTTTGTATTTTGTAATATGACACATCTTAGTGAGGGATTTCCAAAAAGGCGCTGTATGAGGTGTATTCGATGATTGAAACTAACCGAAAATGGGTTTTGTAATGGGGAATTCCGGTGTGTCGGAATTTCGCATTTTCGACTTCAAATTCGGATTCAGAACCTTCGGAACCCCTAGATCTGATTTTCAGCTCAAAATGTTCATCAGGTTGGCTGTAAAACGGGTGGGAACATCACGCGTGACTTCAAGGTGCTTTACGAGGAAGGAATGTCAAAGCTCGAATACGTGGAAAAAGAATACATAATGTTCAAGTAGAATTTTTGTAAATTTCAATGTTTTTCAATAAAAACTCGATTTAAAAAAACGGAACTTATTTTCCCTTCAATTTCAGAATACCACTGTATCAACTGAAATGTTCGTTCTTCAACATCAATCGAGCGGAGATCAATATTATAAAGCGCTTAACAAAATATTTCTAGTAAACCGTATGACTCCCCACGATTGCCATGGGGTTCTATTCATTTTCTGACAGAACTTTGTTTTTTAAATTAATAAATTGGAAAAGTAGCCAAATTATATCACTGACTTAAATATAATTATGTTAATTGAGATGTGGTCCTCCTCCCGACCTCCTATGGATAAATTATGTAAAAGTATGTAAATTAACTGGGGCGGGGCTACTCAGTCATTACCTTCCTCGCCCATCAAATCTTTTCACTCATTTTGGTTAGTTTATTCTCATCATAGGAGCCTCGAGAGCTTATTTTTTGGTGGATCATTCTTGAAACCAAGCCTCGAAATCGATTAATTTACTGTTTTTTTAATTGACTCGTCTTTTGTCTCAATCAAGAAGAAAGTTTACCATAACCATTTTAAAGAGTTTCTCGGACCAGAACATCGGGGGGAGTGAAAATATTGAAACTGAAATTGCCCGAAACCATCCGAAATAACTTGAAAATTGGCAGTGGTTATGATTTATCTAGTTGATATCAAAATCGTTCGATAGCCAGAACAATTTATTCTTATTTCAAATGATATTTATTTTACTATTTGGTATTTTTAATCATTATCATACAATATTTATAAACAAGTAAATTGAAATTCTTTCGATACATATTATGCGTGTTTACCTACTAAATAACTGTCTTTTGTTTCAGGATTTGTCTCGTGTTCCCCCAATCCTTGCAAGAATGGGGGAGCATGTTTATCGCCTCAACGCGGCGAGTCCTATTGCAAGTGAGTGCCCTTTCTTAGACCATTTTATAGGTGAAACTTGTACTACTAGGATGTTCTGTACGAGTTCGGGGTATATGTTCGGACTTATATAAAAGTAGTTTCTCCAGGTAAATCACCGTTTAGGCTGGATAAATCATTTTCCCCCGTGAAGTGAGCCTCGTCGGGCCGTTGCTTTAGGAGTAAAATACCTTCTATTGTTGCTAAGACTCACGACGCCCGATTGTTTTCCAACACTTCGTAAATCAAGGCGGTCACAATCCTTTCAACTATCGAATAGGTGTTACCAAATAATAGTATTCACACTGCTCAATACCTTCTTGTTGTTTGCCCTGAATCTAGTATCTTGTATATTCCATCTAATCTCTCACTGTAGTATCGAACTATTTCAACAAGTTCAAACTATCACTTTGTAACATTGCACCTAACGTTTCGTCATCTAACTGTAGGCCATCAACCTAGGAAGTTGAATTAATTCAAAAGGGTTTTATCAAACCATGATAATGTAGT
The DNA here is from genome assembly GCA_030264115.1 of Lygus lineolaris. NCBI lineage: Eukaryota > Metazoa > Arthropoda > Insecta > Hemiptera > Miridae > Lygus > Lygus lineolaris. Next base: position 23,138,833 of record JAEMON010000004.1, read on the forward strand.
TTGAGATGGCTGCCCCACCTGACCACCCCTAGCTCATAACCCAAAAAATGTGTTCAGAGCATGTTATTATTTTTGAAGAGCCTAAAACTACGCTTAAGACATCAGTTCTTGGATAAAACACTTAAATTGAGAGGAATTTGTTTTAATAGCCGGGCTGATCGAGGTGAGAAGCTAGAAGTAAGTCGTCACGAAGGTCTCGATTCGTGTTTCATCTCGAATGACTCTTGGGTTATGAATAAGTTGTAGATGATACCTTGAAAGTTAATACCTGCCGGTACGAGTTCACGTGACAAGCTGCCCTTGAACACCTGGTCACTTTTCTTGGCGATGTCTGATGAACGAAACCAGGAAGTCTGTGGGACGCATTGAAACGAGTTCGCGTCGTGGAAAATTGCTAGTAACTTTGCAACTAACGACGAGAGTAAAATGAGTATATAATTTAAATAAAAGTAAAGTAGAACTTGGCGACTAACTCATTTATGTATGATTATGTACCTACCTAATTGCATAGGAATTCAATGACTCTCAGGATTTGGTCATCCAACGCCTGCTTGGTCTCAATAATATTTTAAAACTCCAAACCTATCAGAAAAATACTGAAAAGCAATCTCAGTGAAATTCTTGTGAAGTAAGTCGTCTTGGTATCATATTTTGAGCTATTATAGATGTTATCACCGATTGTAACCTTTCCGCGATCCATTCTAACAAACCGCACAAAGTAAATTGAGACTCACCGCCCGAGTGAAACCAACAGTATTTTCGCGTTATAATTCATAGCAGTCAGTTTCGTAATGCGGGTTCTGGCCGAGAAAACCAATCGGAACCTCGTGAACGGCTATAAAATGGACACATTAAGGCGCCGCTCACGCCTTCCACTTCCCAAATTAATTATTGGAGAGTCGAATCCTCATTTCACCCCACCTAACTTTCCTGATCGAATTCTTCGCAAAGTCGGATTTCAAAGTCATAAATCCCCGCGAGCAACTGCTGTTTCTCGGGTGCTTTCACTTCTTTTTCGAAAATTTATTTACCCCTCAATTATTTAATGAAGACCCTACTGGGTGAGGTCGACTGGGGCGATTTTTGCAAAGAAGCAGAGAAATTGAATCAACGAACTTTGAGGAAAGCTGCACAGATTTATGAAAATATAGCCCGTTCTGTGTCTGGTTCGGCGAAGCCTCTCTCCTAATGACCCTCTATAGGGTTTCTCAACGTCATCTTATAGAAAAGAATGTGAATCTAGATCGGAAAGCCGCGCATCCTTGCTCAACCCGCTGAATTTTCCCTAAGCTACGTGAATAGGTATAATGAAGGTTCATCTGAGCATAAAAGTGGGGAAATCAATCAATTTATGTTGCTTAGCCAAGTGCAAATGATTTGGAGCTGAAATTACGGTTCCTAGGTGATATTTTATAGCAGCCTAAAGCCGGGATTACACTTGCGGTGTTGGGCCCAACACCGAATATTCGGTCATGCTCGCCCGAATATTCGCCAATGCTCGGAGTTTGCCGAATACCCAACACACTTGCAACACACTTGCGGTGTTGGCTCTCAACCCTAGTACACTCTACTAGTACTCTACCTATACTCAACCTAGTACTCTACACTAATTGGCCAATGCTCGCCGCCTTTGACTCGGGACAAAAAACCGCCTTTTGAGCGAGCATCCCCGAGCACTAATATTCGCGAACATTCGGGCATTTGTCCCGCGGTTACACTTGCGGGACGAGTATTCGCGAATATTCGGAGTTGGGCCCAACACCGCAAGTGTAACCGCGGCTTTAGGGGAAACCCAGATGGTTTCTATTCTTGTTTGAAAAAACAAAACTTGGAATTGGACTCATATCTGAACCAAACCTCTAAAAAATCCAATAAGTTATTTTCCCCAATTCTCGCAGGAGCTGTTGATGTACGAAAGTGGAAGCCTAATGATGTATCGGTTCTGTATCTAACGATGGAACCAGTTCTCAAGTTGCGATTTTTTACTCCAAAGCAAAGGGCGCTGAGTGTTCCATTGAAGCCATGAGGAAATATTCTGAGAAAATTGATAGCATGAACAATGAACATTGACTCTCATAATGTCTTCAGTGCATATCCCTTAAGTTGGCCTTGAGGATAGTGATGTTTTTTTCTGTGAAGTAACATTTTCTTGAGCATTGTTGATACGCATTGATAACGTCATAGATAAGCGACTGTACTCATTCAATGAAGGAGAATGGGCAATGTCCATTGTGAAAAAGAGATTACGGATCTTCCACATCGGAGGCGTGCCTGGCCTATTCCTGGTAGAGGTTCTGGAAAACTTCTGAAAGGCAATGTTTTCAGGTACCAGACGTCTGGCATTGCTGAGACCTTGAAAGATAGGATTTGGGTCCCAAGACCATGACTTATGTATGTCAATGATCGCCATGTATGTACAGTTTATAGAGTTCTGTGCCTTTTGACCAAAATCTTGTTGTAGTGGTTTGTCTGAGCTCGCCTTTGCTGTGGATAAAGGGCAAACCGTGCTCTTGGATAATAAAGTTCATGCTGTCAGCAAGAGGACACGTCACTGGGATTGATGTAACAACAAGCTTTCCGATTCTCGTTGGGAAAACGAGATCTATCGTAGAGCACGAGGCTCATCACGCACAACACTACGACCACAACATCCGCCCCTTTACATGGCAATGAAAGGGCTGATTGAGCCGTGCTTCCGCCAACAAAAAACGTCAATAGATTAACCTACGTTCGGTACCTTCCAATACTAGGTGGGCAGGAACGCGGAAAAATCTGGCGCTGCTCTGGTTGGATAGAGCTTGTACGATCCATTGAACACTGAGAGCGAAACAATGTGATTGTACATATTTTATACCAAACCTATCCAATGCTATGTTGTTCCTTCAACCGATGCTTACCTTGAACTAACAATATTTATATTGTTATATTATGAACACTTAAAATTACGAAAGAAGTATAAGAGAGTGTATTTTTTCGTTTAGGTGTATCATCCTTTTATGCAACTTGTATAACAACCGAGAATATACAAACATCCACATAACAATAATTTCTATCACAAAACTAGAATCAAAACAGACCTGTTGGACCATCTAGCAGTATCCACGAAGCAGTACATGGAATCTCAATATCCTCAATGGGCTCTGCGCATGGAATTTTCACTTTTTCAAATGAATGGCCTCAGTGAGAGCTTTCCACAACGGTGCAACATGAGGGGTGTCTGATGACCAAAAATGGGTCTCGTATTTAGAAGTTGTTACGTCATCCCACCTCAGCTCAGCTCCCTGAAGTTACTACATCCCTAGCATTCTATCCATCCGTTTTGTGGCCAAACTTGGCGGAATTCTGAATGTCGAGCTGAAATTTGGCAAACATGGGTTTCTGAGCGTGCCAAATCTGAATTTGAGGAAAGGCAGGTGATCTATTAGTTGAAAAGATCACCAGGTCGCTGATCATGTGGTTCACCGTTCGAAATCGTACTCTGGATGGACTCAGATAGTCCTCCAATTCAACTTTTACTTTTCTAACCACCGGACAGATTAAAGAAAAGCATGTTGAACGAAATTATGTATAACAAACTGACGTCCTTTTGTGAGTGTGCATTTTGTAGTCACATTACTTTCTGTTATGCTTTTCTAGGAAACACTCATCTTGTTTTCCAGTTGACAACCAACAACCGAGCACAATGACAATCTACAATGTTATCTCGTTAGCATTCACACGAGGCTTCAACATCCACGCTCCACCACAAATTATCTTATCGCGAACCGAACTCAGTACAAGAATGTCTACTTCGAACTTCATTTCAGGACCACGACTATGAACTATCCTCGGAATGTTTTTTCCTCCTCAATCGATAACATCATCAATGTGGGTACTTCCAAAGTGGCAAACACAGAAGTTGAACAAACATATACCACGTACTGCAGATTTTATTTTGGTGCAACGTTGAAAAATCTCTATTGATTTAATATTATTAAGTGTCAATTCATGAGCGGAGAAATACATAGAAGTGCTTTGTTGAGTGATTTCTTCAACAAGGGTGAAATTGTTCGATTGAACAATGATGGTCGATTGACCAGCAAGAGTGCTCATCATGCTGGTCAAACAGCATTTAGAACTGATACGATCGGGCCTCATAGCGAAGTCTCCGTCAAGCCTTGTAATTTAGCATGAAATATCCTCCTATCATATTCAATTTTTTGACGTAGACTACATAAAGTTGAAAGACAATTCAATTCCTTGAATCAAAAGGAATGATGACTACTTCTGTGGCCATTATGATGTAGCTTTTGAAATAATTGAAGAGAACCAAGTGCCCTCCCTTGGTAATGTAGTAGTAGTAGTTTCTTATAGAATCTAGGGCTGATTCCTTATTCTACTCGCTTTTCAAAGAATATTCAGATGCGTTTCATCCAGGACCCGTTGCATCATCGTTTGGTGATACTTTGAGGAATGATGATTTATGTAATAAATAGTATGATATGTGTAAAAAGTATATACTTTTCCATGTGTGCTTTCTCTGCCTCATCCAAGTTGCCCTATCATGGGGGAAGCGTTTCTTAGGCTCAGCGCTGCGTCCTAGCGGTGATCCCCGCCTTGAAGATTGTCCGAGCTTTTGAAAGAAAAATCTTCACGGTCTCCCGGAGACCGTAAATAAAGGGGACGCGGTCTCCCCGCGACCCTCCTCATCGCCTGGACGAAGAAAAAGGGATTACCCCCGTGCCTAAGTTAAACAAACTAGATACACGGTGCCCATCGTGTGAACGAGCAGCTACAATAGAGGTCCGATCCTTTCTTGAAGAAAGAGCCTTTCCCATATCCGATGTGTCCCATGTCAGGAGAGGAGAGATGCCTGGAGGCATGCAAATGGGCGTGATCCAACCCCCATCATCCCGGTCTTCCCGTTTCCCCTCTCCTGCTAATGGAAACTCTGATTGGAGGGCTCCCTCTGACTCTTCTGTGGAGAATCGGAAATTGCTTCAGACGCCTCCACTGTTCCTTGCACGTATTTGCATCGCTGAGAACACCCCCAACCTTTTCCAGAGACAAATGATTTCTTGGATTTCCTGCCGTTTTTCCATTACCTCCTAATATCGAACTGTTCGACTTTCCAATCGTTAATATCACGAGATTAATCTCTAACCGTGATTCGATCAATTTTCCCCATCGTGTTTTGGATCAGCTAGATTTCCTCTTCCTTCGTGGAAGGCTTCAAATGGATGTTTAGCAACCCCATTCTCCATTATTTATGGTTGAATGTCTCCTTGAAGTTTAGCCTACCCGTATAGAAACTGGAATTGTTGGAACCGAAAAATGATGCTCAGAATCAGCAGGAATCAATGCCATGCATGTACCACAACATATCATCAAAGCTGTTTGTATCGGATACGCCTGGTGGAAATAGTGAACACAAAATACTCGGTAATTATAAAACCATGTGGTTGCCTTGGTGGTCGATGAGACGATTTTCGATTGATCTAACTTTGGTAGCCAATCATCCGAACCTTGTTTGGACCACCATTGTGCTTGAATAGCTAGTTTTCATAATATACATGTAATATTTGGCTGACTTGAATTCTTCACTGCAAGCTATTTACCTACTCAGTCCCTCAAAAGCTATAGCTACTTGACGTACACTTTAAAATTAGAGCTCACATTGATCAAATCAGGACATGCTATCTGGACTGCTGATCAGAATGAACTATTGTTTAGGATTTGTTAGTGGTTTTGCTAGGAGACTAATCATAATAGTTACCGATTGTTGAATGAATAAGTATTTTAGTTACTTGAATCAAAAGTACAGCCAAAACAGTGTAGTTATGTATAATGTAGTGTTAGCTGTCACAGAATATGGTAATTTACCTTTCAGTACTTACTAACTAACTCGATTTGAAGGAACCTACCCATTGTAATGGTCCAATTTGCATTTACGTGACTCTACCACCTGATGGATTCTTGTTTTGTCAACCAAATTGACACAATATGAATTTAAATTTTGTTGTTTGTCGTTTCCCAAACTTCCGGTGTCAAATTGAACTTCGATGTCCTCACATTCATCTCGCAGAACATTTTTTGAATTGGTAGTTTTTTTATGGTCTTCCACGGGACATCATCAGTGATGAGATGAACGCTTTGATGAATGGACGTAAACAACGTAGTGAAATGCTGGTTCATTCATGATTTTTGATGTCCATCTTCATTACGTTGATTTCCCACCAGCCAGGACGGTGTCGGCTCGCTATTGTGAGGAAATGCAATAAATAATTTATCAAGAAAGAGAAGCTCGCAATGCCTGGAGAACTGGCCCCATTCTCACAGCCGCTGGAGCCCAGAGCGCCATCACCACTTTGGTTTAATTACACCAGTTTAGGATCTTCTACTTCATCAACGATTAAGTGAAACTTGTTTTATCTAGATTGGAAATTCTTTCATTTCTTGTCGAAAAGAAACCGTTTCAATGATCTAATCCGGAGAATGATGGCAGATCTTCATCGCGTGAACCAATCGGTTCTGTATGAAAAACGTGAATATTCATGATTTCAATGGCGGGTGGACGTGTTGGTTCATTAGGTAATGATTTTTTTCTGTACCAGTAAAACGAAAAGGTTGCGTATAGCAATTCAAAGTAATCTAATTGTGAATCGTGAGCTATGGCGATTCTTGTTAAGAAAAAAAAAGGCTTCTTTGTACGAGTTGACCTACACGGGCATGCTTTTTGTACGCTGGAAGCTACTCTGTTTTCTTATAGTACCTAAATTCAAACTACTAACCTATAATATATAGTTAAAATGCTTGATTCACTAATCAATTTTCGAAAATTTGCGGTTTTATTAGATAGCAATTTACTACTAAAAGACAAGGAGAAGTACAATACCCTTGTAATGAAGGTTGACGTTTTTGAAAATTTGTGCTTTTATTAGATAGCAATTTACTACTTAAAGTCAAGAAGAAGTACAACACTCGTGTAATGAAGGTTGACGTTGATTCTTCGGTGGTATGCTTGCATCGTGCTTTTGTCTTCTGTCTCTCCAGAAGAACGCAAAATTGCACAAGATATTGTACGTAAGTTGACTTTCTGTCTATAAACCACTTGGAAGACATGAAGACACCAGTTGATGGAAGCGGGGCCGATGAGGGGGGGATCTATCTTGATCACGAGCGACGTTACACAAGAGATGGAGTGATGTCATTAGGCAAGAACTAAGCCCTTAGCGGACGACGGGACGTGAGGAGATTAGTATAGACGTCGGAGTGGCATGCAAGACAGGTTTTTAGGCGTTCAACATACATGAAGGCCCTTCCGTGAGAAATAGTCCTACCTGGACCCCGTCAAACATCACTGGATTCAATGAGGTTATTTTTACACGTTTATCCAAAGACGGAAGGTTTCGCAGTCAGAAGCGAAGTAGCAGTACTTATCTCTAGAACTGGTTCTGTTTAACGAACTAAACAACATTATAATACATCCTTCCATATAAAAAGCAACACGATTAGGATGGAATGTTACCTAGGTCGAATGATTGACATTGACATTCAAACGCTAATATAGATAGTTGTTGGGATCGGTCAATAGTAACTTTATAATCACGTAGAACAAGATATGGCTAACATCGACGATAAAAAATAATTATAATTTATAAATAATGGATAAATTATAATTTAGGTATTTCAAACCGAACAACTATCTTCATCAACTATGAACATCCCGATATTTCGAAAATCAACAGTCAATCAACATAGCATCATCTAGTATGGTGACAAATTGACCAGAGCAAATTACAAGATAAGTAAACTATAGAGCTCTCAGTAAATTTAATTACATAAAACGTATTCACTTCGGGTATCATTGTTCAATGAAATTGAACCATTCACTGTGTACGGTCGGCAGCAGAAAACCAGTCGGTAGTAAGGTGATAGTAATTGACAATAGTAGGGTTTCGGCCCAGGTTGACGTGATGAACTGTAGGGCCTAAATTGACACGATTTGGTTGGTTTCCGGGACAGTCTGCACCCATCATCAGGGTCGTCTGAGGCCTCATGTTTCCGTTTTTGAACTTATTAGGAAAACTGAAATATTTGTATAATGAAATACAATTGATTTCCCCATTTTTGACATTCCTGACACGAATCCGTCGAAGAAAAAAAAAAGTCAAAATTTCTACTCCTTCAGGTTATCTATTTTAGATGTATGAATAATCGGCCTATCCGATTTCATAACTACATGATTCTATGGTCAAAATTCGCTGAAATGCTTGTGCTAGTTCGGGGGTAAGGCATTTGTTGGTCGCTTATGAATTTCCTAGCAATAGGATCAGTAGTAGAGACTGCGCATGCGCAAACGGAAAACACTGTTCAACCGTCCAAATTTGCACAAATTTTTATGTTTAAGTGGATTTCTCAATCAGCCCAGCCATACTGCAGTGGGTTGCTATCCTCATGTTATATCAGCACGTTTAAAATTGTATTGTCATACACTGTTGTGAGTTTCACAAATTAAAATATATTTTTCGAATATTCACTGTTGGTTTTGGTTGGATTTGTCCTCATGTAAAATATGTTCTGTTAATTCGGTGTACATTACTAACTCAATAGTTTTTAAATTTCAACCCGGGTCGAATCCCGAATCATCGAAAAACGAATGTAAAATGAAATGTGCTCAATAGTGGAGAATATCGAATGTGGGAACCAGGCTTACAGTGTGGTCGATTAAAATATCCGATAAGGTCGATTCAGGCCTTCTTTTCTCTGGATGCATAACTAATGCACCAATGAGCACCATATTGGATCGGAGCACAGAAAGTACGGAAGGTGTGTAATTACTTCGCTCTGCCTCCCCTCAGAAACCGTCTAAAGAAGCCAAGAAGGGTGAGAATGCTCAACGTGCCCCCGATTCGGGCGGTGAGACTCGTTTCTTCTTCAGGACGGAGTTCGGGACGTCCCAGCAGTCCGTCGCACAAAGACTGTGGAGCCTCTCATTACGGATTCGTTCCGAAGTGGGTCCTATGCAGATCGAGCGGGGGAGGACGAAGGACTTCTTTGTCGAACCTAATCTAATAAGACGCCGGTTTCCTATTCACCAGCCGCCTCTCGTCCGGGCTCTGCGGGAGAGCTGAAAAACGAACTCGGCGACTGAAAAAACAGTCGGTCTCCGCCCCCGAACTAAGAACCGCGTTGGATACGCCAACACCGCCCGGTCGCCATCCTAGTGGTCGGCCGTTTACAAACAGACCAATCACAGTCTGTTCCAACCGCTGCACAATGGTTAAAACCGAAGAAACCTGACCAGAACCCAAAAATTCGAAACAGGGTTTTATCATGCTTGGGCAGGGTGGCCGCTAGTAAGGAAAATTCAGAGAATTCTTACTGATTCATAGCATAGGACTTAGGTTCATACAGTAGATAGCAACAAAATTCCCAAAGTCTAACAGCATGTTTTCCTTTATATCAGGGACATTGTGGGATCGATTCAGGGTGGTAGTTATTTTTCGCTTGCCATATTTCATTAACCACTCAGCACAAGTACCGATTTGCGAAACTGGTTCTATGTATAAACCTCTTAGCAAACTAACCACGATGAACAAACATCACACGGCCGACCAAACTACCCATATCATAACTAGACAGACGCACTACAATCGTCAACAAGGACATGGATATATAAATGCATTGAAATTCCTTATAAAAAGTGTGAAAATCCCTACTGCCATTACTGCCAGGGAAATCAAGTCCACAACGTAGCACACCTGTTCATCGAATTCATCAGGAAACCGCCCCTACCATATGAACCCAATCCTTGAATTAGATGTATGTAGAAACAGGACCAAACAAAAATGTTCCATTCATGCAGCATGAGTTGATGAGCGAATTTTCAAAGAATAATTTTAACCTATTTGGTGGGTGATTCTTTTAGGAAATTTGACACCAATACCATTTATGTTCCTATGTTTAGGATGGTAATTTACACCAAAAACCTCAAAAAACTCGTTTTTTTAAAGCGATTTTTGACTCTAAATTTTCAAAATTTTACCCCTTGGAGTACTCCAAAACTTTTGGCCAACGAACTCATCCTTCCTTTTGATATTATTGACCTTTTTAATTTTTTTGGGATTTGTCATCTCGATCCCAGGGCCCAAAGTGTTTTAGAATAGTCTGAAACGGATTTCCATGAAGAAAATTTTCAAACATTTGCATTACTAAAATTTTGGAGCCATTGCAATAGCTTCATTTACTTCGAAAATTCGCTAAAATATAGTCATATAGTGCAACAGAAAGGGGATAACTGACCTACAATATTTATTTGAACTACAATATGTATTTAAGTAGAGGTAGTACTTGTTCTTTTGCTTCCT
>JAEMON010000004.1:23162450-23174411 GCA_030264115.1 Lygus lineolaris
GCACAATCCGCTTAAGCCCTCCCGTGGGTATGCGCCCCTGACTGCATGTGGTTAAGGGAGCTACATATATTGATATTCGTGTGTTTTCGTGTGGTAAGATGGTCGACTTTACAGCAGGTTTCGTGTAAATGCTTTATTTCAGCTACTTTTAGCCCAGTTAGCTCAAGACCTACCTAGTAGAGTACATTTTGGCGATGTCTGATGGTGCAGGTTGCTTACACTTTGCTCGCCGACAGCACATCGCGATTGAACCCTCCCTGTGTTTGTGTACCCTCAGATCTTCAATGAGCACAATACCTCAGCTCTGTGCTCAGTGATTAGAGGCACCCCCAAACCCCTTGACAAGGGGGTAACAGCTTTGAAAAGCGGACACAAAAGACCTCAGAGAGGAGGTTGTCCCCCTTCCCAACACAATGGCCGAGAGGCAGATGTACGGCTTGATTGATGTGAGATATTGAATTGCTCCGCTGTTGTCTTGAATAATCGATTCTGGACACGGATTCCGGCTGTAGCCTTAATTTTCTCGATTCATAGCCAATGTGATGTGAAAATATGAAAAAAGGAGGCATCAATGAAACTTCCAAGGGTCAAAAATATATTTTTCAGTCCAAAAAGAGTGGGAATAAATTTATAAGGTGGGGAAATATTCCCGATAAATTGCTTCCCGCCCGGGAATATTCCCGGTGCCCATCACTGGTGAGAATCCATTTTGGCTTTTGGCGGTAGTACTGTCTTGATGGAATATTCCTTCCCAAGGGTCTTTCGAGAAGAAAAAGGACCAAAGGACTTCAAAGTTGTAGTACCTACCTATACTGTGCTTCCAGAAGGGCAGTACCTAAAGGTACTACATAACAATATTACGAGTATTTATACTCTGTGGAATTATTAAAGGTTGTGGTGTATGTAGCTTCTGCCACCCGTCGTGGAAGCTGCATCTTACTGCGCATTATTGGTGGATTTGTGGGAATTATTCTTCTGCGTTACTGTTCCTCATAGGGCGAGGACCCCTCACCATTCCTTTGGGATTGACACACCTTTAATACGCATAACTAAATGTACGTATTAAAGAGGTAGCGGGGTCATAACCGAAGTGAAAGGTTGAGCCTGAAGACGGCTAATGAATTGGTCTTAGTTACGCAAAACCTCTCCAGAAGGGGGCATACAAAGGGCATTTTCGAGGTCTCGACACTTCATTTAAGACGCTTCAAGAGACAAGAGAACGTCCATCAGATTCTGGGTGTGCACGAGGATCGTTTGTCATACACGCCCAAATAAGCCCGTCGACCACACAGGAGATGATATGTATGCGACCTTAGCTATCTTGTGACAACCGCAGCTTCGATCATTCATTTTGTTTCAAACTTACAAATCGTGAGAAAACAATAATGCTAACGACGTGTGCGTGACATCATTGCGGCGTGTATGTTATTTCGGGTTGGTAGTAACCCACCTGGCTAAACGTTGAATGGAAATCCCGGACGAAACAGAACAGAACATACTTAGTTGAGCTGTAAAGAATACTGCCTCACTCACAATGACAAGACATTTGTAGAGATGATTTCCTCGCAGTGAAAAACAGCACTTGATTTGAAAATCTAACTCTGGTTCCCAACCCTGGGATAATTTTGAACCGTAAGATACTACTGTAATGCTACTGCATTAACCTTGCCATATTATGAGAATACGATACATTAGGCTTTGATGGTTGATTTGTTTACCTACGAGTATGTTACCCAAAAAAATGCAGACTCCACTCTGCGCGAGAGACGTGGAAAGTCGACAAACAAATCGAAACTTCAACATTACAAAGTACAAATTGTATTTTTAAGACGAAAATGAAGAAAAATGAAGAAATCAATCAGGAAGCATTATTCGTCGTTGGTTTGTTCTTTGTACGAAGCTGATATCGCTCGAAGATTTTATTCTTTTCATTTATTTTATACTTTAAGATTTATTATACTTTTTACACCTCACATTTATGTACAGTACAACCTACAATAAATTCGTAACGCAACTCTTGTGTCACCTTTGTACTTCTAACCTCCTTATGTTAGTCTGTCGACTACAAAATGCATTCTTCGTTGGACTGTTAACCAAAATAATGTAACGAATCTACTAATTTCAGTAACACCACGGAAGCCCTAGCGTTGTGGATTACGACAAACGACTACCTACGTCGTAACCCACAAAATGGGATTTTCATCATGATGTTATGGAGTACGACATCAGATCACCCTAAAACGATTGTCGGAACCCACATTCCTCCTTGCGTTTATGTGCGATTTCCTCTCTGAAGTGGATAATTGACAGATACGTTGATTTCATCCCGTACCATCCCTGAATCAAAATCGCATGGAAATCGGACCATAATTTCTTACTGTTTTGTCCGGTACAAGGAATTACCAAAGATAGACATACGGCGGACACGGATTCAACATTGTTCAAAAACCTTTCAAATGCAGAAAGCAAGAGGACATTTTGATTTTGAAAATCTTTTTTTTTTACTTGCACTAGGGGAAGTTGGCTACCTTCGGTAGTTGAGGAAGCAAAATATTGACTGTCCAAATCAGTGACATTTTTGATTGTTGGAAGTAGAGACTTTCGTTATACCAAGGGAGTACCACCAAGAATCTCATGACGACTGGTTGAAGATGTCGCTCTGCCGGATGTGTTGTACGAAATCGACGAGGATGATCGTTAAGATGAGATGATTAGTTGATTTAATAATTTATTGGATTGAAGTAGGTACTGAATTTACTGCTATATTTGTTTATATTATTCATTTATTTTTTGCAAAATATCTCGCTGAAAATGATCTTGTGTAGGTTACGATAAGAAGTCCTGTTGGAGATGATTTTAGATTTTTAGCTCTCCTGTAGAATTATGATCTTGTGGGTTACGACAAGTAAGCTCATGAGAGTCGATATTATAGAGTCTTGTTGTTGAAATTTGTTTTATATCTCTTACAATATACATTTCCGAAGAGTGTTTCTTCGATAAAGAAATATCTGAAACAAAATTACTGTTCCCCTCTAATGGTTCACCCAATAGTGGAATGATTCCCCTAGAGCAAGAAGCATCCATATTGGGTATTCCAGTTCGTCCAATCCTAACCATTCATCACTCAAACCATCCAAGATGTCAATACCAACCACGGAACACCAGAGAGTTTTTTATGAGCTAACTTCCTTTCTTGTTGAGTCCATTCCGACTATCATTCTTCTTGAAGCTACATTTAGATTCATTGTGATATTTAGCACTAGACCTCAAATCCTCAGTCGTTATCAATGTCCCAAGAAGCCCTACTATTTCAACCCCCAGAGTTATGGTCATATGTTGGGAAAAACCTCCGTTGTTTCTACCTGAGGTAGGTTTTGTTCGAAGAACGATACGATGCCTTGGGGCTATAGGCGGGACATACTATGTATGAAGTAGACCCAATCACAGGCTACGTACCCTACAACTCTAGTCATCTTAGCAGCATGTTATTACAATGTTCGATAAATGATGAATGGAAGTTTTTGAATTATTCAGAGCCTTTTTTGTGAAAGGGTCTATGAGAAGGCACAACTTGAGCAGATTATGGTTTCTGTAACTACACCGACATTGATAAACTTGGACCTGTGCAATACGAATTTCAGGTGAATCTTGAATCCATCAGTATAATAATGAATTGTTTGTGGAAACTACATCTAGAGATCTATCTGTTCTCTCACAGAAACAAGAAAAAAATAGCATTCCATCAAACTATCTTCTTCCTCATTCTTTGTGAGGGAAGAGATTTGTATTTCCCTTTTTCTTTTCTTTGTGAGGGAAGAGATTTGTGTTTCCTTTTTTTGTGGTGGTGGTATCTTTGGTGGCAGCAGAGCATCTTTGGCGGGAGCAGAGATTCGCACTTCATCCTTCCTTGAAACTAGAAACAATAAGAAGGTAGGTTTCAATCAAACTGAGAAATAATGTATTGCTGGTGATAGCATCCTTGGTGAGGATGGGGTGTGTATTTTCTTGAAACCGAGAAAATGGGTATGGGACATGGGTACCCACATTTACAAGATACCTACAGTTTTTTTTTTCTGAATACATGTTCATCCTCGTTCATGCTCATTCGTACGGTCGGGTATGTCATTCTGGTGGGGACAGACATTCGTACTTCCTCCTCCTCCTTTGAAACGAGAAAAATTAAAATAGGTTTTAAACAAATTGGGAAAGTACCTACTTTTTCAGAGGTTATGGCATCCCTGGTGGGGTCAGAGATCTGTTGTAGTACTCTTTCCTCTGAAACAAGAAATATAGGTTGCAATCAAACTGACAAAGAACCAACTGTTCTTCGTCAGCTTCCTGGTCGGGGCAGAGATTTTTTACTTCCATGAAACAAAAAACAAATAAAAAAATGTTTTCATCAACTGGTATTATCATATTAATGGTATTATTATATTTACCTACATTTTCGGATTGGTCTTATGGTATCACTGATGTGAACAAGAAACAAGTTCCTGCTCCCAGAGCTCTACAACACCACCTCCTCCACAGAAGTTGACTTCTTCGTACGTTTTTTCACTCCTTGGTCACCAAAGTATCGTCTTGGCAGAACCCGATTATAATTACCCGGTCCTTGTTTCAGAAATCGATCCTTCAGGCTGAGCATGTGCGTGCGTGCGTCTGTCGAGCGTCTCTCGGGGTCTTGGGAAAAGAAAGTCGATCTGGAGTCGTCGAGAGAACGAGTTTTGTAGATGCAACTCCGGGGGCAGACCTGCCCGCTCCCGACTCATTTCCACGGGGAAGGTTTACAACTAATAAATCCGACATGGCGCAGGGATATCACGAGGGGCTGATGTATGGTTATTAGTTTTGTTCCGTATTGCGATGAAATTAATAAAAAGTGGCGAATTTTATGTTGGCCACTGATCCTATGGCCCATTAGTTGCCTTACTACGTGTAGATACGGCTTGGAGTCAATTGAACGAGGAAGAAACTCGTTTCCAGATGGTCGGGGGAGTTCGTGTTTGGAAGCAGTTTTTAAAGTGAAATATCGCAGCACTGTTGAAGCAATCAATTAGCTCGGTGTTGATGACTTAATCTTTTGAATTGGCTTATAACGTATATGTATGTAGAAAAAATGTCTAATTGGCACTGAATTTCTTTCTCTCCGGAAAATTTAAGAAATTGGCTAAAATTATTCGGTTTCTTGGAAGAAAAATTTTACGGTTGCTACATCCATTCCAACAGTCCCAGGACACTCATATCATAGGTAGCCCATCCAACCACTGAAATAAAGACCTCTCAAATTGATTAATATCAATCATATATTTTTTTTTAGAAACATGAAGAGATCCTTCATATCAAGTTTACTCAGCCTAACAAAATTCTGTGGACACCATTTGCCTATCAGAAAATGCGGAATTAAGACGGTGACCTATTTATTAATTAAATTAATTCTAAACTTACCTAGTTGTTTCGAGCTTTGAGCTTGTTGATGGTATTCTCTTCTAGCTTACTATTCATCCTGCATTTGTGCAGTCTTGGAACAGTGGTTATGATATTAAGCGCAAATCATCCCTACTATTTTCATAATATTCGGGGTATAGACATTATTAAGTAGACCCCCAGTAATTAAACTGTAGTTGAATTAATTTCTACAACATCAATGTGAAATTCCGAATACTCATTTAGGGACGAGAAAGCGTTATGTTTGTATCTCTCATATCTCCATGACAGTTGAGAGAGATTATTTTGATGAACATCCTTTTAAAGGTTGGAAAGGGGGAGGTACGTATTTCTCACCCATTTCGCAAACCCGCTGGAACGTGGTTGTAACCTTACAACTAATTTGAAAAGTCGCAGCGGCTTAAATCCATATGAAATATCCCAATTTAAATGCTCGGCACCTTAGACCTCATCTCTAGAATTTAGGTCCTTTGAAGTAATGTAATACTTATGAGTCAAAAGTTTTGAATTATTTTAAAGGAGCTAAATTGAAGGTCTACATGAGGATTGGGCCACTTCTCAAATTTGGATATTTCATACGGTTTTCTAATTAGCATATTGCTAATGAAGTATGATCCATGTTTCGTCCATTATTTACGGTCCTGCAAAGTGAGGAAAGAGCGTCAAGTCCTTTCCCAATTATGAACCTCTCGAGGAAGAAAGGTCTTACCAGACAACCCACACAAGAAAACCGGACCCCTACTTTAATTATTCCGGACTAGTTGTCAGGGCTAGGAGGCCCTTGATTGATCCCCCGACATCTAATCACTTCTCAGGAGATTGATTAATTCGCCGAAGGTTCGAATCCCGGGAGTTCGTGAGATTGCCGTCCTGGGATTTTTTTTTTTTTTAATTTTTTTTTTTTCGCCGGAGGTTTGCAAGGAACAACACTCGACAGTGCTAATTGGAAAGCCAATAAAGCATAGGTAGGTACTCGTAACTGGTTATATGATACGTTGATGAGCCTGCGAAGGATTGAAAAAGAGGTGTTTTACGGTGCAGCGTATTTCGCTGGACGGATGAGGTTCTTTCTCTTCACACCTCGATCCGTTATTAAAAAACACGTCTAAAAGTCTCTTCCAGACAAATTTGATCATCTAGACAGCATATTTTTGCGTTCAACCTTATAAAACTATCGAAAAAAAAAAAAAAAAAAAACACTGCAAATTACCTTTGTTCTGCGAAAATCATCTTCCTTCCGTAGCCACAAAAATTAATATGTAGGTATCTGATCTATGAGCTCAATTTTTCACAGCTGATGTGGAAGCTAAAATTTCGGTTCAACTTATCTGTTAGCTTAATTTTCCAGACTCCCTCAGCTTTTTGTGGGCTTCTTGAGGTACGAGTATAATAGCAAATTTTGAATGATGATTGAAATATTTTTTTCTTCCAAGGGTTTATTGAAAATTATGAACAACAATTAGTTATGCAGTACCTACAAACAGAACGTTGTATGACCTCTCGAGCGAATTTTCCAATTTTATTTACACACAGATCTTCTACCTTTTGAAAAAAGTAATCATTTCGCTTTTTCAGCGTTTTAAGGTGTGATTATATTTTATTTTTTGTGATTATATATTATATTGTGTTTTCAAGCTCTTGACTCATTTTACCTAGTTTCATATTATTTGCTTAGTCTTCCATAATTGGATGTGACGGATTCAGGAAGTTAGGTTGGGTCCTCGAGTGTACCCACTCATTCCATTGTTTGAGAAGGCACCTGGTAATCTCTGATTTGCAGTCCTTCCATCTGTGCTGCTTGGAGGAATACTCCATATTATTCGAACAATGGTTGAAATGGGAGCTCCTCCGCGTTCAACTGAAATGGCGATGAGTGGGAATTAGAAAACCGACGACGAGGCTGCTAGAAGAATTTCAACTCTCGGTCAAGAAAGGAGCGAAGTCCCTCGGACAAGTCTGTAATTGTAAGTCCTCGGGTACCTCCATCCATAACATCCTGCGAACACCTGCGGGCAATGGAGATACAGGACTATGCGAGAGATACGAGCAGACGAATGGATTTTCTAACCTCTATACCACGAGGGCTATTAGAGTTATACGATTTCGTTTCCCGTAGTTCAAGCCTTCCGGCGAAACGAGGGAAAAAAGGTAGGGATCGGCCTTTCGTTTATGGGAATTTTACCTTGAGCAATCCGTAGTACCGTGCTATATCTACTAGTTGCGTCCTAGTTACGTATCTAGCACATTCTCTGATCATTATCAGCAATAGTAATTTACTGTACAGCCATTGGAACTTCGGATGGAAGAACATCAAATGCTACTACTGGTTATGAAGAATTCTTGTGGTGAATAAGGACATCACATCACGACATTTTTTGTTAGTAGTGTCTTGGAACCAACTTCAGCAAAACCGAGCATAGGTAAGGTACAAATATAACAGTATTAAACTACCGCGTCAAAATCGATTTAACCAAAGCTCATCGGTTTGGAAGATATAACGATGTTTTTAGTTTAAAATTTTAATAGTGACATATGAACTGCACCTACAGAAATCGTTCTGGTATCGCTGAAATCGTCACAATATTCTTGGCGGATTCTATCACGTCTCAATTCGATGTGAAAAATTGTGAAATTGCATGATCTTTACCTATTTATGTAATTACTCTCATATCTTTCAATCAACATTATAAGAAAGCCGATTTCACGGAAAGGATTTCTAAAATGCATCATTCAAACATCATGCTTCCTAATGGGTTTTCAGTTTATAGACCCTTTAGTAATATTTATTACTTATACCTACTGCTCCTTCACACTTAGATCAGTAGAGCTTTGATCTTGAACTAAAAACATTTTCCTTGAGCTTACCTGAACGATTGAACCTCCAAGAAGAAATTTACGCTTGCGGTGAGTTTATGGTGGGCATAAAGAATCTTGGATGGAAAAGTTACCGTAATGACAATTAATAAATTAAATCTACGATCAAATGAAATGTAAGAGACCTGAGGTCTGGGTGTGTCGAATGAAGAAATAACTGATCGTTAACTTGGAATTTCACCTTGAAGCACCAATTGATCTGACAGGAGACCAACACGTGAAACTTCTTTACAAGTATTCCCTCATTAATTGAAAAAGATTGCTGAAGAAAGGTGCCTACATTCAAAGCTCTTCCCCCCCCCCCTCCCCCCCCGTGTTATGAATTGATTACAGCTAATTCGATTCAAATTAAAATTTGTTTATACTCTTGAAAGAAGGTAGGTACCTATATCCTTGGGAAATATTGGACAACTTTTCGAGAATTATCATGGTATCTATTTAAAATGTGGTTGAAAAAACTCATTGATGATTATAATAGGTGTTCTCTCGAGGTTTTACTAGGCGAATTAGGCAAGTAGTAGCCCCCCCCCAATCACTCCCCCCTCTTAAATACGCAATATTTGTCGTATCAGCCATTTGAAAATCATCAATTCTTTACATTCTATGCAAGTATATGTGTCAGGATGTAGATACTTAGTTCAGGTGTAGTTTTAAGATTTAAATGAACGAAAGGAAGTGTTGGCTGGAAGGGTTGGGTAGAATACTGTTTCAAACACTGGTACCTATTTAAGTAAAAACCAAGTTGTTTCTCGAGAAAAAAAATTTGTTTTGCTCACCCCATGTCGAGTGAACGGTTGTTGGAAACGGCAAGTTACTGCACACCGAAGACCGCAAATTTAATTGATTTTGGTCTAGGTAACTTAACAATGTGCCGCTGATAAATTAATAATGATGTTTCATACTTGCAATAAGTGGTTGGCCGTACAGTGATCCAGGTGGTTCCATTCTATTCTAAAGAAAACCCCATATCTACCATTATGAATGTTTTCGAGCTAGTGCGATTTTAACATGTCATCCCCCATTTTCTATCTTTTGGAGATGCCTAAATGACTGACAGTTGCAATGCCACGATGCATAAGTGGACTCCAAATAAAACCTATAATAATTATACCGAATTTCATCAATTCTGGTCCTTGGTAGGTAACCAAACTAAGTGCCGAAGACAGCGTACAGCGGACGGACAATTTTATTGATATTCGGATTCTACGTACTTATCTTGAAACGTAAAACATGACAAATTTCAGGGATTGTTGAAAAATTGAAAAGATCAAAAACTGTTAGCGAATTTTCGAAGAAAATGAAGCTATTGCAATGGCTTCAAAATTGTAGTAATGCAAATTTTTGAACATTTTCTTCTTGGAAATCCGTTTCGGACCATTCTAAAACGATTCCTGAAATAATTTTTTCATGTTTTTGTATTTATGTATAAAATATCGTCGCTTAAGAAGCAACACGCCCTATGAACCAAATCCCAATTTTTCAGGAGGAGGACAAAACTGAATCCAGTTTTTGATCACCTGTAGCTTTGTTTCTCGTTAATCAGTCACTTCTTGCCTTCCGGTAGTCGTCACTACTGAAAAAAGTATTAATTAAAGAAATCAGGAAATTTAGGTTGATACGGGGTGTTGCCTTAATAGGTAATTGAGGTATTGAGGTCGATGGGGTTGTTATGTTTTTCGAGTAATTCTTGATTTTTTAGTCTAGTTGAAGCAATTTTGAGCTAACCAGTCGATGCAGCGTAAGAAATCGAATGAGAAACAGTCAAAACCTCATTTCGTGAAAATGGGCGATAGGGCGTGTTGCTCTTCTTAAGCGACGTTAGGTATATGTGTCACTCCAGACTATATCTGACCCTGGAATGGAGATAAAAATTCCAACAAAATGTTAATGTCAACAATATGAAAAGAAAGGATGAGTTCGTTGGCCAGAATTTTTGGAGTACTCCAAGGGATTAAATTTTGGAAATTTAGATTCAACAATCGCTTTAAAAAAACGTGTTTTTTGAGGTTTTTGGTATAAATTACCACCACAAACAATAGGAACATATGGTATAATATTCGGGATGAACGTGAAATTTCCTATATGAATCACCCACCAAATTGGTTAAAATTAATCTTTGAAAATTCGCTCATCAACTCATGCTCCATGAATGGAACTTGTTTTGTTATTTTTCGTCAATAATTGTTTCTAGTGACGATACGAATCCGTTTTCTAGACACCACTCCCTCCTAGGTATGTCCTTTGCCCGAAGACCCGTTCATTTCCATACACCCCCACGTCTCTTCAGCCAGAGGGTAAGATCGTATTCGAAGGTTGGCCGCAGCTGCGTTCGCTCGCAGGCTCACGGACATTCTCTTGCCGCTTCCTCGCGCTCGAGTGTTGATTCATAGCAGATCCGGCTCATTGCCAGCTCTGAACCGCCTTATCCGCCTTCCCCCTTTCAAACTAGCGCTCGTTAGTTTAACCCCGTCAAACGTCTTTAGGAAGTTCAGATAGAGCGAGGTTTTCAATGGGTCAATTTTCCTTTCATGTTGAGTAAATTCCACGTATTTTCCTGGAATATTTGCATACAAGTATTCTGAAGACATCAAATAAAATAGTGTCAATGAAAATAATTAGGTTAAATTCAGTCAGGTCCGTAGTCCCCGTCCGTACATAAAATGATAGGAAAGGGTGGAAAGGAGGATAAAACGACGGAAAATATATTAAAAGTAGATCAATCTTTAAAAAAGTGCTATACAAAAATTAGAAGGTTTGGTTTTGATAAGTTCAAAAATCCAATTTAGTGACTTTCAAACAGAAGGTCTTATGATAAATGATACACATTGAACAATGGAAGGTGCCCACCTACCTACCTACTATCTTCCAATTACATCCCTTCTTCCCCAGCAATTACCTAAGATATTGGCTCTCTGAGTTGAAAGCTCACAATTTAGTACTGGTAACTCCTATTACCTACTAGGTCCTTAGCAGTGCAGATCCAAGGAGAGAGTGACCAATATCTCTGCGACGCGTAGGACGCTAAATCGAAAATTCAAATTTTCCATATTCATCTACACTCGACTAAATTTGCCTCCACAATTTTTGTTCCTGAGATCTATTCATTTAAATGTGTCGACACGCCTCTGAATGTCAAAAACTTTTGTTTATACGTTTAGGTTGAGCATCGTCTTCTTTGTTTACGGATCCAATTTCATGTGAAATGATCGAATTTTTAAATTAATTATTTACTTTTTTATTTCAGTTTTTTTTCAGGTTTTATGCTCTCAGTTAACAAACTATATGAAATATCAAAGTTTTTATTGATGATTGATTTAAACCTCTGTACCTTTTTGAAATTTGTACGTAAAAATGCTTGACTTTTGGTAGTTTTAGCCTGTAGTATTTTATTCTCCTAATTCTCATATCGTCAAAAAATTCATTATGATTATTTCTGATAAGATTTAATGAATTTATTGCTCATAGTCGATGAACTTCATTAGGTTTCTCTCACCGAAAACTCTACAAGTGGGATATCTTCTCACCGTCTATGAGGTATCTATATGTGCGCCCCCAAATAATAATTGGATATTCCATGACAGACTTTTGTGGTATGCGCGGCACTACTCCTAGTCCAGTCATTAGGTAGTTTGGAGGTGCAAA
>JAEMON010000004.1:23188611-23201414 GCA_030264115.1 Lygus lineolaris
TAAAGAAGAGACCACATTCATTCCTCAACCTCATTCCATCAATCAAGAGTTTTCCATACCAAATTCAGAATTTCCCAAACCAAATTCAGAATTCATAGATGAGCACTTGAAAGATAATTTCTTTGCTATTGAAATGAGGAAATGAGGACGTTTTCGTACACCTTTTGGTTGTGGAGGGAAAACAGAACGAGAAAACGTGCTGTAGAATTACCTACGTCAATCCCTAACGTTTTGAAAGTTGAATGCGGGTTTCATACGTGTTTGAGGGTGTTCGGATCGCCATCAGGTTTAAAAGCGACTTCAACGCTCGAGGGTGCAGTACAGTACCTAGTTTTAGCCACCCCCTAAAATATCGATTGAAGTCGCCTACGCTACCGACCTTTCAAGTCTTTCCTCATCAAGGTCTTTGCATGTATTCATATCTATTCTGCTTTTCGTATTGTATACGATTGGCGTTTTAAATTAATCCCGTAAAATCTTTTACCAATTCATTCAATTTTTTTTTTCTAGTAGACTGATGAACTTTTGGAATCGAGCGTGAAAATATACTGTTTTCCCCTATTTTTTTAAACCAATGGACGATTCTGGCTATTCCATTTCATTCGTTTAACTGAAAGATATCAGTGAGAGCTCTCCGAAAAGGTGCTATATATGTGGGGTATCTGATGATTGAGAGTGAGCGAGTGTCCTAAAATCCATTCCTTGATCCATGACGTCACCCACCCCTCGCCCTCCGCTCATCACCACCTATGACGTCACGCGTAGTCTTCTCTCCCGTTTTACAGATAGAATAGAGTAGAAATGATTTTATTGACACTTCCATAATTTACAACAAAAATCCCAAGCCAGTAGCCACTGGCTGTTCTGGGGGGTGGCAATTTAAATTCACTGTAACTCTTAATTGGGTAGTAAACAATAATTAAAGCTATAATACAATTATTGAAAATAAACTCCTCTTTTTATAATGAATGAGTGCATCATTGTCAAACCTAACGTAACTTTATTTTTTTATTTACTTTACACACATATTGTTATAAGACAAACATATTGGGTAATACCAGCATGAATATAACATTAACAATGCTTCCTAATTGATTCTGGGCCTAAGGTCATAGACCCGTCCAGGCCGTCTCTTAACTTAGGTAGGTACGTATGACATTAATATTTCAGAAATGAGCGAGTCGACACACTACAGTATGATACTCAATATTAGGTAATTGATACATAACTATTTCCAGGATAGTACAAATGTGAAATAGTGGGTGAGTGTCACGATCGCTATAACAGGTGGTTTGTCAAGTATTGAAAACATTATGCACATTTTTAGACCTCTCGGATTATAACATAGATGGATTTTCGGACAGTAGTTGTAGGTATCATCAAGTATTGATTTTTTCGGAGCCAAGGAAAAATTATCAATTATGAATTTATTATTGTCAATATTTATTAAACGAGTAGGTGTGTAAGCTGCTTATTTCTCACAAGAACAAGAACAATACAGGAGAGACTGGAGGCAGACTCCTGACAATCCGGCAAAAGGAAAAAATATCCAAAATTGTTTGGTTGCCGGAAGTCAGTAACGGGAAGTCAGTAACCTGATAGAAACTGATATCACAGAACATGTGATTTTATTAATTGTTCAGGAGCCGGGGTCGACGAACCGACTGCCTCCCTAGATCTAAGAGATGGGGGGGGATATAATCTAATGATCAAAACATTATAGTGATAAGGTATTTTAGTAAAATATCCACGAGTGCAACAGGTGGTAGGCGAAGGGTTGAAAATATCCTGCAAATCTTTATTATACCACATAACTACTGCAGGAACCTTGGATAAAGCACGTTCTTTTGCGCTAATTCCGAATATAACCTATATTCCTATGTTTAAGATTGTAATTTACACCAAAAACCTCAAAAAACACGTTTTATGACCCTTAAATTTCAAAATTTCACCCCTTGGGGTATGTACTACAAAAATTCTGGCCAACAAACCTTTCTTCCGGTATTATTGACATTTTGCATTTTTTTTGGGGGGGATTTTTTAGATCGATTCCAGGATCAGATATTGTCTGGAATGACACATATTACATACCTACATATATAAACATATGACAAATGTTAAAATTCAGGAATCGTTTTAGAATAATCTGAAACGGATTTCCATAGAGAACATTTTTTCAATTTTGCACTATTACAATTTTGAAGCCATTGCTATAGCTGAATTTTCTAATAGAAGAAGCTACCAAATAGTTAATAAATTTTCGAAGTTAATAAATTACCTCAATAGATGGACTCATGACTGAACATAGATGAGCGATTGGAAGATAGTTTCTTTTGATATTAAAATTATTGAATTCATTTTCAAGGAGTTGGTTTTTAAAAATTTTTTTCTTAACACGACCACCAAAGTTACAGAAGCGAATCCCAACATGATCCCGAGAAGTGAAACTTGAGTCATTTTTATTGGTGAGAAAATGTTGGTTTTGTTGGCTCGGCCTGGTCGCTCTTGGCTCTCATCCATCCATCTCTTCCCCGAGCTCTCCGCCTGTCCCGCCACCTAGAAGGTTTTCATACTCGGCCACCTTGATCTGATCCCTTATGTGTGGTAACTCAATCCTCGGGACTTACATAATTGCCGAGCATGCGGGTTTGGAACGAGATCCACGTGGGAAGACGCGGCGCGGGTGATGCCGGAATGACAAACCCTCTTCGAAGGTGGAAAAAATGGGGTGTGAGTGCCTTTAACCCTCAGTTAGCATCGTATGAGTTGAACCCGTAGTTCATAGATAGAGATTTTTCACCGTAGTTCATATTTTACTGAGAGATGTTTGTGATATAATTTCACGCAGATTTCATAGGAGGGGAGTGAAAATTGATGATGATGATGATAATCACAACTTGAAGATAATTATTCTACTGAGTACGTTATGGAAATATAGCTGTTGATATAGTTCCTAAAAACGGGCACTTATCCAATTTACCTAGCGTTTACTTTTCAATAATTAGATCTCTAAAGCTATAATATTCAAGAACGATTCTCATGAAACTTCGTTCAACGTAAACATGTCACGATTTTTATTATTATTAGATTATTCCCCTCTATATCAGTCTTTATAGTTGACGTTGGTGTTGGACCCTCCCAGCAGGGATTCAGGATACGAAATAAATCACCTCTACCACAGTGTGGAATGTTTTATTCTTTCATCGTCGACACTATTACTGTCCTCGATCAAGGGATGTCGTTTGACGGATAGCAAATTGTATGAAATCAAGGCATAGGTAGCTCGGTATATATATATATATATATATATATATATATATATATATTAGTGTCCTATTGCTTGAATGTTTTTTTTTTTTTTATAATACGTGTGATGTGTGTCACTGATATAAATAGCATTGAAGCCGGTATAGAGAAAAAATAACAATGAAACGGTTCTCACAGTGTGTTAGAGCTGATTTGTTTTGCATCCTGAATCCTCACAGGAGGAACATCACGCTAGTTGTTATTTTCATTCCTTTATTATTATTAGTTTTCTATATGTGAAGCGGGAAGGGTCCTCTGCTATCAACAAACGTCGGTTAGTTTCGAGAAAACGCCAAAACGTCAAAAACGGCGAGTTAACATAGATTTCCCATTCCCTATCGGTTTACTGTTGTATATAGAATACCTAGAAGTGGAATTAATATCTGTTTAATATAATAAATGTCATGTAATACAACTTATTGTAATATACCGTTGTAAAACACTTTTAAGATGAATGGAACTTAATTTCGTTTATTTAGGGATGGGACTTTATTTTATAAAGTTGTAAGGTTGATTGCCGTTAGGATTTATCACATACGGTAAAAGCGTTTTTCCACTTTTCCTTTAATTGTAATTGAACATTTTTCGAACTAGAAAGGATTAGTTGGTCTCAAATTCCTCAATATTCAACGGTAGTGAGCAAGCATAACTTACAATAAACACAATTTCGGAAATTGTGGACAAGAGATCCCGTTTAGTTTTTTTTTTTTTCTTTCACAAAATATGTAAATATGTGGCTTAGACAGGTGACGTTCAGAGGCGAGTGCCACCGGATTGTTGAAATAAAACCCCCTAACAGGCCGCACAATCCGCTCAACCGAAGAATTCTGATAGAGGAAGCGAAGGAATTTTTCGATGCAGCCGTAGAGGGGAGTAACCTTTCACCGGGCTGGAGGCAGAAGGCAGAGGCATTATATGTTAATGGTCCGAGCCATTAGTGCCAAGGTGTGAATGAGGCGAGCTAACAAGGCGGGAGCACGGAGACAGGAGGTTCTCTTCAGGGAGATAAGTCCTGGTCCTGGAGGGGTCCTGGTGGGGTCCGGAGGTCCCTCAAGGGAGACTGACGAGTGACGCAGCACGACGAAGGGGTATCGCCAGGATCGTCACGGAAGGTGCGAATGAGCGAATCATGTCTGCCGCCATTAGAGACCGCGACATTATTTGTCGAATTAAAGTGAAATAAATACCACTTGGCGTCCTCTTCGAACCTCCAACTCGAATAAGAATCGTGTCTAGCTAAAAATTCCGAGTTTTAACTGCTTACAATCCTACGTTTTCAAGTTAGAGCTTCTCCACTCAATAGTGTCCTCTACAGTGGCTAAGTGTGGTCCATGAAGTGCATACTTCAAGCAGATCGACGTACTTGAATTATTATGGGTAAAAATCTTGTCTAGCTGAAAATTCCAAATTTGAACTGCTAACCATCCACAGCGTTTTCAAGTTGTGAGCGTTTTGCACTCTATGATCTATGATGGCCTCTATCCTCCACTACAGTGGCGAAGAGTGGTCCATTTACGACATTCTAGCGGATCGAAATACCTACGTAAATTATTTCGGGCCCAGATTCCTATGTTTTTCCTTTTTTTAAATCATTACCAGGAAATTCAAAAGTAGTCGAATTGACTATGCTCTTTTCCGTCCCATCTCAATCAGGATCATGTAAATAAGAGTAAAAAAGAAACATAACTTGAGTTTGAGAACCTAAATATACACCTATGTATGAATCCTAGATTTGAACCTATTTGGTACTTTTTTTCATTTTCGAAGTAGGTATGAGTATTTCGTATGAGAAAAATGAGGAAACACTATTCACAATCTGGAAACTCAGTCTACAAGACGATTCTGCGAGATTTTTATGCGCACATCTCAGCCAATTAATAATACTCAACCACTGTTACCATTCTCTTCCTCTTGCCTTTTGTACTACGTATGTAAGTTTCATTCTTAATCAAATTAAACTCAACAAACTTCTTCTTCTTTTTTTAGTGGCTTCGTTGGTTTTCTTCTTTAGATCTTTTTAATATTGACGTCTGCAGCTCTGCCACTATACATTTTGGTGTAATGGCAAGTTAAGACTTATAATAATAATAATAATAATAATAACCGCAGAAGAATTGAAATCAACAAGTGATTGAAGTTTCTGGGCCAACAACTTGGATCTCTTTATTTTCCAACCAAGTACTCATCAATATCAACGTATTATTCGTACTTACTGCCTATTATTTTATGCAGGTACTCGTACAAAAATGTGTCACGTGTTAACGACAGTCTCCGAAAATTCCTAAACTTCCAGTAAATCGTTACGACCTTTCATGAAGTTGTTTCGTCAAAATACTGCTGATTGGACGTACTAATTCGATCACAAGTGAGGAGCGATCCCCTACGAACCCTCCATCCGTACGGGAAGCGTGACTGTCCACGTGCCAAGGTCTTGAGGGATAATAGTGCAGGAATAAAACCCAATAACAAGCAATAACGAGGCGCGGCGAGAGGGCGAGGCGCACTCCAATAAAATTCCCATTGCGTTAGTACCAACCACGACCACTACACCCTTGCTAGCTGAGGCGTCGCGTCGCCGTCGATTCATTCAAACGAGTATCGCTTTGCGGTATGTAATCCGTCTATGATTCATTGCGGCTCAACCTTATTCAAGACGTTGAAAGTGAAAATAGTTGAGGTACTAATCATATTTGATTAGTCCCCCTGGATTTGCGTAGAGTAAGTGCTGGATGTATAGAGTAAAACCATATTCACCCATCCCTGAAAAGCGCAATACGGATGAACATTAACGAAGATAATTTAGCTATTCAGCTAACTTTTCTCCATTTTCTGGTAAAAGGTGCCAGAGAGTGTTTTGGTCCTCTATTGAGTAGATAAATTCGCACGTATTATGTATAGGTACCAAATTTCTTCCTTTACCACTCCAACAATTTTGCTTTATTATTATTATTTTTTTTTTTTTTGCGTCGCCGTCGATTCAGTCAAACAAGTATCGCTTTGTGGTGTGTAAACCGTCTATGATTCATTGCGGCTCAACCTTATTCAAGACGTTGAAAGTGATAATAGTTGTGGTACTAATCATAGTTGATTAGATGGCCTGAATTTGCGTACCATGTATAGATTATAAGCATATTTACCCATCCCTGAAAAGCGTAATGCGGATGAACATTAGCGAAGATAATTTAGCTATTCAGCTAACCTGTTTGCTTACATTTTCGAACATTGTCTCCATTTTCCGTTGAAACGTGCCAGAAAGTGTTTTGGTCCTCTATAAAGTAGATAAATTCGCACGTATTATGTATACCAAATTTCTTCCTTTACCACTCCAACAATTTATTATTATTATTATAATATTTTTTTGTTGCAACATGATAGCAAATAAGTTCCTGCGAAGGTTTGATGTGCAATCGCATCCGAGTCCCGAAAAATAGAACTTTTGAAAATTGAATGGTAGGTTTAATCATTTTCAGTCGGTACTCTCGACCAAGCTGTGAGGTGGGCCCCACTCTGGGAACCACTAAACTTCAGAGATCGATTCTACAAGTAATTTGCAACAAGAAGTGCCTCCTAGAGTTTTTAGTTTAACCCCTTGTTCTCTGGAGTATTTTCAACGTTAACGCATTTTAAAATTCTTAACATTAAATTCATCAAATACCTAGTGAATTTTCGGAAACACCGCCACATCCCATGTTCCCACATCATATGTTGATAATCTCTGTGTTCATTGATTTTCCCAAATAATTATTATTGCTCAGATCTGTTGATAACTAGCTTAGAAAAAATGGGCTAGATAGGTATGTTGGTAAGCACTATTTTTCTCATAGAATGAAAAAGGAGTCTCACCATTCAGCACGAAAAATTCCGTGGAATACAACACATAGCCATGGTCGAGACGTGGCTAGTCGTGGGCACCCTAACACTTGATATCCTCGAAAAACCCCAATTCAACCGTGATTTGCTCCTTCTTTTCTACAGTCAATGTTTCCCCGTTACTCGTCCTCACATTTTTTTTTTTTTTTTAAGGAAGTAGAGCCTTTTGAGAGAAATGGTCATATATTGTAAATTTGAGTAAACTTTCTTTTCAGTTCTCGTTTTCGCCCCCTGAATCGACTGTAAAAATCGAATAAATTTTACTGTAAATGCATTACGGTGATGCTACAAAATTTATTGCTTCCAACAGTGTCCTTATTTTTTATTTCACGTTCTAAGTGAGTTATGGTCGCAAGGTCGAAAACTCGGTAAATATCTCTAAATTGAAAATACTCCCAAGAAAAAAGGGATAAACAAAAGAAAAAATCCTCAAAATTGTATTGCCGCACTGTTTCGAGACAAACGATGATAATATTATGTTGAGAAAGAACCTTTGGAAGCGTTGACTCGTGTAATAAGTGAAGATATACAACCGCTTCTTAATTATCCATTACCGCTGGATATTCCCACACACGACCCGGCAAAAGAGCCTTATCCGTCGAGGATCTGCTTCTCAGTCCAGTCCTCGCTTCTTCCACTTCGCGAGCAAAACCTTTTTGAGAGACCCTCTTCATTCTTCTTGCAGTGATGCAACAATAGCTGACTTGTCGCGGTACCACAAAACATATTAAAGATTTTCGATGTTGCGTAACCCGTCGATTGCTTCTGATATTTGTTGCAACATCATCTTCCACTTTGTTGCTTTTCCCCTAAAACAGTTTATTGGTTGAAAAGGTTTATTTGAAGAAGATTCAGTTTGTGTAAAAAGGTTGTTTGATTATTGCCTCAAACAAGTCCAGTGGACCATCTTCTCTATTTCGTTTATTTGAAGAGTTCAAAAACTTTTGTGTTTCCTTATTTTTAGTTCTACTCGCACCTAGTTATCATATGACCTGAATTTTGAATTTTTGAGTGCTCAATAAAATGTAAGGACTCAGATACCGCGTAGGTAAATTCCTCTATTTAAAAAAAATGAGAACTACCTCCCACCTTATCTACTTCAGTTTTGGCCATACAGCTCAACTGAAATTTTTGAACTTAGAAAAAATGAAGTTTAACTGGCATTACCAATGATAATAGAAACCCAACGAGGATAGAAGGTACTTTGTGACGAATATTTACAGTAGAAAGTAACTGTTACCAACAG
This sequence comes from Lygus lineolaris, assembly GCA_030264115.1. Lineage (NCBI taxonomy): Eukaryota > Metazoa > Arthropoda > Insecta > Hemiptera > Miridae > Lygus > Lygus lineolaris. The sequence goes on from JAEMON010000004.1 coordinate 23,197,034, forward strand.
TACACTCCATCAGCATCCAAGGTGTTTGGTCCTCTTCAGCCGCCGAATTTGTAGTTAATTGTCTAGTCTAGTAGATGGGATACTCTCAGGATTCGTGAAACACGATAAGTATATTCTTGTCGCGTCTGTTTTCTTTATGACATGCTCTTTGACGCTCAACATCTTTTCTATACAACAGAGCATTCACTGGTGTGTGTACTATACTATATCACATTGTTCTTTCACCCGTTCTGAAATGTGCTAGCAAAACAGATTGGTTTTCAGTTGCACCATAATAATAGCCAATCAACAATGGTGAAGGCCTTGATCAACCTAGCACTGATGTGATCACAAAACTGACAGGTTGTACAGGGTTGCTACGGCTCTGGAAAACCTTGAAAACCTGGAAAAGTCAAGGAAAAAGAAAGTGGTCAGGGAAAAATTGAAAATCTTCTGGAATTTTAGGCAAAATGCGGGCTACGAGTATTTATTAGTTCTTGGTAAGACTAGTGCTTCGAACATATTTCAACATATATTTCTTTCTTTTTATTTACACTACAGAATTGATCATCTGCATTCTTGTAATGTATAAGTTATTAGTCTGTTTTAGGCTTTTATCAAAACAAAATCAAATTGCTTCCTCACTACAGACGACATCTGACCCTGGAATCTATCTAAAAAATCAATAAAAATTCTAAAATGTCAATATAAACCAGAGAAAGGAGAATTCGTTGGTTCGCAATGAGTTCGTTGGCCAGAATTTTTGGAGTTCCTACTCCAAGGGTTCAAATTGTGGGAATAAAGGGTCGAAAAACGTGTTTTTTGGGTATTTGGTGTAAATTACCATCTTGAACATAGGAACATAAATATGGTGTATTTGAAATCAAGGCAAAATATCCTAAAGAATCACCCACAAAATCTGTTGAAATAATTCTTTGAAAATTCGCTCATCAACTCATGCTGCATGAATTTAACTTTTAGCGAATTTTCTAAGAAAATGAAGCTATTGCAATGGCTTCAAAATTTTTCATGTTTCAAAGCGTTCTGAACAAGTTTGGTTCCATGTCGGTCTGTGGTCAATTCCTTGTCCCAGGCTATATGAATTTATCGTCCGATTTTGATGAAATTTTCAGGGATTGTGCGGGTTAGCGTGGTCCCCCATGGTGGTCCCCTATTGATTTCATCGCCGTCGGACCACTAGTAGCGTGTACGCATACGCACACGTGAAATTCCTGAAACTACAATTCCTCAGTTCGTAATGGGCTGATTTCGCTCAAAATCGGAGGGTAGTTGGGGGCTGACTCCAAGACAATAACCTATTAATTTTGTCACGATTGGATCAGTAATAGCTACTGAGCATGCGCAAACTTTAAATTTGTTTTATAGCCATAAGTCCAGTACTACTCCACCTATTTCGGTGAAATTGTCAAGGATTGTACGGGCTCACTAATTTTTGGGGGAGGGGGCTTTTGAAACGCATAGGAAAAGCACAGGGAAAAATCACTTTTGCAGTCTGGAAAACCTGGAAAAGTCAGGGAATTTTGGGATTCCGTTTCCGTAGCATCCCTGTTGTAGGTAACACCATAGATTATCATCATAGATCATTCCTGAAAGAATTGGAATGGATTGATTGCCACCCTGAAGTATCTTCAATTCAAAGAGTGCGTTTTCTTTTGTAACTGCCTAACTCATAGCTGCGGTAGTTATGGAGATTGGATTCTCCACGTGGCTTTTGAAAATAAATTGAGAGTTGTGTGGTTGCTCGCCCAGCTAATTCTTGAATCTTATTATTTTATTTAATATTTCATTCTACAATTATTGTTCAAGCACAGTGGATGCTTGCACCTTTACATGTTGAACCAGCCGTAAGTTCAACATCCTGCGGAAGGTGCTTCTTATGGGAGAAGAATTTCCGAGTTCTTACTTAGAAGGGCAAGCGATGAATCGCAAAGGCTGCGGAGACTGACAAGTTGGCCGGCGGATTGCTTTTTTTTCATTAGCTCTTGGATTTAATTAAACAAGAATCGTAAGAAGGAAGCGAGAAAGGGCGGGGACCCGTCGTATCGTTTCAGAAGGGAGGCCGCCGCGACAAAAAGAGGATCGGGCGTTCGTGCCGATATGATAGTATCAGCAATTACAACTCCATGTTAATTACCATTGAAGGAGTCACGAGAATCTTATTACCAAGTAGCTCCTTGGGAAGAGGTGCTTCGGTGGAGGAGACGCCTCCATCTCGAGTCCTTTCTGGCGGCCGAGTTGGTCGGGGTCTTCCTCCAAGTTGAGGAGGAGTCCTGGAAGACGTAAATATTCATGAAGGGAGTCAGACAGGTCGGGATGTGGAGGTCCGTCGTCACTTAGCCGGTCTGGCTGACTCTGTTGTATTTCGCGGCAGATGTCTCCTCACATAGATTCTTCCTGCTTGTCTTCCAACACTACGGATAGGTTGAAAAGATCTGTCAGAAAACCTCATCTTCATCTTTCACGCTCTTCGTTCAATAACTATTCATACAAATACAACATTGTCAAATCAAGATTTTTTATTGTTCTTAGACGTATTCTGCCGACGTAAGTCGTGAGGGCCCTTTCTGACAGCCATGATTTTAGCGAATTTTCGAAGAAAATGAAGCTATTGCAATGGCTTCAAAATTTTTGTAATGCAAATTTTTGACAATTTACTTCATGGAAATCCGTTTCAGACCATTCTAAAACGATTCCTAAAATTTTACACTTTCATATGCATATATATATTTACATATATTTATTTATATATTTATATATACATTTGTCACTCCAGACTATATCTGCCCGAGGAATCGAGATAAAAAAATTCAAAAAAATTTCTAAATGTCAATAATATCAAAAGTAAGGATGAGTGGGGTTGGCCAGAATTTTGGAGTAGGGGTCAAATTTTGAAAATTTAGTTTCAAAATTCGCTAGAAAACGTGTTTTTTGAGGTTTCTGGTGTGAAATACCATCCTAAACATAGGAACATATGGTATATTCGGAATCAGCGTGAAATTTCCTATAAGAATCACCCAAAAAATCGGTTAAAAGTATTCTTTGAAAATTCGCTCTCCAACTCATGCTGCATGAATGGAACTTTTCTCAAGCATAGATGAATCATAGTAATGTACTGCAAAACTTTGCAGTTTTTTACTTTGCTCAGCCCTTCGAGTTTTTATGGAAAATTAATTATATAGGTCACTAATATATCCAGAGCCTTAAGTTTCAGCATTCTGTCGTGTTCATAGGATGTTTCAGCATGGATTTCCGAGCTATTAACATTTTTATAATATAATAGAGGATTAGTAAGTTATTCAATTTTTAAAGGTGGAGCAAAGTCGACTGGGTAGTTTGAGGACTTAGCGCCACACTAAATATTGTTTCGGAAATTCATGGGGATACATGGTTTGAGGCAAACTAGTCCCATAAACAAGGCTACATTTCTCCAGAAACAACTTTTTAATTGAAAAATACCTTCACATTATTTATGGAAGTTTTTCGTTGTTTTGTACTTGAAGTATTGTGAAACTGTGAATTTTTTATCCATAAATTTGTGTAATACTCATCTGATGATTTGACCATTTGTTAACTTTTCATTAATGCTTATCAACAATAAATACCTACTTACTTGGTTGAGAAACAGAAACATTTTTCTGACCAGGTAAACATGAGATCATAGTAATTCAAATGAAGCGAACAGGAATACAAAAAATTATTTCCGTACTCGATTCCAAAGCTTTATTAAAAAAGTAATAGCTTATTAAAAATAATAAACCAGAATGAGGTAAAGCAAAGAAATCTTCGCAGAAATTTTCAAAAGAAATAGAGAGAAATAGCATAAAAATCAAGCAAAGTTGTGGTCGTCCAGCTCTTTCACTCTGTAAAATCCACTTTTGGATAACAGTTTAGGAGAATCAATGCCTCCTAGAATGTCTTGCCACTTGTAGTTGATAAATTGCATCTATTTAATCACGTTACACAACTTAAGGGAGACATTGGTCCACACTCCACGTGTGATCATCATTTCACATATTCATCACCTACAGATTTAAAACGCAGATAACAATGAATTTATAACGTGAATCGCTTCTTCGGAACATTGGTAACGGTAAGTAAGGGTTACTTACTGATTAGGATTTCTTAGGGTGTTTACCTGGAGGACATTTAGTGGGACGAAAAAAAGCTGATTTTTGGTTGCCAATTCACAACTTGAAGATAACCACTAAAAATATTTCACAACCTCGCAGAATCTGGCTCATGATGTCACACCAAAAAAAGATCCTCAACTTTTGGAGCAAAGCCCTCCTGGAGGGAGCTAAGTAGCGCCGTTTTACGGTACTTGTTTGCAAATCGCAAAAAAATTAGGGGTGCATTCGAACCCACGAACTCGAACTCGAAC
>JAEMON010000004.1:23215126-23228209 GCA_030264115.1 Lygus lineolaris
AAAAAAAAAAAAACCTTCGAGAATACTTTTTAGCGGTTTTGGGCCCTCAATATTTCACTTTTGAACCCTACGGTGTAGGTACCTATTAGAATTTATTGCTGGGTTCCGATCCTAAGGTCAGAAATCGTCCGAAGTGCACACACTTGCAAAACAGCGTTAAACTTGAAGGTTTGAAGTAATGAGGTAATACTTGATCAAAAATTCTCCTTAAAAATTACCTACTCATCTTCCACTCATAATAAATTCTTGTGCACCTACTAAGTTCCCGATGTGATCGGTAAAGAGTGTCTGCCATCTGGTATCCATCCGAGTCTTTGGCCTCAGTAGTTCCTCCGTACCAGTAAAAGTATGTCTCAACCTCGAACGTCATTACCCTCGGCTTCGGGAGGAGCTGCCATAAAAAGAGCCTCTTTTTTTTCAAAACAAGTAGCGGGAACGATTCCGAATATCCCAAGTATCTCGCTTTGAGTGAGGCCGCCTTCAGCCCAACGATCCCAGTTAGGTGGTACTTATTTTAGTTTCCTCGTTGTTTTAGTGGATAACGATTAGAAATAATTTTCCTTTACCGGCCATCAGGTCGGTAGCAGTAGATGGATCATTTCCTCCTTCCCGCCTTTGAAAGGTCCAACTGTTGCTGTTTCAAATCGAGCTGAGGGCCGTTGACTGCTCGGTTTCTACTCTGAGGGCTTTCCAAAAGTTAGCTGGGTGGGATAGGATCTAAGGAAGTTTAGCATCATCATCGGGTGTTGGTAAGCTGGTAGTATTTTGAAGTTTGTCATTGAGATGAATTTGGAAGTAGGTAGTTTGACTAGATAGTGGGATTGGGCGTAATCCCAGAAATATGAAATATGAATCCAGTGTATACTGATTGGAACACTAAAGTGGAACACTTATCGGTATCATGGTAAATACGTGATACTTTCAAAAGAAAGTATGAATTCAGGCTACCAATTTGTATAATTTAAAAGCTTCAAAAATCGGTTAAAATTGCAAAATAATTCTGAGAGTTTTATAATTACTGTGAATTTTTTACTAACCTTTGGTACGCCGTTTTTCCTTTCTTGTTTTATCATTTCAATATCCCTCGATCTGCACTCCTGATCCTGATATCATTCCTTTATTTATTTTTTATTTATTTGTTTATTTTATTTTATTTTTTATTTATTTATTCATTTTTTTTGCAGGAAGTCATTGCGAATCCGAGGACCATTGTGCGAACAACCCTTGTAAAAACGGGGCGACTTGCACGTCGATCCAAGACGGTTTCCAGTGCAAGTGCGCCCCGGGGTTCAGAGGACATACTTGCACGGAGGACATCGTAGAGTGCCATTCGAAACCTTGTCGACACGGCTCATGCTTCAACACTCACGGATCATACACGTAAGTTGTAGTTCATAATGGCAGCTATAAGTCTTGTAAGGAGCCTTACAGCAGTACTGCCGTGCGAAGGAGGAAAGCAGTTTCTCCAACTGAGCAGTTTAAAAAAAATCGAGGTTTTGCGTTTTGTTCCATAAAAAACTCAATTTGGGTCGGAAATATGATTTTTTGGCGAAAAGAAACCATATTTTCGACCCAAATTGTGATTTGTATGGTACAAAACCTCAATTTTCCATGAACTGCTCAGTAGGAGAAACTACTTTTCTCCTTTGCACGGCAGAGTAGGTCTATCTACTTCAATAGTGAATTATTTGCGACATTCCGTCTAAGATACGAGCACCCTTTTAGGCTCCGAAACATATACCACGAGTGGAAAACTGAAAATTTGTGGACTAAACAGTCATGCAGAAAAATCGTCTGCCAAATTGTGTAGGTAGTCAGATGGCGATGAAATTCATTGGGGACCGTCTAAAAAATGACTCGCTGAATCCCTGAAAACGTCATCAAAATTGGTCAAAAAGTCAAAATTTTACCTTTGACAATGAATTTTGAATGCGCGCATGCGCACTAGCTATTACTGATGCAAAAGCGATGAAATTCATAGGCGCTCATCTTGACGCCAGCCCTCAACTACCCTCCAATTTTGAGCAAAATCGGGCCTACAGATTGTGAAAAATCACTGTTTCACGAAACCCAAGTTTGCACATACAAATCAGCAACCGCGATTAAATTAATAGGGGATCGTCTAGCCCGTACAATCGAAAATTGTTCAGAAAGCTTTGAAACTCAAAAAGCGAGTGGAAGTTTTCATTTTGGAGGACAACGTTTTTTGACCTTTTGCAGGAATGTAAGAGGATTCCTTCGGTGGTTAGGAAGCAAAAAATCCTCGTGCCCAGGATTTGCTCTTCTGCCATGTGGCTGTACCACCCTTTAGCACTCTCATTTTCAGTCGGAATGCGAATTAGCGTCGTGGGCGGGCGTCCCGTTGGTACCGAAGAACCAGATCAATGCAGGACGTGGAACAAGAGCGAATATGAGTGAGGAGATGAATAATTCAACCGCCCCATAACTAATATGCCTACACCGGGCACTTCCTCCAGGTACGAAATGCAAATAAGAATTACGCAAACGTTCCTACGTGAATTTACCGGTGATTTATTGGCAGGTCCGCTACATTGAGCGCTAGAGAGGGTGCGGTGCATCCCTGAACTGGATGGTTCATTTGTCACACTTCATACTAATGGACCCTAATGGCTGGTTTGTCCGCTTCGTTATATCCCACTATACCACAGCAAATATGCATGGCTGGCTAAAAGAAAATTATTATCTTCGAGGAAAGTGCAAAGTATCTACGCACCTTTAGGTCCCGAAGACCAACTGTGTCAGGTATTTCTTGAAGTTTGAGGATATACCTTTCTTAAGTTGTAATTCAATTTATCAGATTATAGTCCTGGAGTACCAAGGAATGAGTATCGAAAACATGAGGGGAGACTCCCTACGGTGCCTGGGAGAGAAGCATCCCAGGCCCTAGAGACTATAAATTCTGATGTGCTGGAGGAGTTATATGGGTTTCAGACTTGGGTTGGATATAATTAATTATGGTAGAAGAGGCCACCCTTGACATTTCCTTTCGACCCCGAGAGGGATACTCTAGGAACGCCTTGTAAACCGATCGGGCGGAGTATACATATCATTGGTTATATTACCGATCGGAAACTCGGCATGTCATATTACGAAAGAGGCGGGGATATTTCTTTTTCGTTTGTATCTGAGCAGCACCGCGAATGATGGAGGGTTGGCAGAGTAGAAGGTCAAGATGAGGTTGCCCATCAAGTAGTGTCTGTATTCGAGTCTTTGTACGGTTGACGCTTGACATGAGATACCAACCCCCATCAAGGCAAGACTCAGAAGTAGTACCTGTTGCGTCACATGTGCTACAGATTCCTGTTCAATCGATGTGAATGATCACTGTGAAGTCTGTGGATCAGCCAGTAGTGAGGAACAGCTTGGCTTGCTGTATAGCCTGCATGGAGTTTGGTTTGTGGCAAAGGAATATGATTGAATCAGTGAAGAACTGCTTGATTTATGTATAACTTACTATGTATTCAGCCGTATCCACTCCGTATCCATTCAGCCTGCTTCACTGGATAACTCTTCACGGGGAAACTGATTGCCTTGTCACCTGCAAGTGGCGGATAGTCGGGGTTCAGCAAATGAAGGAGTACGAACTAAATCACACGCGACGAAGTTGTGGAAAGCCATTTCAATAAAGAGGAAACGTTGTCTATTTCCACACAAATATTTATTCCCACGAAATCCAAATAAATATTTTCGCGGAAATATACGTTTTCTCTTTAACTCCGGTTTCTTATTATTGTAATGAAGGAGTATTTGTTTCAAAGCATATTCTTTATTCAGCAGCATCCTTGTTCTTATTCAATTTGTTGCTTTTGACTGAAAATAACTAAATTCCTTTCGTTTCCAATACCTTAATTCTCCAATTAAACAACTTAGTGGAGGCGTGCCTTATTCATTCGTCAAGCTTCAGACCATTTCAATGAACTACGAGTATAATCACATTCATGATATTGAAACTGATCATGCTACCCGATTTCTTATCGAAATACTATGCCTGCTATTTACATTTCGACATACAGTAAAACAAACTTCGTTAAGACGCTCTTCAAGGAAGCGGCGCAAAAGAGCGTCTTAAGCGGAAAAGCGTCTTACCTGGGAAAGTAAAAAAACCAATGTACATTATGTACTTATGTATCAATCAATGTACTCGTATGTACACGTCTTATTCACTGAGCAGAGAGAAACCTGTCAAGGGAACTTTGTTTGAGGTTCTTGGTAGCGTCTGTGGAGAGGAATTGTCAATTCTGTTAATGTAACATAGCATGTCCTCTGCATTTTCCAGGGTAGAAATAACTTTTCTGAGCTCGCCCACGTTTTGCAAGCAACTTTATCTTATGAATGTACAAGCCAAATTTATACAAGCCAAAACTGTCAAACGTTTTTGACATGAAAAAGACTTTTCGCTGGGGTCAATCTAAAATTTTGACCCGTCAAAAGCGTTACCCAACAATCGATAATCAAAGTTGGTTGGGAGGTATTGATATAGGGTATTCTTGATCTTGTTGTTGTTTTTAGGTTTAGGAAAATGTCAACACGATCGTGAAGTTCTTGTTCGTATCATCGAAGCTATGCCTTAGTAATTTCCTACCCAATTGGCAGCTTTTTTGACATGAATATGTCTTTTCTCTGTGATCAATCCAAAATTTTGTCCCCTCAAAAGCGTTACCATGTTTGACATGGTTTCATTGTTTTTATGGCCGAGCAATCAGCATAAAATGTCGACATAAATCGAGAGCTTTCCAACGAGTGGATAACGATTTTTGTAGGTGAAAAACCGATTGGGTTAAATTTCCCTAGTTACGAGGGTTTGACATGAATTTTCCTTCGAACTGTCTGTACTATTTGTATAGAGATTGTTTACTTGTATCAAAAATGTGGAAACAGGGGTGACATGGTTTCATTGCTTCTGTTAACACTTCATGTTTCCTTTGGATAAACCCGTGTTTTTCTTCTAAAAAACAATGTATATACTCTACGCATATACATTGTGAAATGGACGTGTCGTTTGGACCACCTACTCAGTGTAAAAAGACATATTCATGTCACAATGTATCAGCGTGAAGCGTTGATACTCGTTTGTTTTTAGCAATTTACGGACTACCTACCTACCCACGAAATTTGTTTATATGTGGTAGTTTACTCACTTTACTGTTCTTAAGTTTTATATTAATAATATAGCACATTTATCCGTGCTAACGCGGATAGTTTCAAAAGCTCCTTAAAACATTATCTGGTGATTTTTTCTTTTTGCTCATTTTCCCACCATGGCATGGTTCATTTTTAAACACATAGGACTTATCAGGCATGGGTTTAAAAAAAATTCCGAATTCGTCTGCATTGTAGACATTTTCAGGCGAGTAGTCTTGCAATAATGAAGGCAACAGATTATTTTTCCATAATGAATAATGTCGTCCTCATCAACTGCTGCAGCCTCACCCGAAATTTGCCGGTAAACTGAGCCATGTCTGTTACGGAATCGGTCCAGCCACCCAGTCGAAAGAGCGTCTTATCAAACAAAACAGAGAGTCTTAGTACAATTCTACTGTATTAGCATAGACAAAGTCAATGCGGGAAAGCGTCTTAAACCGGAGCGTTTTAACGAAGTTTTACTGTATTTCGCCCCAAGATAAATTTCGCGTCATGAAGATGTGTCCAAAATCAATGACCAGGTTCTTCAATGGTTGAATCCGACCATTTATCACTGAACACATGTTTGCTTGAAGACGAGTAAAGCGAGGTCGCTTAAGCAAAAGCGGGAATGTGTCTTCGCGTCGAAAGCAACCGGGATTTTACGCCACTCCACTATCAAGAATATCCCGGGTATCGGCTCGGCGCATCTCCCCAACTAATGAACGTCCTCTGGAAGCTCGGATCGGGACGTACCCGACTTGTTCTGCTATCTGGCCGTATCAAGACCATAGTGCAACCTCTTGTCTACAAGCCCCCTACCGAACCGGTTTCCAACCTTTCTTGTTATAATTAGGTATAGTCATGCACTCCTGTAGGCATTTCCTTCTGGGTATTGTTCCCCGTCTAGGACGATGGTTTTAAAGGGTTCCTTGGGGCTTGAGCAACGCTTGGAATCGAAACGCTGGAAACGAACTCTGATCACGAAGGCAAACATTATCAGATTTCAAGTTGGGTGACTCCTATTTCAAACCTCATCCATTCAATATTTATTGTTTCCTATTGCACCTTATTTTGCTGGTTTCAAATTTGAATATCCGTGTGAGTTGGAGTATTCTTTATCGTGATATTACTAGGAATACATTCAGAACAAAGCAATCCTCAGAGTAAAGTTGCCTATAATCCTGGAATCCGCTTTTAATCATTGTCCCTTGAATAGAATGCAATTAGTACCTTTGTGGTAGTTACATGTGAATTAGTAAACGTACATGCAGCCAAATAAGGCAAAGAAATGGTGGTTTCGCCAAGTAAGTTGTCCTAATACTTCATGTCATTAAATATCTATTGTAACCTCCCTATTTTGCTCTACGGAAGAGTAGCACAATTTGACACCAGAGCTTATCACCTGTGATTTTTTCCATTGGTGTTCAGCCATTTTAGGTGATTGGCGGCCATATTCACTCCTTTAGCAGTTATCCCAGGGCATTATAGTTTTCACCCCTTTAAGGTACCTACACTTTTCACTTTCTAAAATTATTATCTTTGTCTACTCGCCAAACGTTTTAATGAGACTTATACAGTTTAGTTGGCCTATATCTCTTTTTTCAAACTTGAATTCTTACAAAATTGTGTTTTTGAAGGTTGAAATAATTCATTATATGAACGTATTGGGTGCAGCCAGTTTCAGGGTCTGACAGTGGCTTCTTATCCTGAATTTCGTAGACTGTCTAGCGTTCAGTCGTAACAAAGGAAGAAGAACCGATAATAAAAACAAAAAATAAAATGGTTGCCCTCTGCAGTAGGTACTGATATTGGCCGAAAAAATAAATATTGGACTTTTCAAGAATAAATCATAGCAGAATTATTATTCATTCTTTCAAAAGCTTGGGGATAAATTCAGAGAACTTTAGTTCTACGTACATCGTAGAATGAAGAAGTGTGGAATAACGACGTGTGGCAGGGTCACTAGTCATGATACATACTTTCTAGGTGTCTAATAATCATCCAAAGATGCGTTGAATGGAATTGAGGCTAGTTTTCTATCACAAGTTCTCACCCTATGGTGTGCCAATTTGAGAGCTCTCCCATAATTGAAAAGAAAAGTTGCACAGTGAAATTTAACAACTTGGACAACTTTTTGGACTTGGACAACAAAGTTGGATGAAGAAATCGTTGATGCAAATGGTAAACATTATTTGTCGAATGTGCCTATCATGCCTCTTTCTACCTACAACAAAATAATGTTGCGATGAATTAGAAATTATCATTTCCTTGAAAACGAGAATGAATTGGATACTCGGTTGAATCTTTCTCGGTTGTCATCGTTCCTATTTTATATTCGCGAAGGGAAATCAAAACGATACGTGTGTTTGAGTCTTACAGACAGTTATCGACACGCCTCCAAAATCCTCCACAGATGTAGGTAGCCATTAGCTAATGTAATTGACGGGTGAGATACGAGCCTAACGGAAGAGCACACCCACTCACTCCGAAACAGTCGAGTGACGCCATGTGAAAACAATATTGTTATTCAAAATACCAGGGGAGATTCAGGCAGGTATGCCCGTAAAGGTCTGAACAGAATACTCCGGCTGACTCTGGGGGGTCATTGGTATTCACCGGGTGTCTTCCTTCCTCTTGGGGTCCCACTCGCCATTATATTTAACCTAATAGTCGGGTGAGGTCAGTCTTAAATGAAACCGATTTCCAATCGAAGGAGGCTGGGAAGGTAGATTGATGGTACCAGAACGCACGAGGCGACATGTGGTGCCGTTCAGGACCAAAACTACTTGGTGCATTACGACAGGTGTCGTAAAACACCTTGCACGCTTGTTTCGGAAACATGTCTTGAGTGAAACGAGAATGCGTGATCAACATTTCGATTGCAGATTCCCGACGAATCAGTCCAAATCTAAGAATCAAGTAGAGACTTACTTTACGTCAATGTCATAGTTAGACCAAACCCACGCTGACTAGGTATTCTGTTCTGGTATTTTATTGAATACTAGGTATGCTGCTAGGTAGCGAACCTGTCTAGCATCAGACATCCAGACGTCATGTGATACTTCGCCAAAGCCCCCACAGTTCTTACTTTCCTAACTTGACGTAACAGGTGAAGGGAAAGTATTGCAATCGGTCTGTTTCATTAATTTTTTATTCAACGAATTGTTTATGGTGTCCTCTTGCCTTTCTGTTAGGTAAATACCTACCCATTTATTCGGGGTTAATCAGGTTAACCCTACCCCAAATGGGGAAAAATGCAGCCAAACTAACATATTCTGGCTCATCTAGTAATTTTATAGTTCTTTGAAAGCGTCCACGGCAAAGGAATGCTGAGGCACGAAACGGAGGAAGTAGCCATCATCATAAGGAAGAAATCGGTAGGATCCAGAGCGATACCATTTGGAGAGCTTTCTTTCACTCTAATGATAATCTCGTTTGAGGGTTTTTTCTCGGCCGGTACCAGCAAGGTTATCATTACCAACAACACGGTAGCTCATCAGTTCTTAATGTCACTGAATTATCCCCCCCACCCTTTCCTAATGCAGAAACGATGGCTGTCCAATCTAACCAGTCGGACCTTAATACTTTTTAGATGGACGTTCCTCCAGACGATTCCTGAGGGATCATCTAGTTGGATTTCATAGTTGATAAAACGGTAATGATTCGCAATCATTTAGTCTTGGAAGTTTCTGTTAGTTGATTGAATTCTAAACCTATCATAGGTATATCCTCCAGATCTGTACCTATTGTATATAATTCATGTTTATTACGATAAAATTAATAACATAAGTAAGTTGTTTGATTCAATTCGCAGCATCCTTGAAGGAACGTAGGTGACTTTGAAGTTGAAGGCTCTACACTGCTAAAACTAGGAATGCTAGTGGGAGAGTTGGTAATGGTCCACCAATTCTTCTCCTGAAATGTGGAGGTGTTATAACCGACTGGTAATATTATATTTCTTGTAGCGTCTGATAAACAGGAGATTTGGAAGAAACATTTCAGTTTCAGTAGTAAAACATATAGTTTAGTAATGCATGCATTTCAGGGGACGTCCCTTTTTATGGAAAATTGTCTCGAAACTGAACAGCAATCCAAAATCTATGATCAACGGCACCCAACACGTGAATCCGTGTGGCGCCACCCTATATGGAGCCAGTCTGGCACCATGGTGGCGTCGAGTTGTTCCAAAACTGAACAGCATTCCAAAATCTATGATCATCGACACCCAAATCCATGTGGCGGCACACTATGGTGCCAGTCTGCCTGAGGAAATGTCTTAGTTCAACAGAAAAGAAGCAAGCGAATCGGTTGAGAATTAAGGCGCTGGGGAGCGGAAACAGCATTTAGTAAAAAAAATAATTTATTTTGGAATCAACCCCCTCTAAATTGCAAATTTTTCTGTTTTTCTGTAGAGAATTGTTATCTATTAAAATGTCTATTATCCCTACATATCCTATCTATTATAAAAATGTTTCTTCTACAAAATCATTCTTTGTTCAGGTGCCTCTGCGAGCCTGGCTACACGGGAGTGAACTGCGAAAGCGAGTATTTCCCGTGCGATCCGTCTCCGTGTCAGAACGATGGCGTATGCAAGCAGGTTGACTCGTTGAAGTACGAATGCAACTGTCCCACTGGTAAGTGAATCTTCTTCCTTGTGGTTTATTTAATTATACATTCCATCCAGCCAAGTTTACGTAGGGGAATGGGTAGTTGGATAGTTGGCGGCGTGTAGCTGGGATTTGGACAAACGACTTGGGTTCTGAGTTCGCAACCCAGCGAGAAGTTTGGAATGGTCACAGTAGATCAGATTCTTCTGAGAGGACAGCCGATCAAGTTGTCCGGGCTTGCAGGCAGATGAACGTGAAATCACAAAACAGTCCGTCTTACTATCGTGTTCTGTTACATTTTGTGAGTCTCCTGTCATTGGTTTATAATATTCACCCCGAAGTGAAAGTAAAATTCACCGTCAGAAGAGTCCTCCTCGTAAAAATAGGAACGGAAGATTTGTGGAAGAATTCAGACTAGTCTTAATTACAATGTTTACTGTCTTCAAAACTGTCCTCTCGGGATAGAAAATCAAATTACCATTATCACCAGACGTTGATGTGATTGAACCAGTTAATGTCTTCTGAGAGTACATGAATCACGTCATGTTATGGGAGAGGGGGCTTAGGGTATTTTTTCGCTGTTTTGATGTATTTATGATGAACTGTAAGAAAATTGCGTCACATGAATCCTGCAAAATATGGTGGTGGCCGACGATGGTAGTGAAGTCGAGCATACAAGCAGCTGAGAGCTGCATTGGAAACCAACTTGGATGGTTTTTAGCAAATTTTCGAAGAAAATGAAGCTGTTGCAATGGCTTCAAAATTTTAGTAATGCAAATTTTTGAAAATTTTCTTCATGGAAATCCGGTTCAGACCATTCTAAAAAGATTGCTGAAATTTAACAATTTTTCGTGTGTATGTGTGTGTGTCATTCAAGATAACAAATTTAAAATGTCAATAATATCAAAAGAAAGGATGAGTTCGTTGGCCAGAATTTTTGGGTCAAATTTTGAAAATTCAGAGTCAAAAATCGCTAAAAACGTGTTTTTTAAGGTTTTGGTGTAAATTACTACCTCAAAACATAGGAACATTATGGTATATTCGGAATCAGCGTGAAATTTCCTGTATGAATCACCCACCAAATCGGTTAAAATTATTCTTCGAAAATTCGCTCATCAACTCATGCTGCATGAATGGAACTTTTTTCCAACTGAAAAACTCCAGTGTTCATGTACTGTATGAGACGATCCTATAGCAGTTAGAATGGCGTCACGAAACAAGGGCTTCTCACCATTTCGTCTCCCTCACTCCTTAAACTGCCTAAATCTCGAGATGAGAAAGAATCCCCCTCGCAAGATTTATTGCTCAATCAAATTCTGACCTCAGGCTAGCCCTAGGTAGACCCAGGATCCTAATTTTTGGGTTTGGAGATCACTGCAGTCTAGGTTAGCAGTTAGCTGTTAAAGCCTTGATATGATGACAATGAAATTTCTTAAGCTGTTTGCCTTATGGATTCTCCACAGTTGTTTCATCCCGTGAAATTTTTTTTCTTTAGTCAAGTCATCCGAAGTATCCCAACAACGATAAGGGGCATCCCGGCTTGAGTTTTTTGTTGCCCGCGTCCGTTCTTTCATGTTGAAAAAAGGGTTTCTTCTTTTTCATTTAGGATGGTTTCTACCAACAGTGATCAACTTTGACCTTTACGCCGGTATACGTTTCTTTCATCCGCGTCGGCGCTTCTGATGACGTCATAACCCGTTAGTTGGGTCCTCCAGTAGTAGGTAGACCTGAGGGGCTCTCGGCCTTCCCCATTTTCAGTTACACTTAATGAACCTCCTCCGATGAATATTCATTGCTCGATTTTTATTTTTATTTTAACATCTCCGGCATTTCATGTGTTGCACACTTTGATTGTTTCATGCAATATGGTATTTAGGTATTTCGTAATCTACGTCAATCATCATCAGGCTTGTAATTACTGACTATGGGAGAGGCCTGACAACTTTGGTAACTTTATACCTAGTCTCCTCGATGAGAATATATCAAAATTATGTAGGAATAACTACCAAGATGGGGAAACGAATGACAGTGATCAAGATGAACTGGTTGATGCTGGAAAGAAAGCCATATATTATGAATCCATTTATTATGAACCTACCTATATATTATGAACCTACCTATATAATTATGAAGGTAGTGGGGTTAACGTTCGGGGTCCCGGGAATCGCGTCAAAATTGCTTGTTTAATTTTTTAGGCAACATGAACTACCCAAGACTAGGACAGTATTAAAGAGTTAGTAGGTACCTACTTGGTTTCAGTCATTGATAATAATATGATTTCCTCAAGTTATAAAGTGAGATGAGGAAACTCACTTAGGTGCCTATAAATATTGTTATTGATCCTACGAGCGTAAATATTTTGACATTTCTTCAATGTTCTCTCACATAAAATATACGTAGGACATAATGACAGTACAAAGTGACTTCTCGGCTACTATTCTTAAATTTTTGGATTCTACTTCCGAGTCTGCAAGGCAGCGGAAGCTCTGTTTTCACTTTCGAAACGAAAAAAATTTTTGTGCTCCAAAATCAAAATTTCCACTCGCATTTTGCGTTTCAGGGCTTCCTGAACAAATTTGGTTCCCTGTCTGTCTGTTTGTCCGTCTGTCTGTCCACATTTCCTTGCCACCGCCATTACTTCCACAATTTTGATCCGATTTCAATCAGATTGCGCGGGTTAGCCCCGTGATGGTCCCCTATGAATTTCATCGCCATCGGATTATGGGTAGCGTGAATTTCTTGAAACCCCGATATCTCAGTTCCTAATTGACCTATTTTGCTCAAATTTTGAGGATAGTTGATGGCTGAATCTAAGACAATTATCTATTAATTTCGTAACGATTGGATCAATAATAGCTACTGCGCAAGCGCAAACTTGAAGTTTTTGTTATAGACTTAGCTACGGAATAACTGGACCAATTTCAGTGAGATTTTCAGAGATTAATCGAGTTAGACCCGAGAGAGTCCCATATGAATTTCATCGCCATCAGACCAAAAATAGCGTTTGCGCATGCGCAAACGTGAGTTTCCTGAAACTACGATTTCTCAGTTCGTAATGGACCGATTTCGCTCAAATTCGATGTGTAGTTGAGGGCTATCATTACCTTCTAATTTCGACACGATTGTATCAGTAATAAGTACTGCGCATGCGCAATTTTGAAATGTGTTTCATGGCCATAACTCTGAAACTACTTTACTAATTGCGGTGAAATGTTCAAAAATGGCATGTACGGGGTAGCCCCTAGACAGTTCCCTAGTAATTCTATACCCATCGGACCACTAGTAGCGAGTGAGCATGCGCAAATGTGAATTTCCTGAAACTACGATATCT
>JAEMON010000004.1:23230913-23280781 GCA_030264115.1 Lygus lineolaris
GGGTTGGGAATTACCTTGATTGTTCCTTTAGGGATTGGGATGGAATTATACAAAATTGATTAACAATCTTACTGTAAGTTAACAATTTTCTTCATTAATAAGTTATGAAATTATGAAAGAGGGATGAAATAAAATGGCAAATTTGAACTAGAACCCTTGTGAATAAACAAAAATGAAACAATCTCTTTCTCATGGCGGATGACAGGATCTACTACATACCTTTTGGCTATTTTTAACCCTCTCGTTGTCTAACCAAGCCTGATGGTGAGTATATCAAACAACATGATGGTGAGAACATCAAATAAATAATTATCACATTTTCTACTTATATACCTGCATTGTAGGTACCATACTCCGATGGCAAGATTGGGACCCTCACTCTCTGGTCGAGAGTGAGACCGATGGCAAGATTAGGTCGAAATTCAACTGCTTTGGGGGTTCTGCATTTTGGCTTGAAAGTCCTTGCACAACTTATATACCTGCACAAAAGTGCTTGTCCTTGCACTTATACAACTTATATATTTACACAACTTATATACCTGCATAATACCATACTCCGATGGCAAGATTAGGTCCCTCACTCTCTGGTCGAGAGTGAGACCGATGGCAAGATTAGGTCGAAATTCAACTGCTTTGGGAGTTCTGAATTTTGGCATGAAAGTCCTTGCACAATCAAGTAGAAAACGGTTTCAACACGAACCCATAAGGATTTATATCATGGATATTTTTCATTTGTGGACCTTTCGAACCACTTTGCATCTCAAGTATACCTAGAGATAGTGGTCTATATAAGAGAACGGTAGGACACTGCTGGAACGATAAGAATCGCTGCTAGTATCAGGCTGGACGATCACAGACTTCTCCTAGAAGGTCCGTCGAAAGGGACGACTTTCTCTCGTGATGGCAAATACGATCGTACGATTAGGGCGAACATATACCCTAAGGAGCCACAACCGTTAGAAATGGTCTGATATTAATATTGTATTGCCCCACAACCGTCTCGGTGTGCAAAGAGTGTCTCCCACGGTCTCACTTCGCTCTCGACTCAACGCCTTCTGAGGCGACCCAGATTGCACTTACCTATTAATTAACGAGTTGACGCTTTCAGGAGATTGGAAGGATAAACTGAGCTCGAGGAAACGTTTTTCTATCGGTGACATGGACATCCCAGCGACTCGGACCGGTTCCTTTTGTAAAGTACTTGATTATTATTATTGACTGTCATGACAACTTGATGATGGTGGCATGGAACTTCGATTTTGGGCACATATAAGATTGCAAAGTGGAGTTATCCAAGCCACTTGTTGAGGAACATGAGTCCTTCGTACATAAAGGCAGACCGACCAAGTATTGTAGCGTGAAGAACATGCCTTTCCAGAACACCATTGTACGCAACATCACCATCAACATCGGTTCAATTAAAGCTTGCATGTGGGCACCTATGTTATTTTTCAATCGACCCCGAACTATATTATGTAAACAAGCCCCCCCCCCTCTCGACCTTTGCAACCAAGTCACTTGACTACAAACCGGAAAACATTGTTTTTGTTTAGAACTTAAGCAAGTAGCTAGTTGTTTAACAGTTTGTAATTTTTATTAACATTTAGCGGCTCATCTTGTTTAATAAATTCTGAATGGCTGAGTGATCCTTTCGCTGGATTTTGTCAATCAGAATTTACGAACTTGTTGACTCCATCACGCTCGAACGGCTGCACCTATTTCCATGAGGATTTCTGCAAAATGAAGGAACTACAATGATTTCTCCCATCCTCCTTTTTCACCTTGAATCTACGGTCCTAGATAGATATATGTATGTCACTAAAGACCAGGTGTTTTATTATTTTCGTATCACCATGGGATGAAGTTTGAAAAGCATGGAGAAGCTTCTAAAACTATCCGCGCTAGCACGGGAAATCGGGTAGTGAAATATAAGATTTGGATTGAACCACCGTCGCTAAAGTTGCTTCGTGATGAATGAAAAATAGTCCAAGACTTCTACATAACCTGGATGGGAACTTTGCTATCGGTTTGCTGAAAACCTGATCGATAAAAATCGGTGTGGCCGTTCGAGGGTGAATGAAACTCAGACATACAATTTTTATGACACTATTATACATAATAGTGTATAGGGTAAGTACCTACATCGAAAGTACATTAAAGGCATACTATTTATATACACGTACGAGTATATCATGTCGTTTATTATGCAGGCATATGATAGGTATGGTATGGACTTCGGTGTCAGGTTAACAGGCGACCTAGTTGCGGTGAGATACTTGAAAGCTGATTGATATGCTCCTTGACTCTGACTTTATAATCGCTTATCGCAAAACTAGGACAATCATTCACTACGAGGAAATGGCTTTTGATTTGTGGTGGGCGAAAGAGTTGATATTCAATCAAAAACATAGATAGGGCGGTTGTAGATAGACGAGTTGCGGTTTTCGTTTGGTCAAGCGACCGCGAACAGATAAGATGAGGAGACCGGACGGAGTATCTCGTGAGAACCGGCAGTCGAGTGAGAAGGTCGAAGGATTGGCCTATTTATAACGACCCAGAGAGGACGAATTCCGTTTTGGGGAGTATGAGAAGCCTGGAGCAGAACTGTCGCTTCCAGAGGCCTGTCGGTTCCTGGGCGGGAAGGAAGTGGAGGCCCGATAGGACAGGACGGTTCCCACAGTGTACAGAGCGAGCCCCGTTTCTATGGCAGGAGCTTGGCGATATGAGCTGGATAGGGGGGAGTCCTGCTTGCACTCTGCCAGAAGAAGGAAGGGTTCAGGGTACGGGAGGGGACGCCCACGGGAGCATCCTCGACCAGGCACCACGTGACTTCAAGCGTCGCACTTTACCGCGACTCCTTGCTATCTTCTTCGCCACCTTATTGGGTAATATTCTAATCGGGCAACTTGGGCGTTTTCCTGCGGTCCACAGTAATCCAAAACGTGATTTTAGCGCGAAAAAAAGTCGAATTTTCAACTTCATCGCAATGGATTGTCATCATTGACTAGAACCCGAAGGAACATGGTACAACAGCAGGAAAGGTCGAATATTAAATATTTAAATAAAAAGGTTTAAATGAAAGCTAAAACGGTTTAATTTAAAGTAAAAAGGTTTAAGTGAAAGCTAAAAAGGTTTAATTTAAAGTAAAAAAGGTTGAAATCAATGCGAAAAAGGTTTAACTAAAAGGTTAAATACTATATTCGATAATTTCACCTTCGAACTGAAAAGTGCCTGAGTGCGGATGGCAAGTTATATTAGGTCAGTAAGGGTTTTGTTCCTCAGACAGATCAAAAAAGGCTAATGGCTGGTAATGGCTTTCTCACTTAAGAAAGTACCTACAAATATTTCAAATATATTCTCAGAATAATGAATTTTTTCATAATATACGGTTTGTGTTACTTAACTACGGATTCAGTTAAAACCAGGAACAAATGCAATAAAATGCAAGCGTCTGCGAGCGCTCTCTTTCAACTCCATCCCAATGGATTGTAATCATTGGCTAGAACCCGAAATGGTACAACACCTGGAAAGGTCGAAAGTTTGTTTAAGTATTCGATAATTTCACCTCCGAATTGAAAAGTGACTGAGTGCTGATATTAAGTTATACTAAGTTCCTCATAGGTAACAGATGAAAATGGCTTCCTCTCACTCAAGAAAGTACCTACAAATATTTCAAATATATTCTCAAAATAACGATTTTTTTCATAATATACGGTTTTTATTACTTAACTTCGGACTCAGTTAAAACCAGAAACAAATGCAAGAAAATACAAGCTTCTGCGAGCGCTCTCTGTGATGAAATTCTCCTTCAGAAGTAGGTTCTCTAGAATTTGATTGTATGGCGATAAATTGGGACTAAGAACATCAGCCTATTATTTTAGCGAATTTTTGAAGAAAGTTAAGCTATTTCAATGGGTCCAAAGTTTTTAGTAAGTGCGCAAATTTTTGGAAACATCCTCAATGGATATTTATTCGTTTCTGGCCATTCTTAAACGATTCTTGAAGTTTAAAACGTATGTTGAACGTTTTGCGTAAGTACACTATACTACCGTAGGTATACAATCTGACTGCGCCAATGTAAGTGACCCAGATAATATATAAAATGATCCTTTTGAATAAAAAGCACATTTCCGATTAGCAGAACCAACTTTGCTATGGTTTCTCTCCTCAATTCTCCCCTCCTAGGTAACCATTACATTTAAGTTGGGTAGTGACATACCATTATTCGCGAAACTCTCAAAAACACCGATTTCCTTCGGTTGTTGACGTCCCTCAATCTCATGTATTTTCTTCGGCATGAGGGTTGTTGGATAATAATTTATCTTACCTACAAGTACCTAAGTTAATCTTGTGAATTCTATAAAAATCCTTAGAGCGGGTATAAATTAAGATCGTTCCAAAGGGAATTTATACGATTGCTGCTAAAAATGACGTATTAACGTCCGGTTTCCTTCCCTACATAGTTATAAATGAACTTCAAAATCATATTATCTTGGTAGAGCATGCTCACTGTGCTTTTTAATCGGATTTTCTTCAAGCTTGTTGGTGTTGAAATCTTGATCTTCTTGATCAATCTTGAACCAATTTCGTCCATTTTCGGTCGATTGAAAGTACCTTTTTTTCCACCCTTTAGTTGAAGTGTGGAGTCTTAAAAGCGTATGTATTAATAATAACTTAATTATTCCACATTGCCGATGTAACACGAATCCGACAACGTAGAAACCCTGGTCATTCACTGATGACCAGAAAACAAATGTTTCCCCCTATACAGTTTTCTTCATCGCAGAGCTAGTAGATAATTATGCGAAAATCTATCAAAAACTATGAACATCCATTCAAATAGCATTCAATCACCTACTATTAATTGAATCAGTGATAATAATTGGTGAAATGAGAGCGCAGAAGTTGACAGCATTTTTGACCGAATTCAAAAAAGAGGGAGGTATCTATTCGGTGTGTCGTGGGTGGACTTTTTGTTGAAGAACGAGTGGAAATCCTGGTATGGGATTTAAGGAGTATGGACTTACCTATAGTAGGGAGTTTACACATTCCTGGATTACATACATTGAAAGTTGTGGTATCTCATGATTTCTAGTAGATATTATAGAAGGATAGAAAATAATGGCTATATCTACATGTTACAAAGTCAATTGATGATAATGAATGAGTTAAGAACTACTTACTAGACCTAAAGAATTTGTCCGCAATCTTGGGATACGACCAAGACGATAAAACTATGCATTTCAATCCTGAAACCAGATTTTCACTTCTAGTTAGTGTGAAGATTTACAGCTCGCAAAAGGGCGGACTGTCACTACAAAAGAGCGTTTGAAAATTTATGCTCGCGATGCCGCTAATCGTCCGTACTAGGGTTTCTAAACACGGATATCCCATCGGACCTCGTTGGGACGCTTGCATACCTTTTGGCGTTGACTCATGAGGATTCCGGTCCTGTCTGATGTTGAACTATGGGCGTGTGTTCTGACTCAAAGGGTGCGCTCGATCTCGGCTGGTGCACTGGAGCCTTGCGCACTCACGGCCTGGTCATTAGCTCGTAATAGTGTTATTCTTCCCTGCTCTAGGCGTTGGCAGGAATTTCCTGACCTCTGGTCCTCGAATTTATCAACTCTCAGCGAGGGCAGTTCTAGTGCTCCAACATCCAGGATCTTGGTATGGGCTAGTGATTTCTTCTTAAGAGAATGTATGTAAGTCCTTCTCTGAAGGATATATACAGTTACTATTTTTACATGGAAATATTTTGGGGCTGGGGATTATCCGGGATTATTATAGTATGCGTCACGTCATCAAAAAATATGTAACGCGATACCAATAAACAAACTACCTAACGACATCATCTACATAAAAAAATCCGTATTCAAGGAAAAACCCGTTTTACTGTGGAATAAGTGTTGAAAATTGAGCTCTCAGATCAGCCGAATCGCGAAATAAGCTCCTACACCAGTTGAATCGAAAACTGTGCTCATAGATCAGCTGAGTCAGAAATTGAGCTCCCTGATCAATGTTTTGATAATTCCGTGGTTCTTTCTTAACTACGCCAAAGAAAAAACCTCACAATTTGAAATTCTCGAATAAATCCATCATTCTTACAAACCCAGAAGTTGAAAAATTGAACCTATAAAATCCGTGGTTGTCGTTTCGCTTTTGAAATCGTGGGTCGAGAAACTCTTATCTGAAATTAGTTTTCACTGTGGAGACAAAGAGTAGGTATCTACGGAAAATATTCACTTATAAAGGTCCTTCTTTAGGAATATTTAGCTTCTTATGTAAAACTTATTAGTTAAAAGTTTTATTTAGTAGTTAAAAGTTAATTCTTATTAGACCGTATTAGGCCAAATCGTATTTTACTGGGAACCTAGCCGTACTGGGAATCTGTAAACTGCTTGAAAATATGTTTAATTACTTCTGTTTTTGTGAATAAAGAAAAATTAAATAAATAAAACGACTTATGCCCAAAATGATATCATCGCTAGTTTTTCCATTTTTTTCAATTAATTTATTTTTTCCCCTTTATGGGATCTCTCAGGAGTCCCGGATGGCCTCTAAAATCCCCCCCCCCCCCCTCCCTGGAATATTCCCTCTTGAAAAGGAAATTCTGGCCATGATGTGGAGATTTCTTGTAAGGCCTCAGTAGATATATGTAAAAATGGAAATAAAAATCCGAAGAATGGAAAGGAACCCGAGAAGGCGGGATTAGTTACACAAATCACTCCATTATACTAAGCACACAAGACGTCTGGTGGTTCTCCTCGCACTCAGTCCTTGCCTCGATAGCAAATTAAATATTGTGATTCCGCTCGGTCTCGTCTTCCTTCGGCCTCTGAAAGGGGATCCATTACAGATTTAGCTGCGTCACTGAACAAACCCAAGACGAGAACTCCCAGTCCGAGTCTTCAGGAGGAATCCCCGCTTCTGAAGGCACCCGCAGAGATTAGGGGAGAGCTGGTGGTCTTCACCGTCCTCGAGTAAATCATTGGAGTTTCTTCGCGTTTGATTGATTACGTGCAATTTCGGAGATGTGTGCAGTTTTGTCAATGTGGACGGAAGAAGGTTCATGAAATTATATCTTCTGGGGTTGTGAGCTGGAAAAAATCCCTCTTCAGGACCTTATTTGTGTAGGTATGAAAGGTCGGTGATTGTGAATGGTTGTTCCTTCCGAGTGGTCCATTCTCTGACGATATTCTTGTGAAGAAAATTATATGGCCAATTATTGGTAAACTTTGGAATTACCTGGGAAAAATAAAATAGATTTTTAAAATAGATTGATGTAGATGATAAAAATAATAAAAATGATTTAAAATAGTAAAAATAATATCATAAATAAAATAATGATAATAATAATAATATCATTATTTTTTAATCTATAAAAATCAATTTTTAGACTTTCATTTATTTTTTATTTTTAAAATATAGTATTTTCCCTTTTAGTTCAACCTTTTTTGCATTGATTTAAACCCTTTTCACTTTGAATTAAACCTTTTTCGCTTTCATTTAAACCTTTTTCACTTTGAATTAAACATTTTAAACTTTGAATTAAAATTTTTCTATTCCCATGTAGGAAAGTAAATGTTTGAAGAAAATGAACGCATGAAAACATTATTTAAACACAAGAAAGTGGCACAGGAGGACGTCACGTGAGGGTCAGATTTCTGGTGGGGGGGGGTTTACTTGTGTACTTGGGATTTCATGGCTTCTTCTACAGTGACGATGAAGTTCCTACCACCTTATTCACCAATGCTGAACCCTGTTGGAAAGGCGTTTTCCAAGATAAAGTATACTTCAAGAGACATCCTGAATCGCCGAGAAGAGCACCATCTTCCTCAAGTGATGCTTCTGTTACCCCCTCCTGTACCACTTTCTTGTGTGTAAATAATGTTTTCATGCGTTCATTTCCTTCAAACATTTACTTTCCTACATGGGAATAGAAAAATTTTAATTCAAAGTTTAAAATGTTTAAATGAAAGTGAAAAAGGTTTAAATGCAAGCGAAAAAGGTTTAATTCAAAGTGAAAAAGGTTTAAATGAAAGCGATAAACGTTTAATTCAAAGTGAAAAAGGTTTAAATGAAAGCGAAAAAGGTTTAATTCAAAGTGAAAAAGGTTTAAATCAATGCGAAAAAGGTTTAACTAAAAGGGAAAATACTATATATACATTTTTTTTCTGGGGCAGTATTGTTACTTGGGCCCATTGCGCATTGTAGGAGCTATTGTTATGGAGCGTATAATTCTCTTGATTTTGCAGTAGGTATTCTTGATGCAGTTTGAATTATTGTCCAATGACTTTATCAATAAAGTTTATCGAGATCGATCATGCAGACTTGGATCAAAATCTTTCCTTTTGTGTCCATGAACGTTAAGTAGGTAGTTGATTGGTTTTCTTTCCAACGAACTTTGAATGGCCCAAAGACCGCTGATGCAAGCGTCCATCAACTATGTGATAGTCTACTGCCGTTCACCCACGCACGGCGTTATATTTATACTGTATCATGGCATATACACTATTAATTACCAGATCGTGATTTTAATTATTATAATTACACATCTACAATGAAATTACGTCACCGTCTTATACGGATCAATCGTTGTAAAGCGAAAACAATTGGATTGAGTAACAGGCTAGTACAACCTTCATGAGCTCCAAACTAGTTTTTCCTCGTCGCTGAAATTGGCTAGTGGGAGTCTAGTAGGCGTCAGTCACAATTAACATGCAATACGATACTTGTTGCTTGGAAAAGGGTGTGCCAGTTAATCCGTCCCGCCTCGCTAGGCCTGCTGCTCGTTACTTCGACATCAAGTACTTTCCGGGGGACGTTATCAAATAAGAAATGAAGCCACTTTGTATGTACAACTTGGTAAGGTACTGAGGAAAAAATATCATAATTTATTCGAGTTGTTAGTAGCAAAAAAAACCTTGAATTAGTCTCCAATCAGCTACTAAATCCGGAGGATCGAGCTATAAATTCGCTTGGTGTTCTCTCACCTACTCTTGAAGCAAAGCGAAATTTATTTTCCTGGTGAGTATTCATTCTCAATGTTTGTAGGCAATGGTCAATCGATGGACTGCAAACTTGGAAGAGGTTCAGCGTGTGTACTCGGAATCTGCTATGTTGACCACCCCAATTTTTGAGTGTGTCAAATCCTAGCCTCGAGATCCACAATTTCAGGTACTCGTCTCAGAACTAACGAAGAAGCCACAATTAACTATTAAATCTGGATAGGATTAGGGGTTAATGCACCAGTCTCTGGTCAACCCCCAGATTTGGGCACAATTATTAGTTGAAAATTGGCGCTATTCCCAGGTTGTCTAGCAGAAAGGGAGTGCTTATTCTCTATTGTTAGGGAGTGCTATTCTAAGGTAATGGTTTGTTCAGCTTAATAGCTGCAAACTGTTGAAAGTTGTTCATGTTCATCGTGTCAAGGCTGAAAGCACTCACAATCAATTAGGGCTATATTCTGACTCCTAGGTGCTAGTTGTTAAGTATATCCCGGAACTGACGAATATGCTGAAATGGGGAACAGACAAGGGCCGGAATTTGCTGGTTTTGACGTCAGAATAGGATTCAGCACCCTCGAAAACTCCTGTATCTCCTATATCTGATTAGTTTGGTGAGAATTCGCTAAAGAAAAAACCGTTAGGGGGATGTTTGACTGATGTCACGCGCGTTTTCCTTCCCCTTTTCCACCCACTTCCATCCATTTCCTACCCTACTTGTTGCACCTTTATGAAAAGCTCTTCGGTGGACCTACAATTTAAAAGAATTGAAGGAAAAAAAAATGCATGTCTGTTCTTCGTTGATGCAATGTGAATGGGAGTGGGGTCGTTGGACCAGTCTCTCATCACCCTCCAGATTTGCTAAAATAATTCTTAGGAAATAGCTGCAGGGGTTTGAAACACTTGTGCTCCTTGGGATGAAATTGATCGATCGGTTGCATATATTTTAGTGTAAACTCGGAACATCTCAGAGTTCTTCCGTTCAGAGTGCCCAACAAGTGCTACATAAGGGGTGTCCGGTGAGCAACGACAACCTAGATTAGGTTCCTTGATGTGTACCATAACACCTGCCCTAACTAAAATAAATTTAAGAGAGCGTGATCTAATGCGGCAAAGCTAACTATTGGCTGCCTATTTCATTTTCCTGCGATTGTCTTTGAAAGTCTCTCAACTTTAATTTTCTCTGCTTCACGGAAAAACATTAGATTGCATTGGTTTTGCCTCTTGCCTCTTTTGCTCTCTTTTTGCACGGCCATTTCTGTTATTTCCTATTCGTGATCAACAACTTTCTTATTATTTGGTTGAATGGTATCAGTTCTATTCATGACGTCTGTACACAACTATCTGTAGTTCTAAAAATTATCTCCGTTTTATCCACCATCTTCTAGAGGCGCTTTGTCTTGTATAATAACTAATGTCACGTCCAATCCAATACTTACTCGAAACAAAATTCAATTATGGAACGACAGCATTTTTACGATTGAAAAGACTGAATATATTATGAATATTTGTAATTTATTCAGTCGTTTCTATCATTGAAAGTCAATCGAATTGTCGAGTTAAGTACTTAGCGATTAATGTGTTTGGGACGATTCGTTTCTATTCCTAGTCTATTCTATTCCGATGATAATACTGTAGGAATTTAGCGGAGGGAAAGGAAAGGTGATGCATATTGCATGGAGTGGAAGTCGACACGTTTTTATGGACACCAGTGTCTCAGGATGGACAGGGTTTCTTTTGTGTTGAAGTCAACGTCTCTTTTCCTCGGGCAAGTCCATGAAGGATTCCAAATTAGAAAGTAAGATGTGAAGGAGTCAATTGTCCTGAAACAATCTTCGGAGGTCGCATCGTATTGTGCCAAACAATAAGGAGATTAAGTGCTCGGGATGAGAGGAGGATCAGTATCTATTTCAGCAGTCAGGACATGTAAAGTTGTTAACTTCTTGTTAGATAAATCCAATACCCTCGACCTGTACCTATCATATCTGCTAAGCTAAAACCAAGGGACCGTCGGCGGCGGAAGTTGTTTGGAAGGGCTCTTGCCAAGAATTCTTGATGTTTGCAGAGGACGAAACCGAAGAAGGGAACGTTCTAGTCTTGCAGTATGACTTGTTAGGCGATTTTTTTAGAGAACAAATCACTGGTTACATTATTTTTGTCAATTTAAAATATTATTATACAATATATTATTAAATTAAATTTTAGAATATTATCGGATTACCATAGTACGGAGGGAATGGCCAAAAACTTGTTGGGCCATTGCGGGAGCTCATTTTATTTTTGAAGCTAAAGACTCAAGCTTCTTAAAGCTCTTCTTCTTCTTTAAACTTCAATTCTTTCTGAACAGTTTTGGTTCCGTGTCTATCTGTCCTCAATTCCTTCTTCCAGGCAACACTATACGAAATTATGATCCGATTTTGATGAAATTCTCAGATATTGAGCGGTTCATTCCGTAGATGGTCCCCTGTGAATTTAATCGCCTTCTGACCGACTGACAGTCACTGCACATGCGCAAACGTGAATTTTTACTTCCATGTTATGCTATCGATGCTTAACTGCCTACCTATCTTGGCAGACGTGTTTTCAAATTAAATTATTGTGAAAATTTCGAATTTTTCAAGTATATCAATCAATTTCTACCTCCTTAAGTGTCTCTGTCTCACAATTTCCGTTTCTTTGGTCGACCAAGGAACCACCACCTTGTTTTTCCGTAAATTTTCATTTTATTTTGGAAATAGATTTTCTCAATTCCTATTCAACTCTGGTTTATTCTTAGCAATCTAATGGAATCAACTTGAGGTCGATGATCCTCCTGGCTCACCAACATGCAGCCGCGCAGTGACCTTCGGAGCGTTCAGAATGCGGCTGCGGTTGACGAGGATGGAAGTTCCGAGACCCGACGAGCGCCTCCTTCAGGCCATGAAAACCAAACGGGCCGTAAAAATCTCAGTAACCCACTCGTAGGGCACCGCGGGTTTAGAGCCCCATGCTCGGCCACCTGATTTACCGAGCCTCACTCCCTAAGTACCAATAACCATGCAGAATGTTTCTAGCTATTCACGGGTGCATCGTTTTCAGTTGGGTGCATTCAACTAGCGGATACCACCCCGCAGCTCAACGCTTCTCAATGCACATTGAATGACTTTGAATTTGCAAGTTCACTCGTCTGTAATTAGAAATTTTGATGTCGGATATAATATACCTAACATGCAACGGGGACGGCGAGCCTGAGTTATAATGTACAAGTTGTTTCATCGTTTCCAGTTCATCGATCCGCAACACATTTTTTAGTCTTTAGTGCACCTCTATCAGGAAGAATAGTGAAAGTATTGTGGCATTCCAGACTCGAAGTAACTGTGATAACTCGAAGTACTTAAAAAAAAAAACGCTGCAAATTATTTTATCAAGGCTTATTATTTCATTTTTGGTTGATGCATGAATGGCAATTTGATGTTTCAACATTCTTCACGTTATGGAACATATTTATACGTATATACATATTAATACCACGTTATGAAGGGCATATTTTTGTACCTATGTAAGTCTTCTGGTTTATGATTTTCTAAAATGCACCTTTGGAAACGGGCACGATTTTTTCTTCTTTCAAAATTGGATGTTTTACTTTTCAAGATACGTAGAATCCACAATCGAATTGTAAAAAACCCGTCCCGCGCGCACAGTGGCCAACTTAATGGTAAATTTCCGCCAAAACTAAGCTTTGCTCCAAATTTATAGGAACTTTTGCGCTGATTCGGAATATACCCCATTTTCCTATACCTAAAATAGCTAATTGAAATAAAACTAAAATTGAAAAAAAAAAAAACTAGAAAAGTCACGTTTTTGGCCATTGGAACCGCCCAAAAATTTTTTTTGTGTACAATAATAGTTGAAGACCTGAAACTTCTGCGTTGAATGAGACCAACGCCAGGTCATCTACACAGTAACCATGATTTTCGGTGATTTTTCAAAGTTTCCCTTTTTATTACTTTTCAGTTGTGAACACGGAAAAATTCGAGCAAACTAAAAACTTGCAAAAATTGGTCAAAAGAACGGCCCCACTTTGCGCTCATTGCGCAATAGTGTCCGCAGCACTTTGCTTAGTTACCTCTGACAAAAATTGATGAAATTTCACCCCAATTTGAGATTTATAGTTATGCCCCGAAGCTTGGCGTTACCGTCAGTCTTCTCCCTAAGGGGCTTAAACTAGGGGATGACATTTTTGTTTCTTATCAATAGTGTTGCCCAAAATTGTAGTGTATTTGTGAGAAGTGACTATGAATGGGGGATTTTGGCAGCATGAGATGTTAGGGTATTTCCTAGAATTTTCCTAGAAATTCCTAGAAATTTGTTAACTATTTTCGTGGGATCTAATCTAACAGGGGCTGCGTCAGCCGAGCCTTTTAACATGTTCATCTTGAAAAACGCTGGATAAATGAAGGAGTTCCTGAACAAACCTCAATTTCTCACCATGCATGTCTACGTTCCGAGAAAGCCACAATGATGGCGAGAATTCATCATAATTATCTTATTTCAGTGGAATTATCAATATTTATTGGCACAATTTTAAGAATTAAAAACGGAGTTGTTAGAACGGTTACGGAGTTGTTTGGCAGCTT
Source organism: Lygus lineolaris (assembly GCA_030264115.1). Taxonomy (NCBI): domain Eukaryota; kingdom Metazoa; phylum Arthropoda; class Insecta; order Hemiptera; family Miridae; genus Lygus; species Lygus lineolaris. The sequence goes on from JAEMON010000004.1 coordinate 23,244,538, forward strand.
TTGGTGTTTTGATAATGACTTATTGAGCCCTTTGAGATGGCTGATTGTGATTTACGCAATGGAATTTGATTCGTCATTTCATTAATTATTGTCGGATAGGTTTAAAAAACATGCCCCAACGATTTGTATTTGTTTTTCGGAGTCCTCCTACCTTGAAACGAACAAAAACCAAAAAGTAACGGAGGAGTTTTCGAAAAAATTCGGTTTCGAAAAAGTTTTCGGAAAAAGTTCAATGTACAATCAAAATGGCTTTTGGGATACTGAACCACAATCAAAAGTTAGAGCAAAATGTCCATGATTTGATAAGAAAGATAATGTCTGGTGGCCTGATTTCTATTCCACGTTTTGTTTCTGCTTATTGTAGATTTAGTCAAATTGAAAATTCCAGCTTGCCAATTTTCATCCCCGAGTATGTACATAGTTACATAAAGGGTTCACAGGTGTAGGTGCTACCATCGAGGGCTTCAGGTAGGTACTCCCGACTGACTCAGCATTTTGCAAGCTCGTAACTCCTGGAGCTGGTAACGAGATGGTAACTGAAGAGAAAGGAGGGGGTCTTGGATACCCGTAATTTCTTCCAAGCAAGAGGGTATTAATAGTCTTTAAAGTGGAACGCATCCCCGCCGTAAAGTAACAACTACATCCCAAATCCGAAAAGGTCGATCGGTTTAATGGACCGTGAAGGTAACGGGGTGAGAACTATATCACACGATTCCCTTCGGGTCATGACTTGAATATTTTGAATAGCTTCGTCATGATTAAATGGAATTTGAAATACATCAAATGGCAATAGGTACTTGAACCGCAATAATTTACAAAATTCAATTTAGATATTATACTAAGTACCATAATAGTTCAATACGGTTTTGGCATATTTGGGTACCAGTGAAGACCCCCAGAATTTTCTCTGATGAGTAGTCAAGTACGAGTATGAGTCAAAATCAGCCTGATTCCTCTGCTCTCCAGCGGTCTGGTCCTACCGTAGAACCAAGAGGAGCGTGCTACGGTGGAATAAAACCGAGGTTCACCCCTATCTGAACCCTCCATCTATTAACTGCTTACTTGGATCAATTAATTGGAAGTCAACTCGACTTTACGCGCATTTACATTTAGATTACTCGGCCTCACATACCGCCTGATGAAGCATCGTGGTCGATTTGCTCAGCTGATTCATCGATACCTCTAAGGTCCAAGACACATTCATTAGCTATGATTGTCGGAATAATTGAATGTCGAACTGAAAACACAAGGATTTTGGAAGAACCTGGATTCAAAATGTTATTTGTCATTTAAGAGTATTTTCTACAAGCACAAGGACCCCCCCCCCCCCCCCCCCCCCAAGTTAGAAAATTATTGTTGCCGTGGTTGAAAGGGGAGTTAGAAACGTTTCATTTTCAAACGCGATTTTCAAGGTTTATTATTGCAAATACTGAACCGAAAAATTGATTCGATCTATTCACACCTCCGTACTTGAATAGCTTATGTTTTTGGATCTTCTAAACACAAATAAAACGGCACTCTTCAGCGGGGCCTCTGGTAGGTTGACTGGCGGGCACGGTTACGCAATAAGAAGAAATTAGGCACAAGTAGGTACAACTACCAAACAGATAAGCTGCAGACTCCTAATAAACTAGACTTTCTTATATTGGGCAAAAACTGGTAGTATAATGATCTGAAAAACGTCTGCCACGTTGGGTGGGTACTTTAAAAATGATGACTCGATCAAAACGTATTTTCAACCTAAATCTCATAAGAGCTGGAACTTGACACTCGGCCACACTTCTCTCCTGATCACCATTAGATGTTAAATTATTTCGTACAGCTGATCTGGGAGCTCAATTTTCGATTCAGCTGACCTAGGATGAGTTCAATTTTCGATTCAGCGGACATAGGACTCAGATAATCTATGGGCCCAATTTCAGACTTAGCTGATCTGGGAGCTCAATTTTCGACTCAGTTGGTCTGTAGACTCTATTTTCTCCACTCGAATTGCTAGGGATTTGGAATTGCCTGGATCATGATTCAAAAATTCTCCGTTCTGTCACGACCGAATGTTACCAAACAGTCTTATCGACGTAAATGTTTCAGGAAATCCAATTGATCCGACAGGATCCCTAGAAATATCATCGCCGTCGGACCAATAGTATCGTGCATGCTCGATTTTAATTCTGTAATATATTCTGGATTTAATTCTTCTACGTATCTCTCTCTTTCACTTCAATATTATCTTGTTATCCTCTGCAGTTCATATTGAACGTAATATGAGTTCTAATACGATTATGAAAAGGCCCTAAGAGCATGAATTGCAATCTAATTACTTTTTAGTTTACCAAATTCCTCTTCTAATTTCCTTTTTTTTTAAATTATCTTATGTTATAGACCAGGCAGTGCCTAAGTTCCTCACCCTGACAAGCCGCCTCGGCCATTCTTAACCATAAAAATGGAGGATGGGTATTTCAAAAATATAATATGAAAAAAAAATAATAAATCCTCAGTTATATTCCTTGTCTATTAAAAGTTAGTCCTGTAAAATGTTGAAACATCAATTCTGTTAACTCCGCAATAAATCAAACAGTATTTTACATACTGGCGCCGTTCCCTTACAAACTTGGCCCATTAAAATAAGGAACATGTCTCTCATTTCTTATGAAGAGATCCTAATCTTTCGGACCAAACCAGACATCACGCTGCGTAACCGGTAGTGAGGACGTTTTTCTTCCATTTTTCTACCTCGAGACGTTAAAATTGAGAAATCAGTCCAACAATCTCGAATTCCACTTTTCAAGCAGACAGTTGTTTTTTGCGACAATTCCTCCCTTCTAGACCCACGATGAAGTTCCGCTAATTGCTTCTATACGTCACTTTCTTGGATGCAAATCAATTAATTCTCTTTAATATGCATTTCGAACTGGTTTCCCTTAGCCTTTGCCGCACTATCTCAGCTATCTATAATTTATAGCGGGATCCCAAGTCCGTCACAACCAATTAGAATGGTTTGTCTCGTGTAGGTAAGTCATTTCATGCAAGAGAGCCTCAACAAATGTAAGCGCCACATTCAAGCAATCCTTTTTATGGATCAGGTAATGCTTTAAAAGCATCACCATTTAGATCTCGATATTCGCACTGAGTCATGAGAAAAATGCTCAAAACATGATGCTTACTTCTCAAGACTGGTTTTAGTCTAACACTAGATAAGTATTTAATATTCAGAATGACAAACTCCTTCATTAAATGTTGAAAAGTAAACTTGAAACAATCTTGTTATTTACAAGCATTATGCAGTAGGTATTCGAGAGGTTTTCTGTAAACTTGATGTTACTGTAATGTTATGGAGTATTGAAATTACCTATATAATCAATAAGAATGAGCCATGTGATGATGAAAATGCTTTGACGAAACTGACCAGCGGTCGCCTCGTCCTGATGCCTTTGATGACCTCGCAAGGGCCATCTGATGGTTCAGTCAAGACCAATTAAAATCATTCATGCCGTTTTGCCTATGCTGTTTTCAAAAAAAAAGGTCGAACCAATAACATTTTATGTGCAATAACTGTGGTGTATATATGTACTCAGCGGTTCTCAATGTAACTTGATGTACCTATTCAATTGATACGCTCGTTAAATGTCACAATTTCCCCTCTAATCTTGGAAGAACGGGTAATCCTCACTTTATCAAGTATTTCGTCATTTTAAATATTATATCCTTGAATAAATAGGTTAAAATACATTAACCCACCTACCGCATGACAACAATGCAGCTCTGACTTGGACAACTCGAATGCAAATATTTTCTTTGGTCTGGCATCGTTAGATTGCTGTATCTTCCTTCTTCATTCATCCAGTTACCCTCCTAAGTCGTCCATTTCTTTTTCTTCCCTTTTTTCTCCTCTACTGCAGCTCTCCTGTGTCAAGTGCTCCCCGCTGAACTAGATCACTAAAATCATAACCCTTATCTCTCCATAACTTTAACCAAGAGTACATACAACCTGCTTTTTCACTAGAGGGCGAAAATCATGATTTGCGAACTGTTCTCAAAAAACGTTATGAAAAATATGTGCGAAGATCAAGAATAAATAATGTATGATGTGGGGTGGACCATTTTTCGTCTGGAAAAACTCATCATTTTTGGAGTCACTGGTTTATTTTCTTTTTCTTTCTTGAGGTACGTTTCGTCGCGACATCGGCTACTTCTTCAGCCTGTATTATTTTGTAATATTGCTTATCAGCTTAGGATTTTAAAGGATGTACAGAGCCTCTCCATTGGGTTAGGTGCTCTCGGTAGGTAACTGAAGTGTACATAGATTGGTTGTGGGTAGGGCTGCATGGTATGTGATAGATAGCTAGTCCGTAAGCTGGTTTTGGTTTCTCCTTGGAAGACGAAAGAAGTTCTTAGAGTACCTTGTATTGATGATTTCGTGTGTGTGGTGTTCATCATGATTGTGGTGATTCCACAGTCAAATAAAATATCTAAAACTTATCCTAATCAATTCTTCGGGTTTCACAAGTTGCACATACTCAGGAACATACATAGGGAGCATTTAAAGCACAATTTTGAAAGGTAAACAGGTAAAAACGACTTAAAATAGGCACACATTTCATTATAAAGTTGAATTTCTGCATGGACTATGATGATAATCCATTATGAAAAATGGACTCACAAAATTTCGCAATCCGTCGATAGCCTATCGCCTACCCTCCGATAACCTGCAAGAGCCGCCACTGATGCTGAACATGATATACCTACGAGTAGGAATGCTGAATCATTTAGCCTTCTAATTACTTCCCTCTGGTCTTCTTTGTGGAGTCTGGACTATTACAGTAATACTGGATCATTTAGTCTTCTGATGACTTCCCTCTGGTCTTCTTTGTGGAGTCTGGACTATTACAGTAATACTGGATCATTTAGCCTTCTGATGACTTCTCTCTGGTCCTCTTTGTGGAGTCTGGACTGTTACAGTAATACTGAATCATTTAGCCTTCTGATGACCTCTCTGGTCCTCTTTGTGGAGTCTGGACTGTTACATGTAATACTGAATCATTGAACCTTCTGATGACTTCTCTCAAGGAGATCAGAGAGAAGTCATCAGAAGGTTAAATGATTCAGTCTGGACTGTTACAGTAATACTGAATCATTTAGCCTTCTGATGACCTCTCTGGTCCTCTTTGTGGAGTCTGGACTGTTACAGTAATATTGGATCATTTAGCCTTCTGATGACCTCTCTGGTCCTCTTTGTGGAGTCTGGACTGTTACAGTAATACTGGATCATTTAGCCTTCTGATGACTTCTCTCTGGTCCTCTTTGTAGTGTCTGGACTGTTACAGTTCCTAATATTGGATCATTTAGCCTTCTGATGACTTCTCTCTCGTCCTCTTTGTGGAGTCTGGACTGTTACAGTAATACTGGATCATTCTCTGTTCACAGGTTTTCGAGGCAAGAACTGCGAAGAGAACGTCGACGACTGTCCCGGCAATCTGTGTCAAAACGGCGCCACTTGCGCCGACGACGTGAACAAGTACCGGTGCATCTGTCCAGCGACGTTCACGGGCGAGTACTGCGAGCAGGATCTCGACGAGTGCTCTTTGCGCCCGAGCGTTTGCCACAACGGAGCGACGTGCACCAACACGATCGGCGGCTACTCCTGCATCTGCGTCAACGGCTGGACCGGCAAAGACTGCTCGGAGAACATCGACGACTGCCAGGGCGCGGCTTGCTTCAACGGTGCTACTTGTATTGACAGAGTCGGCAGTTTCTACTGTCAGTGCACTCCAGGCAAAACAGGTGAGCTAATAGATAATATTATACCTACAAGTAGGTAGAGATAAAACACGTTGAAGAGGCGCAAATCTCCCGAATGTTCGCGCAGGTAGGCGGGGAAACCCTCCTGCTGGTTCTGCCCAATTATGAGAGTCCCAGACCGGAGACCTATCGCTGCCTCGCGGATCACATAAGTAAAGTTTGTACCAAGTATCCAAGCAAAATGTTCAAGTCACAATAGAGGTTTCTCGAGGTCAGAGTTGACTTTCGGCTCGACTATGGATCAACATTTTTTGTATTAAACTTAACCCACCTCTCCATAAGGTTTTGAGTAAGCTCATGACCTCCGGATCTTGACCTCAAAACACTTGGAACAGGCAGATGTTGAACTTTTATGACCTTAGTGTGCACAGTGGGTTCTATGCGGATAAAATATTACGACCTATCAAAGACCCACCGTCCACCCGAAGACCTGTGCTGTGGTACATGCTTCCGAATGCAACTCGTTCCGTGAAACTTGGTATTCGTTATTTTATTTTATTTTATTTTTTTAATTTGAAAGAGCTTAATAAGGGCTTTCCAAAAAGGTGCTATATGAGGGGTATCCGACGGTCGAAAGTTACCGAAAACGGGTCTTGTAATTTGAACCTAACTGACGTCACCGGCCTGGGCGGACCCCCCTTGTGCGGAACCTAAATGACGTCACACACTCCCTTTCAACCCATTTTCTGGGCAAACTAGCCGTAATTTCAAGCTGAAAATTGCCATCAGGAGGTTTTGAATGGCGCTGAATCAGATTTTGAGGTTCAAAATGCAAAATTCCTACCCATTCAACTTCCCCATTGTCCGAAATCGGGCTCTGAAAAGGCTGGCTAGAGGTGTTGCAATAAGATTTTGCTTATACCTACCGAATGTTAAAAAAACGTATATTCCTGCAAGAAATCTAAATAAATAGTTGTAAAAGTTTTCTGTTTCATTTTGGTTCCGTGTCGTTTCTATGATCGATTTCTGGTCCCAGGCAAAATTATGGTCCAAATTTGGTGAGGGTTCAGGGTGACCCTCTATGAATTTCAATGTGATCGGATCGGTTGAAGCCTAATGGGGAACAAATTAACAATCGTGTTGATGTTTGTCAGTTTGATGTAAACTCGACGTAAATGTCATCTTATGTTTCCAATATAAAAACGTACCTATACAAAAGTGCGAGTAGAACCCAAGGATTTGAGTTGAGTACCTTTCATGTGTTTAGTAGATACCGACTTTTTGTTATCAATTTTAAGGAAGAGCTCCTTACTAACTGTAAGCTGTAAAGGGACATTCCAGTGGGTCGGAATCCTGCATTTTCGACCCCAAATTCGGATTCAGCGCCCTTGAAAACCACTGACCTCCAATTTTCAGCTCGAAATTCCGTATTCCGTATAGTTTTGTCACAGAACGGGCGGAAATGTTCCCGTATGACATCGCGGTATCATGAAGCTGAGGGTCCTTCCAGTCGGGTTGATGGGGTAATATGTGCATCACATTTTACCCAACGGATACCCGCCATATTGCAACTTTTTGGAAAGCTCTCACCAACATATTTTTGTAATGATCAGAATCATAAGAAAAAAATGTACTGGAATACCCCATTTCAAATGCAATTGTAGTTTTGCAGTTATTACAGTCGGTATCAATTATGTTGACGCTGTAGTCGACGATTAGACCGTAAAGATATGACGTTAAAAGGTGATGAAATAAAATCCATACTTCTTCACGACTCAAACTCGATTGAAATAATGAGAGTCAATAGGTCCCTCTGAAGCTTTAGGTGAGTCATATTCTCAACGCCATTCATACCTGTCATTCTGCTTTCTGATGGGATGTTTTTCCTTCGCTTTGAAACACTAAATCAAAGTCGTAACGTGTTGATGAGAAAAATTTATTGTGAAACAAGACAAACTGCAATGATCTTGCGCGTTTATGTAATTTCGCATCTGAAAAAATGCATTCATTTTCCCTCGTTAGGAGCGAAGCCGCCATTAAATTACCACGTTACATAAAAGAAAGGAGCTTTCACGGTATCGACGCTTATCGTGAGAATGTTCTCCAGCTGCTCGGAAAATCATTCCTCGTTCTGTTGTTTCTTCCGAGTGTTCGAAAGACTGAACAAGAATTGCTCTTGTGAAGTTGAAAAAAGAAGAAGATTGGGGATAGAAGACGAGGAAGAGGGGTTTGGAAGGGTACATAACAAGGTCCGCTTGAAAGTTCTTCAAGCCGGAGTCCGTTTCGTGGTTCGCCGGAACAACTCGTGAGGGCCTAGGGCTACGTCCAACCCTAAGCGCCATTAGACTACGAGTACCTGATTAATATCTCCAGTGCCGTGGCACCCTCAGGGCAAAACATTGCTTTTTTCCCCCCCTCTCTCAACCTCGCCAGTCAGTTAGTTTTACGTAACCTCGCGGGATCCCGCTAAATTGGCTTGAACCCCTCGAGTTTCGCAGTCGACGAACTTAATTCCTTGACTTTTTGACGAAGATTGGCTTATATTTTGGCAACTGCAGTGATAAAGTTAGATTTTCCCGAAAGTAGGACAGGCAAGCAGCACAGTTGTTCCGATCCGCCAAAAGCTCCGCTCCTAATTTATAAGAAATTTTGCGTTGATTCTGAATATACCCCATATTCCTATACCTTAAATAGCTACTTAGCTCAAAAACATCAAAAATCTAGAAAGTTTACGTTTTTGACCATTTTAACCGCCAAACATTGTTTTTGTTTAATAGAAAAGTTGAGAACTGAAAATTCTGCGTCGAATGAGACCAACGCCAACTCATCAAGTCCGTAGTCATGATTTTTGGTAATTTTTTGACTTTTTCCTGTTAAAGACAGTCCTAAAAATGGAAACGTTTAAAAATTTACAAAAAAAAAAAAAAAAAAAAAACGTTACGGTTGCTGAGCTGGCGATGGTCTCGATCGACGCAGGATTCTCAGGTCTTCAACGATCAAAAACGTACATTTTCCAAGTTTTTTTGATAGTTTTTCCTCCGTTCAAGGTTGAGTCATTCAAGTTCATTCATATTCAAATTGAGGTATTCATACACAGGCAGCAAAGCAAAAGGTGCAAGTCATTTCTACAAATTTAAAATGCGAATAGAGACGAGAAATACTAGGGGTTCCAATAAGGTGTGCGCATGGTTAGTTGAAATGTTCAGTTAAAAATTGGCAAATGGGGGTTTTTGAGAGCGCTGAACCCAAATTTGAGATCGAAAATGCGAATTTCCGACCCGTGAGCACACCCTATTGAACATGTCAACGGTATCATAATAATAAGTTGAACAGATTGATTGCTTCTGAAGGCTTAATTAACCTGGACGTGCCACAGTGGGTGCAGTCTTCAAGACTTGGCTAAGCTGTACCAAAAAAGCTTCTCAGGGCACGAGAGATTAGTAGTTTCAGGCTTGATGTGACATCAGCAGTATCAACAACTCTCGATCCAAGAATTTCAGTGTTAGGAAACCAAAAAAAAAAAAAAATAATAAAAAATAAAAATGAATAAATAAAAATAACTGTATCAATACAGCCCAAGTACTACCTGAAATATAGGATATCAAAAGCCATACAGAGGGGTGATGCTGCAAGCATCAGAGGGACCCGGAAGATATCTATAAGTTTAAGAAATATTTCAGTTGGATCTAAATTTCCTTATCAATGTAACTTCAAATTTCTTGAATAAATTTTAGCTATCTACTTTATAAATCTAAGGTAGGTACTTATGGCTAAATTGAAATTGTGTGGAAGTGGGTGTGTTACTAAGAAATTAATCTTATCGCATAATGAAAAGTGTGGTTCAATCAACAGGATTTAGAACGCGTTGAAGTGTGGGAGATGAGTATCTCGTTCGGCCGAGTCGTGGAACAACAATTTAAACTCATTTCATATTCGTGATGTTGGGAGGGCTTTGATACGATCTACTCACTGTGGTTATTTTCGTGGATGTTTGTCGTGTAACTCATCGACAAATGAACATCTGGAAACTTCATTTCATTAGTCTCGAGGTCTTTGTAGTAATGAAAAAAGAAAAAAAAACGACCGTTCGATATAAAAAAGGACGTTATGATGAGTTGGGAGGCTGTCGGGAGCCTGGGAAGACACGGGAGATTCGAGATGTTAAGTGGGAGTAAGAACTGATTGGACTATTAGTGGTCGGGATCGGACTGAATATGTATTAGGAAACTGAAATAAATCTAGAGGATGACGCGCTGAGGTCAGATCAGTTATGCGGCGGACGGAGGGGCCTTAACTGAGTAATGGCTCTTCCAATTCAGCGGCCATCGGTCCCAAGTCAACACAAGTGTTCTGTCAAGCTGCAAAGACAATATGATAATCGAGTGGACAACGTGTGGATTGAAACATGACTTATTTATAGGTGGATCGTCCGAACTGATTGAAAGCATGTGCCAAATTGGGTGGAAAGTATGGATGCAAATCGATTTTCGATTGAATCGAAAAATCGATTTTTCACCTCCGAATTTTTTGCCATCGATTGATTGTTCCGATTTTTAGCCCGAAATCAATTTTTTTGTCTTCGAAAATCGATCGTAAAAAAATCTCTCTTCCTACTTCCAAGGTTCTAAAACTGAAGCCCGAAGAGAAGAAGAACAACTTGGACATGGTCGAGCACTGTTGATGACCCCATGCTCGGAATCGGGATCTGATTTCGAGTGAGACTTTTAGCGAATTGGCAAAGGCCAAAAATACCAAAAAAAAACGAAATGCCAAAAATACCAAAATGTTTGGTAGGTACCTACCAAAAATACATATGACCGACCCTAGGATCGATCTAAAAAACCCAAAAAATTTCAAAATGTCAATAATAGTAGAAGAAGGTTGAGTTTGTTTGCCAAAATTTTTAGAGAAGTCTTAGGAGTCAAAATTTGAAAACTTGACTGGAGCTTTTGGTGTTTTCGTTATATTACCTATCATGCCAGCAATAAATGCATTTTTGTTCTTAAAAAATTAAAAAAAAAAAACAGTCGTTTCAGTTTATTACTGCAAAAGCTAGGAAACTGCAATTAAATTTCAAGCTATGGGTAAGCCCTAAAGTGGTCTTAAAACAGGGCAAAACCATTTCATCAGCTAAAAAAAATAAATGCCCTTGGGAATATTCTCCAAAAATATTCCTGTGAATTTGCCCATCACTGCCTTTTTTAAGCTCCAATTATGCGAAAACAGCTTTATGATATAGTGCGGAGTGGCAGCTGCCGATACATTCTGGCAACATTATACGTTAATGATCATAGCATAAACTTCCCATCCCTAGTGACGTGGCTTTACTCTCATTTTTTACTGTTCCCTGGAACTTCTACTCTTGATGTACTGACTGGAGAACTGACAAGAAAGCTTTATACAGAGATAGCTTGGAAACCCGATACGGTTTCGTTGCGGGTCATTCACTAACCTCCGCTATTAGAAATACTGTCGATACACGCGGACCACATTGAAGAGAAAGTTTTGGCGGGCCAGAGGCTACCGCGGTTCATAGCTGAGGAACCCATCAGAAATGTCAAAGGTCGCCATTGTTGTCCCAGGAGACTGGCGTGGTGAGGTGAGGCCTCGACTTGTCTGTGAATGTTCTGTTGTCGAGAGGCGTGCTCTGAGATCATCTTGATGATGATCGTAAGACCTACGAAACGTGTGTGAGGGAATCATTCAAATTCTCCCTCGTGAGCATCACGAGGTTGCTTTCCTTTCCAAAGTTAACCTCGTGTTTACTATACAATGTGACCCCACTTTTTTTCCACCCTCGCCCGGCCGCAGTTTTGAAACAGGTATTTCTGTAATAGCGGAGCTGTTATTCGACCTCGGAGGATGGATGAGTTTGTGGCATCAAGAAGGCTCATCTTTCCATCCAGGTGTTTGACAAATCATTGATAAGCAGAGAGATCGGTGGGTAACTACAGCCTGACTAAAGAATTTGCATGAGATTTACACGCAAGAACATGCCGCATTCCAGTTTTTGGCATGGAACGATTTGATTGGAACGCCCATCTGCGGCCGGCTTGACTCACAGCGCTTTAGGGCCTCGTATATTTTGATTGACCAAATTGATATTCAATTGTTGCCTGTTAAAATAAAAGTGTCAGTCAAGATATGGGATCTAATCAGATGGCCCTGTATAAGCCTGGCATGGTAATTACACATTGGCGCTATCATACAATCTTATTTTGAGTGGTGGGTGATATCTGGTTGCCTTGTACTTTATCTTTTTTTTTTTTTTTTTTGCAAACGAACATGTTATTATTAAACGTGTTATGACTTGGGTACGTTTTATTTCAGGTCTCCTGTGCCATTTAGAAGACGCCTGCACTTCAAGTCCTTGCCAAGCTGGTGCGAATTGCGACACAAGTCCCATCAACGGTTCTTACACTTGTTCCTGCACTAGTGGCTACAAAGGAATAGACTGCTCCGAAGATATCGACGAATGCGAACATGGTGAGTTCAAATAATGTTGTGGTAACGACATCCATTTTCACTTACATCCGATCTGTAGAAACGTTTATTCTGTTCTCTCATAGAGGTCTTATGCAATGCAGTCTGCATCAACATAGCGTAGCTTGTAGCGTAGAAACCCTGATGAAAAATACCTAAGAACCTTTCTTTTCCCATTTTATCTATTGAGGCAAAATCGAACATTTCTCGTTGTGTTCTTCATGTCCTCACACTAACTTGGCTCTAGCCCTTGAATATAGAGAGCAGCTGGAATTCTGGCTCACTTATCCCTGAATGGGGAATTATCATCAATTTTTTTTATTTTTTTTCTGTAAGGTAATGGCTTAAAAGAAACAATATTGAAGCCGTAGAGCAAAAATAATGTATCTGTAATTTTAGAAAATTTATTAAAATTTTCATTTTTGTAATATGGCGGGAAAGTTACGTTGTAACGGGTGTCGTCTGTCATTGGCCAAAATCCGTGAAGGCCTGTCAACCAAACAAAAACAACACTATTTTAGCCCCAGATTAGTGAGAATATAATTAACTTAATTAGATAATTGATTGAATTAATTATTAATTAATTAATAATAATAAATTATTTAACTAAATTATGTTTTCACTGCTCTCTGTGTGATCTCTGCACATTCTCTTTCAGCTGTTCTTTTAGTGTGACGTGTTACCGGGTGGCTCAAGGGCCGTCGGAATGGCGCCTGTTTTTCAAACTGCGGAGATTTTATTCCGAATTTTCGCCACACCAGAACGATCAACTATTTTTTTCTTTGTATTAACAGTGTTATTTTATTCCTATTAACAATAGAAGAGTGGAAAAAATTCGATTTTCTCATACACGATCATTCCCCATTACTCCAAGGAAGGGCTCTTGGGTCCATTCGATTTCAGGAGAATGTGCTCATAGATATCCTCCTTTATCATCGTAAAGAACCTGCCAGGGTTTACATAACCGTGCTTCATTTAGGTACTGTGAAATGCTTTTAGCTGTAGATAATTTTTTGATTACGAGCCGATAAACTCAGCAAAAAAAGGCTCCCGCCTCTCCATCGAGTGGTGGAGCCGTCCGAAGGTCATAGGAAAGGGTCGAGTGAAGCCCCACGAATTGAGCCCTGAAACTGGGACAGGAAACTATTAAGGTCTCAAGAAAAATATTGAATAACGCGCTCCCAGTCGCCCTCTCATAGTGGTGAGATAGAGGGGTGTCCCCGTCACCTACCATAGAGAAGGGATAGGGGGTAGTGGGTTACTTATCAACAGGAACGGATGAGGATGCGATCCTTCCCCACCGAGCCGGTGTGAAACCCCTTTCTTCGGCTTTTGTTCGGTGGTCCTTCACTAACAGACTTGTCACGACCAAGGAGAGCCTCCATGAATTTTTCGATAGTCGACACCTTCAACCGCAGGCAGCAGTCTCAGTCATTGCCAAAACTTGATATGAAAGGAAGGTATCAAAATTTTACTTCTTCGTGTTGGATGGAAACAGGGCCAGATTTAGGGTCTACGGGCCGGGGCCCCCACTTTGGTTGTGTCTATATAGCTGTTTGTGGAAATTTCTAGCGATCAGGACAAAAGATAGACAAAAAACAATATAATGCATTTTAATGAAGTTTCCAATCCATCTAGTATTAGGTATAGATCAAACTAAAGATATTGTAGGTATGTGAGATTTCCAGAAGTCATGGGATGGATGTTACTGTGATGAAGATTTGTTCAGACTTGTCTATGTAGTTAAATTAGGTATAGTATAGGTGGTAAAAGTATTAGAATGTGGAAAGTAAAGCTTAGCCTAGTTATATGTGTTTCACAACGTTTCCCTTTATGGTAGACCATGAAGTAAGTACTTCATGTAATGTAAGTAATTATTCTTGTGATCAGTTCATCCGTGTCCCGCCTGATCCTGAACCAAATTTGGCCCTTTCACCCAGAGAAGAGCGGACGAAACTGTAGAAAACCCCGTTCGATACGGTAGCAAAATCGAACGTACTGACTTCAATTAGACTTGAACATCTCCTGGTTGAATTCCATCTCGAAAAACGGGGCCCTTCTCGAGCAAGTTCTTCTGTTACACAGTGGGGCCGCCCCATTGGAGACCCGAGGCAGTGAAAGCAACGTGTAATTAGCAAGGATCGCCTCCGACTCGCGTTCCCACGTTACCGCCTCCCCTGCCTCGTAGGTACCACGTTACCGACCTGGACTTAAATTGAAAATATACGACTGGATGTCATAAATATCTCATACGAAGTAGTTACAACTTTCAAACTAACAGGCACGACTTCTGTTGACAGTCGAGAGAAAACAATTTGACACATGTTCAATAAAAAAATCCTGCTCTAAAAAGCAATATAATATTGAATATTATAAATTCAATAGAAGATACCTTGGCATAAGAGGTACCTAATTGTAGGTCGGTGACAGATATTATGGACTAGCGACTATAGAATTGTTAACGTACCTTGCTGGTGAATCCGTCATAACTAGCAAGTCGAGAACAGGTGGAGTACATCATCATCAGGCCGTCGAGAGAGTACTGGAAATTAAAAACCCATTTTGGGCAAATTTCAATCGTCGGATACCCCTCATATAGCACATTTAAGCCCTCACTGAGATGTTCCAAATTACAGAATAAAAAATTCACAAGTTCCCCATAATAACAACAGAGTACTCTTTCGACGGCCTGATGATGATGTCCTTACGAAAGCGCTCGCCACCTGTACTCGACTTGGTAGTTATGGCGGATTCTCCAGTAAGGTACCTACCTTAACAATTGTATTATTATCACTAGCGGAACTAACCCTTTTGATTTAATACTAGCGACTATATAAATTATAATCTGATTTATTGCGATCGACCATTGGTGAACGAACATGAACGAACATGAAACGCCTATGTAGGTTGGAGACAGAAAATTATATTGTTCTGCGTTCATGTTTTGTGACGGTAAAAGAGATTTAGGTACCATGTCATTTCAACTAGTTCATTCTAGATTCTTTTGAAAGCTACTGCGATCTGGAGGGTCAGGACTGAATGGACAATGGACAGTCCAGCAGCTCATCTGAGCTTAGCTGATTACTCTTATCACTAGTTCCGAAGGGGTTCAAACCAAGTTCAGTTTCTAGTGAAAGACCTGTGTTGGGGATACACTGGCTAAATTGATCGGAATAGTTTTGCATCCGTGCTTCTGATTATAAATAAATCACTAGTCAAAAACATGAGCTTGAAAAGCCTCTACATTTTAAGTTGGTTTCGCTTAAGCCCACAGATCGAGATGAGATGGTTTTGCGATTTAGGCCGATCAAACATTCCGGTTGGCTAAAGAGGATGGTCACCTAGTGAGATTCTGAGGTAAGAGATGGCACTGCGGTCGCGTCAAAAGTTTTTGTGCTTTTTCTCTGGAGCTGTGCAACATTTCACCAATCTGATGTAGGGGGTTTCCTTTTGAGTAAAATTGGGAAAGGAGTGTTGCTAAAAATCATCACTAAATTTGAAAATGTAGGAATTTTTTCTCGCAAAATTTGATCAATTTTTGTTTGTTTGAAATTTGGAACCAGCGCATAATCCCACACTATTTAACTAAGTTTTAAAACAAGAAGCATTCGAATTCGTGCACTTCATTTTACCATGTAATGAAGAACGAAACAATGAATACCTAACTTGTACGTGAATCATCTGTCAACGAAAGTCGTAAGTTTTATGGAAATTAACAAAATGTCAGCAACTCCGGTGATTTAGATTTTGCGTTATTGAAGCCCAACGCTTATCTCGTTAGGCCTGACAGCCTAAGGCAACCGATTATGAAGAATGATTCCTACGATTTCCGAGCAAAAAGGCGCGGGACGTGACTTATTGACGCGCTCAAACGTCTTCATCCAGAAATGTGCCACAGCGACGCGTTTTAGATGGTATCACAAGTAATTGGTAAGCGCGTGGTTTGGTCCGTCCGAGCTCTGCGAACGAGGCTGGGAACGTCCGCGGTCCTTCTTTCACGACCACACAAATTGGCCAATTATTCCAAGAAGACGAGAAGCGGGCGCACTCTTTGCTCGGAATATACATTTTTGGACCGCTCCTAAAACTGTTCTCTTCAGGTTCATTGATGAGAGTAGACTCAAGTTCATTGATGCGAGTGGATTGAGAGCACGAATTGATGTGGACAAAGCGCATTCCAAATAGCCAAAAATCGTTCTGCAGTTGATGGACTACGAGTCAAGTGTGGGTCTATTTTGTTTGTTTGTATGTTTGCAGCTTTTAATGTTATCCGTACTAAGCACGGGTTGGCATGTTGGTTCGAAAAACAACCACCACTAATTTTAAGAGATAATTGAAAACATTGTATCCATCCAGTTAGAATACAGGAAAGGTGCTCAAATTACATTGACAATAAAACCTCATGTATCAAAAAATCTTCTATCAAGTGTGAAGTGTTCCTAACTTCCTATCAAAGACACTAGAATTTCTAGTTAATATTCAGAAGTATGCATTATTGATATGTACAAATAAATACAGTGGGCCAAAACCCAACTACCTTTCGAATCGGCGCACTTATGGGATATTTGATTCGTTAGAAATCAGCCTGTTTTGAGTTTCAGATGCTCAGTGACAATAAGTGATCCAATTTCTATTCAATTTATTAGAGATATGTACGTTTCTTGCCCTCACTCCCATCTAAATTGTAGCGAAATTGGACCATTGTAGTGTGAAATTCTTGATGTGATGAAATTCGGTTGGTACCTAATGTGCAATCCATTGAAATCTGACTCAATTTTTGGAACGATTAGAGAATTCGAAACTCGATTGAAAAAAATGTCAACCTTCATGATACAGGCTACTAGGTACAGGGAAATTCGTTACTGACATGCTCCAGAATAGCTGGGTATTGAACTCAGCTGTCACCGTGATGGTCTCTCCTGTCTATTAATATCTTCTGATACAACGTTTTTTATTATTATCTACTATTTTCAGACTGTCTTCCAAACCCCCCCCCAGGTTGAGAACCACTGATCTAGAAGTAATCCTTGATATACTATCCCCAGGCTTTAGCAAAACCGGACCATTATGTCATCAGATACAGTATAGGTACATGTTAGGAGGATTCCAAGTTGAGAATGCGTTCAAATGATCCAAGCTATGAAATTAATAGAGGAGCTGCTCTATTCATAAATCGTAAACAATAACTTGTAGTAGAAATGTTGATAATGGTTCCCCATTTCGGAAATAGAGAGAAATTTTTCTATAGATATGGATTCCATAAAATGGAATCACCCTTGTGGATATTCGATACAACATGATATTGATATACTTGATAATATTTCAGGTTCTCCGTGTGAGCATGATGGCGTGTGCGTCAACACCCCTGGATCATTCATGTGCAACTGCACTCAGGGCTTTACTGGGCCCCGATGCGAGACCAACGTCAACGAATGTGAATCCCACCCCTGCCAGAACGACGGCTCCTGCCTCGACGACCCTGGAACCTTCAGATGCGTTTGCATGCCAGGTAATATTGCTGTTCTTTTAATGTTCATAGTTAACTTAGTAGTGAGGTACCTTACTAATTGATAAGTCCTTGCAAATCCCTGTTTGAAAAGTGTCTGCCCAAGACTGACGTAAGTCACGTACGGATGGAGTTGAGCGAGAATGCCTCAGTGTCTGGTGATTTCTAGCTGATCACCGATCAAACTGAACTAAAATCGAAGGATGGTCTGCTATTCTGGTGTGTCTTCCTCCTTAGTTGGTTCTAGATTATAGTAATATGGATATGGCGGCCCATACAGCATCGAACTCATCAAAAATTTGAAGAATAGTCAGCCCTTGTCAGATTGAGTTCCAGTAGAAAGTTTAGAAAATCTCAAATAAATCGGACCTGAAAAATGCCATGGAGTACTTGGCTCGGCAGTTAATAAACACCTACTTAGGGGGTACCTATCTACTTATCTCGACCAATTTTTGAACCATGTAGCACTCAAGTTAGGTGTGTTGGTGGAATTAGACAAGTTTTTCGTTTGCGCTTGAGCAGTCACTATACGACTGCGAACCAGATCTCAGCTCTCCTGAAAATATAAAATTTTGGGCCAAATATAACTTTTCTTTATAATAATATATCGTAGTTTTTTTTTAAATTCTCGAACCCGGTAGGTACTAGGAAATTAGCTTGGAGTACCTCCTTATGTCTCGAGCGTCATAATATTGTCTCATTCAATTTCTGAGACTTGTCTGACAAAAACGGAAATCTAACAAGAGCACCATTCATTCGTTTGTTAGTCAGTTCTTCCTCATAATAGATATCTCGAGTAGAAGCGTTCAATGTCTTGAACTCACAGTTCTCAGTAAAAATTATCACGAAGGCTCAACTTGTGAGGATTCAGCTTTTAAAGGCAGAGCCTTGTCTTGCCGGCACGGAAAGGAAAGGACGCTTCTGGCGGATGATTAACGAGTTGTTTTCTAATAAAGGCTCCCCTTCGGTCTCTTCATTGTGACTCAAACGCATTGTACGGCTACGGAGTTTCCTAACGTTGCCGCCAGAACTTTAACAGACTCATTAACAGTATTAAGGAATAGGACGAATTGTGTCTGCGCCTGTTGACCTCGGGGTCCGGCCATTTTCCCACTGCTCCCGCAGTTGGTTTATGAACTCAACTGGGAAAGTAGATGGTATGAAATAGCTTGTACACTAAATTGTATCTTCGTCAATTCTCCTCAATAATGGTGGAGTTGGTGAGCTAATTATGGTGATAATATATGAACAGCAGTAAAAAGTGTGGGAGGAAACTGGGACAATCATCGAATTGTTCTATTAAATAAAATTAAAAAAAAAACTCAATAATTGAAGGATTTCGGCTCGTTTACTTATTGGGTCTACCATGTAGGTGCGTTCTTAGTACATCTGAGAGAGTAATGATAGATTTCAAAGTTCTGAGCTTCAATCTCCTGAACAACGGTGTCAAGCTTACTTCTGAAATTAGAGATCTGAAACTCTCGTCCAAAACTACCTATTATAGCCTCCTCGGATTTTCTAATAAGGAATGCAGCTACTGGGTTCACGATTTGCATTAATTAGGACTAATTTGATGTAACTCCGTAGATGTCCTGTCCGTGTCTCCTCAAGGTTTTTTTCTCTTGGAATTACCGTGTTCAGAGCTCAATTCCCTCAGTTCCCCACATAGAGGCCAGGTAATAGTCAATAATTTAAGTCCGGGGCACCTCTCATTACTGCCGGGCACAATGCCCTATCAGTCCTCGTCTGGGGTTCTTCTCGAAGGACCTGCCCAGGAAAACGAGGAATCTTAATTGACGAGTGATTGGCACGGGTAAACATTCATTGCGTCAATCAGTCGGGGTCGGGGCTGGTCTGAAGCCCGTTTTCTAGGGAAGAGTCGAGATTCTAAAAGTCGTAATTGCTCTGCGGCACTAACGGGGAATCGAGACTGTCTCTTCACATTTAGTTGGCAAGTCAGTAGGCGAGTCCAGAGGAACTCCGGTAGCCCAAGCCCAAGGTTCGAACTCGGCAACTCCTCGACAGTTGCTCTCAAACCGAATCAGCTCATTGACAATCCAAATTCAAGTGATCGACTCATGCCTTCAAGTTCTAGGTCTGCTCAAGGCAGGTATCAGAGACTTCGAGACTAGATAGATCCTCATGATCGTCGTCACACTTTACCCGGTATTAACAGCTGCGCATGCGCATATTATATATGAAAATATGTATGGTATTTTCCAATATAATTCAACCTTTTTTTTTCAATTTAATTAAACCATTTTCCAATTAAATTTACCTTTTCCCCAAGTGAATTCAACTTTTTTCCAATTAAATTAATCCTTTAGATTTTAATCTGAAAAGTTGAGTAGTACCTAAATATTGAGCCGTCCAGAAGAGCACCATCTACCCCACGTCATCTCGTCGAGTTTGGCCTCCGTCTCTCCCCAGGATTGCAGCCATTGTTGCACAGACATGCACCTACTGCTACCAACTGCAGCCAATGGGCAACCGCTTTATTGAACTTTCCTCCAATATTTTGTTTGTTTTTTCCTGTTTTCCAAAATTTTGTTTGTTTTTTCCTACAAAGTATGCTACTTGATATTTGTGAAATTTGTAGAACCTTTCCACAATTTGTAATATTACCTAACGAAATTTTTAATTTTTCAAAATTTGTAATATTTGTAATTTGTTATTTGTAAAAATG
The DNA here is from genome assembly GCA_030264115.1 of Lygus lineolaris. Lineage (NCBI taxonomy): Eukaryota > Metazoa > Arthropoda > Insecta > Hemiptera > Miridae > Lygus > Lygus lineolaris. Next base: position 23,264,949 of record JAEMON010000004.1, read on the forward strand.
TTCCACTAAGTTTGTTAGCTTTATTAAAATTGTTTTGTAAACTATTTCTAGGAAGTTTGAGAGTTTAAATACCCAGGTACTACTCTATATTTCAGTCTAAAATCTAAAGGTTTAATTCATTTGGGAAAAAGGTAAATTCAATTGGAAAAAGGATTAAATAAATTGGAAAAAAGTTTAATTCATTGGGAAAAAAGGTGAATTTAATTGGAAAAAGGTTTAATTCAATTGAAAAAAGTTGAATTCATTTGGGAAAAGGTTGAATTAGATTGGAAAATACTATACTAAAACTCTTGAAATCTTCAGTCCATAATCACTCTAATTTTTGTAGTTCTCAGGTAGATTGTTGGAATTTTGTAAATCGACAAAAGCTCTACCAAAACCTTGTTGACAGGACCTACTCGAGCAACATTGAGGTATCTAAATAGGATATATCAACTAAATTGGAGGTTTCAAGTAAACAATAATTTCTTCATTAGGAAAATGATTGCCAATATTGTCGGCAACGTTAATAATATAAACATTATCATTGGCTGCCCCTTATTGCCCTCCGTAATGAAAGACAACGACAACAGGTGTAGAAGAAGGTCAGAGGAAGATGTAGGAAGTTTCTTTAATCTCCTGAGAGTTGAAAATCGCCTCAAGAAATGTTGGGCGTTTCAACGTGAGTTTGGTCTGCTATCTATCGAATAACAAAGATTTCGAAAGTCCTACTAAGCACATCCCGCCCACAACTGGTTCACATTCATCCATACACCACGACGAATGATATAATGCCGTCGCACTCGCAGTGGTGCTTTATTCCCTTGTTCTTCCCCTTCCCTTATTCTTCTTCACCATCCCCAACATGATATATATCCCCCAAGGGCCGACCCGCAAAACGCTCCAGGCTCCCCGCCGAGCTAAATGTTAATGTATTCCTTTAATGGAATTCCACCGTATTTGCTTTTAGTCTCCTTCCAAGCGAAATGTATTATAATTTATTTAAATCTGAATCTGGTTTCGATACCTGACTTATTGACTATGTATGTAGCCTCTGTTTTTTTATGGGCGTACTAGTAATCTGTGCACTCAATTATTTCAACAGGTTGGAAATCCGTGTTAAATGGCACCTATTACGTGTATCTAATACGAATATGTGCTGGGAACAGCCGGGGGTTGTTAAGAAGGTTGTACGTAGTAGGTCGTTCGTCTTCCCTTACACCTATTAATCGGTTACAATGAAATTCTCAATATCAACGAGATCTCTTCAGGTAGCTTTAATTTGCAATCCTGTACCTCTTTATACAGATTTCCCTGTAAGAAAAATTCGAAAAAACATCTACCTAACATGTTAAAAAGGTTTTTTCTCCTTTTCGTTTTGTCAGTGAGTCGTTCCGGTTGCTCTCGAATCTCTCACTCTGGTTATTCTGGTTATCTTGCATTAATAATTTGGACAACAGTTGATTATACTGTCTTCCTGAGCTCCAGACATAAATGATTGTACACATTTTGGATTCACTGAATATTTTTAATGTCAATGTAAGTTCAAACCGTATCGAATAATGTGAAAAATTACCTTTGTCTGGTTTGAACTCACAACCTTCGGAATTCCTGTCCGATGGTCTGCAGTAATGATTGCTTGTTGAATTATGAAGGCTACATCATACCGAGATATAAGTGAACGCCGAGTTTAGAAGAATTTCCCGCAGGAAACAAAATTTGGATTCCTTCTCAAGTAGCTCTTACTGAGTCGTGCATCATGCGAGTCTACCAATGGGTTGGTCTTATGCCAATTAACAGCAATTCAACGCTCCCTCATTCCTTCAGAAGGCCGCTAAAGTATAACCAGTAATGAAGGCCATTTCGGTCCTTCGAACCTTTTGGTCCCAACCAGAACGTTTCAATCAAAACTTGACATCGATTTTCTTTTAAATCGTTTGCAAAAAATCGAACATCGCTCGTGGAAACAGATGTTATAGTTATAGGTGTCTTACTCCTAGAACAATGAACGAAACATTTTCCACTATGTTCAAAAATATGTATAAAGATTTTTCAGGATATTTTTGTGGAGATGAGGGGTATTATAATTGCTTTTTAATTGATGAAAGAGTAAGTCCTTAGTATTTCATCAAAATCGTTGGAGTATTTGAGAAGAAAGCTAAAACCTGTGCTAAAAACTAAGTTTTTCCGTTGTTTTGCTTAGGGTCCCCCTCTAATAATTGGCCCAGCGAGCTGAAATTCTTATTGCTTCATCCTCATACATGTGGAAACGATTTTTTTGAAAAATCATTATTGAAAAATCGATTCAGATAAAAATTGACCACTCAAGTATCGATTCAAAATAAACATTTTTTGAACATATAAAATACTTTTTTTTTTTTTTTTTTTCAAAAATCGGTAAATTGTTCCCCATCCACGACATGACGAAACAATTCACATTTGCGAAAGCAAATGAAATTGATCAGATGGTGAAGAAATTCATTGTTGGTAGCCGTGTGGGGTATCGAGAAAAGATGGTGGTGGCGAGTATTGTGGGACGGTACCCAGGGTTGCTATGGGTCTGGAAAACCTTGAAAACCTGGAAAAGTCAGGGAAAAAGAAAATGGTCAGGAAAAACCTGGAAAAGTCAGGGAAAAATTGAAAATCTTCTGGAATTTAATCAAAATACGGGCTACAAGTATTTATTAGTTTTTGGTGAGGCTAATACTTCGAATACCTAGGTACAAGGTTTCTTAATTTTATTAAATGCGTTTTAACATTTTTTTAGTTCTTTTTTTCTACACTAAAGAATTGATCATCCACATTTCTGTAATGTATAAGTTACAAGTCTGTGTCAGGCATTTATCAATACAAAATCAAAATGCTTCCTCACTACAGAGGATATCTGACCCTGGAATCTACCGAAAAAAATCCAAAATGTCAATAATAACTAGAGAAAGGATGAGTTCGTTGGCCAGAATTTTTGGAGTACTCCAAGGGTTCAAATTTTGAAAATTAAGGGTCAAAAACGTGTTTTTGAGGTTTTCGGGGTAAATTACCATCGTAAACATGAGCACATAATGGAAAAATTTTAATCAGACCAAAATTCCCTATAAGAACCACCCAGAAAATCGGTTAAAATAATTCTTTGAAAATTCGGTCGTCAACTCATGCTGCATGAATGGAACTTTTTTCGTTTCTGACCGTTCTGAACAATTTTGGTTCCTTGTCGGTCTGTGGTCAATTCCTAGTCCCAGGTAAAACTATATGAAGTTATGGTCCGATTTCGATGGAATTTTCTGAGATTGTTCGGGTTAGCCCCATGACGGTCCCCTATGGATTTCATCGTCGACCACTAGCAGCATGTATGCGCAAACGTGAAATTCCTGAAACTACAGTTCCTCAGTTCCTAATGGGCTGATTTCGCTCAAATTCGGAGTATAGTTGGGGGCTGACTGCAAGACAATTACCTATTAATTTTGTCACGACTGTATCAGAAATAGCTACTGCGCATGCGCAAACTTTGAATGTTTTTTCATAGCCATAACTCCAGAACTACTCCACCTATTTCGGTGTAATTTTCAAGGATTGTACGGGCTCACTATTTTTTGGGGGAGGGGGCGTTTGAAACGCATAGGAAAAGGTGAGGGAAAAATCACTTTTGCTGTCTGAAAAACCTGAAAAGTCAAGGAATTTTGGTATTATGTTTTCGTAGCAACCCTGGTACCCTGATGCCAAACAAGGAGAGCATGGCAGGACTGTCAATGGATCCAGTTAACAGTTTGGCAACCTGAGAGGCTTGTTATTGAAACTATTATTGAAATTGTTATTGCTTGATAACATTCGTAATGTTAACGCCCAAATTCTTCGTGCTTGTTAGGGCATTTCATTCCATAACGCCATACGCCATCTGATAGGCCAGGATTGACCGGCCAGCGGAGCCGCGGTGCGTCGGAATGCGGTGTCCGTCGCCAGCATTAGTATTCTCCCCAGCTCCATATTGTAATCTCGAGGAGGGTTTGTGCCCTTCCATCCACTCATCTCTGTCCCGCCACTTCTACACTGCCGGGGCCTTGCTCGCCCAGATGTAATCTTAAATCATTTACCCTTTCTGGGGTAAAAGACCACGAAGAAGAAATAAACAACGCAAACGGTGGGCGTCTTGTTCTATTCCCATTTCTTACCAGTGTCCACACGATAAAAAGACATTTCTTTTTTTTTGGTATTTATGACGAATGAGATTTTTCTAGAGGGGTTTACATGGTTCAAAAAAGACGTCAGTTTTAGTGGGAGGCTCGTAAAAAACACCGGACGAACTGGATGGGGTTGGGAGGAAGACCAAGTCCGAGGAGCTTCGAGATTGTCCCCACGGCTGTGCTGCGGCCCCATATAGGGGCAAGGTATTCTCGGTAGGCGAATATGCCTTTTTTTTAAATCTCGTTTAAGGGAAACCGGATACCCGTGTACTGGTACTCGCTTCAGCATCTCTTCAAACATACAAAGAACCTGGTCGACCTCGCACATTTTATGTAACACGAAGTTATCGAGTTTTGTGGCTATTAACAACTATAGCAGTTGCAGCTATGAGCTACTCTGGACAAAGATAGCTTTCAGTTTCATTCAAAAATCTTCTCCCAAGAATTTGAAAACTCCCCTCTTTCATCGGATACCCTACCCTTCAAATAACACCTTTTTGGAAAGCTCTCAATGAGATCTTTCAGTTAAAAGAATAAATATATGAAATAGCCGGGAACTGTCCATTGTCTCATTGCTTCCACACATGTCACATTATACACGCGTTCAGTAAAATGTGAACTTATTTACGTTCTTTGAATGGATCATAGTGTTGGATTGAATATTATGTCATATTATTAATTAGCTCGAAGAGTTTGTTTCAACTTCCAATTGTCACCAAAACTGCCTCATTCTGTAACATTAATCTGAAATTTCACCTCAAGTCTTCTTATTTGCCCTGGTTCTAAAGGGACCCGTATTGAAGTCGGTCGGTGTGACGAAAAATGACTTTTCAAGTCCGATTTTTTGCTCTTCCGGGATCAGGATTTGTGCTATAAATTGGTAGTCATGGATGTCCTAAGGAGCTAAAGCCTCATTTTAAAATCAAAAGTTCAAAATATCGGCCCCCGAAAGTTTAACATTATAAACTTCATTAGTCGAATCGTAGTTTTTAGCTCGTAGCTTGAGTTTTTCTGTATATAAGAAATTATGGGGTCGACAGGAATATCTTGCCTTGAAGGAAATGACGTCACTAACCCAAGAAAGAGTTGTGCGATCCGAATAGGAGGAGAAAATGGGAAGGGATAATTTTTTTTCTCTTCCTCGACAAGACTCGTTGAAGCTATGAGGATGTGGAAAGGACATTATTATTCGATCTTGGAAGGGAAGCCACTCTCGAAGTCTGAGTCGATCTTCTCTGAGGGGCTTTCATTATGAAAATAGACGGAAGACGCTGTGCTCTGCCACGACCGCTATCCCCTGAAAAACCGAATCCTTTTAGTGGTGGAAGATGTGAAACGCGTCCTCCCGGCTCTGTAATATTGTACGACCGACTCTTATTAGGCGGACTGCTTGAATTCCACGAAATCACTCAGTGATGTGTCAGAGGTTGCAAATAGGGACGGCAAAAAATATTGAAACAGATGTTTCCAAACATCGCATCGGCAGGCAACCATCGATGGTGGAAAAACATTGCCATCTCTATCGATGAATATTCTAGGTCATTTTCCTTGATAGTAGAATCATTGTTGTACATTATTAGGTTCCACATTCAGGTTTGGCATGGAAACCAGCTTAATTTCGCTGATTTACATTTTGGTGCTCTATCGAAAAATGATTCTCTTGGAAAATCTACTGTCTTCATACTAAGCTCTGATGTGTCTTAAAGGGTCGTAAAGCCTGCAGTTCTTATAAAGTGAATCATAGCCGCAGGTTTCCATATAAATATATCAGCTCCGATCATTTACAATGATGCGACAAGGCCTGCAAACTCATCGTTCGACTTGTTTCTCACTTGTAGTAGAGCAACCGCCCGTATTCTGTTACGTGATCTTTATAATATGGTTCCTAATCTACAAAAACAGTTGATGGCAGGCGATTTTCCTCATTAGCTTAGATGAATCATAAAGCTCCATGAAACCACTCAGTGATGTGTCTGGGTTTGCACATATATTATTCACCCGAGGATTTGAGTTGGGTTATTTGGGTGTGGTTTCCGAATTCACAAAACTCTTCGGTGACCTGTGCTCCTTGTAAACCGAAAACTCACCTAATTAGTGCCAGTCTTTTCACGGTACAGGAAATCAATGCATTGGCGCGGAAAATATCCAAATCGTGCGAAGCAGCTGTTCCCCTGAGGATATAGGTAATGTTTTGATAGAACAGGAAGAAAGGGATAAGACGTGCTTAGGGACCTTTAACTAAAGGAAATTAGCACATGAATGATCGGTCTAAGAGGGACACACAATAAGCGAATCACATCTGCTGCAAACCAACATACGCCATCTGTTGCTGAGCGCCGCCTGCTCGCCTTGTCCGTGTCGATTCTGAACTGTAAGTAGGTACTTCTTCTTGAATAGGTTTAAGAATTCTATTAATTTAGCATATATACAAGCACTCTTGTTTGATTCACATGTAACAGTCCCTATTACGCGCTTCCAAGGAAATTACAAGATCCAGCGTTTTAGAACTTATCAAATCCAGATTGATTATTGATTCGGTTCTGATTTCCTCCATAACATTATCCTTAAAAATTACGGTGATTGGCAAGCAATTAAGACTAAAAGAAAATTATGAAACTAAAATTTGCTGTTGGAACTGCTGGTTACAGCCGACTTCACAACGAAGGAAGAGGTTCGCCTTTTTTCTTCTCCTTCCTCGCAAGTCATCAATGCTGGAGACGCCAAGTTAGATGTCCAATTTGAAATTAAGATTTCGCATTCGTGAACTTTGGTCTCTTTGTTGAACTGTGGTCTCTTCCATGGTCCAAATAAACCATTTCGCGTTTTTCTTTTTCATCCTATTTGAAGACGATACGCACCATCATCTCAATTTTAGGATAACATATCACGAATTTTTCAAATCTGTGCCAGAAGGGGAGTTTCGTGGAGCGGTTGGGGTAAATCCGGATTAATTGGCCGTCCTTTCAAACGAACCTCGTGAAACTGGAGACATTTCTTCAAATCACTCCAACCCGAATGATAGTTTTAAAATGTGTCCCCATTTGGGATGAGGTAAATCCAGAGTTTTTAACTATACCAAGTTTCCATTAAAAAATTATCTGAGACGTAAAAATCAGTCGAAATCCAATGAGAGAAACCCTTGAAAAATTCCAAATTCAAGCCGGGAGGAGGTTGTGGCAAATCAGGGTATATCAGCAACTTGCTCCTCATATTTTAAAACGGCGTGAAACTTTAGGAATGTCTTCATTAAAATCATTCTAACCTGGATGATAATGTAGACCCTCCGAGGTCCAAGGGGAAATGGTGGGTATAGAATGCAATCTGGGATTTCTCGACCTCTTCATGCCATATATAATGATACAAACTAACTTGAATTAGTATTAGGGAAATATATTTGAAACGCTCCAAACCTGGATTATGGAGGGTGAAATCGGTACTTTGAGCCCGAGGGTGAGTTTAAGGAAGGGGAATCATTCCCGATTTGGTAAAAAGGTCTCTCGTGAAAACCAATGTAGGTGGCCACTTCAAATTTTATGACTGGATTTTGCCCGATATCTGTACTGAACGCCGATCGATACTCTCTGACCACCAAACTATCCTGTGCAATGTATTGGTTGCCCACGAGTACTGGGATATATCTCGAGACTCTATTCATAATTTCGGTACGATAGGTAAATTCATCAACATAGTATCCATAAACCGTTGAAGTCTTGTTGATACTTCTGGCTATATCTGAATATAGCAAATTTTAACAAACTTTTTGTGTGAATAGAAGAGGGTAGTCAGAAACCGTCTCGTCGATTTTCCTGCAAACTAAAGATGAAATCAAGGTTATTTATGTAGGTATCAAGTTTCATAATAGACTTCCTTTCATCCGAAGAAGACAAATATTCCATATTTGTAATTCGAAAGGTAAAAATTTCTCACGGACACTCCTCGAAGCCTATGAATAGCCGAGGTCGGATTTGCCTTGATACAGAAGCGCTCGATAGCGAAAAAACACATTTTCGTAGACGAGGCGCGAAATGCGAGACGGCGACAGGAAAGGTTTAGAACCATCGGCCGTTTCCAAGACAAATAAGAGAGAAACTGATCTCTTCTCCATAGATCATGTTAGGAAAGTGCTTGTCATACATTGGAATGAGCTCCCTGCGCTTACGACACAGCTGGACTGAGTTCCGGAGATAATCGTCGGTTTTTAGGCTCTGAAAGTTCTCACCTCCGAGTGGGTAAAATCCTCAAACTCTCCCCAAACAGTGGCCGCTCATAATCGGTCTGTAAATCAAGAAGCAGTTCTCGGCGTGAACTCCAGCTGCATAACAGCCGAATTTGGAAACGAGAACAGACCGCGAAACGAACCTTTCCCACGTCGATCAACCTCATTATGAACTTGAACCGGTCATACCACCTATTAGTGAAGGAAAGACTGTTCCATTGCCTTCTATGTAGTAAGGCATTCAGTTTCAGATAAGAGTGGTATTTGCATGTTCCATGTGAAGAGAAATTCTTGAAGTTCGAAAACTTTTAAAGCTGGAATTTAATTATTTTTAATAGCTCCAATGAGTGATCATATGTTTCAAAGAGTTAGAGGTACTGAAAATATTATTCATAGGGGTTTGGTGCAATTTACAGCAGTTACAGGTAAAATTGACATAAACAGGCGATTCACTATCGTGTTTCTAGCTTCTGTCCGGCATTTAGTTAGAAACGTGATCGTGATTCACGTCGCGTTTTCCCAGTTGTTCTCCTTTTTAGGCGAAAACGTGTCTGATACGGGTTGTCTTTCAAGCCTGAAAGCGTGCGAAACTGCGATTCTTTTTGCCGGATTTTTGTATTTTTTCGGCTAAATAAACCTGGAACGTGAAATGTTTCATGTACTCATGAAAAGGGATGTCAGAGGAACCGTTTCTTCTCTCACGATATAAATTCATCATTTCCCTCTCTCTCGCCTCTGAAACCTGGCACTTGAGAAATGGCATAACAATCCAAATTTGAATCATCAATAATGTCGATGGAAAAAATAAATTCATAGGTTATCACTGTTTGTAAAATGTGAATTTTTAAGGTTCAAAATTCACAAAAATCTGTTGTTTTAATTTAATTTTAATTTAAATCTCGGCTGTCAAAGAATTTATAACCTAATAATCATCCAACTCATACTCATACCTTATTAATACTTAAGAGCACTAATAAGATATTGCCCTCGCGGGATTTTAAAACCCAGAAGAATTAGGAAAACGGTAGTAAAATGGATTGGTGACTTATGGCTGAGAAAAGTTTGAGAACCTGTTCAACACCCCTCCGGGACCACCTCCAGCTGCATTCGGTGTAGGAACAATAAACTGGTCCGTACATTCAGAATCAGTTCAAAATGTCCTATAAGAATGGCCCCGTATTATTCTGACCAGGGTCAAAAATTAAGTTAAAATGCGGCAAACAATGTTCTTCGAATTTTCGCTTGTCAAGATGCACTGCATAATGGAACATGTTGACACTCTCCTTGTTTTTGCAAATTGAGTTGAGCAATGATTCACCGATCTAGAGACTCCATACCGCCTGGTGGGTACTTTCTTTGACCCATAACAGTAAACATTATTATTAATAAACACCTAGTAAGTATAACTCAGAGGTGCCAAATGATATCCACAAAACCCCCTCAGCTGTAGAAAAAAACCTAAAAACCCCCAAATGCAATAAAACTCCCTAAAAAACCCTAAAATCCCTGTCATGCAACATGAACCAATGAACGAATTTTCGTAACAAATATGGATTTAATGACTGTTTTAAAATGATTTTTTTACTTCATATGTTAAGGCCATCACAATTTTGCTCAATTGCGAAGTACCTTCGTACCTTGGTTGTTTATTTACAGTTTTAGTTCTCCTTCTTCCATGGTTAGTTGTTAATAAGGTTGTTATACATGCACAAGACGACAAATATACATATATCTTCCATGCACTCATTTCCTCCACTGGTTGCTAGTTTACATGATCATATTATGTGAATTTTGTGTGAAATGTGTGTATTTTTCCCCTATTACCCTTTTCTCATCCCCCCTCCCCAATCTGAAATCCGCCTTAAAAGAAAAAACTGAAAAACATTCCCTCCAAATTTCCCCCTTCACAAAAAAAAATCCCCCCGAATTTGGGCAGGAAACCCTCAACAAAGTTATACTTTGTTTTCCTCAAAATCTTCTGGGGGATTTTGACTCTATTAGTCTTTGGAAATGTTGGGTTTTTCCCCTATGAACCCTCCCTGGATTATGTTTCATATTGCTTTTACATCACTTAGGTATGATGGATCTATCGATTCCTTCGTCGTTTCAAAGTTCGATAGCCTCGCAGAGTCTGTATGACCGTCGCTAATTCGATTATGATAAAAAGTGCTGGGGCGGTCACGGGCCGTGACGCTGACTAAACATTACCGTTTTCGCGGCCGAGCAAGCGTGCAATCTCGGTTGTTCTTCTCCGGTAAAGACTTTGTTAGAGCTTCGTCACTCATTCCAAGTTAAGGGACCGTATAATTGTTTAACTGGTTGTTTTCTTTTTCTAAATAACTTTTTACACGTTGTGGGTTAGTATCATAGTTAAATGGACGTGGTGAAATACCAGTGCTGTGTTGAAGGCTAGTTATTTTGGCTCTGGTCCGGCATCAAGAAGGCATCCTACTTCCATGTTCTTTTACCATTGAAGTAGGAAGAGAACAGGACTTTCATTGTTGGTTGGTGTAGCCATTCTTTAATCGGTAGGTCAGGGTGAGGGTGAGGATATGATAGGGCTATCCTCATTTTTTCATTTCTTTATTGCCTAGCTCATTTGCAAATCTACATCTTCAGGGCTTCAATTTATAGGTAATTGTGCATGTACTTGTAACCGGTACATTTGTCTTCATTTTTTGGTTGCTGCTTAAAATATGAGGTCCCTCCCCGGCCATTCTGGGGATTTTGGACACCAAATCAAGTTATCATGATACGTACCTGCTCTCCTTTCTTTCTCGTTTTTACACTCTTTTTATATCTTTAACATCTTGAGGTATTGATGCCTTCTACAACATCCCTCTAACCCACAACTAATGGAACCAAGACCCCCACCATGGCCCATAAGGAACATTTTAAAAAGGCTACCAAGATGTTTCGCATTCGAGTTACATGTACGAAGCAAGGAAAGGGAAAAGGAGGAACTATAATCTTATAGATAAACGTGTGAGTAGGGACCCACAAAAATACCCAGAATGGCCGAGGAGGGGCCTGATATTTTAAGCAGCAACCAAAAAATGAAAGACAAATGTACCGGTTACAAGTACATGCACAATTACCTATAAATTGAAGCCCTGAAGTTGTAGAATTGCGAACGAGCTAGGCAATAAAGACATGAAAAACTGAGACAGCCGTTTCATATCCTCACCCTCACCCCAACCTATACAAAACTTTCATTTAAAAAAAAAAGTCCTTAGATCATGAAAACTGTAGTTTTAGAAAGAACGAATTAAACACAGTGTATTCTTGCTGTCACAATAATAATGGTTTATTCAAGGCAAATTGGAAATTAAAATCGGAACCAAACATGGGGAAAAACATACTGCTGAAGCGTCATAAAAAATAAATTGAGGAGCTGAAACTCTTCAGACGTGCCACACAGTAAGTAGAATGAAGTAACATTCATGTTCGGCACAAACGTAGCATCCATGGAAGAAGGATAGATTTGCTATCGATTGCTTATCCAACAATCGATACAACAACTTCAGTTTGTTAAAAACTGAATTAATTTAATTGATTAATTCAGGACCCGGACGAGTTGGATGTTTCCGCATCTACCTGGAAATCGTCAGTAGGTTCCTATCTACTCCTTGTGAAGATTATGATGAACCCTCCATCGTACACAAATGAACTTTCAACTGAACTAAGGCATCCCTATCTATCTCCTGTGGATATTTCAATAAAAAGAAACCGGAGTCTAAGATATTTCATGACTCCGTGTGCTGACGCAGCATGATTACGCGCCGATTGGCAACTGTAATTCAAACTCACGGCAGAAACAGCGCCATGACTTCATTGGACTGCAAAATTCAGAATACGTTCCAATAAGATTTACCTATGAATTTAATTGATAATGTCAGAGTACATGAAAAAGACTTATAAATTCTTCGTAATAAATTAAAGTGTCCTCACACCGAGCTACAAGGTGCGGGCTCGGGAACTGTGACCTGTAGGGGCGTTGATGGGAACAAGAGCGCAAAAGAGAGAGATTTACCTAATCCGCCTTTAATTAAATCTAGGACGTGCGCCATAAAACTCCCGGGCCCTGAAGCTCCGTTAACGAACTTGCCGATTTCACAATCAATTAATCAAGAATTAATCGAGCGGTTTTCCACGTCGAAGCTGGGAACAGACGCACGTTTTACAATGCCTTGTGAAACAGTTCGAGCCTGGAAATTTAGTTCTGCTGCGACGAAAGAGATGTGGTGCCTCCACGATTGAAGGTTATCTTATGAAATTAGGAGGATCACCTACCATAGGTATATGAATTATCCTAGATCCAGAACTCCATGTTTGAGAAAACAGAACTAGAGAGAACCAGTTACTACAAGATAGTTAGTAGGTATGAATGTATAGGTAACTATTCCATCACTGAGACAATAAGATTAAATGTCGTTGTTTTTCTCGTTGTTTAATGATTGTGGACGTGAATTTAAGGGGCCAAGGGCCCATGTAATTCAGTTTTTATCATTTTTCTCAGCCAATTTTTGATCGATTCTGATGCGGTTTGCGGCATTCTTCTTGTTTTTTGATTCTCCAGCTATGTATAATTTCAATTTCGAAATTTTGAGTTTTTCACATCCTTTAAAAAAAATTAAATTGGCATATGGGCACTTCATCCCCTATTTGGAGATTAAGAAACTTGTCTGGCCAGTAGGCTTTGCATCACGTTGTGGCATTATGCTGGATGATGTTGGTCATCGTCGTTCTGGTGAAGCTGCTGTAGATGAGAAGATCCTCAAGGCTTTGGACCTCTCCCATCTTGCATAGGTCGCAGTTGGGTGCAGTTATATGTCTCATGGTGTTCTTGAATAGGTTATTGTGTCCATGTCCAAGGAGTATTCGGTTAATTGAAGTAATTTGTCTGCGCTCAGTGTCCTATCAGATTACTGAACCATGGATTTTTCATTGGAGCGTTAGTGATCTTGTCCAGCCTCCTGCACCCATCGCTGAATTGTAGCTATCAATACATCTGGCGTTCTGAGACATTCCCATGTTGTCATATCGATCTGTAAGTCACAGTTTCCATTAAAAACTTTCGTGGGTCTGAATTTTTTACCTAAAAATCGGATTCAGCTTCTATAGACACTTCTAATTTTTGAGCATAGAATGTCCAATTTTTCCACAAAATGAATGGTAAGTAATAGTGGGTGACAGTTCTCTGTCCAATTTGGCCATGAAATTTATGGAAATAGAAATTAGGTATGACTTACACTTCTCAGGCAAGATTTTCTGTTTCCGCCTACTTTCAATCATCAAATTCCCCTCACATAACACTTTTTCAGCAAGCTCTCTTTTTTGCATTCTTGTTATATACAATAATATACGTGGATCCATAAATCGGGTGAAATTGCTCGTTGTTTTAAGCGATTTGCAGAGAGCAGAGGTGCTCAAATCAGGAGTGTTTTAAATTGAGAAAAGCGATGAGCGTTAAAAGCTAACTTCAAACCGGTGTCCTATTAAAATGTATACTAGTTTTGACTTCGCATTTATGATTTATTTTGGGTTAGATTAATCAAAGTACGAATCTTATGAGAGAGCAATATTTTCATCCATTCTAGACAAAATTACGTAGTCGGAACACAGTATAATATCTCTTTGATAGTAGATATGCTTTCTTAGGGGGTGGTGTAGATTCGATCTCCGAAAGTATAATAGGAAGTAAGTAGAAGAAATACACGAGACAAGGAAAAAATAAGAAGATGCAAGAAAGAAATACCCTCAACAGGTATAATATAATTATAATTTACTCTATTCGAACCGAGGGGGTCAACCACTGTCTAGAAAAGCCAATGCAAGCTGGACTAAACCTCGGTGAACATGACTAAGCTGGTCAACATAGGGCTAAGCTAGACTAAATTGGATTAAATATTACTAAATTTGACGAAATAGAACTAAAGGCGGACTCATAGGATTAAGTCGGACTTTATCTTAAGTTCGTCCTACGGACTAATGGGGAATTATCATCAATTTTTTTTATTTTTTTTTCAGTAAGGTAATGGCTTAAAAGAAACAATATTGAAGCCGTAGAGCAAAAATAATGTATCTGTAATTTTACAAAATTTATTAAAATTTTCATTTTTGTAATATGGCGGGAAAGTTACGTTGTAACGGGTGTTGTCTGTCATTGGCCAAAATCCGTGAAGGCCTGTCAACCAAACAAAAACAACACTGTTTTAGCCCCAGATTAGTGAGAATATAATTAACTTAATTAGATAATTGATTGAATTAATTATTAATTAATTAATAGTAATCAATTATTTAACTAAATTATGTTTTCACTGCTCCCTGTGTGATCTCTGCACATTCTCTTTCAGTTGTTCTTTTAGTGTGACGTGTAACACCGGGTGGCTCAAGGGCCGTCGAAATGGCGCCTGTTTTTCAAACTGCTGAGATTTTATTCCGAATTTTCGCCACACCAGAAAGATCAACTATTTTTTTCTTTGTATTAACAGTGTTATTTTAATCCTATTAACAATAGAAGAGTGGAAAAAATTCTATTTTCTCATACACGATCATTCCCCATTGAGCTGTTGACCCCTCGATTCGGACATTCTGTTATCAAATTCAGACTACTAACTAAACTATCGTTAATCATTGACTTCTCCGTTGTCTGAATGCTTGCCAACGTGCCCGCAACTGTTGATCTGAATGCTAACTAGGGTTGTTTTCGAGATGTCCCGAGTTTTGTGTCGGTAGTCCACAATACCTACTAAAGCGGCCCACATGGCCTTCAATATCGTCTGGTCCACCACTGGTTCTTAATTAGCATGTACTAAGTGGTCCATGGATGGTCTTCGTGGTTTATAGTTGTTCCACGTTCCAAGGAATGGTTACTCATACAGGGTATGTCTCCTCACCCTCAATTTGCGCCGATATCATAATTCGGCTCCTCTGCCTCGGGGCAGGTCATTCTGAAGACAATCGAAATCGTGACTGAGGCTGCATTGCCCGAAACCAGGTCTGTAATCAGTAGGTACCAAACGGCTGAGTTTAGTCCGCTGTGAGTCATGAACGATTATATTTATGAACTCCCTCCTTCAACCTTCTAAACTGTGCCTTCATGTAACCTACCTGTCATTCTGACTCGAAACCCCTTTTTTGGTCTCCTATAATGGTTTTTCGGTGTACCATGTCGTAAAAACTCCAAGTACCTCCACACACACACAAACTAATCTTATAAAGTTATCACTTTCACCTTATTTTATTACGATAGGATTATTTTATTAAAAGTTCGATGAATGGCGCTTCTTCATTGAAGAAAAATACACCCCTAAAACCAGTCTTGAAAACTCCGAAATGTTACGATTCGTTCCTGCTTCTACAGTTTCTTATTACAATTCTTCCGATTTTTCCCGATATTCCTTCAAATGATCATCCATACATCTGAGAATCTGATTTAACTTGAAACTGCCTTTTGGTTT
>JAEMON010000004.1:23280791-23309236 GCA_030264115.1 Lygus lineolaris
CAGTGTTTTTTAATGAACTTTTCACGATTAAGAAGACCGACAGCTAGAAGTCGTATTAAAATTTTCGCCCGTTCTGTCGCGTAAGTTAGCAGAATATGGTTCCTCACGTATATCAATCCTGGTCACCAGAAGAGTCACGTCAACCCAGATATCTCGCCAGGATCACGAACTGACGGCAAACTAGGATATGGAGTACGAGAGAGGGGAAATAAATTGAAGGAAGGGTGTGAAAGACGCTGCTTCAGACCACAAAAGCTGCCGCCTCAATCAGGATGGAAATTAGAAAATTTGTCTCTTCCATAGACGAAAAAAGAAGTCGTAGTTTTCTTTCCCGTGCAGGTCCTCGGGTCTGCGACAATAGTAATGAACTAACTGTATTTGGTATTGTATCCCAAGTCCACAAAGGCCCATTGTGGGGCTCCTTATGCTAATCAACCTCGAGGTACACAGTATAAATCCACGCTCTGCAGCCTCACGAAACATGCCCCCGAGGCCTGAGTCGAGGGCAAAATGATTCATGTAAATGAGACCCGGGAAGGGGGTGACTTCAGCAATATGGCCGGCTGGAAGGATCTAGAGGATCTTCCACACCAACCATTATCTTTTCCCTGAAGGAGAGGCTAGAAAAATATAAGGAACACGAAGAAGTAGATGTGGAAGGATATGAAAAGAACAGTTTGAATACCAAAAAAATCCAGAAAAGGGATAACAACGGATTTTAAGAAACGAGCGAAAAAATTATTAGAAACTCGAAGGACATTCTGGGAAAGATTTTTGCCATTTGGCGGAACAATTAGACGGTTCTTTTCTATAGAAGATACTGGCAACCATTCGACATTCTTTTCCAAAGTGAAAAAATCATGTTATTATCCTCCTTTAAACGACTTAACCTGAGTCTTAGCGGTTTTCCTATAAAAAGTTATCTTCGATCGTAATTTCAAATCGATCTCCTACGCAGCAATTCAAAGGAAGTTGAAATCATTAGGTAGGTACTTCTTCATGTACAGTTTTGCAGTCTCCCTTAAAGCTGGATTTGATCGTTCTCATGGATTACAATCGAACGACAATTGCCTTTTCGAAAAACGACAAAAACTCGAGGTTTCTTCACGAGATCGGTCCTGATGTATACTTGATTCATTCCAGTAGTAACTAACTCTTAATAGAAACCCATTTTTCCAACATCCTGAATCTTAATAGCTTCATAAGTAGGTGGAGTGCCCAATAAACATCGTTCCCTACGCCTTCTCATATAAATGCGAAATTCACGAAATTTCGTCGTGATTCACAGTAAGTGGGATGAGAAAGCTAGAAAAGTTTCGAAACTGGTGAAGCGCGCCTTCGTTTTTCTCGCCACATCGGGAAGTTATTCGAAAACGTAAATACCTTCTCTTTGTTTAGAGGCTGCATAAATGTAAATGGTTTCCACAACTGTTCGTGCATATTGCATTTTTCCCCTCTCTTTCAGAAGAATCGCACGCTACGTCAGTTTTGAAGAGAGAAAAAAAAAAATCCCTTCTGCGTGGTTTGTCGTGAGTGTTAATGGGATTTTGACACGATACATGGAAAAGAAATATCGGTGATGTTCAGATCGTTAAATTCCCTCCCGAATAAACAGTTAGTTTTCCGGGAAGTTTGGGGTCATACGTTGAATGTGCACAACGCAGCGATGAATCATCCAAATGCAGGGACTTTCTACTGATTTTTTCGATTTCTACAGATTTTTGGAGGTTGTTGGGGATTCAGGGAAAAAAATTGAAGTCTTCCGAAATTTAGACTTTTTTTTAAGGAAATCTACTGAAATTTATCGGAAAATCTATTTTCTTCATCTTAAAGTTTGGAAAATAGCAGAGTTTTCTGGCTAAATGAACGTAGCTGTGTCATTAATTGAGTATTTTACTTTTCCATTTTAAGTATCTATATTACATCAATTTGCTGTCTGCTTTCCTAGACAGCTGCAGATTCTGTAGGTCGCAAACCAACATAAATCAAAGATAACAATGAAAAGGTTTGGGTTGAATTGAGAAAAATACGTTTCTTTTCAATTGTGTTGCGCGAGTCGGTTAACTGATTATGAAACTGATTTTCCAAGCTCTCTGATATTTATATTTGAAAGAAACCTCAATATTTGATGTTGAGTAATGTTAGTTTGATTTCAAAATATGTGTCAGTACCTACTTAATGCACGCATCTATTAATTTATCTGTTGGTAGCTAGGTGGGTACCGAAGAATATTTTCAAACAGCGGTCATTTTTATATAACTAGGAGGTACCGTCATCGGCCCAAAATGTCCCCCTAATCCCTAAATCTCGCCTACCAAAGATTTCATGGGAGCTCTTACCTTATTACTACTTGGGACTTACGTTGGAAAAATGGGAAACCCCGTCCCTCTAACCAATTCACTCTTGAAAAGTTTTTCAATATTTTCTCCGTCAATAATCCATCAATTTCAGATCTGTATTTGGCATTCTTTCTGTTATTTGATTCTGAAGAACTGTCAACCATTGATATCCCAAATTTTAAATTTATTACAAAATTCGAAATTTTGGATAGTGCATCGCCTCCAAGATTTGAAAGAAGAAGAATTACATAAACAGTCATGAATTACATCACCATTCTGCAGCATGAGTTGGTGAGCGAATTTTCAAAGAATAATTTTAACCGATTTTGTGGGTGATTCTTATAGGAAATTTCACGCTGATTCCGAATATACCATAAATGTTCCTATGTTTAGGATGGTATTTCAGACCAAAAACCTCAAAAAACACGTTTTTTAGCGATTTTTGGAAATAAATATTCAAAATTTGACCCCTTGGAGTACTCCAAGAATGCTGGCCAACGAACTCATCCTTTATTTCGAGATTATTGACATTTTAAACATTTTTACGATTTTTTATCTCGATCCCTCGGGCAGATATCGTCTGGAGTGACACATACCTATATAAATAAAAATATAAATAGGTACATATGAGAAAGTGTTAAATTTTAGGAATCGTTTTAGAATGGTCTGAAACGGATTTCCATTAAGAAAATTATCAAAAATTTGCATTATTTAAATTTTGAAGCCATTGCTTTTCCCATTTTAGCCATTTTCTTCGAAAATTCGCTAGGTAATTGGTAAATTGTTGGCTGAGAAAAGTTTGAAAAACTGTTCAACACCCCTCCGGTACCACCACGAAGCCAAGGGAGTGACTTCATTATTGTTTCTTTTGAACTATCTGAATTGAATTATCTTTCAGAAAACAAATTGATGACAATTCCCCAATGGGAGTGTTTAATGCAAAACTGTGTCGCCCAGCCTAAACGGCAGACTTTTTCACATGTTTTGAGCCACCTGATTATGGTACAATAATTATTTGAAATTCGTCTGCACTTCTAAAAGTGTTCTTATCGTGGTATATCTTGTTTGAATTTCAGGATTTACGGGAACTCAGTGCGAGGTGGACATCGACGAGTGTCAGGTGAACCCTTGTTTGAACGGCGGGACGTGCAACGACCTCATCAACGGCTTCAGATGCGCCTGTCCTATCGGCTTCACTGGAACGCGGTGTCAGACGAACATCGACGACTGCGTCAGCAGCCCCTGTCGCAATGGTGGCAAGTGCCGGGACTCCATAGCCGGCTACACCTGTGATTGTCCGCCTGGTTTCACTGGTGAGTGTCATTGACAGGCACAGAGTAACGGAGGCAAATTTTGCTTTTTGGAACGTATGAAGGATTTGTTTGTGATAAAAATGTGAAAACACTTGACGTTCATAAGATAAGTCTGGTTTTGAGCTGTTCAACTAAAATGATATATCGTCGTTGAAGATGCAGCACGTGCTAACTGACATTTTGGGCAAAGTGAGATTATTATGCAGTCAGAAGCGCAATGTAGTGCCACGTCGATCTATGAAGTTAGTTTCAGCAAAAACCCAACAGAATGCGCTCAAATCGCAAAAAATGATGACATGTTATCATTTTTGCGATTTGAGCGCATTCTGTTGAGTTTTTGCTGAAACTAACTTCATAGATCGACGTGGCACTACATGGCGCTTTGCAGAGGTTGCATCTTCCATTATCAGATATCACATTGTGACATCTGATAATGGAAGATGCAACCTCTTTAACTCAGTTTTTTGTCTCTCCTGAAAAGTTGCCAAAAGTCAGTTAGCACGAGTTGCAACCTTCAACGACGATATCGTATTCTATGGGTGGGAGCTGTGGGTGTAGGAAAATCATCATCAAATTCATTCAGGGAATACCTGGGTAAACCCTGAATTGAAGTATTTACCCCAAAAAGTAAATACCTGGGTATTTTAAAAGTCAGACTATGTTGCTATGATTAGAGTTAAAGATCTTCAATAAAAAGAAACCGGAGTTGAAGGGAAAACGTATATTTCTACGAAAATAATGAGTTACAAAGTTAGATCGATTTCGACGGTTAGCCCATCATCAGAAGCAAACAAGAACTGAAGGTACATCAGAAAGAGCACAGCTTATATAGTCACAGGAGAAAGGGAACTTTGATTTGACGTGATAGGGGTCTGGTAAATGTTTGCTGCTAGTTCTAATTTTTGGATATTTTTTTCGGTTCAGTACCTACCAATGGTGTAAATCCATAAATAACTACGATGTGCTACCTTAGTGGCACTCGAAAAAACATCGACATGTTGGCACTTTTTACGGTTTTTTCACTA
Source organism: Lygus lineolaris (assembly GCA_030264115.1). NCBI lineage: Eukaryota > Metazoa > Arthropoda > Insecta > Hemiptera > Miridae > Lygus > Lygus lineolaris. The sequence continues at coordinate 23,285,469 of JAEMON010000004.1, forward strand.
TATCTCCTAAAGTATGCATTTTTCGATTGCGATACCTATACGTTTATAAAGTAGATTAGATTCACTACAATTAGAGACCAAATCCAGCTCTGTAGGTCATATAGAAGCCAAGATACAGATCTTCAAAAATTGGTCATTTTTTACAAAAAAATGAAATTTTCTTTTTATTAAATTTTTGACCCAGATTTCGAGTAAACTACTTATCCTACGATGAAAGTCATTTCGAGAGAAGTTGTAGTAAATTTAATGTTCTTCCATGATTTTGTTTCCGAGTCTACCAAGGTAGCGGAATCATTGTTTTAACTTTTGGGATGTGAAAAATTTTTTATCCCCAAAATCAAAATTTCAACTCGCGTTTTACGTTTTAGACCTTCCTGAACAATTTTGGTTTCGTGTGTGTCTGTCTGTCCGTGAATCCTTGCAACACGCATAACTTCCACAATTTCCATCCGATTTTGATGAAATTTTCAGGTATTACGCGGGATAGGCCCTAGATTGTCCGCTGTGAAATTCAATATGAAATGTAAACGTGAAATCCTCGAAACATCAATTTCTCGCGACCTAATGGTCCGATTTCGCTCAAATTTGGAGGGTAGTTGAAGATCGAAGGTTTGATGGTACCTTACGAGTTTCATCAAGATCGGATCATTGGTGCCCACTGCGCATGCGCAAACGTGAAGCTCTCATAACTTCGACAATTTTCAGCCGATTTTGATGGAATTTTAAGGGATTGTGCAGGTGTACTAATAATCCCTTTGATGATTTTTATGTATATATATAATCATGTTATGGATACGAGGAAGCTATGTGCCACACCCAACTTGGCAGAAGTTTTTTTCTCTAGGATGCTTCCTCGTCGAGTTATAGGCGAAAAACCAAAAAAGTGCCAAAATTTGGAGGTTTTTCGAGTGCCACGAAGGTCTTTCGAAGCTGCAAACTTGGATTTACAGTGTTGGTACTGACCCTAAGAAAATATTGAAAAATCAGAACTAGCAGAACATGAGGGATTTTAATGTCTAAATTGACTGGCCTACAGATCCTGGTGAGCTTTAAAACATCAATAACCCTCCAAAAATTGGCACATTCACCCTCCTGTCTCCGACGGGATACACATAATAATCGGGGTTCAGGACGGACTCGGATCTGAAGGGACTCCAGTGACCAGTGCAGGGTGAATCACTGCTTCGGAGGAGCTCACCTTGGGACCTTCTCCCCCTCCCCACCTTCTTCTTCTTCTTCTTCTCCGGGTGGGAATGCGACTTGTTCTTTTGGGCGGCCAACGCACCCCATCCGAGCTGCACTCCCATCCCAGTGCGAGAATCGAAAATTCGGGGCTGCTGAATTGTCTCTTTAATAACAAGAGGCACTGTAGCTGGGAATGTTATAGGTACTCGATTCATACGGATAGGATCAAATAAGGGTGCTTGAGGCTTCACTCTACCTACTTTTCCCACCCTTAGAAACCCGAAAAATGACTATTTTATGGGTTTTAACGTTGATTCCGGTAATCCGGATATTTTAGCTGAGAGAGGTACCTTGGAGGTTGTTTTTACTGGGTAAAAGAGGAGCTTAGAGAGGTTTTGAGATGAAACCTCATAAATGTGCTAAAAACGACGTTTTCAACTATTTTGCTTAGTATCTCCCTCAAATAATTGTCCTGGAGGGCTAACATAGTTCGTCCTCATGTAGGAACCAAGCCTCGAAATCGGCTTTTTTCATAATTTTCGTGGGGGCCGCAATCGTTACTATATACATGCATACGTTCATACACACATCCGCACAGACATTTTTTGTCCAAAGCGTGAAGAAAGTTGATCAGAACCATTTTGAGGAGGTTTTCCAGAAATTAGGGTTCCTGCAGATCGCAATACTTTCCTTTCACCTTTCAGGTGTGCTGAGAAAGTAAAAAAAAAAAACTACTCCTCTCTCTCCCTCCGACTCAAATTTGAAAACTTAGGTAGGAGATTAGCTACGTTAGGTACAATGAGGAATGGACGCGGGTCGGAATTTTATATCTTTTACATAATCGGATTCAGCAACCTCGGAAACCCTTAAATCCCAATTTTCAGCCCCGGAATTCGAGTAGTTTGGCTGGAATTAGCAAAATGAAAACAGCGTGACGTCATTTGGAATATATTTCCCCTTCACGCGGTTCTCTCGTGAGGGAGCGAGAAGGCAATACATACTAAATGACGTCACACGCTTTTTCCTTTCCCTTTTTCGCCCTGTTCCGTTCATTTCCGACCCATCATATTGCACCTTTTTGGAAAGTTCTCAGTTAGACCCACAACTTTAAAGAATATAAAAGAAGGACGTCCATTCCTCATAACCCAATACTTGGGAATGCCACAGGGTTACCCAAAGGTCTGTTGGTAGTTAGTACAGAACTAAGGTGTGCCGCTCTACAGCTCAAAAATCGTTTATTTAGTCAAGAAACTGTTACAAATAATGTTATTACAAGGATATCCTAGACGTGGTGTGGGTGACGTCATCGAATAATAATGTCTACGTAAGGACCCATTTCCGGCCCCTTCCAATAATTGGGTACTACCAATTTTGAAATCTAGCTAATGGGAAATCCCCTATTTGGGTATTTCCTATTTTGAAAGCTCTCACTGAGATTTATCCTTTTTTTTTTACAAATAAAAATAATCATATAGACTTGACCTTTTCTAATATAGATTTTAATGGAATAGGTAGGTACCCAGCTTGTTTTTTATGAATTAGAAAGTGGTCGTCATGTAATGGGAAAATGTTTTCCTACATTTCCGAATTCCTAATCATCTAACCAAGTTTGCAATAATTGTTTGTTCACCTCCAAAATTAATACAAATTATACAGGTAAACAACCTGATCCGCTGATTCTGAACATTGGTGTCCATGTAATCACTCGCAACACCTCCAATGTATTTCACTTCTGATTTCGAGGAAATAAAAAAAAACATTATGACTCTATGATCCAGGCAAGGTTGGGAACCCTGGTCAGTTCGTCGGTTGGTCCTACAATCCTCTTGTGCTTCCTGGAGTCCTGCAGGCGCTCTCATAATATCAATATAATTTTTTCATATAATACTTTTTTCATGCAAAATAACTTATTTCATGGTATTCCGGTTAGATATACTACCGTATCATTGTTAACTTAAATCACCGTTCTTATGATTAGATAATCTATACATGCCCGCAGAGTTGGGCAAAAACTAACTTGAAACTAAAAACTATAACTAATTTAGTTTGGTTTCACAAATCATTGAAATAAATATCTTTGAAATTAACTCTTGAACTAAATCAGTTGTTAGTTGAAGGGGAACACTATAAACTAATTTGACAGCAGGAAAACAAAATAATCGACTGAATCTCACCTCTTCATTTCTGTTCAAAATTAGCAAAAATTACAAAACATGAAAATTTGAATTGATGTTATAGTCGATTATTAAATTACAAAACATGAAAATTCGAATAGATGTTTTTCTGAATTTGAATAGATGTTTTACTCAAGTAGTTATCGTTGGAATGAAATGCCTGTCAACATGAAAAGTTCGAGCACAAAAATGGAAATAATTTGAGTATGAACAGTAGTTTGAATTAGGCACCTAGTATTTACTTAGAAACCTAAATCCTAAAAAAGCAAGCAACATCAACATATATGCAAATTTAGCTTAACTAAAATGTTGAAGCCATTTCAATAGCTGAATTTTCTTCTTTCCCCATACCTCACTGTGAGGACCTAATGTTAATAGGTTCTAACCAATTTAGTTTTACCTTCAGAATTTGATGGTACTCACTATAAAAATCTACTCTCTAATACTTGTCGGTAAACGACGTGTGGAATGATGGGATATCCAGTGTTGCAAGGGAATGATTTCCCTGCACCTTGCAAGTTGAACGGGGATATTGGAAGATAGAAGATGTATGTTTGCGGAAAGAATTTGACCAGAGTTGCTAGAGGCTTGCCTCCACACCATGCAAGTCAAATTTAGAGGAAGGTAAAGGAGGTTTTTTATATGAGGAGGAACCGATCAAAGCCTATGTATAAGCTAATATTCGAGATATTTGCGTTTAGGCGTTTGGAAGAGGTTTTGAGAGAATATAGAACAGGCTTATAAGATTAAGAGTTGTTAACTGCCCAGAGCTTCCACCTGACTGACTCAAGTTACATTGAGCCAGCGACTTTTAATAAGGGCAGCCCCTCTTCACTGTATTAACCCTTTCGGGGTGAATGGACGGTCAGAGGGGCGTTTTCACCCTTCTGGGGAATCCCCGTCAAGGTGGGTCACTTTGGGGTTAACTGAGATTGTTCAGGAATAATTCTATTCACTATAATATATGAAGAATGTGTAGGCTCCCTACACTCACTTTGATAAACAGCTGAAAAGCAATAAATTAGTTTTTTGGTTGAACTAAATCCTCAAATAAAAACTAATTTAGTTGAACTAAATGAAACTAAGTTTTCAACTAAATTGGTTCTTAGTTGATTCTCGAAACTAATTTTATAACTAAATTAGTTTTTAGTTGAAGGGGGGAAAAAAATTGAGTTCTAAATTTAGTGTTGAGCAAAAAAAAAAAATTTAGTTTTGAGTTTTTTAGTTTCAAGAACTAATTTAGTTGAAAATTCAGTTTCATTTATTTCACTTGAATTAGTTTTTAGTTGAGGATTTAGTTCATTTTTAGTTAACTATGCCCAACTCTGCATAGAATGAAAGCACTCATGTTAATTTATTGACAAAGCAATCATCCGTATGATATTCAAGGATTTGTATTTATTTTATTATAAATAATCGACTAAATTATAACGCTAAAAATGTTAGCGTAACCTTGACTAAATGTCAAATATGTCAAAACTGAATGCCATTCCCTGGACTTCACGCATATTTTTCGGCTGTATTCTTTCTTTTGCTTACTATCTTCTACGTGGAATGGTCGGTCCCTGATGTTTTTCTTTGTTCTCAGGTCTCAACTGCGAAACGAACATCAACGACTGCCAGTCGTCACCCTGTTACCGCGGGGAGTGCATCGACGGCGAAAATTCCTTCACATGCGCTTGTCAACCGGGATTCACGGGCTACCTCTGCCAGAACCAGCTGGACGAGTGCGCGTCGTCCCCCTGCCAGTACGGCGGCCACTGCGAGGACCTCGTCAACGGCTATCAGTGCAGGTGTCGACCTGGCACTTCGGGCCTCAACTGCGAAATCAATGTCAACGAGTGCTATAGCAACCCTTGTAGAAACGGTGCTAAATGTGTTGATGGAATCAACAGGTACTGTCACCTCCACATGATTAATTTACGCTTACCTATTCTTTTTTTTGTTAGCATGGAACATGCTTTAGCCACGACCTAACTGTCCAAAAACGTTATGAAAAAATGTCACAAAAACGTTTCAAAAAAATTTCACAAAATGGGACCCAAAGTTTTCTAATTTTCTAAGCTGTTCAGTACATGAAGCTATAATGTGGTATGTAGCCTCCTTAGGACTTGTACTTGATGAAGTATAGGGCCTGAATCAGCTGAGCGGCTCCTAAAGCCAATTCCTAGGCTATTCATTCCACGAAGCTGTGATGTAGTATGAGGCCTTCTTAGGACTTGTACTTGATGAAGTATAGGGCTAGAATCAGCTGAGCGGCTGCTAAAGCCAATTTCTAGGCTATTCACTCTACGAAGCTGTAATGTAGTATGTGGCCTCTTTAGGACTTGTACTTGATTATGTATATGGCCAGAATCAGCTGAGCGGCTCCTAAAGCCAATCCTAGGCTATTCACTCCGAAAATTCTGAATTTGGTTTGGAAAATTCTGAATTTGACCTGGAAAAATATATTTTTGCGTCACACGTATGAATACCTACTTGATGGACAAAGTTGAGTTTTGACTGACTAGTATACTAATTTAGTTTTTTCCCCATTTTTTTCAGATATACGTGCGAGTGCTTACCTGGTTACAATGGGGTGCATTGTGAAAATAATGTCAACGAGTGTGCTTCTAACCCTTGTGCCAACGGAGGGATCTGCGTCGACCTGGTGAACGGATTCAAGTGCGAGTGTCCGAGAGGGTACTTCGACGCGAGGTGCCTCAGCGACGTCGACGAGTGCGCGAGCAACCCTTGTCTGAACAGCGGGACCTGCGAGGACGGCCTCAACCAGTTCATCTGCCACTGTCGCCCGGGCTACGGGGGGAAGAGGTGCGAGTTCGACATCGACGAGTGCGCCTCGAACCCTTGCCAGCACGGAGGCGTCTGTCAAGACCACCTCAGCTACTACACTTGTCAGTGTCTGGCAGGCTACAGCGGCTTCAACTGCGAGACCAACATCGACGACTGCGCTGGCAACCCCTGCAGGCACGGCGGCTCCTGCATCGATCTAGTCAATGGGTACAAGTGCGTCTGCCAGCTCCCCTACACAGGTTCCGAATGCCAGGATAAACTGGACCCCTGCACTCCCAACAAGTGAGAAATCTATCTACCTTTGTTGCCCACTTTACGCTGTTTCAAGTCACCCTAACTTTGTGAGTTGAGGGTGGAAGGATTCCCGGCTTGCTTCCCGTTTGTGGATATTCGTTTAATCCTTAATCCGACATGTTTCGCAACTTATTTTTGCCTCTCAAGCGTAATAGTATCTGCTCCCTACTTGCTAATTTATCATTTTTACATGAAAATGAATCCTAACTTAAACGAATTTACATCTCCTTCGCCCTCTCTGCAGAGCATAGAAACCACCCAATGCCCAAGGCATTCTTAACTTTAATGTCACGACAATGACAAAGCGGACAAGCCCGCACAATCAAACACACTAAATCCCTGAAGTGGCGACAATTAAGTTGCGAAACATGTCGGATTAAACGATTATCTACAAACTGGAAGCAAGCCGAGAATCCTTCCACCTTCAACCCACAAATTATACCCATAATGGCTACCCACAACCAAGTCACCCTAACATTGCAGACCTGTCTGGACTTTTCCTTCAGAAAAACGTACTTTAATCTTTTTAATGAAACTTTACTTTACTTTTTAATGGAAGTAGATTCCATACTGTGAATCTTGATACCTACGACACTCTCCTACGATAATTTCCTTTCTATGTTTTTCCCCCTCAAAATTTGCGCCACCTGTGATGTCACACTTGACGGATGGGTGCAGTGACGTCACTTTGAAAATTATAAAGAAGAAACTTAATGCTTAAGAAATTAATGGTGTCCAAGATCAACATATAGGCACCAACACCCTCTGGTGTAACAGAATAGGTTAGTGCTAGACCAGGTTATCATCTCTGAAGAAATTCAAATTGGATCAGAAGGAGGAAAGACGTCCATCAAGACAGTAGATGCAGACCATGAAACGAAAATTTGTTCAAATTTTGTAATGATAGCAACGTATTCTTTTCTGTACTTACACAATACGTTTCTAAGTTTTATGGCATTTTTCTCATTGAATCTATGCATAAAGTTGTCCTGATACTATGTCATTATCTTAAATATGATCTGTCAATTCCAGGTGTCAACACGGTGCTAAATGTTCTCCATCCCCCAACTACCTCAACTTCGCGTGCCAGTGCTCCCCAGGGTACACTGGGCGATTGTGCCACGAAGACGTGGACGAGTGTCAGCTCAGTTCCCCTTGCAGGAACGGCGCTACTTGCAGGAACACCAACGGATCTTACCATTGCGTATGTGCCAAAGGATACGAAGGGATAGACTGCCTCATCAACACCGACGACTGCGCTTCATGTGAGTCATCTTTAAATTATATATTACTTCCAGGTTTCGAAGCTATTTTTTCAAAAGGGACCTAGGAAAGTTCGGAAACGTAAAATTCAAAAATTTTGAGAAAGGGGATTCTTTCTCATCCCTGGACCGAATTCCTACTAGGTATTCTTTACAATGTGTGATGATGGATTGCACGTTGGACTTGCTGGAGTTCAGCCTGGCCGCTTATGAGAGATATTTCTACGGGGAATATGTGTCCCTGGGATCCTATACCCGTCCAAAAATTATATCACTCACTGTCGTTTAATATCTTTAATGTTGCCTCTCTACAGCATTTTGTTTATCATCGATAGAATAATTTTTTGACGATGAGAATTTTGGTTTCTAGTCCCTTGTCAAAACGGCGGTACTTGTCTGGATGGTATCGGCGATTATCAGTGTCTCTGCGTCGACGGATTTGGTGGAAAACACTGTGAAGAAGACATTGATGAGTGTCTGTCCCGTCCCTGCCAGAACGGAGCTACGTGCACACAGTAAGCACTCAATCATTTCATAATCAATAAGCTAATTTGTCATACCTACTGGACCTCTATCGATAGTTACTATAATTCGGCGTTAAAGCCTATAATTTGTTTGAATTATATTAAGGTACCTACCTAACGTTGAACCTTTCAGCTTCCCAATTTAGCTCAGCTAGGTCTAAAACAACCGTTATTCACTTTGTTTCATTACAGGTATGTAGATTCTTACACCTGCACCTGCCCTCTCGGATTTTCTGGGATCAACTGTCAGACGAACGACCAGGACTGCACTGATTCTTCCTGTATGAACGGCGGCACTTGCGTCGACGGTATCAACTCTTACACCTGCATCTGCCAACCTGGGTTCGTAATTTCTAATGTTTGCGCGTGATTCATCGTGATTCATCGTTTCTAAGGCAGTAGATACTCTTCATACGTTCAATCTTTCCCAGGCACAAAACGAGGCAAAAAGAAACTGAGTAACTACTGCAAGATACAAACACCTGCAGCTATTCCAACGTATAGTATTCAATTTGATTCTATGGAGTTTTTCTAAATAACCAAGTTTTTATCAGCTGTTAATTTGGGCGCTCTCCAAGTTGATTGTTGAGCAGGTCTGATGTGAAGATGTGATCCATGCGTCTCTTGTCGGCAATAGCAAACAAATGAATGTGTAAAGATTATGACCTGTGGAATGATTGTCGTATGGGTACTTTCTTGCGTAAAAACTGAGTTCCTCATCTGTTGTATTTTTAAAATTCCGTACTTGAATGTATGTTCTTCCATCAGTTACACGGGATCCAACTGCCAAACGAGGATCAACAAATGCGATTCAAACCCTTGCGCTAACGGAGCTACTTGCATGGACCACTTGCACTACTACACCTGCCACTGTCCGTATGGATACGAAGGGAAACGGTGTGATCAGTTTGTCGATTGGTGCTCTACACAGCCATGCGAGAACGGAGCCCAGTGCCGACAGAAAGAAAACACCTACCAGTGCGTCTGTGCCCCAGGATGGACCGGAAAAGTTTGCGACGTTCAAATGGTCTCTTGTAAAGATGCCAGCATCAGGAAAGGTTAGCAAAGTATTGATGAATATTGATCAAATCCTCTAAAAATTGGAAGTTTGGCCAATTAACTAGTTTCACTCCGTCAGTTCTGGAGGGAGTTCTTCTTTTCAAATGAGAGCTAGGGTGAACAATCCTTGGTTTAAAAAATTGATATGACTTTGACTCTACAGATGTAGTGTTTCTCAAAGGTGTCCTTAGCAGTAGTTTAGGGTCAGTGCAGTTTGATGCTGGTACCTCTTGCACAAAATCAGTCTGCACTAGGTTGGCTTGATGCATAGAAGCACGTCCAACAGTCGTGGCATTAGGTTGCTGGAATTCTCATGTTTTCTTCTTTTGAATGCAGGAGTTAGTCGAGAAGCCCTGTGTAACAATGGAACGTGCGAAGACATTGGAAACAGCCACAGGTGCCACTGCAGCGAAGGCTACACAGGAAGTTACTGCTCTATCGAGATCAACGAATGCGAGTCTGCCCCTTGTCAAAATGGTGCTTCGTGTCAAGATTTGGTTGGTGCCTATTTGTGCCATTGCGCTACAGGGTTCCAAGGACAGAACTGTGAGTTGAACGTGGACGACTGCTCGCCAAACCCCTGCCAGAATGGTGGCACATGCCATGACGAAGTTAACAACTACTTGTGTTCGTGCCCTCATGGAACGCTTGGTGAGATACCCCGTTTTGTACTGACATTATGCTGTTGTGGAATACTTACTTCTTAATCATCAGTTGCACCTTTCACAAGAGTTTTTCTAAATTCCTGTTCATTGTTTTAGGTATCATTTGTGAAATCAACGTGGACGACTGCGTCATGGGCTCCTGTCACAACAACGGCACGTGCATAGATAAAGTTGGAGGGTTCGAATGTGCTTGCCCGCCAGGTTTTGTGGGTCCTCGTTGTGAAGGTGACATCAACGAATGCCTCAGCAACCCTTGTGCTGGACCAGGGACTCAGGACTGCGTTCAACTAGTCAACAACTACCACTGCAACTGCAAAACTGGTTACATGGGGCGGCATTGTGAAGTCAAGGTTGGTTTTAAATTTCGAATAGCAGAGGATTACAATTTTTAGATGGGACGTACGTCATATTACCACACCTGAATTTGTGATTGCCTAAATAATCCTGGAGCTGCCAAGTGAGGATAACAGTTTGCTCAAATAAAATAGTTCATAATAGAACACATTTGCCCAACCATGTTTGTCCCCATTGTGTGAGGTTTTATTGAAATTCATGAATCTACTGACACCATTACTTGTTCACAGGTCAATTTCTGTGAAAGTTCCCCCTGTATGAACGGCGGAGTTTGTACAGCGTTGGAAGGTGGGCATTCGTGCATGTGCTCTGAAGGGTTCTCCGGTCGAAACTGCGAATTCTTCGGCTTCAATTGTGCCTCCAATCCTTGTCAGAACAGCGGGATATGTCGGACCCTGGAAGGCTCGGGATACACCTGCGAGTGTCTGCCAGGCTCTGGAGGCACCCACTGCGAGCTGGACACTGCCAACGAGTGCGCCTCACAGCCTTGTCAGCACGAGGGAAATTGTCAGGATCGGGTTGGCGACTATGCGTGTTACTGTCCGACCAAATGGAGAGGGAAGAACTGCAACGTGTACGATCCATCATTTAGAGGAGGTCTTGGCCGTGAAGCTGCAGTGAATGTAAGTAACTTACCTACATACATCTGTTCAATTTCTTAATTGATTGTGTACTATTTGTACGTGTACCAGAGCTACGCTTGAGGCTTGCCAGACTTTCTTGTTATTTTTGTTTATTGTTGAAAGTCTACTACGTATCTTGAAATTGTTAACCTTATTGTGAAATTTACTCCAACATTTACAACTATAATTCCTTCTGGGGTTTCGTGGGTTATTTCCAGTCAGTTCCTCCATCCTATTGAGAACTAGAATTCCTTCCTCAAGTTCCCTTTGATCAATTGATGTTAAGCTTTTTTGATTGATCTGGACGTCAGCTCTGGAATTTTGGCAAGATTGCTCACAAATAGATTTTTATTATTCGTGCTGCAGCAACGTTTAGCTATTTTCAACCCTCAAGTTAGGGATAGTGGATCCTTTACGCTCTACAGAGTTTTTATGAACCATCTTCACTAGTTTATAAAGCATGTTTGTGAGATATTTTTCATAAACTTACATTTCCCACTACATCCATTGTCTTCTCGTTCTGTTCAGACGATACATCAATCAGCACCATCTGAGCAAGACATTGCAAGAGAGACGTGTAAAATGAACGGTTGTATGGCAAAGGCTGGGAATTACCGCTGCGACGAGGAGTGCAACACGTACGCTTGTGGCTTCGATGGAAACGATTGTACTCTAGGTATTTATAAATTCTATAAGAACCAATCATGTTCGAACTAGTTCAGCCCCTCTTGGTTAAAGGAGAAGATTTATTGATATTATTTGAGCTTGGATTTGGCCATTGTTATTTCTGTTGAAATACTAATGTTATACTATTACATTCAACGCAACATGCTCAATTCATAAGCTCTCGTGTCTTTATTCTCAAGTGTTGAAGTAGAAAATAGATGTATGTACAAGTCAACAGTATCTACAAGGTTCCATGTCACTATTAAGTTTACCTTAATCAACTCAATTAATTATATCTAGGTGTCAACCCTTGGAGGAACTGCACGGCATCTATACAGTGCTGGACAGTTTTCATGAACGGCCGTTGTGATGAAGAATGCAACAATCCTCAGTGCTTATTCGATGGACGGGATTGTGAAAAGAATCTTCAACCTTGCAAGTGAGTATGAATAAAATCATTTGAACAGATTACACTTTGTAGGTATCTAGTTGAGATTTGTGGTTTGGAGACCCATCTCTGAAGTTGGTCATGTCATGTCGTACTCCTTGGAAAAGTGAAGACTCCTGATTGCTCGAGCAGAAGATGTTCTCACAGATACTGGTTATGTATGTCAGTGCATGGTATGGTCTGGTTCAGTGGTGGCATCTGAGACCTCTGTATTCCTGCTACTGGTTGGGTATGTTGGAGCGACCTTCTGGTGTTCCTGGCTGGTTAAAGGTTGTGGGGGTCTGCCTCAGTGGTAGTATCTAGGATCGCTGAGACCTCCATCTTCCTGCTAATGGTTGGGTATATCGGACGCTCTGGTGTTCCTGATTGGTTGGAAGGTGAATTGCTCAGTCTAAACTTCGGAATTTGATGCTGGGTACCACGATTTGTTCTGTAGGCAGTTGTATAGAAATCGAATCTCCTCAGTGCATTTCTATCTTTTCCAAAATAATAACAATATACATACCTACTAATACTCATTGTTCTGACTATTTTGTTTTCATTTACAGCCCCATATACGATGCTTACTGTCAGAAACATTACGCTAACGGACACTGCGATTATGGCTGCAACAACGCCGAATGCAACTGGGATGGATTGGATTGTGAACCTGATCCACCCAGATTAGCCGATGGTGCCATGTCTGTCGTTGTTCTTATGGATTTACAAATGTTCAGAGCAAATCTCGTTTCTTTCCTCCGAGATGTGAGTACTTTATATAAATAATTATTAGAAATAACATTGTTTGGTTCTTGATTGATCAAAAATTGCAACTTCTATCTGCTTCTAGTTTCACCAGTTTTTGAATATTTTCTTAATGATTAAACTACTCTTAATTATTTCTGTAGATTGGACACCAGCTGAGAGCTACAGTTCGCGTCAAGGAGGAACCTGATGGACGTCAAATGGTTTATCCTTGGAAAATCAAAGGCGAAGGGTCTCAGGGAGTCATTGCTTATCTTGAAATTGACAACAGGAGATGCACGGACATACCTGGGGCTGAATGTTTCGCATCTGCTACTGAGGTTTGTTATTCTCCCAAATATTCAATGAACAATTTACCTCCAAACTAACTTACGTAGCCATAAGAACCGTTGAATTTACATATTTTATATATAACTCTACACCTCTACAATCGTTGATGTAGGTGTTTTGCGTCATAAGTCAAAGACACGAAAGTGAATCGTGACAATAATTCAATACCTTGGCTTCCTGCCATCATAGCCACCCTTGACAGAGTCTCTTCTTTATTCTTAATCTTCTCTTGAAGATGGGATCTCTGAAGTCTGCAGTTCGATTTGGACCTTTGATACTTGTTAATTCACTATCCTTACCACTACTATCAACCTCATGAAAACTACGAGTATTGTTCAATCACTCATTTGTTCCTTTACTTTTCCTCAGGCGGCTGGATTCTTGGCGGCTACTGCGCACGCTCACGCTCTGTCGACTTCGTTCCCCATCTACAAGGTTCAGGGAGTTCAGGACCCAGAGCCTCCCATGCCGGACGTCCCACCTTCCGGCAAGTTCGTTTTCATTGGTATCATCCTGGTCACCTTGGTTGGCTTGCTACTGGGCGTCTTGGTTACCGCCCAAAGGAAACGGGCTCATGGAATCACCTGGTTCCCTGAAGGTTTTCTCAGAACTACCAGGTAACTACACTTAGTTGTTGTTTTATACAAAAATAGCTCTAAGTTAGCCGTTGAAATTATTGCCCACATTTTACAGTAAATTTCTTTCTTCTTGTTTTATCTTAGCTTATTTGAAGCCCTTCAATGAAAATGTATTGTCATAATATGACAATCATTCAGTGGTTTTGTAATATTCATTAATAAGTGCTCGAATTCGTGCCTGCCATCACAAGTATTATAATGAATTATTCATGGTGTTTCATATAAGGAAGGAGAACAAAAGTGAATTTGGGAAATTCCTACGGCATTAGGCCAAAAAGTGCTGAATGTAAAGTTGAATTTTGAAGTTAACGCTACAAAATAATTTATTTTTTAAATTTATTAATTTACCTATATACCTGCGTCAAATTGCACCTTTTGATTTGGTGGCTGCTAGTTCCCCATTGCGCCGTTTTAATAACCCATTATTTTTGTTCAAATTACAGTACCAGTGTCAGAAGGAGATCCAGGAGGAGAGGACCGGACGGTCAAGAAATGCGTAATCTTTCGAAGGGTGTGGAAGTTGGTGGCGTTACTCAACCGCACTGGTCGGACGACGAGAGCGAACTGCCGCCAGCGAAACGCGCCAGAGACAACGGCTACGCTAGCGACCACACAGCTGTCACAGACTATGACGAGATGTGGACGCAACACATCCCAGACACGCGCAACGTCATCCTGACTCCTCCTTCGATGGAGACGCATTCCGTTGACGTCCGGGGACCTTGCGGGATGACGCCGCTGATGGTGGCTGCTGTGAAAGGCGGAGGACTCGACACGGGTGAGGAAGACGAGGAGGATGGCACGGCCGCCGTCATTGCCGACCTGGTGGCACAAGGTGCTGATCTCAACGCTACGATGGACAAGACAGGCGAAACTGCTCTTCATTTAGCTGCCAGGTATGAAAACCTGATAAATTGCACGTTGAATCATTTTCGCCAAAATGAATCAATGCGCCAAACGTTTCCCATCACAGTGTGTAACTCATAAGCCCCAGTAGGTTGCGTGGCTCAACTGTTCCTCCATTCGTGATGAAATCCCACTCAGTACAGGTGTTGAGTGACTCTTCCCCCATTTATAGGGGTAGGTTTGACGAACCTCAAAGCCAACAGTACCAGTAACCTGTATCTACCGATCTCAAAACCCTTTTTCGTTCCCAAAGTCATTCACACTATCATTGGGCAGTCAAATACTGTTTCTGCTGTGAAGAGATGTAATTAGCCTAGCATCAATTAAAGCTATAGGTAATTATTACTTATTAACTTTACCTAGTGGAAACAGTTTAAGGTGAAAAAATGTGCCCTTGACAGGACTCGAACCTGCTTAAACTGTTTCCACTGATTAAAGTCAATTTTAACCCTGGATCGCCATTAATACCCCTTGGGGATTAATATTGATCACGGCCGAAAGGTTTGGTACCGACAGGGAGGTACAATTAAAATTAATTGATAAAATGTTGGCACGTATAGACAATCAGCTTGTGATATTCTCAAAGCCTACTGGTGCACAGTTATAGCAAGAAATAATAAGAGAAATGGTGAAAAAGTGTATTTCTTTGGGGCTGACTGCTGCTAATCAAACCAGTGGCCTTGATAGCTCAACTGGTGAGAGTGCTGGGCTAGAAATCCAGAAGTGGCAGGTTCAAGTCCTGCCAAGGGCACATTTTTTCACCTTAAACTGTTTCCACTAATTAAAGTCAATTTTAACCTTGGATCGCCATTAATACCCCTTGGGGATTAATACTGATCACAGCCGAAACGTTTGGTACAATTCAAATTAATTTATTATTTATTACTTCGTTGAGAATATCTTGTTCTTGCCATGGATGATCTCACCTCCTTGGCGTCTAATTCTTACGTTTTTGAAAGTGTGCCCTTGTCCCTGCAGATATTCTTCAGGAAACTCCCTAAATACTCCTTTCTAAAAGAAGATGTAATTTGCAAGTAGTCACTATAAATTTCACTGATTCTAGGTATGCTAGAGCGGATGCCTCAAAACGACTTCTGGACGCTGGAGCTGAAGCCAACTCACAAGACAACACTGGAAGGACTCCATTGCACGCAGCCGTTGCTGCAGATGCCATGGGCGCTTTCCAAATCCTCCTGAGAAATCGAGCCACAAACCTGAACGCCAGGATGCACGACGGCACGACGCCTCTCATCCTGGCCGCCAGGCTTGCTATCGAGGGCATGGTTGAGGACCTAATCAATGCAGATGCCGACATCAATGCTGCTGACAACTCTGGAAAAACTGCTCTCCACTGGGCAGCTGCAGTGAACAATGTTGATGCAGTCAACATCCTACTTTCTCACGGCGCCAACCGAGACGCCCAAGATGACAAGGTGAGCATTTATTTTTGATTTGTACAAATAGAAAATACCCTCAGATTTAGGCCTCTTTTTCAGTACACAGTATTCTGCGTTGAAGCAACACAGAGGCCTTGTCAGATGCTCATCAGATGCTCCTCAATTTGTTTTGCTCAAGATGCTGCTTGTTTTGCCCAAGATGCTGCTTGTTTTGCTGCTCAATTTGTTTTGTTTTGCTCAAGATGCTCGTCAATTCGTTTTGCTCATTTGACCAAATCGTTGGATGCACTTGAGCCACCTTATGTTTATTGGTGCTCCAAATCTCCTATTAGCAGTTTCACAAAAACTGGGAATGGGAAAAGGCATCGGGCAATGGGGGCAGTTATCTGCACTACTGCTTTAGCAGGGTTCACCAGTAAAGTCCAAACGGGTCTCCCCTTTTGAGTACCTGCTACAAAAATCGCCTATTACTGAACCCCATTAGTTCCCAGTAGCGGTATCACTGTAAACTGCTATTGAAGAAAACTAGCGCTGGGCTTCCGCTAATTTTCTCAGCTCTAAAATAATCGTTGTTTCACTTTTGTTTTCTCAGGACGAGACGCCGTTGTTCCTCGCGGCCAAGGAGGGGAGTTTCGAGGCCTGCAAAGTCCTTCTGGACAACTTCTCGAACAGAGAAATCACGGACCACATGGACCGGCTGCCGCGGGACGTGGCGAGCGAGCGACTTCACACGGACATCGTGCGGCTGCTCGACGAACACGTCCCTCGCTCACCTCAAGTCCTATCTGTTGTACCCAACGGGCAACTTATAGGTAATGCCTTCTACCAAAGTACGTCCAGACCTCATTTCACACTATTATTTCCGCGGTGGCTTTTTGCCTGTTCTGAGGGCTTTTCTTCCAAAGTTCATCCTTTTTCACAATGTCTATTTTTGCATCATGCTACATAATCTTATGAGTTGAATAGCTGCTAACATTCTACCATGATTTGATCTGACTTTTACCAATAAATTTATGACACAAAGTTCCAATTGAAACCATCAGAATACACCAAAATCGCTAGCCTTTATTCTTTGTAAACATACTTTAGTGACGCATGTTTGCGCTCAAATTTGGATTTTTTTAATAAGTACCAGTCCTACTCCAGATTCTCAGTGATAAATAAAAATAAATATTACACCCAGAGAAAACTTGGATATAAAAGAAAATCCTGTTTTCATCAGTTTCTTTACGTTATCTCTGATGACATAAACTTACAATGATGATATACATTTAACAAAGATATTTACGATTGTTTATCCCCAAAACTAGAGGGGTTATCAAAATTACATCGGTTGTTGTGCACTATTTGAGAGCACCGCCATTATCCAATTATGTGAAAATAGCTTCATGCTGTTCCAATATCAATGACCAGATTGTGCATTTTCATGCTACTCCCATTCAACTATTTTGGAGTTTGAACACACTGCCGATGTATTAAGGCAATATTATGCGTTGATGTTCATAGGTAAACTTCCTATCCCTACACTAGAGGTGTGTTGGTTCTGATATTTGTTGGAACTGTTCCTACCTGCTCCAGGCTATTCTTCTCCAAGGATCTTTGCTATTCTGCTCAAACTACTCCAACATTTTTTATGAAATTCATTACTCTTTTTATTTTTTATGGTTGCTATAAATTCAAATTGGTTGTCTGATTGCAGGGTCTCCAAGTCACCCTCACCTGCTGGGTCATCCGGCTGTGATGGGAGGTCCTGCGCCGGTGGGGACGGCGGGGAAAGGAAGCAAAGGGAAGAAGCGGGGGAAGGCGGATTCGGGCAACAGCCCGGAGAACGAGGCTGTGACGATGAGGAGGAAGCCGTCTGTGAAGAAGAAGAAGGAAGAAATGGTCTCTGGAGGCGGCCCGGATAACGGAAACGGGGTGTATAGCAGTCCTGGGCTGCCGCCTCCCTATGACGAGTGCCTCAAAGGCGCCGTGTCTATGCAGAGTTTGCATAGTTTGAGTCTGGAGCCTGCCTACGCCTATCAGACCGTAGGGTCCGCCTTTCAGGAGCCCTCGCCGCCTCACAGCGTCACCATGTCGCCAGGGAAGACACGCCCTCAGCTCCCTACCTCCCCGACGCACATGGCGGCGATGCGACAGGCGGCCCAACAGAAACACGCTGTCCACGCCGCCATGCAGTTCGACTTCTCAGAGCTCCCCTACACGATGGGGATGTACCAACAACCCCAACAGTCGACGCAACAGCCCCAACAGTCGTCGCAACCTCCTCCCCAACAGTACTACCACTACCTTACACCGCCCTCGGACAGCATACACGCCCCCGAGAGCTTCCCAACGCCCTCCCCCGAATCCCCCTGGCACTGGTCGTCCTCCTCCCCCCACTCCAACTCCGACTGGTCCGAAGGAATCTCCAGCCCCAACAACACCAAACAACAAGACGCCATCTACATTTAACCCGCCGTTCAGTGCAACGCGCCGTTTGCCCGTTCAGTGAAACGCCTGCGCCGTTAAGTGCATGAGAACTACAAAATGTAGTGAACGCTTTTCTCGTGTTCGTTTTGTGATAAAAAAAGGTTTAAATGGAACTTTATCTAGAAATAAGTTGTTGAGATCTCCTTGGACATTATTTATCATCTTGTTACGTAAATAATATAAATTATAATATTCTCTCTCAAATTGGTATCTCTTCGCTCAAGCCAATTGATGCTCTCTACAATGGAGATTATTCTGTGCCTTCGTCTATTTTTTATTAAAAAAAATTAGAAATATAATCTAATGTTTTTAAAAAATACCGAAAATTCGGTTTTTATAGCCTTTTATTGTAAAAGTTGGCTTCAAACGCTATATTTTATTAAAAATAAAATCCAAGGTATAGTCGACCCGAACAAAAAAAAATTGTAAATTTTTATACAATTCTGTCTGTACATACGTAGTTGCTTAGGGGTTTTGTACAAAGACTTATTTTTAGTAAGTAATAGATTGATCATTGTTAAGCACTGTTACAATTTCGTGTTGATATTTTTCTTTCATATTTATATCTCTGCCCAGAATGTCGTGCACGTTGAGCTCGTGAACTGGCATCGTTGTTTGAATAATTCCCATTTTAATTGTAAATAATTTTAGTTTTAGGTATTACCTACATTAAAAACATGGTTTAGTGCATGTAGAGTGTGTACTGAGGCATTTTAAGTGCATGACCGGAATTTCAAAGTGATTCTTTTTTTGGTAATTTTTTTAATTTACGTTATTTTTTCGTATTTTTTTATTTATTTTTTTCTCCCCAATGAATTAGGGTAAATTTTGTTCCTTTTTTTCTTAACCCAGTTTTGTGCAATCAGGATTACATCATAATATATTGAAATCGATTTCCACCTCCAGTCCTAAAGAAACATTTTTTTTCTCAAATTGGAAAAATTTGTGTTTACTAAGTACGAGTAGATCTAGCGAATTTATGATCCGATCTTGCGCTTTTTCACTGATGTTTTAATAAAGTTATTCAAACAAATTTTGTGTTGTTTTCTAATTGGATCTGTGAGAAATATGTACAGTTTTACTTTATTTGTAATTTTATTGTGTTGTATTTATTTTAATAGGTTTTTTTATTTTCATTGTAATCAGTGTACAAAGTGTTAACATTGATTATAGAATAAGACTGGTTAAACTGAAGGTCAAACTACTCCGGGGCTTTTTTATTGTCCGGGGTTTGGTTATTATTTTAATTCTATGCGATTCTGTACGCAAAAAAAATAATTTATGTAATATTGGGGAATAATATAATTATGTAGAACATGTTTAAATAAAAATACAACACAATTTATACAAAATACTGTTTTCATTAATATTTCCCTACCTATTTGAATGATAGTCTTTAAGTCAGTCTGCTCGCTTGAAGAGTTCCAAAGGCGGCCAAGGAGCCGAAGAACAGTGTTGCCTCTTGTAGGGATTTTTCCCTAAACATAGGAACTTAAGGGAGTAAAAAGAAAGTACCTACCTGAGGATTTTCCTGTGAAACACCCCTAAAACGTAGGGATTTCCATACCACTTATTTTTCATTTTTTGCAATTGAATTCAAGGGTTGAAAGAATCATGTATTTTTTCGTAACAAATTAAAAAAGAACAGTTATTTTCTGATTTTCATGTAAAAATTAGCCATTTCCGACGAAATAAAATTAAAAATTATTTGCAGACTTTCCCTCTTACCTAACCGTGATTTAAAATTTTCATTTTTTCAATAAAAAAACTCAGGCCCCCAGATGCTTATGATTAGAGCTTAGGGCTAAAATTCAAGAAACATGGAACATGCTTTAGCCGCTCTTATTGTGACAGTTGGGTCGCATTTTTGTGACACAATTCCATAACTTTTAGGGTAGTTAGCTCAAGGCTAAAGCATGTTCCATGCTAATAAGAATTTCATTTTTTCGAAAGAAAAAAAAAACTTTTTTTGCTCAAGTCTAAAGCATTTTCCATGCTACAATAACTCGTATTCCCTGGTTTTTGGTTTCAAATATTGGAAATTTTGAAAACTGCATTTTTTTTGCGTTCTTCATGGTTGCCTTTCGAAATGGGCAATTCCGGCTGTTCCATTTTATTCGTTAAACCGCAAGATTTCAGTGTGAGCTTTCCAAAAAGGTGGTATATGAGGGGTATCTGATGATTGGAAGTGAGCGGAAATAGATGACGAGGATCTTCTCACCCGTTTTACTGCCAGCCTAACGAACATTTTTGAGCTGAAAATCAGGACCTAAGGGTTTTCAAGGGTGCTGAATTTGAAGTCGAAAATGCAAAATTCTGACACACCGGAATTCCCCGTTGTTGTACACGGAGGTGATCATTGTGAGGTGCATTAGATAATTAAATCACAATTTTCATTTGCCCTCGGCGGAAAGGTAGGTCTGAATAGATGAGCATCTAAAGGAATGAGCTCCGACAGTGCATTCTTCTGTCGAAGGCCGAACTTCTAATCAGCTGAAATATTTCCCTATTTCTCTCTTCCGAAATAAAATAAAAAAAATGGAAATAAAATAAAAAATAAAAAGGAAATAAAATAAATAAAATGGCACCCTGCTAAAAAAAAATTCCCACTTCAACTCATGTTGAAAAAAAAAAAAAAAACCTGTTAGGTAGAATGAAGAGCGATACCTAGTTGAAATTTAAAGACAAAACGAGATGGTCAGAAGACAAAAGCAGCAATATGGCGGCACTGAGAAAATCAAAATAGAGTGAGCAGCTTTGTCAACTCACAACACATAAATCCCTACGGGGTTTTAAGCAGGAATGGGGAATTATCATCAATTTTTTTAAATTTTTTGTCTGAAAGAATGGCTCAAAAGAAACAATAATGAAGTCGTACGGCAAAAAATAGTGTATCAGTAATTTTAGAAAATTTATTGAAATATTTATTATTGTCCTATGGCGGGAAACTGTTGTTGAAAAGG
The DNA here is from genome assembly GCA_030264115.1 of Lygus lineolaris. Taxonomy (NCBI): domain Eukaryota; kingdom Metazoa; phylum Arthropoda; class Insecta; order Hemiptera; family Miridae; genus Lygus; species Lygus lineolaris. The sequence goes on from JAEMON010000004.1 coordinate 23,306,966, forward strand.
GTGTCGTTTGTCATTGGCCAATTTCGTCCAAGAAGCCAACAAAACAAAACTCAATACCAAGCCCAGCACTGTTCAGGCTCCTGATTAGTGAGAATAGAATTTACATAACTAATACATTGACCGAATTAATTAATTATTAATCGATTATTTAAATTATTCCTGTTTTCACTGCTCTCAATGCGATCTCAGCGCATTCTTTTTGACATTTGTTTTTTAAAAAACTAATAGACTAAAATAACATAAATAGTTAAAATTCTCCATTTTTAGGAACTTTTTTTAAATTTTAAATAAAAGTGTTTGTTTATTAATATTAAATAAAATAAAATAAAATAATAATATCGTTATCTAATTTATTTTATTCTTTCAATATTCAACAAATTAGTAATTTACGAATGGTTATCAAGAAAAAAAATTACACTAAACTACGAAAAACTGAATTTAAAAAAAAACTAATGAACTAAAATAACATAAAAAGTGAAAATTCTCAATTTTTAGGAACTATTTTTTTTTTTTTTTAAATAGAAGGTAGCTCCAATAATATCGGTACTTAAGTAATTCATTGTATTCTTTCAATATTACAAAAATGAGTAATTTACGAATGGTTATCAAGAAAAAAAGACATTCATTTACGAAAAACTGTATTTAAAAAACTGTAATAAACAAAGTAACAGAAGTGAAAATTCTCCATTTTAGGAATTTTTTTTTCAACATAGAATGTACGTACAATAATATCGGTACCTAATTCATTTTATTCTTTCTACATTCAACAAATTAGTAATTTACAAATGGTCATCACGAAAAAAATGACACTAAATTACAAAAAACGGTATTTAAAAGAAAACTAATAAATTAAAATAACATAAAAAGTTAAATTCTCCATTTTTAGGAACTTTTTTTTTTTTTAAATGGAATGTACGTACAATAATATCGGTACCTATTTGATTTTATTCTTTCTTTATTAAACGAATTAGTAATTTACAAATGGTGATCAAGAACAAAAATGACATCAAATTACGAAAAACTGTGTTTAAAAAAAACTGTAATAAACTAAAATAACAGAGAAGTGAAAATTCTCCATTTTTAGGAATTAAAAAAAAATAAAGTAGGAAAGGATGTTACTTATGCGTCGACTATGGAGTGGCGTCCAACAGTGTTGGGCAAACGCCATTTCGGACTAAATTTGTTCTTCTATATCAATAAGTCTGTAACCACTTAACGCCCCTGTTATTCTGTACGGTTGAAACGCCTTGAGTCTCTAGAATCCAATAGAACATGATTACACGTGGAATTGGAGTGAATAACTAACTAGAAACTAATTTAGTTATGGCTTTGTAACTACATTTTTAGTTTTATTAATTAGTTTCTAGTTAGTTATTGACTCCAATAACACATTTCATTAATTTCCACTGGTTTTATTGGATTCTAAAGACTCAGGTGGTTCCAACCGTATATAATAACATGGGATTCAGTGGTTATTAATGGTTTGGTGGTATTAATTGAACAAAAAAAATTTTAGTTTCAAAATGTGTTTGCCCAACTGTGGCGTCCAACTCGACCTCAGTGGAATACCTACTCATCTAAAAAACTGTAATAAGTAAAATAATAAGTGAAAATTCTCCATTTAGAAGTGTTTTTTTTCTAATAAAGTAAGGATGGATGTTATTTATGCGTGGGCGCCCAACTCGATCTGAGAGGAGTTCTCAGGTAAAAACTGTAACAAGTAAAGAAATAAGTCAAAATTTTCCATTTAGAAGTGTTCTATTTATTTATTCTTTTTAAAAATTAAGTACGGATGGTTGTTACTTATGCGTGGGCTTTGGAGTGGGCGCCCAACTCTATCTGAGTGGGGTACTCAGGTAAAAACTGTAATAAGTGAAATAATAAGTCAAAATTCTCCATTCAGAAGTTTTTTTTTTGGGGGGTTTTTAAAAAAAATAAAGTACGGATGGTTGTTACTTATGCGTGGGCTTTGGAGTGGGCGCCCAACTCGATCTGAGTGGAGTTCTCAGGAAAAAACTGTAATAAGTGAAATAATAAGTCAAAATTCTCCATTTAGGAACTTTACGGATGGATGTTTCTTATGCGAGGACTTTGGAGTGGGCGCCCAACTCGATCTGAGGGGGAGTTCTCAGGTAAAAACTGTAATAAGTAAAGAAATAAGACAACATTTTCCATTAGAAGCGTGTTTTTTTTAAAATAAAGTACGGATTACTTATGCGTGGGCTTTCTAGTGGGCGCCCAACTCTATCTGAGTGGGGTACTCAGGTAAAA
>JAEMON010000004.1:23310236-23323322 GCA_030264115.1 Lygus lineolaris
TAAGTGAAATAATAAGTCAAAATTCTCCATTTAGGAACTTTAAAACAAATAAAGTACGGATGTTATTTATGCATGGACTTTGGAGTGGGCGTCCAGCTCGATCTGAGAGGAGTACTCAGCAGGGCACTTGCGGCAGTAGAAGACTCGAGTGTGAGCAGACTCCAAGTGGAGGGTGAGTTCACGACGAGAGGAGAACTGTTTGATGCAGAACGGGCAGCTCAGCTTGTCGCTCGACTGAGGCTCGGCGAGAGACTGATATTGAGACTCAGACTCGGACTGAGACTCGGATTGAGGTTGACAATCCGTGTGAATTTTAATGTGGGACTTCAACTTCTCTTCTGAGTCGAAAGACTTGATGCAGAGGTCGCAGGCGTGGGCTGGTTCCATCTTGACGTGAACTCCGCTGTCCTGGAAATAGCAATACAAATTAATGGCCGCATAGTTTGGTAATGCATGCATTTCAGGGGTCGTCCCTTTGGATGAGGCATTTCTCGAAAACAACAGCATTCCAAAATCTATGATCATATCCTCTTGACTACTCTCCCAAAAAAAAATCCTGAAAACTGGTAAACTCACCAAAACTGCTTCATCCCTCCCCAACTCTTTCGAATGGTATAATCAGTTTTAAAAAATAGCTGTTTTCTTTGGTTTATTATTTCGGAGCTAGTGCTGAAAAACACGGCATTAGTGAAGGAAGCGAAGGGGACTGGATGAAGCGTACTCTCATATTTATTTTCTCAACAAAATCATTTCTGTGATCATGTAAAATACATAGTTACCTAGTAAGAATCAATGCAGCATGTCCTCAAAATGCCCTTCGCTTCCTTCACTAATATGTAGGTACTATGACAACAAACGTCCTTGTTTTTTCGATTAAAAACTGTATTTTACTCTGAGGAGCTCTGGTTGTCATTTTCAACTCTAAAACATAGACTTTTAACAAAAACATAGAACTTTTATGGTCATAGCACCTACATATATCGTAACCTAAAAAAGTCCTGACAAAGAAAATATGAATTCCTTCACTAATACCGTGTTTTCAGCACTAGCTCCGAAATAATACCAAATAAAACAGCTATTATTGAAACTGATTATACCATTGGAAAGAGAATAATATGAAGCAGTTTTTGTGAGATTTGCCAGTTTCCAGGATTTTTTTTTTTTGAAAACTAGTCAAGTTTTAAAGATTTAGAGAAATTTCATTTTTTCAAAATCGTCTATGTTTGAGTTGTGTTACGTTTTAAGAACCCGAGTACAATATTCTTATAGAAAATTTAGCACTGATTCCGAAAATGTGGCCAAAATTTAAAATTAAATTAGGTAAAGCGGAGAAATTTGAGTTTGAAAGGAAAAAAACACGGTTTTCCTGACAAACCCTTTAAAAAATATTGGTGAGTGGTGGCGAGAGTATACATATTTGTAAGGGTTGAGGGTGAAGAAATAAGTGGTGTGGCCTCTTCAGTTATGCTGTCCGACTAGTTTCGCCATGTAATTCGGCCTCATCAGGGACTTTAGTATTATTTCTATGGGGCGTGTGCCACAGAGTCGTACAATAAATTTTTGGAGGTAGGTAACATCAGAATGACTAGGATGCGAGTGGCGCTACATATAACCAAGTGAGTGCCAGCTGCTCAATGAAAAGCAGTAACTGGTGCGTGGGTGGATTTCTTATCACATCGGTTTCCACTTTTTTTTCTTAATTTATAATGCAGAGGCATGATACCAAGAATACGTTATCTTGCAAATTTTGTATTTTGTAGCTCGCTCCTTCGTACTTGAACAATAATTTATTGTACGACTCAGTGGCACACGCCCCATAGAAATAATACTGAAGTCCCTGATGAGGCCGTATTACATGGCGAAACTAGTCGGACAGCATAACTGAAGAGGCCACACCATTTATTCCTTCACCCTCAACCCTTACAAATACATTTAAAAACGTCTGCCAAGCTGGGTGTGGCACATAGCTTCCTCGAATACATAACATTATTTTATATATAACATATATACATAAACTCATCAAAGGGATTACTATCTGCACGATCCCTGAAAATTCCATCAAAATCGGATGAAAATTGTCGAAGTTACGAGAGTTTCACGCTTGCGCATGCGCAGTGGATACCACCGATCCGATCTTGATGAAACTCATAGGAAATTAATGAATCTCCGATCTTTCCTCCAAATTTGAGCGAAATCGGACAATTAGGTCGCGAGAAATTGATGTTAAAAGGATTTCATGTTTACGCATGCGCGGAGGCTACCGTTGGTCGGCTGGTAATGAATTTCATAGGGGATCATCTGGGGGCTAACCCGCGTAATCCCTGAAAATTTCATCAAAATCGGTTGAAAAGTGTTAAAGTTATACGTGTTGCAAGGATTTAAAGTTTTGCGCTTGCGCAGTAGATACCGATTATCTGATTTTGATAAAACTCTTAGGGTAGGTACCATCAAACCTTTTGATCTTCAACTACCCTCCAAATTTGAGCGAAATCGTACCATTAGGTCGCGAGAAATTCATGTTTCGAGGATTTCACGTTTACGCATGCGCAGAGGCTACCGTTAGTAGGCAGGTAATGCATTTCAAAGGGGACCATCTAGGGCCTAACCCGCGTAATCCCTGAAAATTTCATCAAAATCGGATGGAAATTGTGGAAGTTATGCGTGTTGCAAGGATTCCCGGACACACAGACAGACAGACACGAAACCAAAATTGTTCAGGAAGGTCTAAAACGTAAAACGCGAGTTGAAATTTTGGAATTTTTCACTTCCCAAAAGTGAAAACAAAGCTTCCGCTACCTTGGTAGACTCGGAAGCAAAATTTTCTTCACTTATCCGCTTCCACCCTGCATTCCAAGAGAGGCCTCCTGAGCCGCAGCCCGACTCAGCAAGGAGGCGCACGAAGTAGGTGGTGTTCGTAGTCCTTTGGGGAGTCAATCTCGACGAGACGAAGCAGGACATCAGGAGTCCAGAGGAGGTCTGCCGCTCAAAGGCGAAGAACGAGGCTCGACCTCTCCAGAGCTCCTGCCATCCTGATCTGAGAGTCGACGGTTTTCATGCAAAACCGCGTAACTCCGACGTCCTGCGGGTTCCCTTTCTTTCCTCATATTTTCGACACTCAAGTGGTTCAGGCTCACCTTATATTAGGTACATTATATACCCCTGTGCACGGTTAGGCCGGTCCGTCCCTTCGTTTGTACAGTTTTGTGTCTCGACAAGGAGCAAAACGACAGATGCACCAATTTGCGTGAGGTTGTGCGCAAAATAAAAATACGTATTGTTATAGTAAGTTCCGGGGCAGTATATGACAAATGACAGTATATATGTCGTATCTTCCTTCATCGAACCCAGAACACTGTAAATACTAATTTTGGGTTTTACAAGTCAAATTCAGAATTTTCCAAACCAAATTCATAACTTTCCATTTCAAATTCAGAATTATTCATTTAAATTCGTATTTTTCTCAGCATAAAAAAAATATATTGAAAATAATTCAAAATTATGGTTTGAAAAATTCTAAATTTCGTTTGAAAAATTCTGAATTTGACTTGGAAAATTCTAGATTTGTTTTCAACTTGAAACATTTTGAATTTGGTTTGGAAAATTCTAAATTTGGTTTTGATTTGGAAAATTTTGAATTTGGTTTGGAAAATTCTGAATTTGACTTGGAAAACCTATATTATGACCAGTTTTGTCAGCGGCACTTGGCTTGTGTTACCAGAAATTACCAGAAATTTTGGTATAGGTGAGGGCCACTTGGGCTCTAGTCAAGCTACAGTAAATTTTCAATATTTCTCATTATAAAAATAACTGCATGTCGCTATGAAGGCATAATTCTAAAACCGTATGATGTACATGTACATGATAGAAGACAGTTTAATCGGTTTTCCTTCAATTTGACGTTTTAGGATCGAATGAGACCATCCAGACTCGCTCGGGTGAGGGTGCTTTCAGACTGGAGCTGTGATAAAAGCGAGAGAAGAGAGCAAAGAGAGGAGCGAGTTGGCCAATTCAGAGTGGAGCGAGAGTCAGTGCAATTCAAATCCTTCTAGACGATTTATGATTATTATTTCTTTAAGGAAAACCCGTCATTGAGAACGTGGTATTTACTTCGGGGGCGAAAAGTAGAAGGGATTCACGTAATTTTTTGTATGTATTCCTAAAAGCTGGTTTTTTATATAATTATTTATCATTGGTAGGTGCCAGCTGGGTACGCTTAAGCTAAAGCCTAAGGTTGGGTTTTGGTGATCTTAAAGAAAAAAATAAGAATGAACACCTTTTTTTCTTCGTTGACGCAATGCATTCCGAGCAGCATGTATTTTCTCCACTCTTCGTCAGGCGTACAATTCTAATACAGGGGGGGATGACAGGCAACAGGTAGGGCGGTCCCGCTGAAAGGAACCGTATAGGTCAAAGAGAGTACATTATATAGTTCTCATTTCTACATATTATGGTCTATGTGATGCAATGCACAGGTGCAGTTGCACATGCATGATATCGTTTTCCAAAGGAGACTAAAATGTAATAAAAGCATACCTCTGAGGGTGTATGTTGGTAGTAGGATAATCATACTTCTATGCTGTACCATATATCCCTGTGCAATTGCACCACATGTATATTTATATGAAAAACTACCTTAGTACGGTTCCTTCCAGTGGGACAACCGTGACCGTCACTGGATCGAGATGTAAATGCTATGTACTTGAGTCTCTTCCTTGCAGAACTCGTACTGCCTACTACCAACATACACCCTTAGAGGTATTTACGGTTCCTTTCAGCGGGACCGCACTAGCTGTTGCATGTCATCCCCCCCTGCATTAGAATTGTACGCCTGACGAAGAGTGGAGAAAATACATGCTGCTCGGAATGCATTGCGTCAACGAAGAAAAAAGGTGTTTATTCTTATTTTTTTCTTTAAAATCACCAAAACCCAACCTTAGGCTTTAGCTTAAGCGTATCCAGCTGGCACCTACCAATGATAAATAATTCACGTAATTAATCAAGCGCGACATGTACACGGGGAATTTCATCATTTGTACGATGAACTTCGATAAGATTCCGAAAGTTTTAATGACCATTTTCGGATGGATATTACGACATTCGACTACTTGATAGATAAAGTAAAGCACAAATTGCTGAAGAGGTGGTCAAATTCCATAAACCCAATTTCGCCTGTTGGATCAGCGATAAGAGCGACGAAAACAAACTGGCTTGATTTCTTCGCCCTTATCTTTGCTCGACCTTGAGACGCTGCCCCACTCTGCGCTCCTTCATATGCTTACCTGCGTTTGTTTTCTTCACTCCCTTCCATTGCTCTTAGCGCAGCAGCTCCAGTCTGTAAACACCCTAAGTGGTTATATTGGCCCACAAGGTGGTGATTGAGTCACTTTGGTTATTAAATACCTACATTCAGGCATTGCAGGTATTAAATACCCAAACTCCGGAGTGCTCCAAAATCGAAATTTCTATATTTAAATTTCAGCTAGTAGGTATCTATCCCTACCTGAGTAGACGATGTGAATGATACCGCAGGCGTTGACGCAGCTACAGGGGAAGCGAAGTTTCTGAAACCAGATTTGTTAACTGGTTCTTCTACAGTGGGCGGCGGTGGTGGATGTGCTTGTTCCATGTGGGACAACAACGACTCTTTAAACTTGAACACCTCAGGGCATTCTTGACAAGCTTGTATCGTATGAGTTTTCTCGTGTTCCTAAAAAAACGAATGAAATAATATTAAATGTCGTATAGTAATTTATTATTACAGGATGGATATTTTGAGGGAATTCCAAATATACATTTTCCAACAGGAACCACTACAAAAATAGCTGGCAGCTCGTAGTCGAGACCCTCAGTGGGCAACTTGAAAGCAATATACCGGAGAAATCGCCACTGAACTCTCTCGAGCTGCACTTTATATTAGCACTCATAGTGTGTCGACCACGGTGTCGAACATAATTATGGAAGGCTTCAAGAAGCCTAAAGGCCATATCACACTTGCGTCCTGGCGTCCAGGGACGCGGACGCAGGAAGTTCAGAAAGAATGAGCGATAGTACAGAAGACGTTGGGACGCTGGCGTGGGAAAGTTGGACGTCGAAAGTCGAGACACTAGCGCTGGAACCTCGAAGCGGCCACGATTGAAATACACGACAATAACCTGATTTTCCTGTGTAGTTTTTCCTACCTACGACTTTTACCATGTATCATTATGCAGCTAATTTGCTCTCCTTCTTTTCAAACTGAAAGTATCGACATTTCACCTCAGCAATTTTATAAGTAGATCCTAACTTGATCAAATAACTCAGATTCAAATTGCGATTACCTACCTGTCTCAAAATCATAAACGCGAAAAAATGTGGCTATCAGAGTTCTTATTAATTAAACAAAACTCATTGATTTGTGTTTGTGAATATATTGATCTACTAGGACTCATCATTATCTCTCAATATGAATGATGACTGGAGTTAAGACCTAGGAGTGTGAGGCACAAAAAGACAGTACGAATGCAGTCATGGAGAATAGGCTAGGTTACAAGAAGGTGGTTTCTCCGCGTCCCGACTGGCCGGCCAAAGGAATTAGGGATGGCGCTAATTTTCGTCAGCGTCCATGAAAAGGCCGGCGTCCCGCTACTGTCGACTGGGAGCGAAGGGAAAGAGGTAGAGGAAGGAGCGCAAAGCAGCGGGAGGCTCTCCCCCCAGGCCTCTTCAACCTTCGTCATCCGGGTCCCTGGACGCCAGGACACAAGTGTGATATGGCCTCAACGCACGCAAAGCCCAGGTACAATTCATGTCTAGATGCACAGAAAAAGACAGCTGAGGGGCAAGATGAACCCCCCCCCCCCCCCCACGTCACGCAAAACAGACAGGCGCTGCAATTCATGGCTATTTATCACATACAGAAACTCAACCGCACTCCGCGACCTACGGAAGGACATCACTGAGCAATTGGATAGGTTCAATGAGAGGTTGCTATGGGAACACCAGTCCACCAGTGCTTCAAGCCATTGCAGGATTGCTGAGCAGTCGGCCAAAGACTCACCTGAGCTGAAAATCTTCAGGTCATCTGCAAACAACAGGCATTTCGTGCCAGAAAACAAATCACAAACCCCATTAATCATCAGAAGGAACAGCAGAGGCCCGATATGGGACCCCTGCGGCACCCCCGAGGAAGCCACGTATGGTCTGGATAGAACACCACTGAATCTCACCAGCTGCCGTCTGTTGCTAAGGTAGCAGGACAACCAATGATGGAAGGCCCCAAAAAAACCAGTGACTGTAGAAGAGATAGAATATGCTCGTGAGACAGTTTATGTTTAACATGTGCTGATTACATCGACTTGAGAGCCATCGACGTCAAAGCCCGAAAAAATGAACTCGGTGAATAAACTGAGTTCAAAAAGCAGTGTTGCTCGGAGGAGATACGACCAGAGAATAGTAGTGTGACCTGGGCAATGGGCAACCACCAGCTTTTCGAAGAGTTTTGGTATCGTGGAGATGTAAAAGAATCAATAATGACTGGTGAGATAAATATCATCATTTACACAAGCAAATACCTTCATATTCTTCAAGATTCCGAATTGCTTGTTGCAAACCGGGCAGTAGAAGTTCCTTTTGCTGTGGGCTTCAGATCTGTGAGCATGCATCTCAGGATGGTTTTTGAAAGTTTCTCCGCAAGTGAAGCACTTGACGGGGGGGCGAGCTCCTGAGTAACTGAGTAAATCCACGAATAAATTAATACTATTAAAGAGCGTTAAGTTATTGTTACAATTACAGGTTCTGTAAAATCGCCGGGCAATGAGTGTTTCCCTTGACAGTTAGATTGATAAAGTCAGCATAATCGATGATTGGGATGCCACTGGACACGGAAGGCTACTGTGGCGTTACCTAACAGATATGTGTGAATCGACCTCAACGTTGGACTCGGAAATTCAGATTTTGAAATTGGAATTCTGATGCCTAAGGGCGGGATTTACAGATGATCCTCGAGTTTCAAGGAGACCTTGAGATGGTCTTCGAGGATTCCTTAGGCCAAATCCGTATTCCAAATTTCGAGGAGAACATCTCAAGGTCTCCTCGAAACTCGAGGACCGTCTATTAATCCCGCCCTAAGTCCGAAATTCTATTTTCTATTAAAAACAATTAACCTAATTGCCATCATCTGAACTACGAGTGGGTATAATCGACATCATTGACTTACTTGTTGTGGTATTTCCTTTGCCCATAAGGCTGATGTGAGTATCGGTTGCCGTAACTATTATTCGAGCGATAGTATCGATCACAGTGATTATTGTAATTGTGGTGGTTCTGCTGTCGGTAGCGATTGTTGTTAATTGTCCTGAAAAATATAATTCGTACCATTAATTTCACAATAATTCATGTATTTCACTTTTTTAAGTAGTTAATAAATTTGTACATACCTTATTTGTTATACCTACATCTTGATAATTTTTATAATTACCTATTAATGGTTAACAACTTGAAAAAGCTAAATCCTGTTGATTTTTGTCAAATTTTAAGACTTGCAGCTCACATTGTTTCCTTGCTCATTCAGTGATCTGTGGAGCTAAAACGCGCTCCACAGTAAGTATGTTTCTGTTTTGTTGAGGGGGCAAGGGACGGAGCTCCAAATGTCTAAATCTCAGCTACCGAAGGGTTTATAAGAACTCTTACTATAACGTTATTACTAATTAGGACCAACAAGTTTAAAATACGGATAACCTCTCCTCTCCCATAACCATTTTAGCGTTGCACAGTTTTTTCCATTTTTCTCGACCAATTTCCAACGGATTTTGATGCGGTTGGCGGCATTCTTCCTATTTTTTTATTCTCTGCGGAGACGTTTTGCCTTTATGCCAATTCGAATTTTAAAAAAGGACGTGAAAAATGCAAAATTACGAACTTAAAATTATACATAGATGCTCTCCCTAGAGAATTGAATGACAAGAAGAATGCCGCAAACCTAATCAAAATCGGAAAAAAATTGGCAGAGACAAATGGGAAAAACTGAATTACATGGGTCCTTGGCCCCTTAACGACATTTTCAATTCGATGGCGGCAATGATCCTGGTTGGTTTTGTAGACTTGTGGATTTTTAATGATTTTCCCGAATAAAATAAATTAATCAAATCTGGACAGCTCACAGAAATTTTTCTGATGTATAATTCCTCAGAAAAAGGCTACTAGCCGGATTGGATATCCGAATTTGACGGGAAAAGATGTGAAACCGTACGAACTTCTCTCATTTCATATGAAAGGTAAATTTCATAAACGTGTTTGCTGGAAGGGCTATTTCACGATGAAAGGTCTACGACCTGGGTATAATCTGGCAGGACTTTTTTCCACTGTTTTGAAGAAAAAAAAAAATCCTCATCGAGATCGGCATAGTCGTTTGAGCGTGGACACGGAGAGAGAAACAGATTGTACAGGGTGGCGCACGAGGATCGGGTGGATTTTAAATAGCCGCCAAATCGGGTTGATTGAATTTTGAAGATATCGGGTTGAAATAAATTTTAAAATGTTCAGTCACAATGGGAATCTATTGAAGAAAATAAATTATGTTAATTACGAAATTAGTGATGAGTGACGAGGCTCATTTTTACCTTGACGGCTACGTCAACAAGCAGAATTGACTGTACTGGGCCAATTCAATTACCTCTATTTTTCTCAAAATGAAATAGGGAAGGCGGTTACGGTGAATCCTGAACGTTATCGGCCAATGATTGAAGAATTCTTGATTCCACAAATCGAACAGAACGAGTACGACACTGATTCAATGTGGTTTCAGCAAGATGGGGCAACTGCTCACACTGCAAGAATATCCATGCAGGCGGTATGCACGTTATTCCCAGGGCGCGTGATTTCACAAAACGGAGATGTGGAATGGCCTCCCCACTCGCCAGACATGACAGTGTGTGATTTCTTTTTATGGTGTTATTTTAAATCGAGAGTTTACATCAATGATCGTTACATCAATCGATTGATACGGAAATTCGATCCATTCCAACCGATGTGCTTGAGCGAGCATGTGGAACGTGAAGGACCGACTCCAAGAAGGAAGTTGCATCGAAGGAAGGAAGATATCTAGTGTACATAATCTTTCATAATTAACATAATTTGTTTTCTTTAATAAGTTTCCATTGTGACAGCATATTAAAATTTATTTCAACCCGATATCTTCAAAATTGACGATTTGGCGAATATTTGAAATCCACTCGGCGTATCTGCGCCACCTTGTATAGTAATAGATTGCTAGTTCTTCACTAACCTGTACGGTACTACTACTTTCGACTTGGGGCGTCCGTCGTCGTTTTCTTCATAGTCTCTTGAATAATCGAGTTCGTCTTTTTGGTTCCCATAACCTGAAATATCGTACAAAACGTACGTAATCAACAATGAAATACTACTTTGATATTATATTCCCTAGTATAATACTATTGCCTAAGCAGCGCCAAATACCTCAATGTCCGCATGCTTACCTGAGTGAAATTATACGGTGAAAAGATTCAGCCATGCAGCATGAGTTAAGGGTGCACGGGACGATATGCTCGAGAAGCTTCCCAACCATGCCCCAATGCAGCTCAAAATCCTGTTTATTACTTTTCACGTTAGTGATTTTGGAAATTCATCGATTTACGTATGTTATACAATAGTAATTGCATACTTTACGATGTGAATCATAGTTTTAAGTTTATTCCATCCAGAGAAAACTGGAAGAAACCTATGAAAAACCAGGTTTCCATCGGTTTCTTCCAGTTTTCTCTGGATGGGATGAACTTAAAATTATGGTTCACATCGTGAAGTATGTAATTATTATTGTATAACATACGTAAATCGATGAATTTCAAAATCACAAACGTGAAAAATGATTTAGTGCAGCGTTGGGGCATCGTTGAGGCTCTTCCTAAGCCGCGCACCCTTAACGAGCGAATTTTCAAAGAATCACTTTAACCTATTTTCAGCGATTTTTGAAATTTGTTATACTTGGTGGGCTATTTTGAGGAAATTTTGAGCTGATTCGGAATATCGATAGTAAAAGTGTAAGACCTCGTAAGTCGGATTTGGGCCATTTTCTGATTTTCAGTGGAATAGGTAGTTTTTTAGGACTTGATCCTTCAGGCGAAGCCGTTTTTCCCGCCTTTGTCCCATCTCTTCTCTGTGGCCGTGTGTAGAAACTTGTAAGTCGGAACTTGCCAGGGGTGTAGCAAGACCTTGTAAGTAGGGATGGGCTAAACTGTTATTTTTTAATAACAGGTTATCCTGTTACTGTTATTTTTTAACACCAGATAACAGCATGGGGGACAAAAATCGATGAAACCATAACATAATTGCATTTTGTATGAGAAGGTTTTTTTCGTCTCCTGTTAAATTTGAAGTTTTGTACTTACGAGGTCTTACACTTTTACTATCGACATTTTTTTCCGGTTTAAGATTGTAAACCTCAAAAAATTCGTTTTTTTAAACAGATTGTGTAGACTTTACCCAGCGTCAGTTATCGTCTGGAATGACGCACTGTACATACACACTCATGAAATGTATTGAACTTCAGGAATCGTGTCCGAGTGGTTTGAAACGGATTTTCACGGAGTAAATTTTCATAATTTAACCCAGATGTGGTGTCCCACACATTTTGGACGAATTGTTTCATTTTTTGCTTCAAATTTTGGACCATTGCTTATTTTCGAATATTCTATAACATGAAACATAAGAGGCTGAGAAATTATTGAATGTTGTGGCATCACAGAAAATCCATCCATTGAACGCATGGAATATCGTAAAATAATTTGAATAAGTGTTCAAGTAGCTGAATAAAAAAGAGTTGAGCGAATTTTCAAAGAATAATTTTAATCGATTTGATTGTTGATTCTAATAGGAAATTTCACGCTGATCACGAATTTACCATAATATTATGTTCCTATGTTTAAGATGGTAATGAACACAAAAAACCTCAAAAACACGTTTTTAGCGATTTTTGACTCGACTTTTTGATTCAATTTTAAAACGCTGACCCCTTGGAGTACTCCGAAAATTCTGGCCAACGAACTCATCCTCTCTTTTGATACTATTGACATTTTAAAAAATTGTTGGATTTTTTATCTCGATTCCACGGTCAGATATCGTCTGGAGTGACACACACCGATTCCTGAAATTTAACATATATATATATGTGTGTGTGTGTGTTTTAAATTTCAGGATTCGGTTTAGAATGGTTTGAAACGGATTTCCATCAAGAAAATTTTCATTACTAATTTGCATTACTAAATTTTGAAGCCATTGCAATAGCTTCATTTTCTTCAAAAATTCGCAAATTGATAATTTTGCGCCAGATTTCGCAGTGTCGCGTTTTATTTGAATATTGTAAAACATTTTAGTTAGGTAGATACCTACGTACCTACTGTATTCATTTTCCAATAAGTAGGTACCTACCTCGACCACTATACGAATACGCAGTAACAGAGAACCCAGAACTGTACTGAGTACTGTACCAATTCCAACTTTGTCCACTGTATTGTTTAGAAAAAGCACCATATCTATGTACAGATCTACCTGGAAAAGAACAAAAACTTTGACACAAGAAACGCAAAAAACCACTCATACCTAAACTATAAAATACTAGGAAAGGGTAAACTACTTACCACTAATTATTGGATATTGATCTTTAGCGTGATATGTTACTGCTCTGTTTCCACCTAAAAGCATTGGAAATATTAAATGAGGGCATCGAAGATAAATAGGTACCTAGTTATAGATTTTGACTATAATGGGGAATTATCGTGTATAATTATAAACACTGCCAATACAAAGAAAAACATCTGGTGCGAGGCTTCACACTACTTTCCTCAGCTGTATTTGGCCCTCAATTTATTTTTGTGGAGATGAGGGGGATTGGAACTTGTTTCTACTTGTTAGAACAATAAGTCCAATGAATTTCATCAAAATTTAGGAGAAAACGTCTTCCACATGTCTTACAAATATTTAATTATTTACCTACCTACGAGTTATTTATTATTAATATTGGTAATTATTATTAATACGAGTTAATTATTTACCTCGTATGGGTGCAAGAATCATTAAGTAGGTACTAAATTTTGATTA
>JAEMON010000004.1:23333276-23345717 GCA_030264115.1 Lygus lineolaris
TTTTGTACTTACGAGGTCTTACACTTTTACTATCGCTATGTTCATAATCAGCAATAAGATCAAATCAGACGCGGTTCATTGTAAACTAAAGAGTACCTAGCCGACCTCTTGAACTCGCGAACGGTGACCTCTTGAAATACGTTATAGATGATGAAAACTTTTTCAGATGACGACTGGCGGCTCAGAGTCTATCATCATGGCTTGCAAAGCATATCGTGATTATGCAATGGACGTGCGAGGAGTCACCACACCTGAAATGATCCTCCCACGCACTGCTCATCCTGCTTTTGACAAAGCAGCCGAATATTTCAACATCTTCGTTAGACATATCGATGTAGATCCTTTGACCACATGCGTTCTCGTTAAACAAGTGAAGAAAGCCATCAACTCCCAAACCATTATGGTAAGTTTGAAATTGAGGCACTAGAATATTAATTAGTTATTAGTCACTCTAGTGTCACGAACTAAATCACTCGCGACGAAGTTGTGGAAACCCATTTCAATATTTAAAAAAAATAAAATAAAGAAAACGGAGTTAAATAGAAAAACGATGTATATTTCCTAACGATGCCTATAGTTATTGTTTGTTACTGATGATGGCTTAACCGTCGAAATCGATTTAACTTTGTAACTCATTATTTTCGTGGAAATAGACAACGTTTTTCTATTAAACTCCGTTTTCTTTTTTTTATATACACTGTAGTGTCTCTAGTTTGTAGGGGTAGATAGATAGAGTTGCCTTTTTGAGTACCTTCTTGGTTCAGATAATTTGCGGTACCTAACGGTTAATACAGTGACAATGATGTAACCGTTCCAATTTACATTTACTAGTCTCTTACTGGTACAACCTAGTAAGTATACCTACTTTAAAGTAAGTAGGTAGGTACTGAAACTTCGTTGATTTGTAGACGATATTTATGAATTTGTGTAGATATAGGATGAATTGGTCTACTCAGAGGTAGATCTTGGTTACTAGCTTCCTGGTTCAGTTACTCAGTGGAACCATAATGCTGTAGCTACTCGGAGACCGATCACAGTTCCAAGCTTCCCAGATCACCTCCTTCCCAGTCTGCTTATCAGTACTCGTGTACCGAAGGGCCTGAATGTTAACACTGCTTGGAACCTTTATAATACGAGACTAGACTTCCACAGTCCAGGTAGAGTTGTACCAACACCCCTCTTAGTTTGGAAACCATAAAGAAGTGGAAATGGTAAGTATTGTATGTCTGAAAGAGAATTTCCCAAGTTGTGATTGCAACTGTAGCTATCACTTAGGAGCTCAGAATAAACGTTCGTTGAGTTTACTATGTCCAAGATGGGGGAAACCCTAGAAATTGTATTGTACGTGGACGTGCGGGACGCATTGAGTTGTGCTCAATATAATGCGATAACTTTTATGTGATGTAATGAGCTTCAGTTTGCTAACGGCTGTTTGAAGTGTAGCAGTTAACGCTCCTGACTGAAAAACCTGCCATCTACAGAATTCCTTTGTGGGTTGAAGATTGGTTCAAATGCAAGCAGCTTACTTTTTAATACCACGACAGGGCGTGTGATTTCACATTCACTCTCCACAGTGATTTCGAAACTGAGCATGTCAGGTAGTAGGGATGGGATATCGAAAGCTGAATATCGATATCGATATCGAAAGAATGGTATCAATACCGATGGAATATAGGCTTCATAATATCGATATCAGCCGATATCGGTATTAATATTTAATATAGTTTTATATTATCCTCATGAAGAATTTTCTTTTTCTCAGAACATTTCTACTAGAGTACTGACCTAGATAGTTAGGGACCCACTTTATTCTTAATTGTAACTGTTCAATTACATTCCATGGATCAAGTATTTATACAGGGAAAGTAGTGACCTCAAGAAGTAAGGGAATTTGCTCAACACTTTTTATTCAATTCGACCCTGGGAAAAAAAACACGAAATTATTGCTACCAACACTTAATCTTTATTTTATTTTAAAATGCTCAAATAATAATAATGATAATTTAAGAATGGAATGAAAATCAAAAGAAGAATGATTCATCAAGGCTTTCTAGGAACAGTAGTTTGGAGAGAATCTCTCCCTTGAGCCTTTTCCTCTCTGGGGTGAGAATATTTCCCTCCCCTTCCATTCATGCAGCATGAGTTGATGAGCGGATTTTCAAAGAATGATTTTAACCGATTTGGTGGGTGATTCTTATAGGGAATTTCTCGCTGATTCCGATTATATACCATAATATATGTTCCTATGTTTAAGATGGTAATTTACACCAAAAACCTTAAAACCCCGTTTTAGGCGATTTTTGACTCTAAATTTTCAAAATTTGACCCCTTGGAGTACTCCAAAAATTCTGGCCAACGAACTAATCCTTTCTTTTAATATTATTGACATTTTAAATTTTTTTTTGGATTTTTCATCTCAATCCCTCGGGCAGATATCGTCTGGAGTGATACTTAAATAAATATATATACATATGAAAAAGTGTTAAATTTCAGGAATCATTTTCGAATGATCTGAAACGGATTACCATGAAGAAAATTTTCAAAAATTTGCATTACAAAAATTTTTAAGCCATTGCAATAGCTTCATTTTCTTCGAAAATTCGCCAACACTTAGCCAAGCCGAACCAAGATAACACAGAGGAAGGTTAGCTGATCAACCTGATACCGAAATAATATATCGATAATATCGGACGTGTTGGTATCGATATCCAATCCCTATGTGGTAGAGTTATTAGTGATGCCTCTTTATAGGTTGTCTAATTTTACCTCTCTTTAAAATTTTCAGATTGTTGGTTCAGTCCCTAACTACCCATACGGAACGATGGATGATATCGAAGCTTTAGCAGCTCTTGGCAGAAAGTACAACATCCCTGTCCACGCCGACTGCTGCCTTGGAGGGTTTTTGACAGCATTTATGGAGAAGGCTGGATACTCAATGCCTCCTTTCGATTTCTCGGTTCCTGGAGTCACCAGCATCTCAGCAGATACGCACAAAGTAAATCCATGTCTCTCTGGCAGTGTTGTTTGACAAGTTTGATTCGGTTCATACAGTTGTGTTTGTTGTGTCCATCAGGCCTGGTGCACACGACAGGTAAAAACGGTTTCGTAAATCCAGTTTAGAGATAGACAGAGAGTTCCTAGTGTTGCGATACAATAATGGGATTGTAGCGCGAAAAACTATTTGAAAGGCTGCTCTGATAGGAAATTTCACGCTTATTCCGAATATACAAGTAACATGATGTTTCTATGTTCAAGATTGTAATTAACACCAAAAACCTCAAAAAAACACGCTTTTTGACCCTACACTTTCAAAATTTGACCCCTCAGAGTACACCAAAAATGGTGGCCAACGAACTCGTTGGCCAGCACACTCGTTTTGAAATTTGTTTGGATTTTTTAGAGCGTCTTGGCTAGGGAGATCGTCTGGAGTGACGCATATTCGTAGATATATGAAACTTCAAGTATCGTTTTAAAATGACCAGAAACGGATTCCCAAGGATTTTCAAAAATTTGGGCACTTACTAAACAATTTGCAACCATTGAAATAGCTTAAATTTTCCTCGAAAACTCAGCAAAATAATAGGCTGGTGGTCTTAATCCCAATTTATGTCCATAATAAACAAATTCTAGAGCACTTCTGGAGAAGAATGTAACTAAGCATTTTCTTGCACTTTACTAAATCCGTCCGTAAATTGTCCGTGTAAAAACTGTATATTATAAGAAAATACGTCATTTCGAGAATATACTTGAAATGTTTGTACTTACTCGAGTGAGAGGCAGCCTTTTCCTCACCTGTTATGAGGAACAAAACGAACACTGATCTAATATATATCTTACCATCCGAACTCAGGCAGTTCATCAGTTCGAAGGTGAAATACAAATATCTGATCCCTCCTGCTATTGTACTAAGGTCCCTGAGGTTCTAGCTTATGATTACAATCCATTTCGATGAAGTTGAAAATTCGACTTTTTCCGCGCTAAAATCACGTTCTGGTCCACTGTGCGGTGTGCTGTATCATCGACTGCGGCGCCATTGACTGCTTGGTTGCGTACGTCATTGTCGTGGATTGTAGCAGATTCACTCAATTAAACAATGTTTGGTAATCATTTTGGATTGCTTCATTCGCTAAAAAAAAAATCATAGGGAAGAGGGTGAAGGAAGAATCAAGTAGGTAGGTAAATGTGCCTACTGTCAAGTAAGTAGGTATTAAAGTTCCTAAGTAAACATTTTATTGGTTTTTAATCCTCAGCAACCTCTACGTTTAAACAGTAGTGTGTGTACCGGGCCATATAGTTTAGTACCAGCTTATTCGGTTGAGGTTTCAAGTTGAACAAATAGCTCCACCTAATTAAATTCAATTCAATAAAGAACACTATTTTCTGTTATTATAGTACGGGTTCGCTCCTAAAGGATCTTCAGTGGTTTTATATTCTCATCCCAAGTACCGGCATTACCAGTACACCGTCACTACTGACTGGCCAGGTGGTGTTTATGGTTCTCCTACAGTGAACGGATCAAGGGCTGGTGGTAAGTTGATAGTAGCGACCCAGTTTTCCATTATACGTTTTCATTTTGTTCCTCTTCGTGCTCATTCTGTCCCTCCCTATTATTTCGATCGTTGATTTGAATGTAGGTACCTAGTTTATTGGATGCTTGCTAATCGTGTCTTCGTGAAATGTGGTGAGGGGTAAATTACTCATGAAGCCCTCTAATATTCAGAATAACCTGTTAATAATTGGGAAATTTCACTGAAACTCACATGTTATAAAATAGATATAAGTTTATTCACAGGAGGAGGACGAAGAAGTGCCAATACAATACAGTGGCCTACATGATAATATTATTGTGGCCATCTAAATAAAAGTAGTTCCTAAGTAGTTTAATTATTAATCATTAATTAGTTATAAATCAATCATAAGATTATTCAAATGTATAAATATACAATATATATATTTTATTATTTAATAACATAATTTTATTAGTATGATAGGATATCAACATAACCGACGAAGATCTTTTAGGCCGGGTCACACAGGACGCGTTAAGCTAAGTGTACACCTGAGACAAAACAGTCTTGAGAGTAGTCATGAGACTCAAATCGCAAATGGACATTGCCCGGAGAGCAGTATCGGAGACAAGGCAAACATGTCTCAGAGAGAGCACAGGTCACAAGTGGACATGCGATTTCCAGCTCTCGACTTGGTCACCAGTCTTCTGCCAGCGCCTGAAGATTTTTCAAGGTCTCGGAGACTTCTTGACGCGTGTATTATTCTTATATTTGAGTTGTTAGACTGTGTTTGAGTTGACTCTCAAGTGGAAACGTAATATTCCAGGTCTCGCGACTTCTGTGTCTATGGAGTCTCACGAATCAGTCTCGAGAGCGAATGCGATCTCAAGTGGACAGCTCCCTGAGATTGGTATCGAGACTTTCTCTCGAGATTTTGTCTCAGGTGTACACTTAGCTTAATAACGCCCAGGGAATGCGAGTTCTCCACGACGTTTGGCGATATAGCTACGTCACAGACACCGCGTTATATCGCGCATTATTTTCCGCAGTTCTTGAATGACAGCCTCAGTTTCCTCACTCATCTCAAAATAGAATGGAAAAGAACCGAGGAGAACGCCCTGAGCGCTCGTTATTTTGTGATTTTGTACAACCCCTACGGCTGACGTCGCGTTACTGAAATTATCACTGAGTCTTAACGCCCTTTGTGTTTGGCGGCAATGATGCAATTTTTCATCATACAACCGTATCGTGACGGTACAGGAACGCCAACGTCGCGTTATAACGCGTCCTGTTTGACCAGGCCTCTTATATTCTAGAGTGGAGGCAAGAGTGCAGAACAGATATCTGACCTTATTGAGTCTTTTTCAGGAATAATTGCAGCGTGTTGGGCCACACTCATGTACTTTGGTATGGATGGATACGTGGATGCCACCAGAAAAATAATCGAAACTGCGCAGTTTATCGAAAAAAGGTTAATTGGTGACATTTTTTCTTCAACTTTTACTTTTTTCATAGTTGTTCATTGTTTGGTTCGAACAAAGTAGTAAAGAAGACATTACATTCAACACTCATCATGCGAATTCTCCGAGTGATGAGAAGAAAAAACATCTGTTGCGAGGCTTCACACTACTTTCCTCACCCATTGAAACCCGAGAAATGGCTATTTTTTAGGGTTTTAATGCTGATTTCGGCCCACAGGATATTTACTCTGACAAAACGCCAGGTTTCTACTAATAGAAATTAATGAACGGTCATATACAAAGCTGCTTGGCACTGCCAATCAGAGCTCCCGCTCCAATTCATCTGAGCAAAATAAGCGACAGCAACCAACGCCCCACAGAGCATGGGAGCAAAGATCAAACATGGAGCGCGCGGTCGACTGACTGCATGGAAGTCTATGGAGTAAATCCAGGCTCTATAGAATATAGAGGAAAGAAGAAGAAGAAGGCTCTACAGAACACAAGGAAGGCAGGATTGCAGAGCGGACTTGACGCAGGCGCTGCTAGAGTCGAACACACTTACCTTCCTTATTCATAACTTGATCCCAAATGTACTTTGGGATCTCACATTTGTTAGCTCTACTCAAAGATGACTGTATAACTATGAATAATTCAATTTTCCCAATGATCACTCCTATGTGAAATAAGTGCCTAATTGCAATTTTTTTCGTTTTAGGCTCCAGAAAATCAAGGGCATCTTCATTTTCGGAAAGCCAGTTACATCAGTTATTGCGATAGGATCTGACGACTTTCATATTTATCACTTGTCTGAACATCTGAATAAGAGAGGCTGGAATCTGAACCCTTTACAATTCCCTCCTGGGTAAGTGAGCCTCGGAACGTATTAATTAGTACCTACCAGTATGTTATCACATCATCGGGAACTTGCATGGGTAGGAGTTTTTCATTTTTAACCTTGAAATCTGATTCAGCGCCCTTCAAAACCCCTGATGCCAATTTTCAGCTTGAAATTACGGCTGGTTTGCCCAGAAAAGGGGTGAAAAGGGAGCACTTGACGTAATTTAGGTTCTGCAAAAGCGGGTCGCGCCCAGGCATGGTTGGTGACGTCAGGTTCAAATTACAAGACCCATTTTCGGAAACTTTTGGTCGTCGGATTCCCTTCATATACTTAGCACTTTTTTGGAAAGCCCTCATTAAGTTCTTTCAAATTACAAAATATAATAACCATGCAAGTTGCCCATTATAACAAATTATGCATGGTGGGGATCACTCCACTCTCTTCCAGACTTGGTTGGTCACTTCTTGGTTAGTCATCATTCATTTTCTTTAATTATTGTGTTCTTCTCTATTCAATAATAATTATGGGTGAATAAAAACCTACTGTTACTTGAACAAGACGCATACGAGAATTTATGGTCTTGTTCTTGAAAACGTATCTTCCTTTTTTCGAAAAATAAGAAGAGAATTTGAATTTTCACAGAATCCACCTCTGTGTTACACACATGCACACAAGAGAAGGAGTTAAGGAAAAATTCGTTTCAGACGTTGAAGAAATAGCCGATTTTCTACTGAAAAACCCGCAAGAAGACCTGAAAGGGAAGGTATGTGAAAATCTCCTCCGTATAGCCAGTCCATTTGTGTAGGTAGGTATGGTAACCATTCCAGGTAGCATTGTCTAGTTATAGTAACAAATTCCAGGTAGTCCCCAGAGCCCCGTCTATCTAGTTATTCGCGGGAAAGTACTTTCGAGCCAAAAATGGGTTCTTACGATGTTGATGATATCATAGTTTCTTTATAGCTCAACAAATGTTGAATAGTTCTAACGTTGTGTAGTCGTTTATTCGTTCTGTTGTGGGGCTCTGGGCTCCTTCCTGGCTCCAAAATGTAAAATGTTCTCACCTCTCTGGAATCCGTATTTGCAACGTTCTATCCTTATGACTACATGGATAGATAACCAGTGATGATTTTGTTATTGAAACAGTTGCGGATTTGAAAATGTAAATATAAGAATCGTGTGAAATTTCTACGAAAAGGTTGACTTCATCCTTACCATAGACGAAGCGTGGATGAAAAATGCATGAAAGGTACGGTCCACCAATTCGCTGGCAACACAAGGTATCATCCTCTGGCGTTGCATGCCTCATAACTACTCAGCAGAACTTTCTACCATCTTGAATGTGTGAAGCATAGGAAATACTATCTAGATAATAGAGGTATTCATGGTTGAGCTCGCAGAGTTAAACGTACTAAGTAGAAAACTTCGTCCTCAGAAAAATCATGAGGCACCATAGGCTGGCTTTAAGTAATGTGTTAACACGAATATCTGGGTGAAAATGTGAAGAAGGAGGGGTTGACATAAAATTGAGATAAAATGTAAAAAAAAAACAACAACAACAACGTCCTCGGTATTTTTCTACCTTCCCGCCTAGGTTATATTATTCGACGTTTGTTTACATTATTTTTGAGTTTTTATTTACAAAAATGCCGAAGAAGACCTTCCTCCTGACTCCATTTCCATCCGTCAGATGTTTCACAACAGAATTTAAACTTAAAAAAAATTTCAAACTCGTTTGTAAACAACCACTTTGAATCTTCGCCAGACAACTGATAACACAGATAACAAAGTTGCTGTCGACGTTTACCTCACCTCGGACTCAGTTAACAGTTGATAACGCACTTTGGTAACATCTTTGCGACCGATTTTCTCCACGTTTAACCAGAACTCATTTAACTTGTTAACACGTTGACAACGGCCCGACTGTGAATACCCCTATTATATTAGGTACAAGGAGAAATTAATCCATTTTAGGTTCAATTGTACCGACCATTAGAGTGAAAACTGATGGAAAATGAGTATCAAGAATTAGCTAAGTTTGGTTTTAATTTACTATCTTCGTGGAAACAAAAAAACTTGCAGTTGTCATGCATAGGACTGTGGCTACATCCAAAAGTGAAACTATCAGTACTTTCTTTTAACATGTGAAACTAACAAACTGGGATTGTCAATGGAAAAATAACAGATTATGTTGTGTTGGGAGCCAGTGCAATGCTGCCAACCTGTAAACATTGAAACGTGACGTCAAACTGGTGGCGCAGCGTAATGGCAGAAACGCTTCCATATCTTGTAATTTCAGTTACTTGATTTTTGGTGGATGCTCCTCATTTGGTTCAAACCAAATGAAACCCCCATTTGAAGGTCCTAGACGAAGAATGCTAAAAGGGGCCAATTACTCTTTGTAGATGGCGATTTATGGCACATCGGCAGCCATCGCTGACCGGTCTATCGTAGGGGAGGTGACAAAGCGGTTCATCGACTCGATGTACTACTCTCCCATGGACACCAACACATCACACACCGACACCAAGGCAGCCAACGGGATAAAAACTATCGCAGGGAACGGCCACATTAATAATTCTTGAATCACGGTGTTTGTAAAATTTAATAATAGGTAGGTAATGTAGTGCTGCCGCACGATATCAACTACACTACTGTCGCATCACTAACACTTGTCTAAATGTAAGATTATCAGTCCTCCCGATCAACCCGTGGGTCGAGAAACTGTTATTCTGATTTTCTACCTTTCGTAGAAAGTAAAACCGACTCAAAACCTGGTGAAATGCTCTATCTAGCAGACCTCAACAATCTGTCATCATAATATAATTATGTATTACACTTGATAGTTATATCAATGGCATCCTGTATTCCAGAGGACCTGTAGGCTCAGCTGATTGACCATGAATTAGAGAATAATACAGAAGCGAGAACGTTCATTATGACAATTTGGTATTTTTCCGTGAATCTAGTTAAAATGCAGGTTTGTAATTTTGCTTGAGATTGTTCTCGTTGCCCCTTTCTGCTTCAAAATTACATTCATGGATTTTTTTTCTCGAAATGTATTTAGATTATATTTATGGCAGTCGGACATCTGGGTAGGGTTCCTGAGCATAGAATCCTTCATTGTTTCTCAAATATATGAACAAACTATTTTGAGTGTTCCTTAGCACTCGGGATACACCAAAAAAGAGCAAGACGTAGTGCTCATACTATTTTTCAACATTTCAGGTCCATCTGCACCAATCCTAAGAACAAATGATAAATATCTGATTTTGTAGTCAGAAAATACGTCAATTGATAAGGGTACAATTCGTACTGACTTCTGCTCCATAACTTACTGACTGACTCTCTTTACTACAACAACTAATATTCTCCTCCTCTGTCCTCTCCCACAATGATTTTAGCTCATCTCAGGCCATATCCTGGTGTTCTGAAAAGACATCGGTTGTAGTGTTGAATGGAAGTTCAATAGTACTCGTACTTGTGAAGGAAGAAACCATTGCTATGGAGTTCCACACAAAAAACGGAACCAACCCTCGTGCGGTCCACCAAAAATGTCATGAAATTTCAGGATGATGTTAAATGAATTACGAACTAAATCACTCGCGACGAAGTTGTGGAAACCCATTGAAATAAAAATAGAAACCGGAGTTAAAGAGAAAACGTTGTCTGTTTCCACGAAAATAATGAGTTACAAAGTTAAATCGATTTCGACGGTTAGGCCAACTGATGATGGCCTAACAATAGACAATAGACAACGTTTTCTCTTTAACTCCAGTTTCTCTTTTTATTTAAATGAATTAAATGAAATTTGAAGATGAACTCTAATTTTCGAAAATGCACTTAGGCAAACTGATCCATTTTAGCATGGAACATAATTTAGCCTTGAGCTAACTCCCCAAAAATGTCGCGAAATTGTGTCACACAAATGCCACCAAACTGTCACAACCTAACTGTCATCACCAAACTATCACCACCTAACTGTCACAAAAGAGTGGCTAAAGCATGTTTCTTGAATTTTAGCCATAGGCTCTAAGCAAAATTATCTGGGGGTGCAGGGGGCTGGCCTCCTCCCGTGGCCCGAGTTTTTGATAGTTTCTTACTTGTGAACCCGTCCACCAATTTCTTCTTGAATTTATCTTTGTGTACTTTATTTCTTCTATCTGACAGCAACGCCAGGTTTTATTTGTCGTGAGGACTTTTGAACCTGTCCACCAATTTCTTCTTGAATGTATCGTTTTGTACTTTATTTCCCCTATCTGACAGCAACGCCAGGTTTCATTTGTCCTGAGGATGTGTCCAGACGGACCTGAAACGTTGACAAAATAGTGTGACATTAGCCTTGTTCTTTTTTGCCTACTTCCTAACTGAACGTACTGTGGAATCACCATGCAGCCGACCAATTGATAGTATTTATTTCTCATTGTGATAATGTAAGATAAATTATTTTGTTGCGAGTTAGAGAGAAAAATACCTTAATTTTCCTCATGTACAAAACAATAATAAATATCGTTCCAATAAAGTTTAGTAGAATATTATTTATTCATGGTTATCTGTTGGGTTCCTGATTAATGGTAAACTTTCGTGATTATTTTCTGCAGAATGAGGAACATAATTGATGAATAAAAGAACTTATGAAGTTCATTTCTAATTATATCCGAAAGGGCACTTCAGGACATTTTGACAAGTAGTAGGTGTCGAGCTCGGCTAATTATTTCAGTTCTAAGATTCAAACAACGCGGGAAGCGCATGATGCCGCTGATATTAGGGGTATTCATGGTCTGATTCGATCGTCGAATATCGAATCTGATATTCGAAACTCGAGGGATCATGAGGCTCCTACATTTTTCCCCGTCGAATGGTCGAAAATCGAAGTGCTCGTAGCGCTCCTTGCGGCATCTGGTGAAGGCCATATCAGGATATCAGTGTTATCACCTAACCTGTTATCAATAGTCGTTTGTCAATATCACTCATCTTCCAAAAAACCAATCTTACAAAACTCTATCTACTTCTACTATAATGGCAAATTATAACTGAATGAAAGAGCGAGAAAGTGAGATATTTATGTGATAGCGAGTGATAGGACACGAGTGATAAGGGAGAGAACTTCGTACGGCTACCGCCAGGATCGCTGCAGCATTTCCATATTCGACGTCGAATATCCGATTTACGACGCCTCCAGCCCGTGGTAAATTCGAATCGTCGTAAATCGAGGCAAGGCGCATGCGCATTAGCTCACTTCGAAAGTCCCAATTCGACGTCGAATATCCTGGACCATGAATAACCAAACTGTTGCATGTCTGGTCGAGTGAGGTTTAAGGCGGCCCCACACATGCGGTCTTCGCCAAGCACCTAGCCAATGCTCGCCTATTTCCTACTGGTGTGGAGGGTCGCTCGGTGTTCGCCAAATACCGAATACCTATTCGTGCTCGGGGATGCTCCAGCCAGTGTCGGTTTTTTCCCCCACTTCAAAGGAGATAAATATTCGCCAAGTAGCGAGCATCTGCCCCGCTCCACACATGAGTGTCTCACGAGGCTGATCGTTGGGGTATTTTTCTATGAATCACATCGTTCCCCCTCCACTTTATAGTGTTTCACATCATTATTTTTCGTGTTTTGTGTCCTCCAGTCATTTTTC
>JAEMON010000004.1:23364438-23374812 GCA_030264115.1 Lygus lineolaris
CACCCCCATTGAAATACCCAGAAGCGAAAAAATACGTCCCACTTCTCATGGCTGTTGCCTGTCCTGTACCCGCCTATAGTGTGCCAGAACATTAAGGGGTGGCCTTACAGCGTTACAGAGTCTTCTGAAAATCCCAAGTACCTATAATCGAATAAGGGCTAGAGAGGAGTGTACAATCTCTCCCCCTCCATAACATGAGGTCTGCAGACCCACTAGATCATTCATTTATAAAATCAAGTACACAGGACCTGGAACCTACCAAGTGTTTACAGGTCTACTTATATAAATATCTGCATAGTAAAGAATCGGATGGAAAGATCTAACCACGTAATCCAAAATGGATAATCCAAAACGTAATCCAAAATGGTGCCGATTTATCAACATTATAATAATAATCATAATTAATCATAATAATTATTTACGATTATTAATCATAATAATCGTAATCCAAAACGTAATCCAAAATGGTGCCGATTTGTCAACATTATAATAATAATCATAATTTTATTAGTGCATAGGACATGGGTCCCACCTTGCACACTAATTATGAAATAAGAAAGGGTGAATTCGTGATTCAGTCATTTTGGAAAATGTTGTAGGTAACTACTAGATTTTCAAAACTATCCTTCCCTACTCGTGATGGGGAAAAATAGGAAATTTGATCACGTGAATAGCCATTTCAGGCTTGATAAGCGTATTTTATAGGTTCCTACCATGTTCTGCAATGTAAAAATATTTCTCTGAATAAATTTTAGTTTGATTTGAATATTCAGAAAGACATAAACAGTTCCTATAGTCGCCCAAAATTATTCTGATAACGCCAAAAAAAAGATTGCGTTCTTTAAAAATTTGCTCACTAAGTCATACTGGATGACTGGAACTCATTTTTTCCTATTGATGGTTTGTAAGATCAGGCACGTGGACACGTGTCTAGATGTGCTCCTCTCTTCTCTAGGATCTCTAACATTCTTGACAGGGAAGAAACGAAAAAAATTGAAGTCGGTTCGGTCCTTTGAAAAAATGCATGTCTACCACACAAGGTCTTTCAAAACGAGGTCATTAAAAGGGGACAGTGGCAACATTATATCTTTCAACATCCTCTGGAATTAAGGTCGAGGGATTAAGAAGGGTGTAGAGAGTGGTTATTCTGCGATAATCTACATGAGTAGATGGATACCGACCATCTTATCCGTAGTTTACTCATTTTGAACTTGGGTTTTCTTAATCAGTGGGTACCTCCCTAGTAAGTTGGTCTTCAATTAATAACATTCAATGTTATTCTGGAACAGGTTGTTGAGAGATGAGTTGGGAAGTCCAAAAGACACTAGAATTCTAGTGTCTAAAATCGTGTCTAATAGTGTGTGTGTGTGTGTGTGTGTTCTAGTGTCTAATTTTTTTTAGTGTGTTTTTTTAGTGTGTGTGTGTTTTTTTTTTTTTTAGTGTCTAGTCCTAAAGAAACTAGAATTCTAGTGTCTAATAGTGTCTGTGTGTATGTTCTAGTTCTAATTTTTGTTTTTGTTTTGGGGGGGTTCTATTTTACTCAGGTTGTTTCAAAACAACATTCTTGTTTCTTTTTGTATGTTTAAATTGTTGCATTGTTCATTTTTTTAATGGGTTTGTATTTTGAAGGCCACGAAGAAGGGATAGTCTCAGGAATGACACGTGGAGGGAGTTAAAAAAAAAAAAAACTGGTTATGTAAGCAGCGGACGTGTTATTCACTAACAGGTAATTATTATTCCACCCAATTAATGTTCGGTACGTGCCTTACATGTACACTAAAAACACATATATGTCGTGCAAAATCAATCACCTAATTAAAAGTGTTAATTTTCAATTAATTGTTTGATTGGGTCTGAATAATCTACTTGTCCACAGATCTTGGATCACGTGAGAGCGTCACTAGTTAGCGAGTTTTCGAAGAGAATGAAGCTATTGCATCAACAGTTTAGTAATGCAAATTGGAAATTTGAAAATGGATTTGAAAATTTTCTCCATGGAAATCCGTTTTAGACCATTCTAAAACGAAAGAAAAATTAAATAAAAATAAAAGTTTAACACTTTTTATGTAGATGTATGTATGTATGTGTCACTCCAGACGATATCTGACCCTGGAATCGAGATAGAAAATCCAAAAAAATGTCAAAATGTCAATAATATCAAAAGAAAAGATGAGTTTGTTGGCCACAATTTTTGGGGTACTCCAAGGGGTCAAATTTTACCAATTTAGAGTCAAAAATCGCTTTAAAAAACGTGTTTTTTGAGGTTTTGGTGTAAATTATTATCTTAAACATAGGAACATGTGGTTTATTCGGAATCAGCGTGAAATTTCCAATGATAATCACCCACCACATCGGTTAAAATTATTCTTCGAAAGTTCGCTCATCAACTCATGCTGCATGAATGGAACTTTTTTTTAATTCAAGTTGACAGCATCAAAAACCGATTCTAAAGATCAACAGAGGGCCTCTGAGAAATAGCGGTGCATTATTGCGAGAAACTCGAACGAAATTGGCGGGAACACATTCTGCAAAGCACATCAAGGTGGACGTGGACGACTCATCATAATATTAGTACCATTAATGGAATGAAATTACTTTTAATTTAATTTCGAGGGAGGTTTGAGGGTGTATAGTTGAAACTTCTATCAACTGCTGATAACTGAGATAATCTAGTTAATTAATACGTATTTCAAAAATTAATATCTCGAGAGCAAAAGTATAAGACCAGAAGGCCAGTGGATTGACATTCCTTTGCCTTGGTTTTTTTACGTTTTGGGGGTCATCAGATATACGTCTTAAATGAACGATATCAGTCATTTTAACCTGTTGATCGCTGGTAGGCATATTTAGGAAGAGGAATGGTGAGGGTTGGAGTCCTGGAAAACGGTGGATAGTTCGAAGATTTTTAGCTGAAGAGAATGTTATGAAAGACGGCTTACCCTGCGAAGTATGAATGGATGGTGTGTCTTCCGAGTACAACCACGTGAAGGAATGGTTTCAGAAGCGGTCGGCCTCCCAGTTGTATAACTCTTGCTGATGCATGGGTTATGTGACGGGGAAGGGTGGTGGAAGGGAGGGAAGGAGCCTGGAGGGGGGTTGAAATCTATTAAGTGATAACTGAGATAACGCCGACAGTCCATTTGAGAGTAGACTTGAGATCCTGTGTCCTGCTACTCCACCATGACGACTCAAGGTAATATCTTCCAATCCTTCCTTGGCTGTTTTTGTTGACGATTTGAGGCTAAACTAGAATTCGAACAAGTTGTTTAGGTCAAGTCTCACATAGCTATTAGTGGAAAATGACTCGGATTTTTATCGAGGAGACCAACGCACTGTGTGCCCTTTGTTGGCCGACACGACCCCGGCCGGCAGGATGGCGACCACCTGTGGAATGTTCCCGCGTATTTTTGTTTTTATTGCTCGAAACGTCACTCGAGTCATCTTCGTTGAGACGAATACGTCAGCCGTTATATCCAAGAAACATAATTCGAAGACGAAGTCTTTTTAGTCTTTCAGAACTTCTCAAAGCCTTCCCAGTCATGGCGCCGATACGCCGGCGCCCCAAAATGGCTCTCTCAACTCCTACCTGCCTAGTCCACGTCCTCGGCAGGTGCAAACCATTCACTCGAACTCCCCAGTAGTCCTCTTCAATTTATTCTCCCATTGTGAAATCGTTGTTAGAAATAGAAAAGGCCATCCAGTGATGATCCTGATAGGAAAAGTGGACGTTATTATCCTCAGTTTTGGGGTTACGTAACAGCATCTTTTATTTTTTCCTATTTTACTTAGAAAAACCAGTGTTGGGAGTGGTTTCGTGTTTCTTTCCTTTTTTTTATCTGAATAATGAAACTCGAGATAGCTCCCTTACATCAATCATTAGGTATATAGGTACCTATACCTAATACCTAGATGCTAAATTGAACTTTCCATTTTTTGACATTCATTCAAACCTTCGTCAGAATTAGATACACTAGGGTGACCAATATTCCTGATAAACAAAAAACAGGACCCCCACCCGTAATTTTTAAGATTTTGTTTTACAATAGGCGCTGCTCAAAAAATGACACTAAGAATCACAGAATATAAATTTTTATTCTTTATTATTATTAGGTATTTATTTAAAATTTGTACAAAGGACCAAGGTACAATTGTTAGTACTACCATGGTAGTAGGTATACATAAAACAATAATTAAAAAAAGTATTGTTGAATGAAATTAAAAACAGAACTTTTTAACATGGTGATCAAACAAAAATGAATATCCAGATAAAAAAGGAAATCTAGGTAAGAGAAGAAGAAGAAAAGAGAAATTCTTTCTCTATTTTTAGAAAATGAAACAAAGATTATTGTTTTGAAGTTAATGTAATACCACCCCTTTTATATTATTAGAAAATTGAAACAATGAACCTATAGGTATCAACTTCTATGATCAATCAAATCATAGTCAATCAATTATATTAAAATTTATAGGTAGGTATTAATTTTATCACCACATTCCTTGAAACTGGGTAGTGCTAAGGTAGAATTGCTTAGGCTAACAGCTGTTATTGGGCAGGATTAAGGGGGTACCGTCATCGTCCCAAAACGTCCTAAAAAATGCTTAAATCTCGGCTATCAAAGATATACCTAGAGGAGCTCTTAATATAACATGATTCCTTACTTTGGACTAATAAGTTTAAACAAATGGGAAACCGTCCCCTCCTCTCTTCTTGTAACCATTTTAGCCTTGAAACGCGTTTTAAAACTTTTCTCCGTTAATAATCGATAAATTCGAATCTTTTTTTCGGCGTTCTTTATATTATTATATACTGAAGAGCCGTCAACTATTGACATTTCAAATTCCAAATTTAAAATATATTTCAAAATTCAAATTTTGTGAAATTTTAAATTTGTACAGTGCATTGCCCTCGAGATCTGAGGAAGAATAAGAATAGCTAATAGAAAGCCCAACGCTAACTACGGAATTCTGAGCTGAAAATTGGCACAGTGTGGGTTTTTGAAATAATGAAACCGCTTTCGTGATCAAGCATCGATGCAAATTCCCATTACGAAAACAAATAAAATTGGTAAATTAATCGGCTGAGAAAAGTTTGAAAAAACTGTTCAACACCCCTCTGGTATTTACCACCAAGGGTGGTAACGACAAGTATCATAATACGTATAGTCAATTGGGGAAAATGATAGAATTTTCCAATTTATACTTTGTGGAAAAATTAATGTACTCCTGCCATGTTATGGTATTCATTGCATGTTGATTCCATGGTATGATAGATTTGACCAACATCAATAATTACCTGCTGAGGTGGTTTTTATATTCTGACCAAACATCAATAGTGATGATGGTAATAGCAAACTTTTTAGTGTCCAACAATAAGAAAGCGCGACGATGACATTTTCAGGGTTTCTGCGGGTTTAGCCCCTAGTCAGTCCCCCATTAGGTAACGTGAATTTCCTGAAACGTTTCCCTCAACACGATTGTGAATCGCAAATCGATTTTAACTAACGAAAGTACAGGAAGCTCCATCTATTGATGGATGAGCATTTTTGCAAGTAGTGTCACACGAAACAGTTCCCCGATCAGCTGAATTCAAAATTGAGCTCCAAGATCAGCCGAATCGAAAATTGAGTTCCCTGATCAGCTGAGATGAAAATTCCCAGAACAGATGAGTCTTAAATAGAGCTCCCAGCTCCTTCTTCACGTCCCAGTATCCCAGTTACATTACAATAAGCGAAGAAGCCCATTCAAGTTGGCAGATTTTTGATAGTTGTAGGTAACGACGAATTTAAATTAGGTACCTAGTCCCTTAAATAAGCCAAATTTTATCAACCAATTTGGTTATTAAATTCTGTGGTTAGGAGTAGTAACAATCCATTCTCCTCTGGAAGACTTTATTAAAATTTCCTTTATTGGAACCAATATTTTAGAATTAACTCCATCATTAAAATGTTACAGTCGGAGGCTATAAGCTGGGGAAACTGATCATAGAAGGTAAAACCAAGAAGGTCTTCGAGATCGAATGCCAGCCCACAGATGTGCTGATCCTTAGCAAAGACCGGATTACAGCTGGTGATGGCATCAAGTCTCACGAACTCAAAGGAAAAGCTGCTATTTCTACAGCAACGAACGCCAAAGTCTTCGAACTCCTCAATAAAGTCGGTAAGTTACATTTCTGAGTATTACCCACTTATTTAATACCATGGTGTTTGCCATACTATGTATCTTCATTTCACTTCAAATTTGGACTCAGCACTCGTACATACTGTTGGGGATATACATATATTTCAAATGGTCAAATCATTCTTCAGATCAGAAAACGAATTTGTTCTTCAACTTTCCAATACTTGCTTGTATGGAAATTTTTTTAAACATCTAGTAGGGGAAAGTGTGGCACGTTTGGCATAGAGGTACTTTAATTTATAGACACCATGCTGTTTCTTTAACAATGACTGGCAGTTTCCCCCATCCTAATATACTCAGTAGGTATTCAAATTCAAGTAAATGTATCAATTTTATCGCGAAACACCATGAAGTTGGGAAACGTTGGGGGTGGTTAGGGAGTTCGAATCCGGGGGACACTGAGCTGATTGAAACAAAGGTTGGACTGAGACAAGGTGATGACCTAGCTTGCCTGCTCTTTAACATAGCTCTTGAAAAGGCAGTGAGAGACGCCCATGTACGGAATGATGATACCATCTTCCATGGCCCTGTAAAGCTTTTGGCCTATGCGGATGATATCAATCTCATGGCCAGGACTGTGAGGGACCTGGAAAGAGCTTTCTCCTAGCTTAGCTAAGGCACACATTGAGCTGCGTCACGCATTCCACTCGCGCAGCACAGTGCAGGGCAGGCACGTGTGAAGAAAATGCTTTGCACAGTTCGGATCGCACATTGGGGGGCAGTTTTGTCAAGCAGTCTGACCTGAGCATTGAGGGGGTTTTGGCGACTTTCGCGGAAATGCAGAGAGTGGACCGAGCGAGTGCCGCACTTGCGCGCACAGACGTGCGAGTGTGTCAATATGCGCCCCTCAGTTCCAATGCAGGTGCTACAAAAACTGTGCTGTGTTGCGCTGCGCAGCCCTGCGTCGCTCGTGTCTCAATGTGCGCCTAGCCTTATGTTGGCAGTAGCAAATATGGGGCTAACCATTAACCAGAGTGAAACCAAGTATATAGTCTCCAGTTAAAACGCCTATGAAATTAGAACGCCAGACAATCTTCTGGGTCCTTACGGGTTCGAAAGGGTGGATATTTCAAAATACCTTGGTTCTATTGTGCATGAAAACAAGGATTGCACTATAGATATAAAAGCAAGAACACTAGCTGCCAACCGGTGCTGTTTTAGACTATTGTCGCTCCTGGAATCCCTAGTATACTCCCTAGGAGAGTTTAACTTACGTTATATAAGGCATTGCTTCGCCCCGTCCTGACATATGCTTCAGAAACCTGGGTCATGACCTAGCAATCGGAGAACGCTCTTAGAATTTTTGAAAGAAAAATCCTTCGGAGAATCCTGAGTCTGGTGTTGGAGCGTGGGCAATGGGCCTCAATGAAGACGTACGATGATTTGGACGTTGTCAAATTTGTGAAGTTGGGGAGGTAAATGTGGGCCGGCCATATTCTCCGAATCTATGATAATGATCCGACCAAGCAGCTTCTACTCACACGACCGGACGGAATAAGAAAAAGAGGAAGGCCACGATTAGCGACAATTTAGAAGATGACACAGCACGGCTCGGGTGCTACGACTGGATGACGACGGCACAAGACCTTTCTAGCTCGAGAGATGTCTTAAGGAGGCCAAGGCCCACCCTGAGCTGTAGCGCCATTTAGTACTATTAGTGGTTACAGATGGGTGATCTATTTACAATTACAACCGATATTTTTAGGAAATAACAGAAATAATGAATAATCAAAGTCAACAAGTTCTCTCTTAGAGAGAAAAAACTCCTTTTTTTTGGAACTATTTCCCAACTACAGTTTCCTCTATTAGTGTTCCTATTTCATTCAAGTTTGCTGTTACCAAAGTTGTAAGGTTTTATTTAAGTTAGTTATTTATTCTAAAAGTTATTTATTTTTTCCTGATTTGACACCCCACTTCCTCCCTCATATATGCCCTTGTTTTGTACCCTTGTACTGTATGGTTTAATTTTTTGATCATTGCTCCAAACATGACGGCTGCGTTACGCGAAACATTAATATTTATCTGAATAGAGCCATGAACTGAATAAAGGGATCTGTTTCTTGAAGTTGGTCAAACATTTCCAAACTGACGACTGTCTTGAACTGTTATAAAACACCCTGTCTGTAATGTCACGTGTAACCTGGGCCAATTGGATTACAGGGTGGAAGTTTGTAAACTAGACACACGACATTTCAAGTGAACCTGTAATAGCTCTTGTGTGTGTTGTACCTACTTCCCTCATGGTTTATTAACTTCAAATCTAGGTCTGAAGACATCATTCATAAAAGAGGTATCCGACAGTGCGTTCCTGGCCAGAAAATGTGAGATGGTACCCATCGAATGGGTCACCCGACGTTTGGCTACAGGATCTTTCTTGAAGAGGAATCCTGGCGTGGAAGAGGGTTACAGATTTTCTCCTCCTCTGCAGGAAACTTTTTTCAAGGTAACCTTACAGCTTCATATATTATCTTCTAGTCAATGCTTTCAATATAATATAATATTATTATATAGATGGGGAGGTGTTCTTCATATTCGCCATTGTGACGCATGAATATGTGATATCTTAATTCTTCGTGAAAAGATACGGGGGTTAACGTTTGCATTTTTTCTAGGAGCGAAAATAACGGAAATAAATGGCGGGTGCATTCAATTTTCGTAACCCTGTACACTCAAAGAGTCAATAAAGCCGCCTCCGTGTTCAATAACGACTGGACCACGAGGTGACGAAAAAAGGGTCGCATTCCCATTGCATTTCAAATATCCTCATTATTGTGTGAACTACCTGGATGGCTTACCTTAAGAAGGGCCTATAACTTCAGATCAGAACCATTACGGCCTTTCAAGATCCATCCAGGTAAATAGGTACCGTTATAGTCGTCCTGTAAATAAGATCAGCGTTTGTGAAATAAAATTGAACTTGGGGGAAACAAATTCGAACTTGGAAGGAAGAAAATTAGAGTAAAAACTTATTTGCTCTTGTTTTTTTTTTTAAATTTATTTACATAGGTAGGTACTTATGTTCCGCACTGTACTTAAACTCAATTTCGGAAAAATTAAGGACTCTGTAATTGTGGGTGGGGAGGGAGTGGGGAATCTAAAGTGGTATCGCCCATGAATAAAAAATTACTAACGTGTTAGACGACTACCTACGTCATAAATCATGTACAAGATATTTGGGATAAAATTTCCAGGGGGTCTGATGTTTTGATCTCGTTATGTTGGGTAATTTATCAGCGTGATTACATAAAACTTTATCGATAATGTTGATTAGATATACTTTGAGAATTGACGTGTCTAATCTTGTTATTGAGGTCGTATTAGATAAAGGGGGTATCTATCCAAGATATATTTATATTAATTTGCATAATCTGATTACGTCACTTATATCGTTTTATTCTCACATTGATCGGAGAGTGCACCTAGTTGATCTTTTTTTTTTTTTATGAATAGAGCGATTCGACATTTTGTCTTTATATTACAAGGAAGTAGCTCCTCCGAGATAAACGATTCCTCCCGACTCCAAAGAGATATATATTCAAAAGAGCGCACTTTGAAACTTGAAGAAAAAAAAACGCGGGCTCCATCTCGCACGGGGCCCGCCAGGCGGCAGTTGAGTGTTTCAGCAGCCAATGGGTGCCGTTAACTTGACGGTGCCCATGGCCTCCTGCTGTAGCGAGCAAATTGAGATGCTACCCTTTTTAGACTGGATTCCCGTTTCGGTTCGAGTTTAAAGTCACGTCAACGTTTCCGTTTAAGTCTGTAGTCATGGCAACCAGGCAACGCTAGTATTGGTTTTCTGCCGTGACGATGGCTGGATGAAAACGGTTATAACCTGAGAAGGATATGGATCAGCCGGGGCCCGGCACGGGGTTTAACGTCGCCTACTGAATGCGCAACTTTGAGGTCGCCCGTTTATCCGAGGCCACTGGGCCCGGCACTATAGCATCCATGAGGACGACTCAACGGCACCCGTTAGTGATAATAGTAATATCGCCTCCCCAATCCCTCGTAGGAGGCTGTGGCTATGGCCATCGCTTTTTCACTTTTCTACTGGGTGCGGTCATGACCACTCTGGCTCCGTTATTTTTTTTAATCATTCTTGCTTTTTTCGACAAAAAACCTAGTCTTTTGTCCTAAATTTGATCTACATAAATATCCTAAATCAGGGATTCCCAACCTTGGGGGGGGGGGGGGGGG
>JAEMON010000004.1:23404574-23424468 GCA_030264115.1 Lygus lineolaris
TAATAAACCGTTGTGTAATAATTTGCAGCGTTTTTTAAATACCCACAACATCAATCTGTGACTACTCTGGTGGAGGCCAAGTCATGTAAATGTATTCCATGGAAGAGGTGATAAAGTGATCGTGATAACGGGCATTCTCAT
This sequence comes from Lygus lineolaris, assembly GCA_030264115.1. NCBI lineage: Eukaryota > Metazoa > Arthropoda > Insecta > Hemiptera > Miridae > Lygus > Lygus lineolaris. The sequence continues at coordinate 23,404,716 of JAEMON010000004.1, forward strand.
TCGCGTATTTTGGAATACATTTTATTTAATTGATAGTAAATTGGTATTTAGTAGCTATAATATAATGAATCAAAATAGTTTAATCAAGTTGCGATCGATTTGAGGAAGGGTGAGTTATGAACTTATTTTGCTCAAGTTATTTTTTATTGTTACGTGTCATCAACACCTTTGCTTGATGAAAGAAATACACTAGTCCTTTATGTTTGTTTTGGTTTTGAAATGGTTCTAAAAACAAAGTTATTAATCTTCCAGAACGATTCAGAATTCATTTTTGTATTGGTGACTGATCCACTGAGTCTATTGAAACAACTCCGTAATACCTAAGGAGTTTTATGAAGATGAACATGAGGGACGAAAGTTCGATCGTATGCAACATTGCTAATGGGAACAAGGTAGGACATTGGTAGATCTCATCATTATTAAGTATTTTGACACAAAGATCATTAATTTATAGGTACCTACCTAGATTTAAAATAAAATAAGCAATAAAGCAGACTGAGAGGGAGGTTGAAAGAAATTGCTTTTTCTTGAAACAAAATAATTGCAGAATTACATTTTTTAATAAACGAATAAAAAGAGATGTCTTAGTTGCAAAAAAGTATTTGTAAATTAAAACTACAAAATAATGGATTACAATTTTATTTTGTTTTAGTAAACCGCGAAGGCAGTGCCTGTTTGCGGGCAAAATTCATAAAATTGCAATCTTGCCATGAGGTAGTCGTAGGTACTTATGCTTAGGTACAGGTTACCTAAGCATAGGTTACCTAAGAACCTAAGCAGGTAACCTAAGGTGGTTACCCCCTCCACTGCCCCCGTTCACCGCCCCCCCACCCGGGTATCCCGCCCCCGACATTTTTCCCAGGTGCCACCCGTCGAGATGAACAAGTGTACGAAATTTGGTTCAATTTGGTTCATAAATTCCCCGAAATTTCGACCGTTGCCCGTCGAGCGTTGCTAACTTTACCGAGGTGTTTTTTTATTATTTTATTTTTCCATTACCTATCTACGTAGATACATAGGCAGGTAATATTTTTGTGATATTGCTGTGTGTATGGTATTTCATGATTTTAATGGTACCAGGTATACTTAGAGGAAAGTCATACAAAAATAAAATGATACCTAGGTACCTATTTTCCATTTTTTCAGTGAATAGTCCTCAATCTTGCAGCTTGAATGTCCATTTTTATGGTTTCAGGATGTACCACTTTCTGGAAAAGCGAAATTGCTCAGCTGGCTCAATAAATCTATGAAAGTCGAAATGTCTGATGGTCGAGTGTTGGTTGGTAAGTAAAGTGAGGGTACCTTCATTAATCATTCAGGATTTGTATTTTAAAATTGCACATTTCAAAATTATTATAGACTTGTTCGCACATACAGTACAGACTAGTTCTAACTTCTAGCCGTTCTGGATTTTTTCAGGTTTGTTCAGACAGTGCGGAACCAGTCTCGAATGGAACTGCGTTCTGAAAAGGGATGGGATAGAACAATCCAGAACTATGTCTGTGCGAACGCATTTGGCATCAAGAATGGATAACCTGAACTAGAGTAACCTACCTAATGTGGAAGAACACCGAGTGCGCATGCGCGAATCGAACCATCCTCGAAAAAATTCCAGAACGGGTAGAACTAGTTCCGAACAGTCCCGAACTGTCTGTGCAGACAGCCCAGTTCAGATCTGGATCAGTTCAGACGCTGTTCTAATGCGTTAAAAGGGGCGTGGCCTGGATATAACGATTTAGGACTGTATGTGGGAACAAACCTTTCAAGAACTGTTGAGACGGTTCAATTTGCCCATGCGCATTCGGTGTTCTTCCACGTTAGGTAGGTAACTCTGGTTCAGGTTATCCATCTGGATGCCAAGCGCGTTCGCACAGACACAGTTCTGAATTGTTCTATCCCATCCCTTTTCAGAACACAGTTCCATCCAGGACTGGTTCTGGACTGTCTGTGCGAACAAACCTCATGACTGGACACAGGTACTGGATTACTGAATGTCTGGATTGGTACATTTCCATCCTTAAGGTCATAGACCTGACCAGAGACACCTACCTTATTTTTCGTGTCCCCTGCTTGAAAACAAATTTTTGTTGAACCTTGCTTTTAGAAAGGTAAGTAGCAGAGTAGGGCGTTAATTTTAATCGATTAGGTACTTATATTTTTATAATCGACTGCAAAAGTAATCGATTGCTTTCAAGAATACTTTAGGGGTATTCAACTCATCTCTCATTATAATACTCATTAATATACTCGTTTGTATTCATGGTCTGATTCGATCGTCGAATCGTCGAATATCGAATCTGATGTTCGATTTTCGAAACTCGAGGGAACATGAGGCTCCTACATTTTTCCCTGTCGAATGGTCGAAAATCGAAGTGCGTGTAGCGCTCCTTGCGGCATCTGGCGAAGGCCATATCAGGATATCAGTGTTATCACCTAACCTGTTATCAATAGTCGTTTGTCAATATTGTCAGTTTGCTTGTTTGTACGTATCGTAATTTATAATCATGCCGAGAAAAAGCCAGAAAGCGAAATGTATAGATGAAATTGTGAATTCATGAAATTTTGATAGCGAGTGGTAGGACACAAGTGATAACGGAGAGAACTTCGTACGGCTACCGCTAGGATCGCTGCAGCATTCCGATATTCGACGTCGAATATCCGATTTACGATGCCTCCATCCCGTGGTAAATTCGAATTGTCGTAAATCGAATCAGAGCCGGGGCGCATGCGCATTAGGTCACTTCGTAAGTCCCATTCAACGATTCGACCATTAGACGTCGTATATCCTGGACCATGAATACCCCTTTTATATTATTAAATAATATTAAGTATTCTCACCAGAGTGCATAGGTACCCCTCTTGAAAAGATGTAAAATCGAGCGTGATCCAGCCAGCCAGAAAACACTTGTCAAATTAGTGTAGTTTCGCCAGATTGAGAACGTGGGAGTAGTTCGAAGTTGAACATTTGCTCCCCAGAGTGCATAGGTACTCCTCTTGAAAAGATGCCAAATCGAGCGTGATCCACATAAATTTTATGTGTGATAATATTATATTATGTAATCGTGAAAGTACTTGATTAACGCCCGACTTATCTACTGTCTGCCCTCAGGTCTGCTCCAACTAGCGATTGTGTAGGTGATATTCGAATATTACCTGTCCCACCGCTAGTTGAAACAGACCATTTGGAACAGATTCTTTCAGCATTCAGTTGTGGTTCCTACATTTATCCCTTATTTGGGCACACTTGGCTCCATTCTTTAAACTCTGTTCCTACTGAGCATTTAGGTTCCATTGTTACATTGTTATTGAAATGACCAGGGGCTTTTCCCACCAGGTATAAAATGCAAGCAACAATAGCGAATAATATCGTGCATAAATTTGGTATACTTTAATTCGGAACCACCTACCTGTGGTCGACTTTTAACTATGGTAAATCTGCGATGATAAATTGAGTTATCGTAAATACCCTAGTATAAATATATTTTCTTTCAGGGAGTTTTTTGTGTACAGACCGTGACGCGAATCTCATCCTGGGTTCTTGCACGGAATATCTCAACCCTCAAGGTTATACCTATTTTATTTCTTTACTACTCTACATTAGTATCTACCTGCCTCATATAATATTGTGTAATGAAATATAATAATAAAAAATGCTTGGGTAAAGGAGCGCGGAAAGGAATACAATAATACATTCTCCAATAAATTGGACCTATACAATTTATAAGAATTCAAATTTTGCGTCGAATGAGCGGAGTCAACTCTCCTGACAACATCAAACCAATAATACAATTATTACAATTGCTTTTCAAAGTCGGTTGCAAAAACTACCTATGTATCTGAAAATGATCCACTGGGCACCATCGGCATCTCTTTATTTATTTCATAGTATCCACCTACCTATCTATTGTTTGATTTTTGTTTGACTAATTCGCACTATTTAGTTGTTTTTGATTTGAATATTAGTATTTTCAATTAGGTAGCTTATTGAATTGTTTAAAATAATAATGACGCTCTGGTTTTATTTATTGTGTTACATTTATATTGATGGCTTCGTAGGCAGGTACTTATTGATATTTATTTATAAACTTAGTTAGGACCTACTTATCACCTGGTAATTTCAAAGATCAACGATCCATTTTGGTAAAAGAACAGTGTTGTATTTCTTTGTATTCCCAAGTGAGCCAGCATTCCTACTATTGTAGCAAAGCAGATTTATAATATTCATAGATAAATATATTAAATTTTAACCTTTCAGTCTGCGGATTTTCCGACGAACCGCGTGTTTTGGGTTTGGTCATGGTCCCTGGACGCCACATAGTATCGATACATCTTGATAACACTCAAGGCAACAGCGACGATCAGTGAGAATTTAAACTATTTCATTTTCTAATATCATATATAGCAATATACATTTTTCAAAGACATTGCAACACTTTACAATATCCTTTACCCTTCTAGGTCCATGTTTTAATTCTACTTGATTAATTAAAATTCTGAATTAGGCGCCTACCTATTACGGTCTTACTGAGGAGACTAGAACACCTTTTCTAAGGTTTGTTCCAACTATACGAACATTTTAGTTATATTCGAATAGTTAGCTGCGCAGAACCCTCTGCTCACATTATTGTGAATATTCGAATATTCTGTCTGTTCTAACTGAATGAGGAATGGACGTCCTATGTTTTTATTCTTTAAAATTGTAAACCTATCAGAGAGCTTTCCAAAAAGGTGCAATATGATGGGTCGGAAATTAACGGAAGAGGGCGAAAAAGGGAAAGGAAAAAGCGGGTGATGTCATCTGGTATGTATTGCCTTCTCGCTTCCTCACGTCGGAACCGCGTGAAAGGGAGATACCTACCAACTGACGCCTCGCGTTTTTCTTCCTGCTTATTCCTGCCAAACTGCTAGACTTTCGGGGCTGAAATTATAGAATTCTTGGGGTTTCGAGGGCGCTGAATCCGATCCTGAGGTCGAAAATAGCAAATTCCGACCCATATCCATTCCTCACTGTGTGCAACTTACTCTACTGATACGAACTGGAATCCTGTTCCAACTGCCAGAGCAATTTGAATACAATTCTAATATTCTCCCCCCTGCGAAGGAGAAGAGGCGAGTTGAATACAGGGAAATCGCTCAGGTTTGTTCCAACTAACAGCGTAGTTCGAAAAATATTCGAAAATCTTGACGCCGAAGATGCACTCAACTTTGACCTTGGGAAACGATCTTGACTATTCGAATATAAACTGAATATTATTTGAATTTCAGTTGGATTTTCATGCAGATTTCAGTTGGAACATACCTCTAGTTTCTTTTAGTGTTTACCTAATAGGTACCTATATTTTATGATGTTTCTCAATTATTCCAGGAGACAGAAGAAGCCACAAGATATGGTATGAATTGGATTCCAATGCGTTCCAAGAGCCCGTGTGCTTTTATGCAGTTGCGCTAGCAAGCTAACTACATTCTGTTCCTAGCTAATAACGAAGGCGCGAAAATATTGAAATCTTACAAATATTGTCCTTTGCTAAAATTAAATTTTTTTTCATCTCTCTCCGAATGATCTTTCTACACTAAGTACCTATCCTATATAAGAATCCTCATAACTGGGGAAACCGAGCAACATTTCATTACCTACATTGTAGGGGGAGTCTTAACAGAGCCCAAAATGTCCTCAAAAATTCCTAAATCTCAGCTACCGAAGGGTTTTTAAGAACTCTTACTATACAATTATTTCTACTTAGGAGCAATACATTTAAAAAAACGGATACCCCTCCCCCCACCCTTATCATTTTAGCTTTGGACAGCTTTCCTCATTTTTCTCAGCCAATTTTCATCGGATTTTGGAGTTAACAGCATTCTTCCTATTTTATCATTCTCCAGGGGGATGAGGTGCCTTTATGCCAATTTAATTTTTTTAAAGGGTGTGCAAACTTTCGAATTTTAAAATAAACATAGCTGATCTCCTTGGAGAATCGAAAAGCGAGAAGAATTCCGCAAACCGTATCAAAATCAATCAAAAATTGGCTGAGAGAAGTGGGAAAAACTGAATCACATGGGTCTTTGGCCCCTTAAGGGTTTCTACTGTATTAACCAAAAGAGCAGATTGAATAGTACCTACCTATGGCTTCGGTCGGATGATGAATAGCTAATCACAAAACCCATGTTACTTGGAGTAACAAAACAATAAAAAGTATGAAGATGTGAGTCAATTTCTTTCTAGCTGTTGAGATATATCTAGGGGTTTCACATAAGTGTTACTGACTTCTGTTGGAAGAGTAATTACAACATGACTCAAAATCGCAGTACTTCTTTGATTCATTTGTGAAAGGATCCAACTTCAAAATTTGCACAGGTTAGGTTGGTGGGCGATGACATTTACAAGGGATCGTCTTCAGCAGTCATGGGCAAAGTGCGGCCCTTTGGGCTAGTCAATCCGGCCCGCGAAATGGTTTTGAAGAACCCCTAAAAATTAAAAATACTGCAAAATATATTTTCTGTGTAGCTAGAACAGAATAACAGTTTCCTTCTCATTGCTACAAGAAAAGCGTGAACTTGTCTTCTTGACGTATTTGAACGAAGATTCCATGACTTCAGACTTATTGAACAGGACCTGGACATTTTTAGCTGTGAATCAGTCAAACCAGAATTGCAGCTCGAACTGATAGAGTAATGTAACACTGAATGTAACACTGAATTGAAGTTACATTTTCTCAATGTTTCTAAAGTTGAGTTCTACAAGGCCCTATCAAACTCAAGCTTCCCGAACCTGAAATCTCACGCTCGGAAGATAATAATTATCTTCTTATAATTATATATTTTTTTATATTGTATATTTATATAATTATTAATTTTATTTATTACAATTATAATTATCTTCCTATAATAATAATTAATTATAATTATTGTAATAATTATAATTTTCTTCTTAGTTCTTAATTATCTTTAGTGAACAGGTGTTTTCTACAATGAACCTTGGAAAGAACAGCGTTAGAAACCGATTGAATGACGACCATTTGGCTTCCTTACTGCGAATCAGATTTAAAAAAAATATATTGTAGCTTATAAGTTGTGAGTGATGTAACAATCAAAAATAAAGTTCGTCATTTATAAAAATATGTTTTGTTCAATTTTTTTCTGCCCGCCTAGATAATTTGTTATTTCATCTGGCCCATCTCTGGTCTCGATCTAGAGTAGAGGGGGGCTCAAAAAAATGCACATGGTTCCAGAGGGGAATGACCGATTAAAGGTTGAGAACCACTGCTCTAGAAAGGTACATAGGTAGGGATTTATAGATTATCAGAGGATCTACCCATCTTAATTCTGAAGGCAACTTTTGTAGAACCAATTAGGAAGCTATCCAGAAAAAAAAAACGGGAAATATGTAGAAGGAACCTGTTTCAGATAGACAGGTGGGTGTAGGTACTCAGTACTCAAGTATCTAGGTAGTTACCTACACGGGTTAACATGAAAAAATGCAGGATTGGAAATAATGTCTTCCTCCATGGAGAAAAAGCGTTCCCTCCATGCTCTAGTGTCATTGATCCATTACGGAGAGGGTGCGGCTTCGAGCCCCATTTGTTTTGTTGGTCAATCTGCAGAGTTACTCATTTTCGTTCTCCTTTCTTTGGCGATTGTCGTTCTGCTGTCTCCCCTTCAATCTGTCGTGGCGAATTTTTACTTGGTTTTTTTCTAACGGGACCCCGGATTTTTGTCCTGCAAATTGAGTTTTAATCGTGGCTATGTAGTTTGGTTGACGGAAAATCGATTGGAGTTGAAAAATTCGCGAAAATGGGGGACTCGCTGGAGTCTAGTGAGCCACCAGAGGAGCGGCCGGTTCCCACGGTCCCAGTACAGCAGTTCCTCGACTATTTGAGTCAGACGATCAAACTTCTGTTGAATTTGTCGCCATCGTTCGACGACGCTGATAATTTGGAAGCCATCAACAAATTCATATCCGATGCCCTGGTACCCACACTTTTGGTGCAGCGCACATCCGTCAAAGGTAGGCACAAGAAATTCCATTGTAGGTAGTCTGCAGTGCGCCAACCCAGGGCTTTGCTCTCTGCTTTTCTCTGCATTCCTCTTTTGGAAGATACAAATTTTGGATCCTTTAATAGAGATGGTTTGTTGTTTACCTTTCAGGCATCAATATTGGATAGTATTTTTTGTAAGTTCAACTCCAGACATCCACCGAAGTATGCTTACGCGGCACCCCCGCTGAATGTACCTAAAAATGGTGTCCCGTGTCGATCTGCCATCGGAAAACATGAATCATGTTATTATTACAATTAAATGTAGCAGACCTCTGGTTCATAATGATAGGACTAGAAAGTCTTTTCTCTGACTGAAACATTTTAAAGCCTCACCTTTCCTGTGTGGGAAGTGCTTAACCTATGTCCTCATTTTCACTCGAAGAGCCCTAGATTGTGCCTGCTAACCATGTCTACACCTGTTACCATCTTGTCTGGTCTTGGGCAAAATTCATACAAATAATCGTGCACCTATTCTTAATGAAAATGAAGATCAGTCTTACTATGAATGTCGTTGGGAGTGCGTGTGAGCCGGCTGGCCAGACAGTTCTTCATCGTAAAATCTTCTGGTTTAAGTTATTATATACTTTTGATTATAATCTAGTATACAGTTGGTATAGGAAATTAAAAGAACAAAAAATTGATAATTTATGTAGTTACATGGAATTATTGCTGAACGTGTGAGGCTCGTCGCTCGTACCTACTTAGGCACGGAAAAGTCAGGGAAAAAGAATGTGGTCAGGGAAAACCTGGAAAAGTCAGAGAAAAACTGAAAATCTTCTGGAATTTCACGCAAAATACGGGCTGCAAATATTTATCAGTTCTTGGTGAGACTAATGCTTCGAATACCTTTCAAATGGTTTTAGAATTTTAATAAATGCGTTTTAACATTTTTCGTTCTTTTTTTTATCTACAACGCATTTTATCTGCATTTCTGTAACTTACAAGTCTGTTTCAGGCATTTATGAATACAAAATCAAATCGCTTCCTCACTACCAAAGGACCCTCAGAAGCTATGTATTCGAGCAAGAAATGATACACATGTTGTCCTCCAAAATCAAAATTTCTACTTGCTTTTCACGTTCCAGAGCGTTCTGAACAAATTTGGTTCCGTGTCTGTCTGTTATCAATTCCTTGTCCCAGGCAAAACTATATGAAGTTATGGTCCGATGGAATTTTCAGGGATTATGCGGGTTAGCCCCGTGACGGTCCCCTATTGATTTCATCGCCGTCGGACCACTAGTAGCGTGTACGCATGGACAAACGTGAAATTCCTCGCTAAAATTCCTCAGTTCCTAATGGGCTGATTTCGTTCAAATTCGGAGGGTAGTTGGGGGCTGACTCCAAGACAATTACCTAATAATTTTGGCGCGACTTGTACGGGCTTAGGTACTACTGTTTGGGGGAGGGGGCTTTTGTGTTTTACTTTCCTCAGCCAACCTGGAGGTGAATGGAAAGTATTGCGATCAGCAGAAAACCCAATTTCTGAAAAACCACCTTTAACTGGTCCTAATCGACATCCGATCAATTTTCTCCACGTTTTGGAAAAGTGTGTGTAAGTCCGTATGTGTATATATATGTGTATGAACACGATTGCGGCCCCTACGAAAATGATAACAAAATTCCGATTTCGAGGATTGGTTTCTACATGTCAGAGGATGAGACCCTAAGATTGTTGCCCTCCAGGTCAATTATTAGGGGAGAAAATATTCCAAATAGGTGAAAAAACGTCGTTTTTAGCCCATTTTTTTTTAGCTTGTTTCCCAAACTGCTCTAACGATTTTGATGAAATTCACAGGACTTAACTCTTCTAACAAGTAGAAATAAGTTCCAATGCTGTTCCAAAAAATGGTTTCGAGGGCCGAAATCAGCGTTAAAATCCGCAAAAATGGCAATTTTTCAGGTTTTTACGGGCGACGAAAGTGGTGTGAAGCCTCGCACCAGATGTTTATGGTGCCGAATTCGAATCTGAGGTCGAAAATGTCAAATTCAATCTCTGTAACTCATTCGAATAATAAGGGAAACAGTCCGAACTAACTTGATCTGGTGGTTGAATGAGGAATGAGGATGGTTGGATGAATGAATGAAACGAAGGTGTGTTGCGCGGAATAATTTATTCAGTTGTGATACTGCGATGACTCACATCACTTCTGTCACGTCGCGAATCGCTTCTCTGCCCAGACCCAGATCGAGGAGTCGTCCTTGCTGATACCGTTCGACGGGCAGGGTAGGCAAAATGAATGCGGAATTTCACATTTACATTGAACTGGCGTGTAAGAGTGGGTACATTAGACTGTGTCTACTACTCACTTTCCTTGAACAACTCACAGGTCTAAACGTCTTCTTTTTATTATAGGTTATTGTAAGGTGATTCCTTATAATACCATTATTTTCTTACCTTTACCTATATGCTGCAGGCTGTGTAAAAAAATATCCTCAAAATATGTTTTCAACATTTTTAAAACAGAAAAATCTGGCAGATAGACACAAGTTTGTTCGCAGTGACCAACTGCGACGTTGTGGTACTCGCTCTCTGCCACCACCTGAACTTTTTTTTAGGAAATACTCAAGGTCAAAACCTCTAAAATTTAACCAAATGAGCTGTACCTAATAATAATAAAATAAAAAAATAAGGGAAAATGAAATTATAATAAATAATAATAGGTAATAAATAAACGAAAAAATTAACCCTCTTCTCTGCTGGCTCGAACAAGAATGCGAAATTTTTAAAGTTCCAATCGTGCAGCGAATTTTCAAAGAATAATTTCAACCGATATTGTGGGTGATTCTTATAGGAAATTTCACGCTGATTCCGAATATACCATATGTTCCTATGTTTAGGATGGTATATCACACCAAAAACTTCAGAAAACACCTTTTTTTAGCGATTTTTGAAACTAAGTTTTCAAAATTTGACCCCGTTTTCTCTAGAGAAGAAAGAAGAAATTCTCTAAGAATTTCTTTAGAGTACTCCAAAAATTATGGCTAACGAACTCATCCTTACTTTTGATATTATTGACATTTTAAATTTTTTTTTAGATTTTTTATCTCGATCCCTCGGGCAGATATCGTCTGGAATGACACATATATATATAAATAAATAAATATATATGTATATATATATATATATAAGTGTTAATTTTCAGGAATCGTTTTAGAATGGTCTGAAACGGATGTCCATGAAGAACATTTTCAAAAATTTGCATTACAAAAATGTTGAAGCCATTGCAATAGCTTCATTTTCTTCGAAAATTCGCTAAAAACGGAAAAGAACAAAATAATTATTCACTTTCTCGGATCTTTGGAAAACTCGAAAGAGAAATTATAAACTGAAAACTGACAATACAAAATGACACTGGAAAAGAAATACTCACAAGGAAGTATAATGAAGAGTAGCAATTTTGGTGTATTTTCTGGGAGTAAATTTGAAAAAAAATCGATCGAAAATTCAAAATTGGTCATTTATTCGGTGCGTGTTCCAATGAATATTATTTGCTCATTATGGGAAACCTGTCTTTGCAGATGATGATGCAGATCAGTCGGGAGATGGGGAAGAAGATAAGGAGCAGAATTCTCTTCTTATCACCAACGTTGTTCAGTTCGCTAACAGCAAAACGATGAGGTGAGTTGAGTATCCATGTAGATTATAGAAATTCGTGTTTGTGACTGAAAGCTCGACTCCTTAAGACCTGTTTGTATTTTACTTTGGTTAACACCTTTTGTTTAATATGGATTTATTTCACCTTAATTTGTTTCGTTTTTGTGATGGAACACTAAAGATTCATTCTGTAATGGGTTGCCATACCTTGCCTTCTGTTTTTGTCTATTTAGGTTTTTTAACTTTCATTACTCTTTCCAAAAGTCTTATTACCGATTTTTTCAAATAATCACACATGATTCTAACATCTGCTTGACATAATACACCTTTTAGATTTTGAGCAATTTATTATTTTGCAGCTTGCTGTTTGTAAAAAGTGGATCTGTCGTGGAGAGCGACAAACCAATCCAGTCTCAACTCTTCATGATAGAATTCACCGAAGGATCGGCCTATGAAAGTTTGCACTCCATAATTTCAAAAGGTCTCTGTCCGTATTTCAAATCCTACGTCAAGGAGTCTGGAAGAGCAGATCGGTGAGTTCTGGTCTTATACCTAATGATAGTACATGAGATTTTCTCTCGTTATTGTAGCTAGGTACTACGGCGGTATTTGTTGACTACAAATGGCACATTTGTTGACTTGAGTATGTGTAAACTCATTTAGATATTAGATTATTATGAATATTGTGGTAATATGGTATCAAATTCATTCATTAATTTTCATTTTTCGAATCTACTTATAACCGTGGGTACTCGTGATTGTGTGCAAATGATTATGAAATCCATTTTATTGACGATAAGGGTGTCTAATGAATTTGCATTTTTTGGTTGTTCAGAGATGGAGACAAGATGGTTCCTTCCGTTGAGAAGAAAATGGACGAGCTGGAAATGGGGTTACTTCACCTTCAACAGAACATCGACATTCCAGAAATCTCACTTGCCGTGCACCCTACAGTGGCTGCCGTCATCAAGCGTTGTCAAGAAGAAGGTCGGAAACCCAAAGTTGCCGACTTCGGTGACAAAGTCAACGATTCATCCTTCCTCAATCAACTCCAAAATGGCGTTAACCGATGGATCAAAGAAATCCAAAAGGCGAGTGAAACTTGAGAATTCATTAGGAACCCACCCCTGCTGTATAATTCTACTATACTGTGTCCAAACTGTCCAGGAACCCTGAAAATGTCGTCATCTGCCCCCATTCCATTAGAGTCAGATACGCGGGGGTTGTGCTTCCTAGGCTTCTTCTCACAGGGTTGAAGAATGTCCGCGGAGTGCGACTCCACTGGGAGAAGCACGAGAGGCTCTGCCAATTTATTGGGATTTCTCTAGTTTTCTAATTTTCTAGGTTTTTCAGTTTTCTAAATTTCTAGTTCTATAATTTTTCTTGTTAGCTTTCTATGATTGTCTTTAGAAGGTCTTGGATTTTTGGATGGCCTATTCATTTTCCCGCTTGATTGGATCAGCTGATTTTTACTTTTTATTTTGAATCAAATATCCGTGGCCACCCGCCAGCCTGAGCCTTGGCTTATCTTGATTGAGATTTGGCAGTAGTGCAATCAAGTTAACTTCTAGTAATTATTTTTTCATTGAAAGATTGGGTGGATAATAACTAGGGCATCCAGTACAGCACAATTCTCAGAACAGCTGTACTCGTCGCTGTACTTGGCCAGTACAGCTGTATTACAGCAACACACCCACAACTAGGAAAAAAAATTTGTAGTCGTAGACGTATATATATATTTTTTTAAGGTCCAGCAACAGAGAATTACCTCAAATAAATTGAATTCTTTTATTGAAAAAAATAATCAAGCAAGAAGCACTTGAAGCTACAAAAACCAATCGGGGAAAACTAATGGGAGGAAAACAAACTACAGGGGGGCGTGAATCACAGGATTCCTGGTGGGGGGAAAGGCGGGGAGGGGTGCGCACTGCGCAGGGTTGGGTATCCCAGAGAAAAGGTAAACATGACCTTTGTACTCGGGGGAAACCCTCCCATTGTGGTTTGAGGGCCCTGCAAAAGTGTGAATCACAGAAAACGCGGAGGGTGCTGTACAACCAGTACAGCTGTATTTTGAGGTGCTGTACCTTGGTACAGCAGGGGGACAAAAAAGGTGCTGTACTTGCTGTATTACAGCTGTACCAATTGCTGTACTGGATGCCCTAATAATAACGGATAGAAATTGAGCACATTTCAATACCTACGGGAATAGAAAGAACAAATAATGAGGCTAGAACATGTTTTTTCTGTTAAAAACTGAGATTGTTTTATCGAAATTGTCACTGAGAAGGGATAGTCCTAGGCAAAACTAGTGCTAGCTGTGGTCACTACATAAATTGTGTTTTCCTGAATAAAACAGTACCTACAAAGTGACTGTGTTCACATAGTCTGACCCTTTGGTCCTTGTAGAATTAAAAATTGAATCGGATTATCTCATTTGTCCTTTTGTAAATGACCGCAAGATGAGGAGAGAGACTTTTTAGGATTTTCAGTCTAAGGACAACTAATGGAAGCTAACTACGAAAGTCTCAACAAATTGGTTGAGTCCCTCGCCAATTGTCTCGGTGGAGCCGCACTCTGTTGACACTCCTTGGGCCCCAGCCACTCCCCCGCCGCTGGGCTCTGTTGGCCCTAGCGCATGAATTCTGGTAGTGAGTTTTACGAATTGTCAGAAAATTGGGAGCCAACCATCTGCAGTGCGAGCTAGAACGTAGCACCCCTTGGTAGAGGCGTACGTTCTAGCTCGCACTGCAGATGGTTGGCTCCCGATTTTCTGACAATTCGTAAAACCAGGGGGTGCATACAGGAAATAGCCCACGATGAGCCCTTTTTGAACAATCTTCTCTCCTGGAGAACGTCTCCTTACCTACCTGCAGCCAGGAACCCCTGCTCAGGGCTCCTTGAACCGACTTCCTATTGGAAGGAAGCCCCGAAAACCCTAAAATCTTCTTTACCGTTCCTACTTCATACTTCATACTCGTTCATACCCTCTGGCTGGCCTTTAAACGGAGCTCCCAGCACTCCAACGCTGTCTCTCGAATATTCTAATATGGCTAAAGACTAATTTCTCTCACTCTGTAGACATCAGTAGTATTTGCTGTTTTCACATGAAGAATGGAAACTTGTGATGAACAGAACTTGACCAATAAAATAATCTATGGCTTTTTTCAATCAGGTGACCAAATTGGACAGGGACCCTTCAAGCGGGACTTCGCTCCAAGAAATATCCTTCTGGCTGAATCTGGAAAGGGCTCTCCACAGGATACAAGAGAAAAGGGAGAGCGTCGATGTGTCGCTCACCCTAGACATCCTCAAGCACGGCAAAAGGTTTCACGCCACAGTCAGCTTTGATACCGATACAGGTCAGCCATCTCCTCTTCTGCTCCGATTCAATTATTTAATTACAGTTAAGTTAATGTACGCGACCCTCAAGTTCCGCTCTTTCAACTCGTTTTCTGGTCAAACCAGACGTGATTTCAAGGCGAAAATTGGCATCTAGGGGGTTTTAAGGGCCCTGAATCAGATATAAGCACAATCTTACCATGATTTTCCAAGATGTTCGACCCCAACTAAATGTATTAAGGGACCCAGGCACTACTGTGTTATTGTGAAAGAATGTAGGTAAGCAAATAAGGGAATTATCCATTATCTTGGAATGGGGAATTATCGTGTATGAGAAAATTAAATTTCCCAAATTTCAAAAATCCCGAAGGTTCTTGAGAAACCCTTTCCTACGTCACACTAAAAGAACTGAACCGAGAAAGAATGCGCTGATATTGCTGATATTGGATTGAGCAATGAGAATAGGAATAATTTCAATAATTGATTAATAAATAAATATTAATTAATTCAATCGATTTTTGATTAAGTAAATTTATTCCCACTAATCAGGAGCCTGAACAGTGATGGGCTTTGCGTTTCGTTTTGTTCACTCGGCATCTTGGACAGTTTTGCCCAATGACAGACGACATGTTTGCAACGTAACTTTCCCGCCATAGGACAATAATAAATATTTCAATAACTTTTCTAAAATTACAGATACACTATTTTTGCCCTACAACTTCTTTCTTTTTCTTTTTAACCATTATCTTTCAGAAGAATAGATGGGGTCTGCGCTTGATTTTTTTTTTTACAATTTTTATTGAAAGGGAATCGATTCAAAAGGGCCAAAGTGGGGTTATTTCATAATTATGTGGTCTCCCTATTTTTTTTTTTTTTTAATCGACAAAGAGAAATGTGAACGTTTGAAGAAATGCGCACGGAAATGGAGCGCGCTGATTGGTCGAAGCGCATCCATGCGGAGAATGTCGGAACCATCGGAACGGTTTTAAAGGGACAGCAGGGGGCGGTGACGTACGTACCTCTGTAGGTACCTACGTCACACCCCCCGCGAAATTCAAAACATTCCATTTTAACATTACGATTTCTGCTCCCACATGGAGTTTTTTGTCCTGATAAATAGTGTTTACTAGTCATGGCAACTCAAATAACATAATTAATGGGTTTTTTCCAATTTTTATTTCTCATGCGCAGACCCCATTTAAAAAATTGATGATAATTCCCCTGAGCATCCTTTAGTGTTTACCCCTTCCTTCCCAATTACCACAGTCTTGTTAAATAGCTTAATAATAGAAGTTAGAGCGTAAATTCCTGAGAATTGTAACCTTCGTGAATATAACAACTATTTCCTAGCTTAGTAAGTAGAAAAATAACTTGAACATACTTTATTAAAATATTATTTTATTTTATTTTATTCCTTCAACCCTTTACATTTTATTTTAGAAGTAACCCATAAAAAATCCTTCATTATTCATTATGCAATTCGAACTTTTGAAAACACAGAAGTTGCTGCTGATGCGACCAATGTTTTATTCATCCTAATATTCACTACACCACTATTTGTGTTGATCTTCGGCTATTGAACTGCCTTGTCATCTGATATCCGAAAAGTGTAGGATTACCGTCAAGACATTTGAGAAGGGTCCTCGGTAGCTCTCATTTCCTTAACCGCAAGCCTTTGGTCCCATTGACTAATTGCCTTCCCAAACTTCAGAAACTACCTATTATTTCGAGGGTTTAGTGCCAAATACTTTCAGATATGGTGTTTTTATGAGGATCATAAAAGTGTCATGCCGACACGAAATAGATTCTGATTCACAATGAAATTCCAGGGAAAGCCGTTCGCGTCTCTAAAACTGACGTTATCATTCGCGGTGATCCGATTGAAAGTTGGATTTTTTGGTGTATTGGGTCCCGTATTCATTATTTTAATAGAATTATAATGTTAATATATGAGCAGATTGTATTCGCCTCCCAAATTGAATAACACTATTGCTTTTTGCCGATTTTATCTAGTTCAGTCATTATATCCGGTCTCCTTTTTTATCTGTTGATCTTATCTACTCCGCCCAAACAGTGCTAAAAACCTCCTTTGAAATTAATTTAAACTCATATTCATAGTATTGGAAATAAATTATAAAATTATATAACCAGGAACAGTGCCAATTATTACAAAATATATTATTTCCCCCGAATAGATAGATCTTCTGTGTTGAAAAAAGTAGTATCGTTTTAAATTGGGGTTTTTACAATTATATAGTTTTGTCCATACTAGTAGTGCTTTTGATGCTCGGAATTTTGAGTTTCAACTTGATTAACATTTTACATAGGTAGGTTGCTTTTGAATGGTTGCTATACTCAGCTGTTTGACTGAAAATTTGTCTTACTTCCGTTACTCAAAATTAATCAGTATTTTCGCAATTCACTTTGGTTTTTACACTTTTTGTTCGTCCAAGTCTTTTTTGGGAGTGAACTTTGGTTGTACTGTGCTCTGGGTGGTCTCATTCAATTCTAAATTTACTTCGAAAATTCGGTAAAATTGTCAATCTCTACATTCCACCCCTTAAAGCTCACATTTGTAGGAATCATAGATATTCAACTAGACCTCAAATTAATGAGGGGTATTCGTCCTAGCTGGTTGGAGTCAATGGACTGTTTCAAGACATCTCGATCAACAACTTTTTTCACGTGAAGCACTCGTATGTTTGAACGAAAATAAATAATCGTACTTTACCTATTATGATTAAATTTTGTTAATTTCAAATTATACCTACGTATCTTGAAAAGTAGGATATCAAACTCTGAAGGAGGTTTCAGTTTTTTTTAACCTAAATTTTTTTGGTTTCAAATCGATATCTCTGAAATGGTCTGAGAGCAGTAATCATTTTCGTTATGAGGTGGTGAGCTTTGAATGAGGAATAGGTGAAAACTTGGCTAGCGGTTTTCTCGAAATGCTTCTTCGAGCTCTGCCCCTCTTCCACCTACCACCTCAAATTATAATTTTATAAAATGCGGATTGGAGTAGAATCTCCTCCAATGTTTCATAACATCATCACCCTCAATATTGTTATAACACTACATTGTGTTTTCAGAAAAAAAATAGTATCTGATACAATCTAATCATGAAACAATCCATAGTTATATTGACTAAATAAAATCATCTCCATCCCAAGCTAAGACATAGGTTCGGGATGTCAACGTCCCCTTTCCCAGCCGCTAAGTTGAAAACACAAATCCTTACAACCGATTCACGAAAAGTGTTTGTACTTTGTAATAGTACCTACTGTGAAATTGTAAACTTAAAAAATCATCTTAGAAAGTCCACTGTATACTGTAACGATTTCTCGTGTAACTCCCAACGATTAGGTTACTCTACCGCAGAGAGCGATTACATGAGGAGCAGAGGTGTCTGAGGGCCACGACGTGGAAGTAACGTCTCAGGTTCCCTTATTGACCTGCTCTGGTGACAGCAGGTTGGCCGGACGGGCGCGTTACTCGCCCAGGAAGTGACTCATACACCAATCGATATGCTTGCTATTCCCCTCGCACGCGACAGACTACCTACGTAGACGTGGTCCCTGAATACTGGGGGGATGTGATTTCTCTATTTAAACTGTTGGCATCTGCTGGGGAGCAGGGGAACAATTTGCTAGCCCATCAATTGAGGCCGTGGCTGGTATAAGGGCCCAGAGATCTACAGTGTTCCTTAAATAGTGGACCATCACAGCAATGGATATTTCCTTAATTCTAGTTGTTCTATGAAAAACTAAAGTTTGCTTCCAAGTCTACCAAGGTAGTGGAAGCATTGTTTTCACTTTTGGGAGGTGAAAAATTGTTTACCTCCAAAATAAAAATTTCAACTCGCTTTTTACGTTTTAGACCTTCCTGAACAATTTTGGTTTCGTGTCTGTCGGTCTGTATGTCTGGGAGTCATTGCAACACGCATAACTTCCAAAATTTCCATCCGATTTTGATGAAATTTTCAGGGATTACGCGGGTTAGGCCCTGGATGGTCCCCTATGAAACTCATTCCCAGCCAACCAACGGTAGCCTCTGCGCATGCGTAAACGTGAAATCCTCGAAACATCAATTTCACGCGTTATGGATACGAGGAAGCTATGTGCCACACCCAACGACCCAACTTGTCAGACTTTTTTTATTCGTGATAAATGCCCACTGAAGCGATTCTGAAACACTGTCGAGGAGTGATCCTGCTGGAACTCTTCATTGGAGGTTTTACATACTTTATCTGCGTCTTTATTACCTTCCCAAAACAAAATCTAAATTCCTCCATGAACCTCCGGAACCAAATTACTCCGTAGTTTGACTTTCAAAACTGAAGGAATTCGACAGTCAAGCAGTGTTTTCGGCAGTCTGTTCATATGTTACAAATCTTTTTGTCTGGGTTGAACTTGATTACCTTTCTATTCTAGCCTACAGATGGTTTGCTCCTCAATTAAATGTCCAATTAATTCATAAAAGTACCAAACAATATGATTTACATTCTTCGATAGAGTTTGTACGCATGTGCAATAATTAAATAGTGAGAATAGCTCGTATCTGACTCTCCGATGGGAGTACGAAGTACGATTTCATGTTAGTATTCTCTCGAATAAATCAATTTAAAAAATTTAAAAATTCATATCGTAGTTTTAATTTCGACCCTCAGACAATTTTCCTGGAAATGTGGGGCATTGGAAGGTATGATTGTAACTCTGAAAAGAGTGAAATCCAGTGAGTTTCATCACAATCCTGAGTTGTTGTTGTTGTTGGGGGGGGGGGGGGGGGG
>JAEMON010000004.1:23434225-23475166 GCA_030264115.1 Lygus lineolaris
CACTTTTCAACTCTGGTAGGCCACCGCAAAAACATTATTCACAGTTGTCTTGGGCGAACCAACGCGAATGCTAACCCCATCTGACCAGATACCACCGATAGCAACAATTTACTGTAGTATCAAAGTGGATTCTACAGCTCTACAGCTCTTGTGAACCCGCTCCTAAGATTATCTTCAGAGCATCCCTCTCTTTAGGCTTCTTGAAAATGTGACAGAACGATAGAACCTCAGAGCATTTTATTCGTTTCTATTTCCTACGGAGATGACTTCTTTGTACTCAACTACTCAGTCATTCTCGGTGTTCTCAAGTTAGTAGCTGGGATTAGGTTATCTAGGTTGTTTAGTTACTTTATGGTGAAATGATAACGCGGAATACATACATCAGATGACAGATTCTTTCAGGCAAATCTTTGCAGATGAATATGAGGTGTTGCTGTGAAAATGGCTTAGGTAACTTCCAAAATACGGGTGTATTTGGAGGAATCGCATGGTTAACCTTACCTCAGTCCATGGATACTAATAAATTATGGAGATTATTTTCTCAGGCCTTTCCTTAAAATTTCGGAAACTATTATTACCTTCCCTCAGTTTTCTTAAACTTATGTAGAATACTGGATGTTAGACTTTTTAAAAATCTATACTTAGCTTACCCATTAGTAACATTGGTATGAATGAGACATTCAGGTCGGTAGTACAGAACTTTGTATAATTTTTGTTACAACGATAAACAGAGCAGAGAGTTTCTATGTTCTAATTTTTTATATTTTTTGAATACTATGTAGTACCTACCTCATTAAAAAATGTGAACTTGATATTTCGTGTTTGAAATTTATTCTTTAATAACGACATTTCTAGATAACGACATTTTTTAAACAAGTTCGAATTAATATTTTATCCACTTATCCTATAAAATTATATTGGGTAAGTTGTGTGTAAGTAGTTACCTACTTGTCATAAAAAATATGGGAATGAAAACATCGCTAAATGTGTTTGCACTTGCTTCTCTTATGTTGATTGCGAGCATCAACTCGCATCATTTCACCAAGCACTGTTAGCTACTCCGTGGTGGATCTGGGTTGCATCTTGAGCATCATGTTTTACAAGAAGTCCGTCGTCTCACGTTGGCTCTAGATTATGATGTATAATTATTATCGTCAGTTCGAAACTCTTCGTTTCAAAATCAACTAATTAACAACAAACTGAAATTGAAACTTCAATTGTGCTATTGAAATTCAATAGCAACATAACAAAAATTACTTCAGTTCTAAGTAATGATATACATTATTATAATTGAATATAAGATTTAAACTAAATTGTTCATCGAACTTCATGGTGTTTTTTCAAGTTTTTGAGAATAAGATTTCAATTTTACTGGATCTCATTACTTTCTTTGTTTCTAGTTTTGTTTAATTTCAATATATTATTTTCTTATGTTTTGTTGATGACGTAGATACTGTTTTGTTGTCCATTGAAGTTATCCAATCAATAATTTGTTAACTATATGTACACATTTACTAAGACGACTTTTAAAAACGCAAAATGATGTACATGAGACGTTGTAATTAAATGCTTAAATGTAAATTCATTATGTTTCAGCTCGATGACAAAGCTAGTATCATTCCCTTGGTTGCTGGGCTTCGACGCGAAATGCAGCAATTAGTTGGAGAAGTAAGATACTGTTGACGCGATTTTATTGTTCATTTGTATTCATCAATCTTGTGGATAGTGGGTCAGTGTTGGTTAGTTCGTATAATATGCAGCATTGGCAATATCATGGTATACTACCTTCACCGTTTTTCCATACTCGAAAACATCTGATTAAATCGTTGTCTTTCTACAGGGTATCCAGTTGGTATGGGAGAGTTACAAACTCGAGCAGTATGTGCATAGGTTTGCTGAGCAAGTGTGCGTCTTTCAAGAAAAAGTCGAAGATTTGTTGGTGGTTGAGGAACAGTTGGACGTCGATGTTAGATCGCTGGAAACCTGTCCTTACTCTGCCCAAACCTTGGGCGACATTCTGGCCAAGATTCAGCACTCTGTGGACGATCTGTCTCTCAAACAGTACAGCAATCTTCACATATGGGTCACAAGACTGGATCTTGCGGTATGAGTCTCTCGATTTGTTGTTACTTTTTCGCCTCATTACATCTTTCTTTCCCAGTTGATAACCCTATTGTAAATCACATAACCAATTTCGATGTGTCTCGGTTTCTGATCAGGTGGAGAAAAACCTTGGATCACGACTTCAAGCCGGTATTGAAGCGTGGACTGACGCACTGGAAGGGAAATCCACAGGGATCGACCTTTCGATGGACACTGACGCTCCAGCCAAACCCACGCATGCTCCTGGAGGAGATCCGACTGTCGGTGGTTTGACCCACGAAGTCAGAATTACGAATCAAATCATGTACTTGTACCCCAGCATTGAGGAGGCTAGATTCCACATAATGCAACAACTCTTCTCATGGCAAGCGGTCGTCACGTCTCAAAATAGGCTTCAGTCTTCGCGATACCAGGTTAAAACTTGACCAAAATTCGTTCACGATTGAAAATACATAAATATATGCAATACCTTACTGTTTCCGAAGATTGGTTGTAGGTACTGACAGATTTTTTGCTGTCGCAGGTTGGGCTCGATCGAATAACCTCGCAATCATATAGGGACCTACTCACCAGGATGTCGCAGCAATCCCTCTTCAAAGCCTATGAATCCATTAACAATAGAATCAAAGAAGTAAGAGTTCTTGACTATACGCTGATCTTTTTTACCTTTATAAATATTAAACAATGTGGATAGTTTTCGTTTTGTTGACTTGTCTTGATCGGTTCATTATTGCAATCCTGATTGTTTTCAGGTGGTTACGTACATAGATGAGTGGCTGAGGTATCAATCTCTTTGGGATCTTCAATCTGATATGCTTTACAATAGGTTGGGGGATGACATCACGTTTTGGATGCGTTGTTTAAGTGATGTAAAGTAAGTATCTTCAGATAATATTGCCAGCTTAATTGACAGCGGTACCTAGTAAGATCTTGAAGCACTAAAATGATTGTTTTGTCTCTACAGAAAATCGAGAACAACTTTTGATACGTCTGAAACTCGTAGAACGTTTGGACCTATAGTTATAGACTATGCCAAAGTCCAAAGCAAAGTAGCTTTAAAGTATGATTCACTGGAGAAAGAAATATTAGCCAAATTTGGCGGCTTGCTCGGCAATGAAATGCAAACTTTCCACGGACATATATCCAAGTCAAGAAGTGAACTCGAAAAACAGAGTATTGAAGCTGCTAGTACTTCAGACGCTGTTTGTTTCATCACGTATGTGCAGTCTTTGAAACGAAATATGAAAGATTGGCAAAAACAGGTTTGTTAAGTACATATTTTAATGGGGTTCGATTGATGTGGTGTTAATTGGTATTGGTTATGTAGCACGCGTCAAAATTTTCAGGTTGAAGTGTATAAAGACGGTCAACGTATATTGGAGCGTCAGAGGTTCCAGTTTCCAAATAGCTGGCTGCACGTTGACAATGTCGAAGGCGAATGGAGCGCTTTCAATGAGATAATCAAGAGGAAGGATCTTTCTATCCAAGCTCAGGTGAGACATATCACTTGAGTTGTTAACCCAAAATCTTGAATTTCTGTTGCATAGTTGATATTCCGAAGTATACCGAAGAAATGACGAGTGGATTCCCTTTTGTTCTGTAGGTATTGAGCTTGCAGCAGAAAATGGTCGCTGAAGACCGTGCTGTCGAAGCAAGAACGGTCGATCTATTGAATGACTGGGAGCATTCGAAACCAATTGAAGGCAAACTCCGCCCTGATGAAGCTCTCCAACAACTTCACGAGTTTGAGGTTAAATTCAGCAGGTTGAAGGAAGAGAGGGATAACGTTGCTAAAGCCAAAGAGGCTCTGGATCTGCAATACACAGGTTGGGGTGCTACCTAAGAGTTGAGTTCTTAATAGTCTGCACGAATTGAATTGTAATCGTATGTGATCGTATGTGTTTTCAGGGGCGAGCAGCGGGAGTGAAGAGCAGGTGGTTGTGATGTTTGAGGAAATGCAAGATTTGAGAGAGGTGTGGTCCGAGCTGTCCAGAATCTGGTCTCAGATCGATGACATGAGAGAGAAACCTTGGCTTTCCGTACAACCTAGGAAGTTGAGGCAACAACTTGACGCTTTATCTCAGCAATTGAAAGAACTGCCAGCTCGCGTCAGGCAATACAACTCTTACGAATACGTTAAAAAGCTGCTCCAGGGCTACACCAAGGTAATTATTCAATTTAGAAAAAACTTCAATTTTTCACGCAATTTTTCATAATTTTTAAACAATTCGCATAATAAATTATTCTTTTCAGATTAACATGCTTATTATTGAACTGAAAAGTGATGCACTAAAGGAAAGGCATTGGCGACAGCTTATGAGGAAACTCAGAGTCAATTGGGTTCTTTCTGAAGTTTCTCTCGGTCAAGTTTGGGACGTCGATTTACAGCAAAATGAAGCAGTTGTCAAAGACATTATACTTACTGCTCAAGGCGAGATGGCGCTTGAAGAGTTCCTTCGACAAGTACGAATCAAACTCTTATTCAAACAATTCATTAGGTTAGTATTACAAGTAGTTTTCAGTTAATGATTAATTTGTCGTTACAATGATTTTAGGTCAGGGAATCTTGGCAGAATTACGCTCTTGATTTGATCAATTATCAAAATAAATGCCGTTTGATCCGAGGATGGGATGATCTTTTCACTAAAGTCAAGGAGCATATCAATTCAGTTGCTGCTATGAAATTGTCTCCTTACTACAAAGTGAGTACTTGTCTTTTGTTTTTGTAAGTTGATTTTTTTTTTCAATTTAAAAGTCAAGTTCCTTCATGTGACGATGTGCTGTAGGTATTCGAAGAAGAAGCTCTAGCCTGGGAAGAAAAACTGAACAGAATTATTGCACTTTTTGACGTTTGGATT
This sequence comes from Lygus lineolaris, assembly GCA_030264115.1. Classification (NCBI taxonomy): domain Eukaryota; kingdom Metazoa; phylum Arthropoda; class Insecta; order Hemiptera; family Miridae; genus Lygus; species Lygus lineolaris. The sequence continues at coordinate 23,439,187 of JAEMON010000004.1, forward strand.
GATGTTCAACGACGATGGGTCTATTTGGAGGGCATTTTCTCTGGTAGTGCTGATATCAAGACACTATTACCTATTGAAACTTCAAGGTTTCACAATATAAGGTATACTATTCCTATTTTCAACAATAAAATCTGTTGATTTGAATGAATTCTCTTCAACGTTTCTCAAACTTTATTTTTATTTCAATATTATCATTATTAGCTCGGACTTCCTTGGTCTAATGAAGAAAGTGGCCAAGTCTCCGATGGTTATGGACGTCCTCAACATCCAAGGTGTGCAAAGAGCGCTTGAGCGGTTGGCTGACCTGCTAGAGAAGATTCAGAAGGCCTTGGGCGAATATCTGGAGCGCGAGAGGACGTCTTTCCCAAGATTCTACTTTGTAGGAGACGAGGATCTTTTGGAGATCATCGGCAATTCGAAGAACATTCCCAGGCTCCAGAAACATTTCAAGAAAATGTTCGCCGGCGTTGCTTCCATATTGCTGAATGACGACAACACGGTGGTCACTGGTATTGCTTCTAGGGAAGGGGAAGAGGTAATTTTTCAAGACTTGATGATGATGAATCAATCGTGTTCTTAGGATTCCTCGGTACTCATCACTCGATGGTCTTCTTTGTTACAGGTCATTTTCAATAATCCCGTATCCACTATTGATCACCCGAAAATTAATGAGTGGCTTTCCCTTGTGGAGAAGGAGATGCGGCTGACTTTGGCTGCTTGTTTGTCTTCTGCTGTTGCACATATCCGGACATTTAAAGTACCTAAGTTTTCTTTATTCTATGTATCCTTTATTTTCTGAACCAGGTACCCTGAAGAATCACTTGGCCCAATTCCAAGCATTCTAGTTAGGAATGTTTCCTGAAGGCCCAATCCGACGACTTTCTCGTCCCCAGCTTCCCACTCCCCAAGTCAAGTCGTTCATGGTGTGGGTAGTGTGGTTGGCCGGATGATTGTTGTCCATCACTGTGGTCGTCAGGATGTGGCCCAAAAGAAAGGAGAAGTCAACCAAGGAGAAGGAGAAGTCAACCATGTTATCAAGATTTTACTTGTCTGACGTTTTGTACATTTTTATGTTTGCTTCGACGTATTCCTAGTGTTTTTGTAAATGTACGAAACGACAGACAAGTGAAATCTTGGTGAAGTAGTTGACTTATTTTTTCTTGGTGCATCCTGACGATCATAATGTGAACAAGTCGTTCATCAGTAGGTGATTCATTAATTTTGTCGGGGGCATTTTTTCTTCCCTTCGAAAGGGTGTTTTGTCAGTCCCAAAACCCCAAATGCTGTACGCTCTTTGATGTTGGTTGTGCTTTGGATTCAAAACTTGACCTAAAAATGTATACTAACTGGAAGACATCCTTGTTGTTTACTTAGATCTTTGGTACAATCACTCATCCAAAATTATTCAGACGGGTTAATTATCATGACATTCCAGGAGGAGATCGAACCATCTGCCTACATGGAGTGGTGTGATGGATATCAAGCACAAGTTGTCGTGTTAGCAGCTCAAATCCTATGGTCAGAAGACGTGGAGGCTGCTCTGACAGGTGGTGGTGGAACTGGGCTTGAAAAAGTACTTCGAAGTGTTGAAAGTACTCTAACAGTACTCGCCGACTGCGTACTACAGAAACAACCTCCTTTGAGGAGAAGGAAATTGGAAGCTTTAGTGAGTGCCTTGGGGTATATTGTTTTAATTTTTGAAAAGGCAGTCGTTTGTTTTTGAGATCAAATTTCATTTCCAGATGGTTTTGCTAGAATGTTATGTGCGATTTCGACTAACAGAAGACTTTTCTTTTTAGATCAATGAATTTGTCCACAAAAGGACTGTAACCCGAAAATTGATCCAGTCCAAGGTTACATCAGTGAAAGCTTTCGAATGGCTTTCGCAAATGAGATTTTACTTGGATGCTAGTCAAGAAGATGCGCTCAATCAGTTGTCCATTCACATGGCGAACGCCAAATTCCACTATGGATTCGAATATTTAGGAGTTCAAGATAGGCTAGTTCAGACACCATTGACTGACAGGCACGTATTTATTTTTCTTAATTTCTGAGGAGAATTTACCAATATCTACTCTATGATGATGACGAGAAGATCTCTCTGGACCCGTGGCCCTGCATATTTGTATTGCTGATGTAGACGTATCTATTTGCCACAGGTGTTATTTGACGATGACCCAAGCATTAGAAGCCAAGCTGGGAGGCTCACCTTTCGGACCAGCTGGTACCGGTAAGACTGAATCTGTGAAAGCTTTGGGCCACCAACTAGGGCGGTTCGTGCTAGTCTTCAACTGTGATGAAACATTTGATTTCCAAGCTATGGGAAGGATCTTCGTCGGTCTTTGCCAGGTTGGTGACTAAGATGTTGGTATTTCCATCTAATTCGCGATGCATATTCCAGGTGCTTACAGGTTCATTGTGTACTGATCCTGTTTGCAGCTCATCGATTACTCCACTTGAGTCATTCAGGTTGGTTTCAAACTGAAAATTCTTTAAAATAACTCTAAAATAACAATTTCAGGTAGGCGCTTGGGGTTGTTTTGATGAATTCAACCGTTTGGAAGAAAGAATGTTATCTGCCGTCTCTCAACAAATACAAACTATACAGGAGGCTTTGAAGTCCATAATGGAGTTGAACAATAAAGAATCAAGTGAGTGGTGATATAAATTTATATTTTATGTGTTTTATTGAGTGATATTGAAGTTCGGTTTCAACAATCTCGTGCTTTATTTCAGCGCTCTCCGTCGAGCTGGTCGGGAAACAAGTCCGTGTGTCGCCAGACATGGCCATCTTCATCACCATGAATCCAGGCTATGCCGGACGCTCAAACCTCCCGGACAATTTGAAGAAGCTGTTCAGATCCCTGGCTATGACTAAGCCTGACAGACAGCTCATCGCGGAAGTCATGTTGTTCTCTCAAGGCTTCCGATCTGCAGAAAAACTGGCATCGAAAATTGTTCCTTTCTTCAAGTAAGTCTGTTCCTGAAAAGGGAAGAGTCAATTTTCCATTCACATAATGTTCATAAAGTCATAAATCTCGAATTTTTCTTAGTGTTCTAGTGTATTAGAATCGAACTAATATTGGATGAACTATGTTTATAGATTATGCGATGAGCAGTTATCAAACCAATCGCATTACGATTTTGGTTTGAGGGCACTCAAGTCGGTCCTCGTGTCTGCTGGAAACGTGAAGCGCGATAGAATTCAGAGGATTAAAGCTGGAGACAATGGTCTCGATGAAACATCCATTGCCGAAAATCTTCCTGAACAAGAGGTAAGTACTTATCTATTTTATGAAATTCATCTCCGTCTTTATTTTGCAACCCATGAGTGTTCTTACGTGGATTTGGGTGAATGTTGTACTCAAGCATTCCTAAACTTCTTATTGAACGTTCCAGATATTGATTCAATCGGTCTGTGAAACTATGGTCCCGAAACTAGTCGCTGAAGATATCCCTCTCCTATTTTCCTTGCTGAATGATGTGTTCCCGCAAGTGCAATACACCCGTGCTGAAATGACAAGTAAGACAATCATTCTGTGAGACGTTATTTGCTTTATAATTGCCAGAAAATTTCTTAACCTTGTACTTACGCTACGTTTCTTAACTATGAACTTATAGAACTCAAAGAAGAACTGCGAAAGGTTTGTGTGGAGGAATATCTCGTTTGCGGAGAAGGTGATGAACAAGGAGGACCATGGATGGAAAAGGTAACTTATTTTGTATTGTCCATATTGAAAATATATTATTTTGTTCTACTATAGTGGTTTTAAAACTTTAATTGAGTCATTTGAACTTACGTGTACAACCAATACCTACTCTTCTTTCGTGATTTGCTGAAACAACTAAATCATAATTTTCTGTCACATGCAGTACATGGGTGAAACTTGGATTGAAAAGGTAAACGATGCGTGTAAGATTTAGTTTTGAAATGGGTTGATTGGTAGAGATGTGCTGCAATGTTCTTATAATTGGGTGATAATGGTTGAGCACTGTTTCTTTGGCCTTGTAGGTTCTCCAGCTATACCAGATTTCTCAACTTAACCACGGCCTGATGATGGTCGGACCTTCTGGCTCGGGTAAATCCTGCGCGTGGCGGGTTCTCCTCAAAGCCCTGGAACGCTACGAAGGCATAGAAGGTGTCGCTCATGTCATCGACCCGAAAGCCATGTCTAAGGAAGCATTGTACGGCGTACTTGATCCCAACACCAGGGAATGGACTGATGGCCTTTTCACTCACATTCTCAGGTAAAACACGAATTTATCCCAAGAGCACACACAAACGTTTGTTTTCTCCCATCCTAGTCTACTCCGAATTCAAATATAAGTAGTTGTACCAATTTTCAGTCCGTTACCCCGCCCTGTTTTGCCAAAAATGGGATAGACACCAAGGATAGATGGATAGACATTGCAATCAGCGATACCGATTTCCACAGTACAGTAGCAGAGTCTAGAAACGGTTCAGATAAGATTGAACTCCATTCCCTCAAGAAGGGTGACTCTAGCGCTACCTTATAAAGAGCCAGTGATTAAAAATCAGTTAGTTTTGAGTAGAATGTTCGATGCTAGAAAAACTTTTGTACACAATTTTCTTTTACTTTTTTGTACAGAGTTTGTGAATTGTATCTTAGTGAATTTAGACGATTTCCCATTGTGACTGAGAGTCATTTTATCGTACTGTTCCAACATACGAGTATACCTGATGTTACTATTCTCCACATTATAGAAAAATCATCGACAACGTGAGGGGAGAAATCAACAAGAGACAATGGATTATTTTCGATGGGGATGTTGATCCCGAATGGGTGGAAAACTTGAACTCTGTGCTCGATGACAACAAATTGCTTACTCTTCCCAATGGTGAGCGGCTCTCTCTTCCGCCCAACGTTAGAGTCATGTTCGAGGTAAGGATTTGTTCAGTCGCAGCTCTCCATTATGGTGATAGTCAATGAATTACAACTATAACTTTATATGATTCTAACACTATAAATCAAATTATTGTTTCCTCCTCCTCATTTTCATCATGTTCACGTGGTTTGGATGAATAGGTTCAAGATCTGAAATATGCTACCCTAGCCACAGTCTCTCGTTGTGGAATGGTTTGGTTCTCAGAAGACGTTCTCTCGACTGAAATGATTTTCGAAAACTACCTCCTCCGTTTGAGGAACATCCCGTTAGAAGAGACCGATGATGATTCCCTAGGATTCGCTCCCAAGAAGATGCAAGGCGAGAAAGAGGAAGGGGTTTCTCCATCAATGCAGGTGAGGAGTATTCATTAATTTGTAGTTTGTATTTTATTTTGACTTGTGTGAGACTACATCACACTACCCAGATTAGTTGTGTGTTATATGTGCACCCAGGTACCTAAAATATATAATTAATATTTATTTTAGTTTTATATTGTATTTATTTGTATGCTTTGAAACTTGATTACTTCTTAAACCTTCTCTTACAGGTGCAGAATGATGTTGCCAACCTCTTGCAATCTTACTTTTCACCCGACGGTCTAGTCGTGAAATGCCTGGAATACGCCATGAAACAAGAGCATATAATGGATCTAACGAGATTGAGAGCTTTGGGCTCCTTGTTTTCAATGATGAACCACTGCGTTAGGTACATTTTTCAGACTACTAAATCGTACATCGATTTTTCTCCACGCTCTTCACGGATTTCTTTGAAATAATTTTGATTCCTTCTTATGTATTTTAGGCAAGTCATAGAGTACAACCAAAGTCACCACGATTTCCCGTTGCCACCCGATGGCTTGGACCGCTACATTCCAAAAGCTCTTGTTTACTCATTGCTGTGGAGTTTTGCGGGTGATGCCAAACTTAAAGTTAGATCAGACTTAGGTGACTTCATCAGATCCGTCACTACAGTTAACCTCCCAGCAGCCAACCCTAATATGCCGATAATAGACTACGAGGTGGGTAAATTGATCTATAATCGTGATTAAACTTTTTTCCGTTTTCTGGGTTTGTTTTAAAGAGCTCTTCTTGTTTGTTAGGTCAATGTCAATGGTGAATGGGTTCCATGGTCAGCCAAAGTACCACAGATTGAAGTCGAGATCCATAAAGTGGCGGCTCCCGATATTGTTGTCCCCACTCTGGACACTGTTCGTCACGAATCATTGCTCTACACCTGGCTTGCTGAGCATCGTCCTCTTGGTAAGTCATACTTTCCTCATGCTTAAGCATCTCTCATTCCCTGTGTCTCCTACTACTGATATCCTTCTTCATCTTCACTCTCCAAACTATTCTTGTCCGATGGTGTTTTAGTGTTGTGTGGTCCACCTGGTTCTGGAAAGACCATGACGTTATTCTCTGCATTGAGAGCTCTGCCAGACATGGAAGTTGTCGGTCTGAATTTCTCATCTGCCACGACCCCTGAGCTCCTACTCAAAACTTTTGATCATTATTGTGAATACAGGAAAACTCCAAATGGTGTTGTATTAGCTCCAGTCCAAGTAAGATTACTTCACCAATCAACTACTTCAGTTTAAATCTTCAGCTGTCAAATTTGTGTTACCTAACTTGACCATTGATATTTCAGCTTGGTAAGTGGCTAGTGTTGTTCTGTGATGAAATCAACTTGCCTGATATGGACTCATACGGTACGCAGAGAGTCATTTCTTTCCTTAGACAATTGGTAGAACAAAAAGGATTCTACAGAACTTCAGACCAGGCTTGGGTTAACCTTGAGAGGATCCAGTTCGTAGGGGCTTGCAACCCCCCCACCGACCCTGGCAGAAAACCTCTATCGCATAGGTTTTTGCGACATGTTCCTGTCATATACGTCGACTACCCTGGTGAAACTTCTCTCAAGCAGGTATGTGCCGAAGAATGAAATGGAAATATGGAGAGGTTGAGATTCTTGATCACTCCTGAAGTACCTACGGGTATTTTCATTATGTATTCCTTCGATTATTTTAATTAGTGCATTTCTTATTTAGATTTACGGGACGTTTTCAAGAGCCATGTTACGGCTTGTACCTGCCCTCAGAGGCTTTGCCGAACCTCTCACCAACGCTATGGTCGAGTTTTATCTTTCTTCTCAAGAAAGATTCACTCAGGACATGCAACCCCACTACGTCTATTCTCCTCGTGAAATGACTCGATGGGTTAGAGGCATTTGTGAAGCCATGCGGTAAGTTTTCTTCTCATAATTATGGCCAACTTTGAAAACAGAAAATTCCGATTAGTGAAATGTTTTGAATTCCAGCCCCAAATTCCTACTTTTAGAACATTTGGATGATATTCTAATACCTAGATAAAATCTTTTGTATTTGGTTTGGGCAGGCCTTTGGATAGTCTCCCAGTGGAAGGCCTGGTCAGATTATGGGCCCACGAAGCATTGAGGCTCTTCCAAGACAGACTGGTAGAGGAATCTGAAAGACAGTGGACCAACGAAAATATTGACAAAGTGGCTCTCAAGCATTTCCCTACTATCGATAAACCTTCTGCTCTTGGGCGCCCGATCCTATACTCTAATTGGCTGTCCAAAGATTACGTACCTGTCGATCGTGAGGAGCTCCGGGATTATGTGAAAGCTCGTCTCAAGGTATACCGCTATTTTACTATTCAATTCTCATTTATAAATAACTAGGTATTTCTCAACGACTTACTTATTATGATGTTTGGTGTACGTATGTCCATTCGTCATCTAATATCCGCAACATTTAAAGGTATTCTACGATGAGGAGCTCGACGTACCGTTGGTGTTGTTCGATGAAGTCCTGGAGCACGTTTTGAGAATTGACAGAATCTTTAGGCAGCCCCAGGGTCATCTCCTACTGATTGGTGTATCAGGAGCCGGCAAAACCACGCTTTCTCGCTTTGTTGCATTTATGAACGGTTTATCAGTATTCCAAATCAGGGTGAGTTGATCCGATTCCCATCTCAACGTTCACTTAATAGAAACTTTTTGCAGCACCGATTCAGGCGACAATTCCGAAACTGTCTGGTTCGAAATGGCGAGTGCGCTTGTGTGACGAACCGTCATGAGACACCGTGAAAAGCCGGGATTACACGGTCTACTTGACGACGATTTGGTGACGGGAGTTGTGACGGTTGAGGATCGGGAAACCTTACATGCCTATAACAGTTAATTTGTAATAAGAAACTTCTCACTGCTTCCTAGTGCATACGTCAGTTCACTGCCAGTCTCGTTTTCTGTTTGATATCACTATTTTCTTTCCTTCGACTTTAGTTGCGGAAGGAATGCGGTGTCTCTCTAACTGCCGTACATGTTTGTCAGGTTACAACTTTTTTTTTGGAACGAATCCAGCTACACTGCAAGAATACTTGACAGCTAGGTAGTAGCTACTACCCGTTTTATGCAGTTCTAGATTATTACCTATTATTTAAGAATAGGTAATAACATCTACTTGTTTAATAAAATGTTATATAAAATCTTCTAGTTATACCCCAGGCATTCTAGGATTCTGCGGACAATTTTGCTATACTTACCTAGTTGTGATTTCACCCTTTATGTTTTTTGGGTCGCTGAACGCGAATTTGGAATTTTCAGTCAAAACTTGTGCTCAGAACTTCGTTTTTGCACTTTTTGCTCTAATTTTTGCACCTTTTTCAGTTTTTGGCCTACCTATATCTCAAGAAAAGCCTTTTTTGACAAACCCACTCTTCACGAAATTAAAGTACTTAGAGACAAAATTTCATACATTTTCCATGTTTGGTTTTTGTTGTACGACCAACCGTTAGCTCGGGAAGAAAGCATTTTTACGTAAATACCACTGTATGCAACGTTAAAGTAGACATTTCCCACTTAATATAACTTATTTTCGTACATCCAATAGTTTTGGTTGCAAATATAGGCCAATTTTCCGACTTCGGATATTCCGAAATTTCTACTTCTTTTTATGTTTTTTGTGTCGCTCAACACGAATTGGAGGTTTTTAGGCCTACATTTTTCTAGGAACTTCGTTAATTTGGCACTTTTTGCCCACATTTTTCGCACTTTTTCGGGTTTTAACCTAGGAAGGGACCTATACCTCAAAAGGAAAGCCTTTTTTGACAAGTCCACTCAATACAAAATTAAAGTAGACAGTTTCCTGCATATATATAGGATAGGCTGTCATGTTCATCTGGAGGAAGACTTGATTTGAAATGATGAAATTAGAACTAAATAATAACCGAACTGAAAGACGTCCAGATTTGATTTTGTTCTCGTCTTTTCTTTTTACTGGATTTCTGTGGGGGTAATTTCGGCCAGAGGAACCAAAACGAAACAAACCACGTCATGTTCCAGTCACGTTAAACTGGACTCTTAACAGTCGGTTTCCAGTTGCCAGACCATTCTGGAAGTGGAGGAAGTGGTTAGCATCTGAATTTGCTCGCCCTATCTTGCCGGCCACGGTCCCAAATTCATCACCCGATTCGTTGCTGCAAAAAGTGTTAAATGTTATCATCATCATGTATGTATAAATTATTATTAATATTTTTAAGCTTGCAACTTTGAAGTAAGGCTATTAGTTTTTACTTACATGCTGATTCTTGATCCAGGTTCACAACAAATACACTTCTGAGGATTTCGATGAAGACCTCAGATCTGTTCTCCGAAGGTCAGGCTGCAAGAATGAGAAGATCGCGTTTATTCTGGACGAGTCAAACGTACTGGAATCTGGGTTCCTCGAGAGGATGAACACGTTGCTGGCCAACGGAGAAGTCCCCGGTCTTTTTGAAGGTGCGAAATCCATGAAATCACCTTTTGTGCCTGTTGACTCTTTGAAATCGTTCATTACTATGAATCGACTTTCTCGTTGTTATGAATTTTCTTTCATTTCGTAATAGGTGATGAGTACAGCACCTTGATGACGCAATGCAAAGAGGGGGCACAACGCGAAGGTTTGATGCTTGACTCGAACGAGGAGCTATACAAATGGTTCACTGGACAAGTCATGAGGAACCTACATGTAGTTTTCACCATGAATCCGTCTTCAGAAGGACTGAAGGATCGAGCTGCCACTAGTCCTGCCTTGTTCAACAGATGTGTGTTGAATTGGTTTGGTGATTGGTCCACTGGAGCACTTTTCCAGGTAGATCACCTAAATTTATTCTATGAATGAATCTTCTGCTTGTCATTATATTACTGTTATCTTACGATTAACACTGCAGTCATATCAGTCCAAAATGGCACTAATGTGCATTTGTATTGTTAGGTTGGAAGGGAATTCACGAATCAACTCGATTTGGATGGCCCTGCCAACTGGAAATCTCCCGACTTTTTCCCCACGGTATACTCAGGACTTCCCCCCACTCCCAATCATCGAGAAGCTGTCATCAATGCTTGTGTGTACGTTCATCAAACGCTGCATAAGGCCAACGCTCGACTCGTCAAGCGTGGAGCTAGGACTATGGCCATCACTCCCAGGTCAGTGGTGTTGTCGAGTTCTATTAATTTGTGAATCTTATATAAGTATACACGTTAAAAAACATGCATACATAGTCCGACAAGGATTCAAAATTGAGTCTTCGAAGTCCCTGCAGCTGCAGAAACCTTTATAGTTTTTCCTGATCTACACCTTGGTTTCTTCCTTGGATTAGATAAACCCCCTAGGGTAGTAAGCTTTCATTCTGCCAATTACTGATTCACGTGATTTTCTTTTTAAAATCATTTTAACTCATATTTTTTTGAACTATATTTTCTCCCTTTGGCTCCTGGCCCTGACCCAATGTCAAATATTTGTTTTCAAGAGTATTCCTTTTTTCTAGGCACTACCTTGATTTTATCAACCATTTCGTCAAGTTGTATCGCGAAAAGTGCTCTGAACTTGAAGAACAGCAACTTCATCTGAACGTCGGTCTGAGCAAAATTGCTGAGACTGTTTTACAAGTTGAGGAAATGCAGAAATCCCTTGCTGTGAAGTCTCTGGTTAGTTATTGAACTACAAATTGTAAACAAGTTTTTTTTAAAATCATAATACTATTCAAACCTGTTTCGATTTATTCCTCTAAGTAAAACTTATACGGCAGGCATCGCATAATTATGATGGACATAATTACCAACTATACCTTGTTTTAGGAACTGCAAGCTAAAAACGATGCTGCTAACGCTAAACTCCGTCAAATGGTGAAAGATCAACAAGAAGCTGAGAAGAAGAAAGTTCAGTCGCAGGAAATTCAAAACGAAATCGAAAAGCAGAAGTTGCTGATAGCACAAAAGAGAGAAGGTGTCATGGAAGACTTGGCGCAAGTTGAACCTGCCGTCATTGATGCCCAGCAAGGTAAAATCTACTTACCCTTACATTCTTTATGTTTTTTCAACATGTTTCCTCAGTTGTAGTATAACATAAAATTAAAACCCATTTCTGAGGTTGATGATCATGTTACTCATTGATCTGTACTGTACATAGCCGACGAAGACATTTCGTTTCACAAACCCGTTTTGACGAATCTTCCTAATCTCTGTCGACGAGATTATCTCGATTCGTTTCAATCGAGACCTAATCCGTTGAAACCAAATTCAGTTAGTTTTTTTATTTACTCATAATTAGCATTCATTCGTGTTCCTTTCATTTTCTGTAAGTCTGTAGGTACAGATCAGCTAATGTAGTTGCGCCCCTGGAAGAGGTGCATTCACAAAACCACTCACATGGTGAATGACTGTTAGGGAAAGGGGAGTGTTTGAGTCTTCATGTGGAAATAGTATAATGCCGTGTTCTACGTGGACGACGGAAGCGCGCGACTGAGCGAGACCGCGCGCGGCTCCAAGGTCGCGCAGTGGCACTGCTACAGTGTCCACAGTGGACGTCCAGAATCCTCGCGAGTTCTTCTGTTGTGTTTAGGCGTACCTAACCTTGTATTAGCGAAAAAAATAAATCAACACGGAAGGATATTTATAACTTATTTATTCAGAGAACCTGACGATGGGGTGGCTCCCAAAACATATTATTCTAAAGTATTGAATTGTGGAACAATCTCAAAACCACCTAGTCTTATACGTATATTCTGATGATGAATTTCTTTACCTTTGTTGAGGTGTTGAAGTATCTGTCGGGTGAAAATAAATCAAACATAAAAACGGGGTTTTTGTGGGTTTTTTGTGGAAATAACTTACCATTCTAAACATAGTAACACCTGTATATACAGAGTGTATGAAACAAACTCAAGAGATCGATCCCCCAGCTAATTTCCAGTAAAAAGGGTCTTCTGAGTTTTTTTGTACATTATGTAGGTACGTTTGCTTTCGTTGGTTTTTCCAATCTCAAGATTTTGTATTCTTTTTTGACGATTAGGTGCGAAAATCATTTTTGAATGCCAAAAAACTTGAGGCGTTTATCGAGGAAAAAAATAAAAATAAACTACTTACGATAAGTAGTTTTTACGCTGAATTGATTGGTGTTACTTTCTGGTCCAAAGCTCTTCCTTTTTTGATTTCGCTAATTAATAGCCCAATATAGATTCTAGCTATTTTCCGGCAACAGAAATGAGAGGAGTGCGCGCGACCAAAATCAAACTAGTTTGAAAATCAAGCCCAATCGAGCTACCTGGACCTGAGTCACGGCGTCATTAGAGAGTTCCTAAGAACGCTTTTGAGATACGAAGTTTCGCATCGTGGACTGTCGTATCGTATCAGAACAGCATCTGCGCATGCGCAACCAGTTACGAAATTTCGTATCGAGATACGACGTCCTATCTCTCATGAAAACTTCGTTAAGTTCGTAAAGATACGACGCTTCAGATACTATGGAAAGTTCGTATCAGTGGCATCGTATCACAGGAAAACCTTCCTCAGCGGTAACAGTATAGCAGACTTTCCATGATCCCACGTGCGCGCGGGTGTGTTGTTTTACCTTTTCAAGTTCTCACGTCTGTTTTTCACCTTGGTTCAAGTTCTCCAAGTGTTTCATTAAACAAGGCCGATTTGCCCATATTAAAACACTTTTCCAAATCCACTAAGCGATTAGGATACGAAATCCTTTTGTGGAGGATGCAGAGAGCTAGCATACCGGGAACCTTGTAATAAATAATAGTGAAGTCTTCAGCAGACAATAACCCGAAATTGAATAAATTCAAATATTGGTCCTTTGCACCCAAAACAACAAAAAACAACTGCAGATACTTGAATTACTGGAAAATTCACAAATCACAAGTGTTACTGAAGGAAAAGGAGTTTCGAGTTTGTTGTGTGAATTCAGAATTGACTTTGGCTTCACTTTAGGATGCGACAAGAAATTTGAGATACAGAAAAATGTTGGGATACGAAATCTGAATAGGTTAGGTTTCGCTTTGCTCGCCCGAGCCGATACGATACGACAGTTCACGATGCGAAACTTCGTATCCCAAAAGCGTTCTTAGGAACTCTCTATTTAGGGTACGTCGTTCGGTTTACCTAATTCGAAATCAGCTGGTTGCTCGCTCGATCGCTCTCTTTGGTCGTCCTTGTAGGGGAAGGCCTAAGAGTTGGGTAGAAGCGAGGATCCAATGTTTTCAGGAAGGAGCCCCGTCTCATTGTCCAGCCATTGTTAGACGAATGCCCACAAAGGCGTGTTATGCACGACCTCATTGGCCGACCTGTACCTAGTTGGTAGTTGTGACTATTAATGATGTGGTCATGCACTTCACGCTGAACCACTTGGTGTTGTAGATTCATTAATCAGCACCCATCCTACCTCGAAAGTATTTATAATTTCAGTATTCAACGAAGTTGATGCAGAATGCGCATGTTTTGCGTTTTAATGTCAAAATCATTCAGACACTTGTTTTTCAATCATCATCATCATGGAAGAACGAAAGGAAGGTTCAGGAGATTGAAGTGTCATCTGTAACCTTAGTTAAGGTGCCCATTCATGATTGTATTGCACAAAGAGTGGGGTGGGGGGCAAAAACATCCCCCTCTCCGTGCACGGGTGGCTTGTTGCATTAAGAAAGGATTTTCATACAAGGTCCGACTGTGAGTGGCTCTGTTGGACGACCTCCTGTCTTCTTACCACCCTTCCTTATCACCCGCCATGACAGAAAAATGGTAGAACACCACCCCACCTCCCTCCTCTTATCAATGTCTTGCTTTCTATAATCACCATCGAGATAAGAGTAGAGGGAGTGAAGAAGGTGGGAGATGCATGCACCCAAGACACTAAGCGCGAGCTCCTGAGGAGCCAATGAGCAACGACTTCTTACCACTTCATTCAAACGTGACCTTTAACTCTCTGGTGGACATGGACTACATGGAGTGTCACTCATTCTGGCGAGAGCCCAGGCAGTTTTCAGTACAGCCAGGCCAGGTGCCCATCCCACCTTCTTTACTCCGTGATTAGCCAAACGCGTTCATGGCGTGCGTGTGAAGAGGGGAAGTTTCTACCAACCCTCACTCACCCCCTTTGTGTGGCACGGTCATGAATGGGCACCTGAACCAAACCAGAATCACAAAACTCTTCAAAACCCTGTTAGCGGCATGATGTGGTGTTTCCATGGTCCCCAGCTGTCAAAAATAATATATAATATTGAGGTGACAGATGAATTGTGTATTGCAATTTTTTTTTAGTACGTTTTTAATGTACCTAGTTCTAGATTTTGCGTGTAGATGGCTGTATATTCTTGAATACTGTCATTTGAATAGTATCCATACCTTCATCACATAGTTCTGCACATTTAAGTGGACCATGGACCTCCTTTTCTTTCTTCCATCACTTATCATAATAGTGGTTAGACATTTTGCATATGAAAATAATTATTGATAGGAACCATTTAATTGATATTTCATGAAAAAGTACGTATGTAGAAGGTGCCCTGAGTTTTTCTGTAGGTACATCATATTTTGTACTCACGTCACACTGTTTCCTGATGAGGTATTTAACTGGCAGTGTGTATGTGTGCTTGTGTGTCTCAAGCTGTCAAATCAATTAAGAAACAGCACCTGGTGGAAGTACGCACTATGGTCAATCCTCCGGCGATTGTCAAACTGACTTTGGAGTCGATCTGCTTACTCCTCGGAGAGGGGGCCTCTGATTGGAAGACAATCAGATCCGTGACAATGAAGGATAATTTTATATCCACCATTGTCAACTTCAACACCGAAGACCTCACGTTCGTTTTTCTATTTAAACTTCATCTTCTCCATTTGTGATATGGTTTCGAAGCTTTTCCCCCCCAAAAGTGTAGCATGATTGTTACTGAAGTGTGAACCCTTCTGCTTGGTTGACTGATCCAATGCACTCGTACGTGTCTTCGAACTTTTTCTTGTACCTATTTTTTTCTTTTTCTAGTAGGTATTATGGTTTTTTAATATGGTGGGCAGATACCACAATCTCGTTATTCACACTAAAAATTATATTCAAGTATACAGTCGGACCTCGATTTAGCGAACTTTTGGGGACTCAGCCAAATTTTCGTTGAATCTATAAATTCGATTATCGTGAATTGGTTGTATCAAGGTCGGTTCTGAGAAATTCGTTAAATTGAGTTTTGAAAAGCATGTTGGGGGACCATGTCACTTTCCCGTTTTCATCCTTTTCCACGGAAACAGCGTTTCTATCAGAGCGTTGTTGAACACATCTGAACAAGAACTGAATGGACAATGTGATTCTTCATAGAATGTTGGGCAAACAAAATAGTCCTTGATCGTGGTTAACTTTGAGTTTAACTAATCCTGATCGGACGGAAAGTCCCTTCAAATTCTTTCACATTTGGTAATAAAGCGGTAAGTACTTCGTCACATGATCAAGCTTCCTGGAAAATAGCTCGTTAGGTAGACATGTTCTCATTCAAAATTCGTTATACTGTGACAAAACTCTTGGGACTGGGACTTCAGTTCGTTAAATCGATGTCCGAATGTAGATACTATCATCATTAAGGGCATACTAGTAATAGGGTTGGAATATAATACCTAGTAATAAATTATTATCGATCATAATATATTATCGTGTTATGTACTGATACTGACTCAGTTATTCGATTACTGATCACGAACCCTGTCCTATTATCGATTCTGAGAATTTGGTGCTAGGCCATTGTGTTTTTCTTGCTTTGACGAAATACTCCAACTCATTCATTTTTTGCTTCAATTCAGAACTCATTCATGATTATCGGCCTGGTGTGTAAAATTGCTTTCCTTCCTCTGATGGTAGCTTAAAGTAACCTCTGACGCCCCAATGCATCTCTCGAGTATCGTAATTACTAACGCTAAAGATCTCGAAGGAGGTACAGCCTTGTAGGAGGAGGAGAAAGGGGGTCGTAGAATGACCTAAGACCAAAAATACCCGAGTTGAATGGAAGTCAGACAAATTGAACGTCAGAATTGTGACGGTACGTCCGAGCTCTCTACAGGTAGCGCCTTGGGCGCTCTCGACCCAGTTCCCGCTATGTTCTTTCTACGGCCTATTCTATGGCTGCTCCTGGGATGGTGAGTCCATACAAGAGCTGTCGCCTGATCTGGCCAATTATTACACAATGGCTAGATTGGGTTGACTATGATGTACCGTCACCTACCTTTCTTGCTGCGAGGGGGAGGGGGAAATTATGATGTACCATCAGATTTCACCCCCTCTCTACCTCGGCAGAATGATGTCATATGATGTCATGATGATGTCATGCTTGATGTCATAAGATATTATGTGAAGGCCGGCATGATGTCCTATGACATCACCCGTATTGAAGGTTTAAATTTGTTCTGGAATACAAAGAATTCATTCGTTTTTACAACTGTAAGTAGGTATCTACCTACGCTTAGAGGGAACAAACGAGGGTCGTAATTTGCTGCTTTTGATCTCAGTATCGGATTCAGCACCCTCAAAAACCCCTGTATCCCAATTTTCAGCTCCAAAATCTGATTAGTTTAGTGGGAACGAGCAAAAGAAAATACGCGTGACGACATGAGTCAAATGTCTCCTTCTCAGTCAGTCTCCACCTGCGGGAGCCAGAGGGAGTAGAGAGTTTTTGCAAGCCAACGGGTGATGTTAGTGAAGGAGGCCCAGGACGATACCCTAGTAGAGTGAGCAAATGACGATGCTAACCGCCTCCTGGAGGGGGGCCCGGCTGATAAGGAGGTGGCCCGTCAGTTTACACGGACAAGTGACCCCATGATCCGGGAGTCTCAAACGGGTGACGTTAAAAGAGCCATTTCACCGTCGCCCGTTACTACCCTCTCCTCAAGGTCACAGGCCCCAGCGCTCCTGGGCCCGTGAGGAGGTTCCACGTCGCCCGTCAGTGGCATGCGAAAACTCTCCAGTATTTGACTGATGACGCCGCACGCTTTTTCCCTCCCCCTTTATAACCCACTTGCGTTCATTTACGACTTAACTTAAACTTGAGAGAATAAAGAAAATGCACGTTTGTTCCCCAGTAGTATTTTATTTCATCGTATCTCAAGTCCCTCATTGCTTTGGTAAACAAACCAATGGAAAAGATTGGACATCTCGAAAAACCTGTCAAATTTTCCAGTAACTGATCAGTTTTTAATTGCCAATTGGAGGTTTATTTGCAACTGGAAAATGTTTGTTACTAATTTCCGAAAAGTACATCTATCTCTCATTATGATAATTTATATTGTTGCCAAAATTAGTTATCTAATCAAAAGCCACCTAATCAATTTAGTAGGTAGGATACCTAATTACCTATCGGTAATATTCGATTAATTGTTTTGACTTTCCAACCCTATTTACCTACTGATAGCGCCGTGTAGTCTTCTATATTGATGGTTCTCATCGACGAAATCGTGGTACCCACCTACTTTTTTTTTTAATTTCATTTTATTTTTTGGAGGTGAGTAACATTATGCCCCGCTCATATTCCTTGCCTCCTTTTAGACTGTAAGCTTTTGCACTTTATTGACTGTATCTGTGACCGGAATAGCCGTGAAGGAGATCAAAAAGCAGCAACTGGTCGAGGTGAGGTCCATGGCGAACCCTCCAGCAGTCGTCAAGCTAGCTTTGGAGTCCATCTGCCTCCTTTTGGGTGAAAACGCTACGGATTGGAAGGCCATCAGAGCAGTCGTCATGAGGGATAACTTCATCAATTCAATTGTCAATAACTTCTCCACCGAAAACATTTCGTATGTAAAATTCATTTACCTTCTATCACTAACTAAATCAAAAGCAAGCTTGTAATTAACCTCTAACAACTAATTTCTAATCGAATAATATAGGAGTAATAGCGCTTGTTTTTTTCTTCACGGTAGGCTACCTACTTACACAAATTGGTGCAAAACTATCGATTGTCAGTAATATCGAATTATCGATCTTATACAATTATCAGCCTGTTTTACAATGTTTCACTAACTAGTAGTTACCTACGTAATTGCAAGATATGCGCTCGTAACGGATCGAATTTTACAAGTGACAGAAATAATAGTGAAATCTTCCATTATCTGTAGTTTAGGTCTCCATTTCACTCATTCCTTCTTGTAAATGTCTTCTTTGACGGCTATCAACCGAAGCATCTGAATCACCCACGCAGGGCTCACAATCATCAGTGAGAAACACGAACTTGAAAATCGTATGTAGCTTAGAGACAGAGTAATTGAGGAATTGAGGTGTATGAGAAAATCACATTTTTTCTGCTTTTGTATTGTTATTTGGAATAAAATAACACTGTTAATACAGAGAAAAAATAGTTTATCGTTCTGGTGAGGAGAAAACTTGGAATAAAATCTCAGCTGTTTGAATAACAGGCGGCATTCCGAGGGCCCTTGAGAAACCCATTTATATATCACACACTAAAAGAACAACCAAAAAGGAATGTGCTGAGATTGCATCCGGAGCAGTGAGCAAATAATTAATTTAAATCATGGATTAATTCGATTAATTATTTAATTAAGTTAATTTGATTCTCACTAATCAGGAGCTCAAACAATGTTTTTTTTGGAAAGTTGTTTTTTAATAGTGATGGGCTTTATATTTCTTTTTCTTCGGTTGTCATCTTGTACAGAATTGGCCAATGACAGACGACACCCTTTTAACGTCACTTTCCCTCCATATTACAATAATAAATATTTCAATAAATTTTCTAAAATTACAGTTACACTATTTTGCCTTACGACTTCATTATTGTTCCTTTTGAGTCATTATCTCGCAGAAAAAAATTGATGATAATTCCCCATTTCACTTGTGTTACGATTATTACCAGTCTTATTGTGAACCACAACTAGCAAGAACTAGTAATACTAGAACTGCTAGTAAATAAGATGTTGAAAAACTATCGATAGTTTTACACCACTACTTTATTATAATAATAGTTACAAGATGATGTTGCGATTTTGTTGCATTGGGGTTGTCATTGTAAGTACAGGAGTATCTTTTAGTAATCTTCCCATATTAGTAATTTCATGAATAGGACTAATATGGCGGAACTATCATTTATTTATACGAACTACGATATTCTAAATAATAATATTGTTTGAAAGGTTTTTTCTTTTCGAATTTAAAAAGGATTGTCCCCCGAAATATTTTCCCCAGGAAATAATAGGTAATACAGAAAATAAACAGATAATAATAATAAATAAATTATACAAATCTTCAATTAAAAACATGAACCCTCTGAACTGACCGGAATTTTTCCAAATACATTGTTCTACGATCTATCTGTTTGCATTTGAAAAAAATAAGACAATTAGATATCGTGATTTTAAAATCCGTACATTGAGTTATGACCAAGACATCTGTGAGAAAACAGGTAATGAAACTGCATGAAGTTTTAACTTTTCTCGTCATGCTTAAGAAACTCACCTACTAACTTGCTCCAATCATTTTCTAGTTTGGAGTTACTTTCTCTTTTCTTAAAATTAAGTGTTGTTGTTGGCCTCCTGTAACTGGTGTGACATGTTGACTACCTAATGTGCCTGACACTTTTCTGCCTGCTCATCAGCACCCCCTTGCTTGACTGTACATATACCTACTCGTATTATTTGATAGGGGTGTGTCGGCCCAGGTAATCCCAAGTAACGGTTAAAATGTTTACAGTGACAACGCAGTAACCGTTCCAAACTACCGGTACATTTCCCTTACTGGTCGTACGATACGAGAGTAAAAGAGATTGAACACGAACACTAAACTTGAGCAACTGATAACTGTTGAAAACTCCTCCCTTAGAGATACCCGTTAAATTGAAATGAAGGGGGAGAAGAGAGGAAAGTTTCTTCAATGATTAAAGATAACAAAGATGACCCTGGTAGGAAGGGAACATAGAATACTTATACTTTGTGGAAGGGAATGATAGCAGCGGGGTTGAGCTCGTACTCGAATGCATCCTGAGAAAGATCTCTGTTGGTGGTCCACCAGTACAGATAGGTCATGGTTTCACTGACTGATCCGCCAGTATTCAAACCAATAACCATAGTGCCATACTCGGAGAAAATCACAGTTCCATGCTTCCTGACCCACCAACAAGTAGATATTCATAGCCAGAGGCTCAGTCACCGAAACTCCAATAGTAAGGGTGTACCTGTTGTGAACGAAAGCCCATGCCTCAGCAGTAAGGAGAGACAAACAGCCAGGTCTTCGATGGCCGAGGTGGTTAGACGGTGACTCCCAGTGGAATCCTTCAGATCACCCCTTCAGAACCCCCTCGAAATACCTTTATTTTTTAACGATTTCCCGTCCACAAGAAGTGGCACATTCGGGTTGAACACGATCATTGAAACAATCCTCCAGATCCCAAAATGGCGCACACGACTGCAATTAATTAAATAATTCAATTCTCTCTCCTTTCTGCTTACATCACAAAAAGCTTCTCAGGATCACATTTCTTAAAATCGCAATGTCTTTGTCTTCGGGTGACTAATAGGGGTTGTGGTGTGAGCCCCTTCCAATTGTCCGGCTCTCTGCACTCACACTCCAGTAAGGTTAGGATGTTCAGCTCTGAGTCCGGAGGTCTCAAATTAGCCTCGGGGAGATGTTGTGAAGGACAGCTCATGCCTCAGCACTAAGGAGAGACAAACAACCAGGTCTTCGATGGCTGAGGTGGTGATCCTTCAGATTCCGCTGTGTCAATAAGGTTCAAACCCCCCTCGAAGTACCTTAATTTTTCAACGATTTCCCGTCCACAACAAACTGACAAGGACTGGGTTGTTGCCACTGCTTGGAACCGACCCAACGCGAGACTAGATTCGTCACTTCCAGTCCCGTTAGAACTGTACCAAACACACCCCTAATATTTGATATTATTTATTTATCTTTCTGGTAGTTTTGTTATATCTTTCATAATCTTCATTGCTTATATTGGATAGTATTTCAATTTTGATCTGCTTTGAATCGATTATTTATTTATCTTGAGGAAATCATTTCAAGTTTTCTTTTCCCATTCATTTCACTGCCTTCAGCCAGTTAAGTAGGTAGTATTACTACGTTATCGTTTTTGTGCTCATTGTGTGAAGAACCAAGATAGTGAACAAAACTGTTTTCACGAACTCAATTTAATTAACTATCACATAAATTGTGTTTGTTATCCATTTTAATACATTTAAAATCAAGTATCTTTATTTTACAGAGATGAGGTGAGAGAGAAAATGCATAGCCGTTATTTGAGCAACCCAGAGTATACGTTTGAGAAGGTCAACAGAGCTTCCATGGCTTGCGGTCCTATGGTTAAATGGGCTGTGGCTCAGGTAAACTCTTTATAAATTAGGAATAAAACTAAATACTTGATTGTTGAATTATGTAGGACGAATTGTTTTGTTTGTTTCCGATGATGAGGTACCTGTTTTTCTCCACTACAGATAAGTTATGCTGACATGTTGAAGAAAGTTGAGCCCTTGAGGGAAGAGTTGAGGTCTTTGGAAGATCAGGCTGGAGAGAATCAGAAGAAAGGAGAAGACACTAAAGACCTTATTTCTCAACTTGAGCGCAGTATAGCAGCTTACAAAGAAGAATACGCACAACTCATCCAAGAAGGCCTTGCCATCAAGAATGATTTAGAGAATGTTCAAGCCAAGGTAAAGTTTCGCTGTATTTGTTTTTCTGGTATGATTTGAAATTTCATCAACACTGCCAAATTACAAAAGGGGTTCACAATGAGAATTTCCTCCTTGGTAGAAATTATTGTTTTTAAACTTAAATTCACTATAATTCATGAGTAGTTTTGTAATTGGTATTATCTTAATTAATTCATCCGAACCAACAAATCGTTTATTCTTTAGGTGGACCGGTCGACAGCCCTACTCAAATCATTGGGCATTGAAAGGGAAAGGTGGAACATGACGAGTGAGACCTTCAAATCCCAAATGGCGACCATAATTGGGGACGTTCTCTTGTCTTCTGCCTATTTGGCGTACGCTGGATATTTCGACCAACACGTAAGTGAATCCACTGACTCATGCAGTCTTGTTGAAAATGGTCGTAGTGTACACAAATCTAAGCACTGCATATCTTGTGTCTAAATTCCTTCCCTACTGGCCTTTTCATACGAGCTCTTTCTCAGTTTTTTCCGTCTTTTTGGGCTCAAGCTAGCAACTGAAGTAGAATGAGAACGTGAAGTTGAAGAGGAATAATAGCTGAAATCTTAGGAACTGTATCTTCACTTCAATTTTGAGTATCGAAGGGGTTTCTTTCAGCTTTTTTCTTACACAAAATGGCGTTTGAGACAAATTAGAACGTATTTTAAATCTGCCTGTGGGCTTAAAAATTCCAGCCAGGATGCACCTTGCTATGGGGGTGGGAAAAAGCTGAAAAAGTGCCTTTCTTCCACTTCATGTTTAGGAATAAGAAAATTGGAAAAAAACAAAAAAGCTGGTGTGGTGTTGGTGTCTTACTCAAATTTTTCTTTTACTAGTCTCGTCATAACCTACTGGGTACATGGACGGATCATCTGACGAGTGCCAGCATCCAGTACAGGCCTGATATGGCTCTCACAGAGTACCTCTCAAATCCTGACGAAAGACTGAGATGGCAAGCCAACGCTCTTCCTACTGATGATCTCTGTACTGAAAACGCTATCATGCTCAAGGTATGGACTTTTCAGCATTCTTTCCCTGCTTGCCTACTTTCCTTCGCCATCCCAAAGGCAAAATTGATATCAATTAGGCCTCTAAGCTTTTCTGTTACATACTCGTATGAAGATGTTAGAGTTTTTGTGGATTCAAGGAGCAAAGGAAGTGAATTTAATGTTTGAAGGTTTTTTCTGTTGCTTTAATTCAAACATTTTTGGTTTTTGAAGATGTGCATTCAGAGCGTCAACGCGTGTTATGATTCAATGTTTCAAGATGAACTCAATACTAATCTTGATTATCTTTTTTTTTCCAGAGATTCAATAGATACCCTCTTATTATTGATCCATCTGGGCAAGCCACAGAGTTCATATTGAACGAATACAAGGATAAAATTACGAAAACATCCTTCCTGGATGACTCCTTCCGTAAAAATTTGGAGTCTGCGCTTCGTTTTGGTAACCCTCTTCTTGTGCAAGTGAGTCAACCATGGAAATTATATAATACCTACTGATTCCTTATTGATATGGTTGGATTAATGTAGTAGAGCACTGCTCCAAACGATGAATTTAGTTCTAGTGTATTTGTATGTGTGTATTTCTTATTTGTGTATTTGTATTCTGTCTGGTGCAGTAAAACACATTGCCTACTCTTGTTCCAACTCAGATTTTAGTGTTTCGTCAATTTGTTGTCAATTTCAGGATGTAGAAAATTACGATCCAATTTTGAATCCCGTTCTCAATAGAGAAGTGAGAAGAACGTCGGGTCGTGTGTTGATAACATTAGGGGATCAGGATATCGATCTGTCTCCATCCTTCGTTATATTCCTTTCAACGAGAGATCCCACGGTTGAATTCCCTCCAGATATTTGCTCGAGGTAATAATAATAATTGTGATTTATTTACATGTACATTGTTACATGTACATTTGTAGCATAATGTGGTACTCCGGTCATTTTTTAAAAATGTTTTTCCTTTAGGTATATTGCTTAACAAAAATTGTGTCTGTTCGTCGATAAAATGTAATCTTAAAATTGGAGAAGTCGACAGAAGTTAGTGATTTGAGAAAAAGAGGGCTTGTCACTGATGAGGTAGAGGTGTTTGACTGTCTCCTCTATCTCTGATTGAAAGAAAGCAGAAGTATCCGTACCGAAGAGAAGTTGATTGATTCACTCTAACTTTGTTGCCCTGAAAGAAGTATTTTAAGTAGATAAAATTATCAGAGATAAGTTATCACTTCATTGAATGATAAAAGTAATGTTATACTTACCTTGATCACTGAGATCACTATGGATACTATAATTGCTTGCCTTCAAGGGGCGTATCATGACATAGAGGAAGGACCCTCGCTTTTTCAACATCTGTTTTCTTTATTTCACGTTTCTTTCATTATATTACACAATTATCAGCTTCTCCCTCATTAAACGTTATTTTCATGGTTACTTGAACTTGAATATTGCAAAAATCAACTCATTTTCCGACCCACTGGAATGTCCCATTAACATCAGGTAATAAAGAGTTCCTTGGAGTGTTTTCAAAATACGAAGTTTCGCACCGTGGACTGTCGTATTATATCGTAGCAGCATCTGCGCATGCGCAACCAGTTACGAAATTTTGTATCGAGTTACGACGCCGTATCTCTTACAGAAACTTTTTAATGTTCTTAAAGATACAACACTTCGGATACTACGGAAAGTTAGTATCAGTGACGTCGTAACAGAGAATTACCTTCCACAGCGGTAGCTAAGCACATTTCTTTCATGCTGGTGCTCAGCGTACACTTTGAAAATAATGTTGAGGTCTTCAGCAGGCAATAAACCGAGATTGAATGAATTCGAAATTCGTGCATGATGAAAACTGTCACTTTAGGATACAAAACTTATTTTCACGATACGGAAAAATGTTGGGATACGAAGTTTGACAATGTTAGCTTCCGCTTTGCTCATCTGAGCCAATGCGACAAAAAATTAGGTAGGAATCTTCGTATCGCTTGTGGGATCTCCCTGGAACTCTCCAATATCAAGAGTCAGGAGTCCATTGTTTGGGAAAACTGCGAATCAAGTTCAAACTTGACTCCCTAGTACTATCTCATGTAATTAAAATAATGTGGTGCTTATGCTACAGGGTTACGTTTGTTAACTTCACTGTCACCCGATCCTCTCTTCAGAGCCAATGCTTGAACCAGGTACTGAAAGCAGAGCGCCCTGATATTGATGAAAAGCGATCAGATCTCCTTAAGCTCCAAGGTTGGTTCATATTTCCTTTTTACATTTGAGAAATTGATTTCTAATGTTTAGCGTTCTTTGGGAACGAATCCTGTATGTAACCATGTTCTATCCAATGTTCGGCATATATCTTCGATTACTCCCTCAACATACATCACAGCTGATGAGAGCTTGAATCTTCGTATGATTCTGATGATATTATTGTGAGTGATAATGATGGCGAGGGGGTGTAGAGCCGTGGAAAACAGATAGCAGAATCCTTCTTCTGTATCTGAAATATAGGATCCCCCACCACCTACTTCAATGGTCTACTGTGTGTGTTTGTTACAGGTGAATTCCATCTGAGGTTGAGGCAACTTGAGAAATCGTTGCTCCAAGCTCTCAACGAGGCTAAAGGCAAAATATTGGACGATGATTCCGTCATCACAACCCTGGAAACCCTCAAACAAGAAGCCGCCGACATTAGTAAAAAGGTCGAAGAGACTGATAGGGTCATCGGTGAAATCGAAACAGTTTCGTTGCAATACAAACCTCTTTCCCAGGTATGAAAAACCGCTGGAATTTGTGATTATCGATACGTGACAGTTCTTGAAATTGTTCGCTGGAAACCACCAGTTTTCCTCGTACTGCTTTACTGCATTTGCCATTATAATCTTGTGAAGTACCTACGTAAGTACCATTTCATAATTCGTCACATGTTTCCAGGCCTGCAGCAACATGTACTTCACTATGGACAGCCTCAATCAAATCCACTTTTTGTATCAATATTCTCTCAAATTCTTCCTGGATATATTCAATTCGGTCTTATTCACCACCCCTGACCTGGAGAACATCACCGATTATTCGTCACGATTGGCGATTATCACCAAACAACTATTTTCTGTAAGTACCTACTCTTGTTGGAATAACCTTCAACAATGAAGTGATAAATGTGTATATTAACTTATTCTTATGGAATGGGGAACTTGCATGTGTAGGAATTTCATCTTGAACCTTTAAAATCTCATTCAGCGCCCTTCGAAACCTCCCAGTGCCAGTTTTCAGCATGAAATTATGGTTGTTTTGCCCAGAAAATGGGTTGAAAGGGTGACTTCATTTAGGCTCTGCAAGAGGGGGGCTCGGTGACATCAGTAGGGTTTAAATTGCAAGACCCTCAAGACTTTCAATCGTCGGATACCCCTCATATAGCACCTTTTCGGAAAGACCTCATTAAGATCTTTCAAATTACGGAATAGAAAAATAACCATGCAAGTTCACCATTATGCTTCGTTCTTGGGGAGGAAGAACAATGGCGTCGCTCGGCTCCTTCTGTGTCCACTCTGTTGTCTCTAATACTTTGTGGGGCTCAGTGACAGTCGGCTTTGAGTAGAAAGCTCAGTGAGGACTCGTGTTTCCTCAGATAATTGAATGTGCCTTTTGCATAATACTTTTCCTTATTCTTTTGCCACTTCGACAGTGTGATGTCAATTGAGTTCCTTTTCTGATTGAACCTTGTTGATAAAGCGGGCTGAAAACCTTCTCTGTGACACTAACATCAACATTAAAGCCAAATCCATGGTGTGCAACGATAGTATCCATACCTTATTACCTTATCCAAACGTTGGATGTCTCTCTGGTGGATGGTGACGTTATCTAAGTTCCTACTCTGTTTCATCAACTTAAAGCCTCTTTTTCAAACTCCTCGGATTTTCATCTTAGTTTTCTCTTCTCCAGATCGATGTAATATTTATTTCATTCTCTTGAGGGACCAAGGGATGGATGAAATTCGTTTTTCCCATTTTTCTCAGCCCATTTTGGGCCGATTTTGATGCGGTTTGTGGAATTTTTCTTGTTATTCAATTCTCTAGGGATCAGCTAGGGAGGACACTTTGTCAGATGTGCACCAAAGGGGACCAAACGCCCCCCGCACCCCTTCATCCCCGAGAAAATAACATATTAAAATATAAAATATTTAAATATTAAAAATATTTCATTAGCGAGTATCGTGGTAACCATGCTTTTTTTTTCAACTTCCATTTTTTTTCAAGGTTTGCTTCGAAAGAGTGGCGAGAGGCATGCTGCATATGGACAGGTTAACTTTGGCCATCCTTCTATGCAGGATACATTTGAAAGGTTTGCCCAACGAAGATCCGCTGGACACTGAGTTCCATTATTTCCTTCGGGCCAAAGAGGGCATAGTTACTTTGCAGGAAGCCCCCATTGATGGCTTATCCTCCGAACAAATGGAAGCCATGAGTCGGTTAGCATCTAGGTAAGTTTCTTCTATAGCTGACGTTCTTTGCAGTATTTCATTTCATAAAGTCCTTAATGAAGTACATATTATTATACCGTACTTAGTGTACATACTCTTTCTCGTCCTTAAATATTTCAGAGTGCCGACGTTCCGAAAACTAATTGCCAGTGTACGTGAAATGCCCGAGTTCGTGGCCTGGTCACAGCAGAGTAGTCCTGAACAATGTGTTCCAACGTTATGGCATGAGGATAAACCTCTGTCATCGATTGCTAGAGCCATGAACAAGCTTCTCCTGATCCAGGTAAAGTTGGTTGTAATCTCTCGCTGCTTGGCGTTACCATTGTAAAGTAGTACAGAGTTTTACTGAGTTAACAATGCCAGGGAAAACAGCTGGCACTAGAATTCCTCCCAGTCGACCTAAGTGCTCATTTTCAGAATAAAACAAAAAAAAGTTTCTATGTAGCTTTGTACCTATAAGTCTCAAACCCTAACCAGGTCAGGCCTTTGTAGGTATTCACGGTGGGCCGTTGTCGACGTGTTAACAAGTTAAATGAGTTAGACTGGTTAAACGTGGAGAAAATTGGTCGCAAAGATGTTATCAAAGTGCGTTTTCAACTGTGTTAAGTTTACTGAGTCCGAGGTGTGGTAAATGTCAACAGCAACTATGTTATCTGTGTTATCAGTTTCCTGACGAAGATTCAAAATGGTGATATACAAACGAGTTTGAAGTTGAAACGAGTTCGAAGTTCTTTTTAGTTTAAATTTCATTGTGACCTGTTTGACGGATGGAAGTGGAGTCATGGTGAAAGAGGAGGAAGGCCACCAACCCTCGTCCCAATTGGACATGTAAACAAACGTCAAATAATACAATCTAGGCGGGAAGGTAGCAAAATACCGAGGACGTTTTTTTTTTTTTTTTTTTACATTTTATCTCAATTTTTATGTTAACCCCTTCTTCTTCACATTTTCAACCTATCAAATGGAAAGGCCCTGAAAATGATTGCTTATAATCTTCCTCTTTTGAAGTCCGCTTGAGTTGGTTGTCTTCTCATCTTGAGCTCGTATTTTTTCTCCCCACTCAAGTTATGGCTTGACAAAGAAAATACAACCAGCTCACTCATTCTTGAATCATGAGATCACCTACTTGGCGATTATGAAAATATAATTGTATGTAATAGGCTGTGAGACCGGACCGGGTCGTCGCTGCTGCTCAGCTGTTCGTGGGAGCCGTTCTGGGAGAGACTTTCATGCAGTCTGCTGAACGGGAGAATGACCTCGCAACCATCACTGAAAAAGAACTTACGTGCAATGTTCCTGCTCTCTTGTGTTCTGTTCCTGGCTTCGATGCCACTTCCAGGGTAAATTCAACATAATTTATTTTTAACTGAATTACTATTATGTACTAATATAATTAAAAAATGCGATGATGCTAAATTTTATCAAATTCCTCTGATTGTTGATTGTAGGTAGACGATATGGCTGCTGAACTTGGAAAGCCGATTGCGTCGATCGCTATTGGTTCTGTGGAGGGCTTTAGTCAAGCTGATTCTGTGATAAATACGGCTGTTAGATCTGGAAGGTAATGTTTTAATAGTTATCAGTTTGATCACATGATTCGGTTAAAGCTAGTAGACCATGATTTCTTGTGAATTAACAGGCTCTTTACTCATATTTTTTGTCATTGAAATTCCAGATGGGTTCTGCTGAAGAACGTTCATCTAGCTCCTCAATGGTTGGTACAACTCGAGAAAAAACTCCATTCTTTACAACCGCATTCCAATTTCCGTTTGTTCCTGACGATGGAAATCAACCCGAAAGTCCCTGTAAACCTACTTCGTGCTGGAAGGATCTTTGTTTTTGAACCACCTCCAGGCATACGTGCCAACCTACTTCGCACATTCAGCACCGTAAGAATTACCTAACTAGGCGTTCCCCTGCATTAAGTAACTTTCGGGAGCTTGTTCTCTTATTCACCTATATTTATTATGATTAGGTGCCTGCGTCAAGAATGATGAAACAACCCAGTGAAAGAGCGCGGCTCTATTTCCTACTCGCATGGTTCAACGCCATTGTACAAGAGCGTCTGCGGTACGCTCCTCTTGGTTGGGCGAAACAGTACGAATTCAATGAGTCTGACCTCCGTGTTGCCTGTGATACATTGGATACATGGATTGATGCTACAGCTGTCGTAAGTGTTTGCCTTGACCATCACATTATTCACGAGCTCCCTGATGAGGGACAGCCGTACACAAATATTGGGGATTTTTCACGAAGCATCCCTGAGGATTTGTGTATGAGTTGTGCATTCATTCTTCCCCCTTAACTGACAAAACCACTTTTCTGATCTACAGGGCCGCACTCAGCTTCCACCTGAAAAAGTTCCTTGGGATGCACTTGTTACGTTACTCTCACAGTGTATCTACGGAGGTAAAATTGATAACGATTTCGACCAAAGGCTTCTCCTGTCGTTCCTCTCCAAACTGTTCACACCCCGGAGTTTCGAGTCTGACTTCGCTCTGGTGGCAAATGTTGACGGTGTTCAGCGGCACATCACCATGCCGGATGGAACTCGAAGAGATCACTTCCTTCAATGGATTGAAGCTCTTGCGGATAGGCAGACGCCGTCTTGGTTGGGTCTCCCTAACAATGCCGAGAAAGTTCTTCTCACCAACAGAGGTATCTTTGATGAATTACTCGTCGTGAATCGTAATTTTGTATTATTGGAGAGTTTTTGCTGCACTGGGACATGAAGCTTGGACAAGTTTGCTTAGCTGGGTTGTATTGTAATAATAAGGAATGGCGAAGTTTTCATCACTCAGCCGATTTGAGGCGATATCCAAGTAGATACCTACTTCTCGAGGAAGACCAATACTCCTCTATTTGTACAAAGTCCTGTAATAAACAAGTCCTGAGATGCTAACGCTATTTCTTCTGACATTATTCCAGTTTCTCTGCTCATCTGTAATTTCGTTTTTACTCTCTTTACTCTTAACAGGCGCGGACCTCGTCATGAAACTGTTGAAAATGCAGCAGTTGGAAGACGAAGACGAGTTGGCTTATACAGAAGAAGCGATCGAAACAAGAGGCGATGCTCCACCTTCACTCTCTGATCCACGACCTGCTTGGATGAGAACTTTGTACAATTCAGCGGTCACGTGGTTGCAGCTCCTCCCCACTAGCCTACCAGTGAGTGAATTCATCTTGCATTATACATTCAGATGCGTGTATGACGTTACAGAAATGAATGTGATGGCTTATGCCCCTGGCTTAGTATATGCAGAGACTCACAATATTCTGTGTTGGATGTTATGTAGTAAAAATCGAGATATCTGTTTACTAGGGTAAAGTCTACTTATTTTTGCCTCAGTTGGGGCGGAAGTACGTATGTTGAAGTACAGTGTTTATCCAGTAGTGACTGCATATTATGTTGCCATCGAAAATTGCCATCAATGTTCAATTCATACGTTTAACCCTTTTTGTACGGCCCAAGTGAAAGTGAATCGCTGCGCTGGGCGGGGCGAACGTCCATGGATGGCCTCTCACTCTCGCCGCGCTAACGCTCGCCCCCTTTTGTTTCATCTCCCCGTTCAAATAGACATTTCATTTGAAAAGCACATTCACGATTACATTGTGTTCCCTATTACTCCTATGTGTAATTTAAAATGATAAATTTGTGAGGGATTGAAATGAAAACATATTGATTGAGTTGTTATGCAAAAACTAAACGTACCGGAACATTGGAGGTGATATCACTACAGCCAGGTACAGTTGATTCATTGTCATCATCCAATGACGGGGAATATTCACTTATTATTGTTATCATCTCCATCGATATTTTCAGTAAACACTTTTCTATTCGACATAATCAACACAGTAGGTAAACTTGACCCGGACGAAACTGACAAAAAAATACGAATTTGGACGATAAACAAAATGATAAAACAGACGACTGATAACAAGAAACTGATAACTAAAACACAACCTGTTGATGTTATTCACAACCCAAAGGAGCCCTGCGGTGACTAGAAGTACATGGAAGGCACAACAGAGTGCTCTGCATCTATGAGATAAAAGAGCTGGACGAAACTGTCGTCAGGAGTGCCAGGTGCACGGTTGGAGATGGACGAAACTGGGGATAGTTTTGCTTGGTCGAATATTTTGTCAGGAGTCCTCGAAGAGTTAACAAAGGGTAGATTAATTGATTTTCTTGGTTGGTCGACGAAGGCTATTAAGGAGGCCCTAGACGATCAATCATTTTGATCAAACGATTGAGTCAATCGATTGACACGCGCTTCAATCAACCTCAATCAGCCCTTCAATCTTTTGATCAAAACCCCCTCATAAGTGGAAGATACGATTGTATCAAGCGAGGTTTTGGTAGCGGACTGCATGGTTTTGACTGAGTGAATGACGCAATGCTTGACGGAAATGCCCCTAGACGATCAAGCGCCCTCTTCAATCGATTGAGTCATTCAAACTTTCTATCAATCACCTTCAATGCTTCAAGCGTCAAACGGCTTTCTAGACAGTCAATCACGCTTGACTCAATCAATTCATTCAATCGTTTGATCAAAGTGATTGATCGTGTAGAGCCTACTTTAGGGGCCCCCTTAATGAAGAATAATATACAATTTGGGCCCAACATTGATTTATTGAGCTTTATAGCCTTGCTTTATTGAGCAACAGTTTCGTAGGGTAGTTAGCTAGCATATACAATCGAAACAGGAACCATTTCAGCATCAGTACGTTACCTCGAACAAGCAATATTGTCATGTTATTTGAATTAAAAATCATGAAAATCTAACGCCTTGTCTCCATTGTACCTCGTCAGATACTTGTGCCTTATTCAGGTTAGACCTTCTCCAAACTGCGAACCAAGCATCGGGCCGATTGACAGTTGATAATCCCTGATAATGGTTTGATTTTCGTCGACCAAGTCAAGAAAATTACAGAAATATGACTCGAATCAAGACAACAGAAACATATATCATCAATTGCTCTTGTTTTGCAGACATTGAAGAGAACTGTGGAGAACATCAAAGATCCTTTGTACCGTTATTTCGAACGTGAGGTGAACGCAGGAGCCAAGCTCCTGAGGGATGTAATCCACGACCTCACGGACGTTGTTGCCATTTGCCAGGTGATTAATCTTTTCAAGCTGTAGCTTTGTAGTTTTAGCAACAGTCATCCTGTTTTTTTCATGCCTAACATTCATTGGCTCCGCAGGGAGAGAAGAAACAAACGAATTACCACCGTGCCATGGTAGGTCAGCTTGTGCGAGGGATTCTGCCGGCGTCTTGGCGGAGGTACACAGTACCTCGCGGCTGCACAGTTATCCAGTGGGTCACCGACTTCAGTCAAAGAGTCAAACAATTGGATCAAATCTCTCAACTAGCGTGTTCCCGGGGTCCTTCTGAAATCAAGGTATGTCTTAACCCAAATTCCATCTCCATAATCTATTGTTTACTTGGGGAAACTCTGCCCTTCAGTATAGACTTTGTTTCATAACAAATGCGTTTTAAACTGAAGATTTAAATATTACAGTTATTACTACATTATCTGCGGACAAAGGTAATTTGTAGCTTGTGCATGCATCTTACTAATCCATCTTTCATCTTGGTTCTGTAATGTTCGGCAATTGGTTTTTTTTAAATAAAGTTCGCGCTCATTGAGCTTTTGAGCGCTTCTCTATCTGCTGTACTAGCTTTCAACTTGATTTTCTATCCTGGCTGTTGAAGAGCTCGAAGTACTTATGTCAGGCGGTTCTATGGTTTTCAACTTGACATCTCATGTTGATTTTAGAACGTTGCTGTCTGGCTGGGAGGACTGATGAATCCAGAGGCTTATGTTACTGCTACGCGGCAGTGCATCGCACAAGCTAACAGCTGGTCGCTTGAAGAGCTCGTTTTAGACGTGACGATTCTCGATCAAGGGCAACAAGCCAACGCTGCCACTGACCCTTCTTGTTTCCCCGTCACAGGTATGTTGGAAAACTGTGTTGAATTTTGAACATCCACCTCAATAATTTATTGGTAGAGGCTAGGAAAAAGCAGAAGGAACTACATTATTTGTGGTCAGAATCCATGACGTCAATCGAGGATGTAGGCTCGCAGGGGTGGACTCATGACAGGTCTGTGGATGGCCCCAAAGCACCTCGTGACGTCAAGGTAGAACAAGAGGAAGGCTCAGGCTGTGAAAAGGGAAGTGCACACAGCTTCCATTTAAGAGCCATCTAGGGATGGAAATCGATTTTTCACCTCCGATTTTAGATTTTTTTGCCATCGATTGATTGTTCCAATTTTTAGCCCAAAATCGATTTTTGGCTTCAAACATCGATTGCAAAAAAAAAATTCCATTCATGCAGCATGAGTTGATGAGCGAATTTTCAAAGAATAATGATGGGTGAATCTTATAGGAAATTTCACGCTGATTCCGAATTACCATATTCATGTTCCTATGTTTAAGATAGAAATTTACACCAAAAACATCGAAAAACACGTTTTTTAGCGATTATTGACACTAAATTTTCAAAATTTGACCCCTTGGAGTACTCCAAAAATTCTGGCCAACGAACTCATCCTTACTTTTGATATTATTGACATTTTAAAATTTGTTTAGATTTTTTATCTCGATTCTTCGGTCAGATATCGTCTGGGGTATATACAAGAATTCTGAAGCCATTGCAATAGCTTCATTTTCTCCGAAAATTCGCTTTAACCCCCCCCCCCCCCCCCTCCGTCTAAAAAAAAGAAAAAGAAAAAAAGTCTTTCCACTTCAAAATGAATGAACTTTTTGTTCGAACAGTAATGTTTATTATTATTATTACCTATTAAAATAATCCTTTGTGCTCATCTTCGTGACATAATTTCGTGACATTAACTTCGTGACACTTTTCGACTCTGGTAGGCCACCGCAAAAACATTATTCATGTTAAAAGACAATTGAATTTTAAATAAATAAAAATCTACCGAATTTTGGTAGGTAAAATACCAAACTACCAAAACATTCACATATGTTTTTTTTATTTAAAATTAAGTTAAGTTTCTTGAAAAATCGATTTTTTTCACCCGATTAATTGGTGCAATCTATTTCAAGCTTTCGATTAAGAAACGATTTTCAAAATCGATTGTTGGCGACCGATTTTGCATCCCCAGAGCACGCAAAGTTTGGAACCACAAAAACTCTTCTGAACCCCGCTAAGGTCTTGAGTTCATAGGTAGTTGCTCCCAAGCCTTTGAAATCCCTTTGTTTAGCTAAATTCATACTATTCACCCCTTGAATCCCTTCTACTGAGGTTTGCTTGGATTTCAGGTGTCATAATCTGAAGGACGTTGGAACATAATCAAATTTTTTGGAGTGTTTATTTTAGTTCTAGTCTCATCGTACAGATAGCGATCCCTACTTGAATAGTTCTGATTCATTATGCAGTTCAACACAAAAGTTTGCCTTCCTTTTGTTCTCCTGTTACTCGTAGGTCAAACCTCCTCCAGTTGCAGTTGAATAATTTCAATTCAGACGAGGTTATTTGGACATCCTGTCGAACAACATTCAGTTTTCATGTTACTAATTGCATGTTACATTGATTTCTCCGCAGGATTGAAACTGCAAGGGGCTCAGTGTAAAAATAACCAGTTGCTCCTGACGTCCTCGATCATGATGGAACTACCCACCACTCTTCTTAGATGGAGCAGGTAAGATACTCAATCTCGTACAAGACAGATGGAATGACACCTCACCTCCTGTACTATGCAGGAGTCTTTGTGCAATGTTTTCGTCTAGCGACCCGCGTATTTCTGCTTCTAAGCCAATGAAAGAGCACAGAAGTGTTCGACCGAAATGTGGGAAGCTAACCTGTCAGAGCTGCGGGAACACTAGATTTTGCCATCAGTTAATACGAGTGAATACAAACCTGAGGAGGCCAAACAGGAGTTGCCTCGTGAGTGGTTCAGAGATTGAGAAGTTCGGCACTAGAAGCGTTTCCTGCTCTAAAAACTCTAAGGGGCGGTTTCTCCAAAGTTTTGAATCAACGTTTAATTATTAAATCGACGATCTCAGATGTTAAACAAAGATGTCGGGTTTCACCAACGCCGTTTAAAATAGATCAAGGATTTAAAAAGATAAATCAACGATTTAAATTAACCAGCCGTTAAAACCGTAAATCAACGATTTACCACTCCGCCATCTTGCCAGTTCTAAAGTTTTTATGAGAACCACGCATTATTATTCTTGACAGGTGCCTATTATTCTAGGTATTACTATTATTGTACGTCCACTAAAATGAGTTCCTACCTAGGGGAATGATTCGTTTGGTTTTCAAGGACAAAATTGACGAATATGAAGACAGGGATGCGAGATTCGATGGATGAGAGAGAGACACAAATTCATTTGGAGCTCGACGAAATAGATTTTGTGATGAGGTAGGTAGGTACTGGTCCTTGAGAACAAAGTCAACCAAAGAATCATAAAAATATTTAGCTTTGCTTGTTTCCAATAAAATCCAGGAAAATGAACCAAACGATTTACCACTCCGCCGTCTTGCCAGTTCTTCAGTTTTCATGAGAACAATGTATTATTATTCTAGATATATCCTTGTACGTCCACAAAAATGGGTCCCTACCTTACCTAGGGGAATGATTCGGTTGGTTTTCAAG
>JAEMON010000004.1:23475685-23489020 GCA_030264115.1 Lygus lineolaris
TTCAACATCAAACGCGAAAACACAAATGGATAGAGGATATAATAATATACTACGTAATGGATACTGGAAACTACGTCATCAGTTGTAATCACACCAAAGCCACCATTTTGTCGGGCGAATACCTCCATGCTAAGGCTAAAACGTCGTTTTAACTTTAAATCGATGATTTATTAAAACAACGTTTTATGAAATCTTTTAAATCGTTGATTACACTCGTGAAACCCATTTTCCTAAATCAACGTCTCAAATTTCTGA
Organism: Lygus lineolaris; assembly: GCA_030264115.1. Classification (NCBI taxonomy): domain Eukaryota; kingdom Metazoa; phylum Arthropoda; class Insecta; order Hemiptera; family Miridae; genus Lygus; species Lygus lineolaris. Next base: position 23,475,941 of record JAEMON010000004.1, read on the forward strand.
TTCGGTAAATCAATGATTAATTTTAACCATGGTTAAGGTTTTTAGGTGAAACTGGCCCTAAATACTTTGATTTACAAAAGGCTTATCTTTCCAGAATAAGCTATGAAGGTCTTGGATTCCTATATAGGAAAAAATATTGGTGCAAGTCTAAAATGAGGCATCTTTCTGTGATTTCTCAAAACTTCAGCTTCTCAGCAAACTAACGTGTAATCGTGAAAAATTAGAAAGCAATTTGAAACTGAAAAGAAAATTTTTGGGGCTATGTCTAGCCTTGCTACGGTATCAAAATTATTGATATTAGAGAGTTTTCGCAAGCCAACGGGTGACGTTAGTGAAGGAGGCCCGGGACGATACCCTAGAGCGAGCAATCGATGATGCTAACCGCCTCCTGGAGGGGTGTAGGGGAGTATACAGGGAAAAGTGACCCCATGATCATCCCGTCTGACGGGAGTCTCAAACGGGTGACGTTAAAAGAGCAATTTCACCGTCGCCCGTTACTACTGTCTTCTCAAGGTCACGGGCCCCTCCACTCCTGGGCTCTGTGAGGAGGTTCCACGTCGCCCGTCAGTGGCATGCGAAAACTCTCTATTGTTATGATTCTCTAAATCCTAAAGCCTTCACTAAAAGTAGACATGAACATCTCCAGAACTCTGAACTTTTATTCAAATTCAACCAGCCCATCTCTAAATCACCTGCTATAACAATCCCGACATCAAGTTGCTGAGATAGAACCTTTCATAATTATTGCAAGGTTCTATCGAGCCAAAGGTCGGCAAAGAAATTATTCAAGTTAGAAACGGGAAATTCGGGGTGAACAGTCAAATGGATACTTGGAGACAAGTCGTGGTCATAATAGACAGTTCTTGCAAGTAAACGAGAAGCTAGTCGGGATTCTAAATAGGATTTTACTAGCGAGAGCACAAGCGGATGCTACCCCTAAGTCATATTGTACGAGTGGGTGAGTCGGATGTTAAATAACGTTGACGTGCTAATTGGATGGAATTAGTAGATTTAAAGTTGTGATTTTGAAGTTCTTGTTGTTCAGAAATTTCTCTTATGGGTTTCTCTCGATACTCGAAAATGAATATCAGGAACTGTAGGAGGCCTGTTTGGTGAATGGTAGGGAAACGATCCTGATTATGGAAGAATAACCTACCTCCAGCTTCGGTAGAATCGGCGGGGACCACGGCTGGCTTGGAATACCCAATATTGTGAGCATTCCTGAGAGCTGATATAAATTACCAGGTGTCAGCAAACTTGTCTTACCGTAATAGACTCTCATGTTTGGAACCAATTTTTCGCTTTTCAGAAGCAACGCTATTGGGTTGGGTTGAGTTTTGCTTCCGAGTCTGCAGGGCAGCGGAAGCTTTGTTTTCACTTTCAAAATGAAAAAAATTGTTGGTGCTCCAAAATCAAAATTTCAACTCGCATTTTGCGTTTCAGGGCCTCCTGAACAAATTTGTTTTCGTGTCTCTCCGTCTGTCTGTCCACATTTCCTTGCCACTGCCATAACGTCCACAATATTGATCCGATTTCAATCAAATTTTCAGGGATTGTGCGGGTTAGCCCCGTGATGGTCCCCTATGAATTTCATCGCCATCGGACTATGGGTAGCGTGAACGCATGCGCAAACGTGAATTTCCGCAGACCCCGATATCTCAGTTCCTAATTGACCTATTTCGCTCAAATCTGGAGGATAGTTGATGGCTGACTCTAAGACAATCATCTATTAATTTCATAACGATTGGATCAGTAAAAGCTACTGCGCAAGCGCAAACTTGAAATTTGTTGTTATAGACGTGGCTACATACCTACAATTAGACCAATTTCAGTGAAATTTTCAGAGATTCATCGACTCAGACCCTAGAGAGTCCCCTATGAATTTCATCGCCATCAGACCACTAATAGCGTTTGCGCATGCGCAAACTTGAATTTCCCGAAACTACGATTTCTCAGTTCCTAATGGACCGATTTCGCTCAAATTCGGTGTGTAGTTGAGGACTACCATTACCTTCTAATTTCGACACTATTTTATCAGTAATAAGTACTGCGCATGCGCAATTTTGAAATGTGTTTCATGGCCATAACTCTGGAACCACTCGACTAATTGCGGTGACATTTTCAGAGATAGTACGGGGTAGCCCCTGGATTGTGCTCTATTAATTGGATAGCCATCGGAGCGTGTGCTCATGCGCAAACGTGAATTTCGTGGAACTACGATATCTCAGTTTGTAATGGAACCATTTCGCTCAAACTCGGAGGGTAGTTGGGGGCTGACCCAAGACCCATGAATTTCATCACGGTTGGATCAGTAATATCTACTGCACAAGCGCAAACTTAGAGAAACGCCGTTTTTTCGGCGAAGTTTAGCCGTTGTGTGAGGTTAAATCCTTTTTGCCCCCATGCTTTGTATTGTCCTAAAATAAAGAATTTTAATTTTGGTTGCCCTGCATTCTATCGTCATGAGCATGGCGATCCGGTCATTTCTAGTTTTCTAAAAATTTGATGGTGACATATTGTGAAGGCCACGAGGAAGCTTCTGTGCCATGTCCTTGACAGTGTATTTTTTTTTTTGAGGACGCGGTAGGAGTACTTAGTAGTTATGGAAGATCCTTTTTCCTTTCCTTTACCTACTATTGTAAATAAAGAAAGTTTTCAATTCAATTCAATCCATGGTGCCAGTATGGTTACATACGACGAAGGTTATCTTCGTTTTTGGCAGTCCATTCGGAGCCCCACTCATTGACGAATAGGCCAATTCCATTCGTGCTACGAGATGACTATACTCGGAACGAGATACAAGCGCATGCGCACTAACTGATTTCTATTTGTTGGGCTCCCTACTTGTAACCCGACTCGGTTCCCATTTACCTGCAAGAACTGTCTAATAATAATATGAGGGTTGCCTCAAAACCCACAAATCGATATTCATGCATTCATGGTCCAATATTTTTCTGTTATCGATTTCACGGTCCAATAAATGGTCAAATCGAGGTCAAATTCGATTGGTCCAATAAATCCCTGTTATCGATATCACGCCTTCGATATCCTACCCCTACTCTAAAATACACTTACGAACGCTATAATCTTGCGATATTTGTTGCCACAGAGGAAGCGACAACCCGAACGTGAGAAACGACAAACTCAGCCTGCCAGTCTACCTGAACTCGACAAGAAGCGAACTCCTCTTCACGGTCGACCTCAACATCGCTACCGGCCAGGAAGCTCACTCCTTCTACGAGCGCGGCGTCGCTTTGCTTACTTCAACCTCACTAAATTAATCTCCTTTTCACACAATATTTTACTACGCCTTAATTTATTTTATACGAGTATGTACATAACGCCATTGTCCCCTCCCTTCCCCGTACTACTTACGATTATTTTTTGTAATTATTGTTTTTTTTTAAAAGGAATGCAATTAAAATAATGTCTTAGCGCATAAAAATAAGGAAATACTCGCCAAAATGTTTGTTATGTTATCATTGTTAATTTATTAATATAGTTTTAGCATTGTCATTTCATTGTGATTCCCGTTTCCTGAACCTTTTTTATTTATCTCTCCCGGTTTTTGTTCATACTTTTGTCATACTTAGTGGGAGTAAAAATGTGAAGATGCGTAAATATAATTTGAACGATAATATTTGGTGTTATTTTTTAGCCTCCCTGGCAAGTAAATGAAGGATTTTCATTATCAAGTATATACCTATGTTGTCTTCACTCGCTGAGTACCCATATTTTACAAAAACATATTACATACCACAATCCCTGAAAATCGGACCATAAATTCATATAGTTTTGCCTGGTACAAGGAATTTCACCACAGACAGACAGAGAGACACGGAACGAAAATTGTTCAGAAAGCTGTGAAACGTAAAAAGTCTCATTCATGCAGCATGAGTTGATGAGCGAGTTTTCAAAGAATCATGTTAACCGACTTGGTGGGTGATTCATATAGGAAATTTCACGCTGATCCCGAGTATACCGTAATTAAGTCCCTATGTTTAAAATAGCAATGTACTCAAAAAACCTTTAAAAAAAACCCGCGTTTTTTTACTCTGAATTTTCAAAATTTGAACCCTTGGGGTACTCCAAAAATTCTGGTCAACGAACTCTTCCTTTATTTTGGTATTATTGACATTTTGAAATTTTTTCGGATTTTTAGCTCGATTCCTCGGTCAGATATCGTCTGGAGTGACACATATATATAAATATATATACATACATATAAAAAAATGTGTGTTAAATTTCAGGAATCGCTTTAGAATGCTCTTGAACGGATTTCCACGAAGAAAATTTCAAAAAATTTGCATGATTTAAATTTTGAAGCCCTTGCAATAGCTTCATTTTCTTCGAAAATTCGTTAAAAAAGTGTTAAATTTCCGGAATCGTTTAAAGAATGGTCAAAAACGGATTTCCATGAAGAAAATTTTGAAAATTTGCATAATTCAAATTTTGAAGCCATTGCGATCGCTTCATTTTCTTCGAAAATTCGCAAAAAGCAAGTTGATTTTGGAGGACAACATTTTTTTTCATTTCTTTCACGAATAGGTACATAGCTTCCTACCTTCGGTAGTGAGGAAGCAAAAAAGGGTACCGACCAACCAGTTTTCAAGTACAAAATGAATTGGTAGACCTATAATTGAATACCTGAACCTATAATTTCTGTGCCTACATGCAGGATAATTACGATCAATAAGTAAAGAAGAACAACACCACTTTAATTTCAAAACAAACCCCCAACAATGCCACAACAATAAAATATAAGATTGGTATTCATTTTTAATGGATTCTAAAATATAATATGGCTTTCTTAGTCAATGATATTATAGTAATTGAAACAGAACAAAGTGAAAATGGTTCTTTTTCCACCAGGGAAAATCTCTCGAGTTGTAGGGTAGGATTTTTGATTTTCATTTCATCAAAGCGGAAACGACGGCTTTGGCGTTGAGGGACTTTAGGTCCGTGTAGGTTTGACCTGTGCCCACGAAGACTATGGGTTGGCCAGTCATGTAGGTCATCGATATTGCAGCTCCCACCTGGAAAAGATGATCTCCGGTCAATGGTAAGAAGGTAGCAGGGGCGAGGCGTGACTTTTTTTTCTGAGTCTTCGCAAGTAGATGCATGTGAAAATGTTTCAGTCGTCAATTAGAAAGTTTTTTCTTCAATGTTCAAATTTATGACCCGTGCCTACGATTAATATAGAACGAATGTAATACCCAATTTTCCTGAAAATCCAAAATGCGACAATGATTTCTCCATAATATTCTTCTTTCATTCAGGATTTATATGGATCGCGAAAAACTCACCGACGACTTCCCTTTGTGGGATGTACCCAGTCAAGTACATGGATAGGTCTCATTGGTGTTGGTGAAAACATATGATTTTACTGATTTTACGTGATTTTAAACTCACACAGAAATGGCCAGCAGGTTAGAAGAAAAACCAACACGAACACTAGGTGCAAAACTGGAATGACAACTATTGAAGGTTATTATGGCAGGTTATGGTGTGCTATTTCGCAGAGAAAGAGCCAGAGGGTGGGGATATGCGGGAGGAGGGAGAGGCCTGCAGAATAGAACCAAGTGGGGAGGGATGTGGGAAGCTGCGGTCATTCAGCTTCGTCGGTTCAGCACATTCGGTTCGGCCTCTTCCGTTCAGCATTGTGTCCAGACGGTGAGAGTAGTGTGGCCGGGGCGATCCGATTGTAATACTTGATTGATAATTTTGATTGTGGTAATAGAATATTAGTAGCATTATTTTTGAAAAAAAGTAAATAATTATTAATTTTCAAATTAAAAAATTAAATAAATTTTTAATTAGTACTGAATAATAATAATAATGAGTGACAAAGATAAAATTCTCGCAGAGGCCGCTGCAATCCTGATTGGAGTTGCTGCTGGAAAAAGTTGTCGCATCCTCAAAAAACACGTTTTTAGCGATTTTTTACTTAAAATTTTGAAAATTTGACCCCTTGGAGAACTCCAAAATTCAGGGCAACGAACTCATCCTTTATTTTGATATTACTGACATTTAAATTTTTTTTTGATTTTTTTATCTTGATTCTAGGGTCGGATATCGTCTGGAGTATACAAAGGAAAAAGTGTTAAATTTCAGGAATCGTTTTAGAATTTTCTGAAACGGATTTCCTTGAAGCAAATTTTCATAAAAGTACTAAAAAAATTTTTTTATTCGGAAATTCGCTAAAACGTCATTTTTTATGACTTTTATTTCAGCTTTTCTCGCAAACCGCTCTAACGATTTAGAAGAAATTCATAGGACTTAGGGTGGCTACGCACTTGCAGTTTTCACCCGCGCGATTTAATCCCCCAGAAATGAAACACACAAAACTCAATGGAAGAACGCGCACCGGCGACTAAAAAACCGCGTTCTTCCATTGAGTTTTGTATGTCTCATTTCTGGCGCGATTAAATCGATCGATGATTAATAATGAGTGCCCACCCTCATCCGGCATAGTGTGGATGCGGCTGAAGAAGGTCCAGGATTGGGCGGGAAGGGGAGGAGGCATGCCGAGCGGAACCAACTATAAGGGTGGGCGCACATTGAGACACGTGCAACGCAGCGCAGCGCAGCGCCGCGCAGCACAGTTTTTGTATCACCTGCATTTAAATGGAGGAGCGCACATTGACGCACTCGCACGTCTGGCACTCGCACGTGCTCGCACGAGCCGCACTCGCACTTGTGAAATTTTACAAAAACTGCGTCACGCAGCCCACTCGTTTCCCCCCCGGACCACCCCCCGCCTACTGATACCCCGCTCCCCGCTCGGTCCACTGTCTGCACTACCGCGGAATTCGCCAAAACCCCCTCGCAGGTCAGACTGCTTCACAAAACTGCCCCCCAATGTGCGGTCCGAACTGCGTGACGCAGTTTCCTCGCACGAGCCTGCCCTGCCCTGCGCTGCGTGAGTGGACTGCGTGACGCAGCTCAATGTGCGCCTTAGCTTACAGGGATGCGCCGAATGGTGCGGATCCAGGAGGAGTTACTTTGGTATAGCCAACCCCCTCCCTCTCACTTCTCCTTCACGCTATCAAGTGGACTAGCTCAGATGCGCCACCTCCCCTTTCCTAGCCAAAGGGTTGGGGAGCAACCAGAGGGGCCTCTCTCCCGCGCGCGTTCAATATTTCAGACTCTCCTGCTAAAAAACCTCAAAAATGGAAAAATAATGCTTTTAATTTTTGTCTCTATTTTCTCTAGTCATTGCCAACATCAAGCGATGACTGAAGCCCTTGCCACTGGTAGGTAGGTACTTACTCCTTGTTGTCCCGTTTGACCAGACTATTTAAACGATAATTATTTGTGAATCGGTCGACCGCAAGTTTAAATTTCCTAACTCAGCTCACGATTTTCCAAACCCATTTTGAAATCCTGTTTTTTCATGAATTTCCTGAGTTGTAACATCCCTGTTATAGAAACTACTTTTACAAAGTAGGTAAGTACCATATTTCTCAACTTAGTTCTCCCAATCCTAGCGTGAGGATCCAGTGAGGAAGGTCGTGTACACGAAACTGTCGCATGCACTTTTTTAAATAAGTATCGATCAGCAACTAAAGTAAAGAGCTCCGTCAGCAAATTCTTCTGACGAAGGCCAAACTACTTATCAGCCGAAATGTTTCCCTATTTCCCTTTCCCCCCCTCCTGAAATGGCATCCTGCTAAAAAACATTCCCACTTCAACTCAAGTTTAAAAAAAAAAAACTTAAAAAAGAAAAGAGTTTGTTGAAATTGATACAAAAAACGAGATGGTCAAAAGGCACAAACACAACAATATGGCAGTAACGAGAAAATAGGAATGAGCAGTAGTGCCAACTTCCTACACAAAAATCTGTACGGGGTTTTTGGCAGGAATTGATAAGGTAGTTTGCTAATTTTTCGCTGGTAGGGCACACTGTCAGAGCTTATTAGAGAGTTCCTAGGAGTGCTTTCCGAGATGCGAAGTTTCACATCATGGACGGTTGTATCGTATCGCAGCAGTATCGAGATACGGAAAGTTCGTATCAATGGCGTTATATCACAGAATTACCTTCCACAGCAATAACAAGGCACATTTCTTTCAAGCTGATGCTCCGTATACACTCGAAAAACAATGTTGAGGTCTCCGGCAGACAATGAACCAAGATTGAATGAATTCAAGTATTCGTGCATGATGAAAAGTGTCACTTTACGATACGACACTAATTTCACGATACGGAAAAATATTGGGATACGAACTTTGACAAGGTTAGCTTCCACTTTGCTCGTCCAAGCCATTACGATACGAAAATTAGATGAGAATTTTCGTATTGCGTGAGATCTCTTAGGAACTCCCTATTACTTTAGTTGCAGATCTTTTTTGATCTGTAACTCCACGATCCCTGCTACTTTTACTTCGATCTTCCCAGGAGATCGTACGCCACCACCTCGGCATAGAATACCTACTAACTTCTTCATCTAGATCAGTGGCTTGGATGTTCGATTCGATCATCCATTATTTGAACTGGTACGGACTCGACGATTGGCGACCTTTGCAGAGTGCGCCCAAAAATAGCCAATCCGATCCTCCCGGGAAGAAGTAGCGCTTCCGAACTACTTAATTTCTTAGGTCCATTCGATGACTTGACAAGGTCCTTCCCATCTTAATTTATCATACCTTATCATCGATAGTGTCGAATTTGGTGAGGACGATGCCGTCTATGAGATGAGGTTTGGTCGACTGCGAGAAGTCTGCGAGCGACTGGTTGAACTTGGTGAGTTGGTCCACAGCTTCGTTTCCCACGAGCGCCTCACCCACGAACAACACCAGATCAGGCTCGTTTACTTTGACCAACTGTAAAAGTGAGGGAGAGGTTAGCGTAGGTAAGAAATTGTGGTTTTCCAGTCACATAGAGTATGAAAATTAAGTAGGTACCTACTCTACCTACCAGTTTTTGTAAATTATTTTGGAATTGTGCTTTAATGCCTGTTTTGTCAAATAAACAAAAATAGAGTTACGATAGAGAATGTACTATTTGTGAGCTGACGTCATCCTACTCGACTACTGCGACGTGTGAGAATTTTGTTGTGATCAGATGCCAATTCGGTGGTTTTTCCCCAAAATTTGGGTTTTTTCAAGTAGCACAAACAGGTTGGTACGACGTCATAAGAGGTTGGGAACTGCGATCCCACGTCGGGTGATGACGTTGTAGCAACCCCTCCACAACCAAATTCCGACCATTTTGGAGAATGATTTTTTGGTTGTACCGACGTCGCCGCCTGACCTCAGCTTAGAATAGGGTCGCAGACCGCGACCTCAAATAACTCAACATGGTTCTTTATTTCGTAGTACAACGGTAATACAGAAATCTGTAGTAGTGTTGTTTTACAAAATTCTGTATAAAAAAACGACATCTTCCGCCAAGGAAGGTATCATCAACAACTATTGTTGTTCATCGAGCGTGATGAACATCGAGTTCAACATTTGCTCATCAGAGCGCATAGGTCTCTTGAACAGATGTCAAATCGAGCGTGTTTGCGTTGTTGTTGTTGAGTTGATGTTTGCTCACCAGACCTCCCTGCGTACCACCATACAGCCAGAAAAGCTTTGTCAAATTAAAGTAGTTTCACCAGATTGAGAACGTGGGAGCAGATCGAAGTTGAACATTTGCTCACCAGAGTGCATAGGTAGGTACCCCTCTTGAACTGATGTCAAATCGAGCGTGTTCGTGGGAGAATGATTTTTTGGTTGTACCGACGTCGCCGCCCAACCTCAGGTCGGAAGAGGGTCGCAGACCGCGACCTCAAATGACTCAACATGGTTCTTTATTTCGTAGTACAATTGTAATACAGAAATCTGTAGTAGTGTTGTTTTACAAAATTCTGTATACAAAACCGGCATCTTCCGTCAAGGAAGGTTATTTTCTCTACTTAAATCCGACTAGTTGTACATTTTCTGTAGTAAAAGTGTTATTTTAGTATTGAATAATGTAAGAAGCTGTTGCCATACATCATTCATCAAAATGGAGTTCAAGTTCTCTCTCCAGCGATACCTCTAAGATGGAAAAATGGATGGATGGTGGATGATGAAATAATGTGAATATTATTATCTCGCGATGTTGTACAGGACCTACCTCCCTCGTATGTGGGTTTCAGACTCTTCAAATCATCTGCGGAGGCAATTTTATCGTGAAATCCTAGATTCCACCTCTCAAAAACAATTTTTCTCCGGTTTTGAGACGTTTTAGATAATTTGTTCAATTTGGTAACTATTGTGAAAATGGTATCACGACTTATTATTCCGCAGAATGAAAAAAGGGTGATTGGGGGGAAAACATTAATTTGAAGCTGAAGGATGATCGATTTAGTTAATTTAAAGTATACTAATGATAAGGAACCATTTTTGTAACGAAAACAAAGGCATACTATGATCTTACCTTTTTTTCTGAAAAGGAGGGGAGGAGCCCCTCGTCAGTGAGAGCAAAAGAGATCTATTGTAACCCAATCCCCAACTCAATTAAGATCCCTAGTAACGGCCTCTTCTTTCACAAAGTGAAGGCGGTTTCCAGGGATCTCCTTAGCAATATCAGCGGGTGTTGAGAAACCCTTCCCGAAATGCTGGAATGTTAGTGATGCAACAGCAGGACACTCGCAAAGGACATGTTCTGCTGTTTCCACCCCCTCGCAGCAGAGGCGGCATTCAACTGTCCTGGCCTTACCCATTTTGTGAAGGTGATACCTTAGGGGGGATTGGCCAGTGAGAAGACCTGCGAGTTTGCTAAGGTCTTTACGGCTCAGGGACAGAAGAGCTTTAACACGTTTCTTGGAAATAGGTATTAACCTCTTGGCTTGCCTCTGCTTCGGAGTATTCTGCCAATAGATTGTTCGCTTATTGATTTGCCGAGTTATGTAACTCTTCGTGATCCCCAGCTGGGGCTCAGGACCAATTGGGCAGGACTCCGACCCCTTTTTGGCGAGGCGGTCGGCTTCTTCATTGCCTCAATTCCCTCATGCCCAAGGCACCCAGAGTGTCACAATAGATCAACCATGGTCTAAGTGACAAACTGCCTGCCCCGTCCCAAAAGAACAAAAAAAAAAGGCACCCAGAGCAACGGCACTTTGTTGCACAGGGCGGCGGCCTTGAGAGAAAGAAGGCAACTCCAGGTCAACTTTGAGGTGATCGAAAAGGCAGAAACTGCCTGGCTATCAAGTAGAATATAAATTCTCGCACCTTTGAGTCGTTTCCTGGCAATCTCTTGTGCACATATGTCTATGGCATGGGTTTCTGCCTGATAGTAGGTAGCCACCGGATCTTACCTTGGCCAGGGCTCTCATGAGAGGCTCGTTGTCCTGCATTCTGCCGGCAGTATCAATGAGGACGATGTCAGTTTTTGATTCCTTCGCGTGAATAATTGCTTCCATAGCGATACCAGCCGCATCCTTACCTAATCAAAAAAGTAACGTCATATCACCAAAGTGTTGAAAATCAACTCAGAGTCTGATGTTTTACAAGTACCAATATGTACACAATAATATGTTAAGGGGTAAAAAGCAATTTTGTTACTTCATCGGTCACCATGAACAGTAAGAACGCCATATTTACCAACCAGAACTACTCGCACTTAGTAATCGGACATTGAAATTCCAATGAAGGTGGAAACCAGCTCACCATATCCTTTTTCGTAAAGTCGGACCATCTGGACGCCATTGTGCTTTTCTGGAGGGTGCAGAGCATTCAAATGGCGCATGTGGGTCCTCAGCTGTTCAACTGCGCCCGCTCGGAAGGTGTCACAGGCGGCAATAAGGACCGACAGATTGTTTTCGATAAGCCAAAAACAAATCTAGGAGAGCAAAAAAATATCAACGATCACAAAAACTCAATCACGCAGTGTGTCAAGGTAGAGAGGGGGTGAAATCTGATGGTAGTTACATCATAATTTCGCCCTCCCCCTTGCAGCAAGAAAGGTAGGTGACGGTACGTCATAGTCAACCTGGTATATCCATTGTGTAATAACTGGCTAGATCAGGTGACAGCTCTTGTATGGACTCACCATCCCAGGAGCAGCCATAGATGACCGTAAAAAGTAAAAAACCGTAGAGGCCGTAAAAAGAACATAGCGGGAACTGGGTCGCGAGCAACCCAGGCGCTACATGCCTGTTGAGAGCTCGGACGTACCGTCACAAATGGTACAGGATATTGCAGGGTCAACTCACTTTGGCTAGATTAGTTGATTTTCCGACACCGTTGACACCACAGAAAGCCATAGTAAACGGACGACCGCTCCTCTTGGCTTCGAGAGCATCTCTCAAGATGTCCACCCTCCTTGTAGGCGACAGAATCTGAACTAGAGACTCCGTCATAGTAGTTTTAACTGTGGTCGCCACGCTATCAAACGTACCCAAAACCTAGGGAAAAAAACATACAGTAAAACCAAATAACATTAGACAAATTCTTTTATTGTTTTTCACGACGTTTTGAGTTAGAACTTGGCCCGTTCTCAGGCAACCTGTATAACCGAATGCACACTGGGAAGAACACCGGTACATATCCAGTCATTTATGACCTCTGGAGCAAGACTGCCAATGAACCACTGTTCCTGCAAACCGAACTGGTCGAACCATTCAGGCCCACAGCTGTATCTACCATCTAGCGGCCACTGTTTGAACTATCGTAGATCCACTACCACCCCCGTGCGGAGCTCGTCAAGTTCTTTCCAATGGTACAAAAAACTCAGGAGTGCATTTTCGGATATGTAGGTACCAGTGTTCTTCCCAGCTTGCGAAATGTTATCCAGATGTTGGTTTTCTTGACTTCAAAGTTCTTAAAAATTTTGTATTTTCTTCTACATATACATACATACATACATACAGGGTGTCCTGATAACTACGCCCCCACTACCTAACGCCCTTAGTATACATTTTGGAAAATATTCCAAATCGTAACTCCCCTTTATTTTTTGCGTAAAATCCAAATATAACAATTTGCGCACCTGCGAACCCGCAAAACGAGAGCAATGCGCACTAAATTTGTTATTTCAAATGAAAACTCTCTTTTTCTTAATCGCAGATTCAGATTCTACTAAAAACGTCTGCCAAGTTGGATGGGCAGTAA
>JAEMON010000004.1:23509663-23520097 GCA_030264115.1 Lygus lineolaris
CAAATTCTGGCCAACGAACTGAACCTTTCTTTCGATATTACTAACATTTTAAACAATTTTCGGATTTTTTATCTCGAACCCTCGGGCAGATGTCGTCTGGAGTGAGATATATATGCATATAAAAAAGTGTTAAATTTCAATAATCGTTTTGGAATGGTCTGAAACGGATTTCCACGAACAAATTTTTCAAAAATTTGCATTACAAAAATTTTGAAGCCATTGCAATAGCTTCATTTTCTTCGAAAATTCGCTAAAACTCATCCGACACGCGTCCCGCAGCCGGAAAACGAATAGACTGCAGAATCGAAGCATGATCGGATGGAAGTCGGAGTCGTGTGGGAGTCGGATCGGACGCGCGTCGGAAAGGTGTGAACTACGCCGTTCAAAATCCACTACCATTCCCCCTCTCAGACACTCGTCCGATTGTATGATCGGAGTCGGATCGGAAGCGTGTATGACAAGTGTGACCCGGCCTTGACTCAAGGAAGTCCTAAACTGATCGCGCATCCGTACGTGTGGCCCTATCGAACACTAAAAAAAGCAGCATGCAACATGAGTTGATGAGCGAATTTTCCAAGAATAATTTTAACCGATTTTGTGGGTGATTCTTATAGGAAATTTCATGCTGATTCCGAATATACCACATGTTCCTATGTTTTTTGTTCCTGAGATTTTTGACTACATTTTCAAAATTTGACCCCTTGGAGTACTCCACAAAAATTCTGGCCAACGAACTCATCCTTTCTTTTTATACAAGTAGGTACCTATTATTGACACTTTAAATTTTTTTTGATTTTTTATCTCGATCCCTCGGGCAGATACCGTCTGGAGTGACACATATATAAATATATATATATTTTCATATGTATATGAAAAAGTGTTAAATTTGAGGAATTGTTTTAGAATGGTCTGATACGGATTTCCATGAAGAAAATTGTCAAAAATTTGCATTACAAAAATTTTGAAGCCATTGCAATAGCTTCGTTCTCTTCGAAAATTCGCTAATGACCTATCATAATCACAGTGCTACGAAGTTAACAGTGAGCGTGGAAAGGTGCTCCTCGAAATTAATCAATCGATATAAATTCAGAAAACATCGAAGCCCTGCGTTCTCTAGACCTCAACCCTCGACGAACAGGAGTTCCTACTCGTGAACGACAGTGACAGTGGGCTGGTGGTGTTCTCATGTCTGACAAACTTACAAGCACTTGTGCTCGCGAAAGTGCTACTTGGATGGTACTGTCCTAAATTCTTTTATATTTTTTTACAATACACGGTTATTTCGATGGTCACTATATACCTACCATTGGTTTTCTGTTTGTTAAAGAATAAGGAGGGTCAGGGACGGATTTACCATTACAGCGCCCCTAGGCCCGAATAAATTACCCCCCTCAATCATACACTGATAGAACGATTTTGTTGTCTGAAATAAAATTTCTTGGTAGTTAATAACTATCTCATTTTGCACCATGTCCAAATGAATACTTGTTAACTTGTTAACAGCAAATAATCACAGATAATTCTTAGATTATTTAAATTATTAAATATTAATTACCTTTCCCAATTTTGTTTTTGTGTTAGCACTACAGGTTTCGCCCCTTAGTGTTAACACAAAACAAAATTGGAAAAGGTAATTAATATTTAATATTACAAGTAACCTCAATCGAATTCAGGGCCAATCAAAATAAAAATTCCTTCAACTCCGGGCAGTGCGAAATTCTAATGCGAAAGTACATACTTTACGTAAACTTACATACAATTGTGTCAGAATTGGCCTAATAATATTAACACGGTATAATAATAGTATGAGTAGAACTTTAAAAAATGTAAAATAAATATTTTTGATTTCGATTTAAAAAAAAAAAAAAAAAAAAAAAAAAAAAAAAAAAAAATGAAAGTGCGCCCCTCGGAGCCGTGCGCACCTAGGCCCGGGCCTATTGGGCCTAGTGGTAAATCCATGCCTGAGGAGGGTGCTTCGTACGAGAATGTCTTCACCATGGTAGCAGACTAGTGCAATAAACATGAATTGCTTTTCCTGCCCACAACGATTGTAAACGACCTGAAGGTAGGATTGCAGAATGCTTGTGGAATTGCATGGCCTTTGTGGTCTGTTCTCTGTTGTCGATTTCCCATCTTTCGGGGACATACAGTACCCAGAAGGGTCAGTACACATTCCAGAAGGGTCAACAGGATAAGTGGATATGAGCGCTGGGCTCAATTTATACATACGATCCCCAGGAATAGGGCTCAGTTTGCCATCTCCCAATTTAAATAGGTATCGTAAATGATTTTAAGGCTGGTTAGCATCGTGTATAGCTACGTCACGAGACATGGTTTTTCTTATATTGGGATCTCTTATTCTGGATTTTTACTTTCCAAAGTAGAAAACATATAATTTCTTGTACACCTCTCCTTAGAATGGTTCTCATTCGTAATGTATATAATATTGTAAAGGTACTAAAGTAAGTACTATGTGTGTATTTATCAATGTTATGTACCTATCCTAGTATGTATATTTATAATATATTGATGACGGAAGGCAGTTATGTACCTACTGTGTAACATTTACACTGTTGCCGAGTGAACAATTTTCAACTACTCTATGTGATGAAAACATTCGGAAACAAATTTCTTCATTGAAAATGATCTTACGTGCATGACAACGAACGAAACGTAGTGCACAACACATTGACATGCACAATTCGCTGTTGGGAATCTTGGGAAATATTGGATTGATTTGGGTAAATATTGAAATACATTTGGCTCTTTAAAAATAAATCAAGGACGAATCGACAATCGGTGGACAGATGAGGTAGTGCATTGAATATTTTAAATCGATGGATTTTTGTGACATTGATTTCACGGAGGAAATCCTCCACTTACTGGGTCTGCTTTTTCGGGATATGATCCTGCTTCCGTTGACGCCCAGGAAACTGTGTGTGGGTGTTCGCCACCCGCAGACTTCCATCCCGACCCAGAGTTTGCTGATTTCCGCCTGGACTTCAGCGTTGAGGAAGCAATACAGCACTGCCACGAATGTCCCCTATAAGACATAAATAGGCGGTTTTAGGTTTAATGCGGTTTTTATGATGTCTATCGTAACTGAGAAAGGTCCTATACTACAGGTAGCTGCCTAAAATGAAGCAGAATGAATAAAGCGACGCTCAAAATTCAAACGGTACCGTTTGGCTGTTTTCACTAAATTTAATTATTTTATTATCATTTTATGAGTTAGCAATTTTTCAGCAAAGTTTAGAGTCAAGCAATATACTAGTAATTTCCTATTTTTTTTTATAAACATGTTAATTTGTTTTTTTGGGGTAGATAAAGAACCCTTTTTGTACCTCGCGAGAAAAAACGGACGGTAGACCTACGGTTCTACAGTCATATCATTTAATGATGAAATTATATCTTCTGCAGCTGTTTAATAACTCACTGAGCAGGCCAAATCTTTTATGAAAACAAAACATCATGTTTTCTCTTCGCAGTTTATTATATCGTACTGTATAATTAGGTCTCATTTCATACCGTAACGTAATGGTCTGGAAAATGATGCAATAATTGTCCTGTTAATCATTCAATGATAAAAAATAATATTCAGAAAAATAAAAATTGGGGTTCTGATATGGATATTGATTCTTTAATTTTCTCCGTTTGAGCCCATGTACACTAGGTTTCGAAATATCATGTTCTGACTATCTTAAAAGTTAGAGAAAAGTGTCCCAAGTATTTTCCTCTGCTATCTACTGGGAAGTTTACTAGTTCTTGAAAATCCTGAATACTTACTTGAAAGCTCCCAAAAAGCTGGTCGATGGTTAACCAGACGGCCTCAACCGTCTCGTTGTAGAAGTGATGGTTGACGAATGTCATGGTGTAGACAATGGCGTAATGAGCCCCGAACAGCGGCACAAGCACCAACGTCGATTTGGCCCACCTCCTGAGAAAACACCATTCATCGTCGGGGTCAGCCGAAATTCGCTAACAATATAACAATAAGTTCTAATCATGCAGGATGAGTATAAGAGCGATTTTTCAAAGAACTTTTAACCGATTTTCAGCAATTTTTGAACTAATCAAATTTTAAATATTTGGTGGACATTTAGCGGTGCATTTGAATGGCACAATACTATGTTTCTATACAAGATAGTAATTTACACAGAAAATTCGAAAAAAGTCGTTATTATCGATTTGTTCAAAGAGTATTTGTACATTTTGAGTACAAATTTTGAGTATTTGTACATTTTGATTTTGTAACCCTTGGCCTTCTTGAGTATAGGTTAATTTATGTTAATCAAGAAGGAGCCGTGTCACAAGTCCGGGAGAGTGTGGATATCGCGTGGTTGTTCTCCCTATCATTTCAGCTCAGTAAATAAATAACCCACAAAACCCAAATAAATCACTGCTAATTGGAACTTATGGCAGGACAAATAAAGTCAGTTCCACCATCCCATAGTGATGAATACTGCCGTATAACCGTAAGGTTGTGGGTGAGGCAGGGACGATGTGGTTTTGCACTACTGAAGAGCTGGGGTGGTAGGGGCAACATCTATGTCGGTCCCCTCTGAGGAGAGTGCAACGTTGTAACCCTTGGCCTTCTTGAGTATAGGTTAATTTTGATTTTGTACAAGAGAGATTTGTACATTTTGTACAAAGAGTTATTCCAGAATCAATCCTCCGTGGCCGAGGGTTGGTTCTGGAATAACTCTTCGTACAAAACGGTGATAACGAGTTAATAACATTACATAATAACATAACAGAGCACAGGATAATACCCAATAATAACATAATAACAAAATAACCATGGAAAGTTGGGGCTCCATTTTTGAATATTTAAACATTTCATATAGGGTTGGATACCGTCTGGAGTAACACATATATAGATATATAAATATTATATGCATATGAAAACTTGTCAAACTTCAGGCATTTTTGACCTTTTGCAGTAGCTTCATTGGTTCTCGAAAATTCGGTAAAAATCACACATCATGAAATTAAATACTGCGATTTGTTTCAGAGGTGGTTTTGTGTCTGTGTATGTGTTCAACCCTGGAAGCTCAACTGCGGAATAAGGAATGGACGTCATTTTTCTAAAATTGTAGGTCTAACTGAGAGCTTTTCAAAAAGGTGAAAAAATGGGTGGGAAATGAACGGAACAGGGATAAAAAGGGGTAGGAGAAAGCGTGTGACGTCATTTGGTATAAAAATGTGTGGGAAATGAACGGAACAGGGATAAAAGAGGTAGGAGAAAGCGTGTGACGTCATTTGGTATTGCCTTCTCGCTCCCTTACGCGGCAACCGCGTGAAAGGGAGATACATTCCAAATGACGTCATGCTTTTTTCCTTTTGCTTATTCCAGCCAAGCTACTAGAATTTCGAGGCTGAAAATTGGGATCTAGGGGTTTTCGAGGGTGCGATTCGAAATTCGACCCATGTGTATTCCTCATTATTTGACCAATTTTTGACAAATTTGATTTATTTGATAAATTTGTTGAAGGTACCTAGTCCTCGAATATACATACCCATCAAAGTATTTTACAAACTTCCCTTTATACTGATCAAACGTTTGTTAGTTAAATACGGGTTCTTTACAGAGACAACGAAAAAAGGGGTTAAAAATCTACAGCCACTGATTTGAATTGAATGCTGGTACAAAGCGGATTTCACTGATAGTCCTGCACGGTTACCGTGATGTATTTTTAAAAAGTCTCAAATCCGCGATGTGAAAAAAATTGATTAACCAGAACCACGTTCACCGCGGCACCCTGTTACGGGACACAACTCGAAGGACGACGTTTTTTATTCATATAATTCAATATCTAATATTCATTATTCATCCTTGAAGAGAATATAGAGTAGGGAGCTAAGCAGGATTCAATAAGTGGTGTAAGGGAAAGAGCTTTAATATGGTATTTGAAAGAGCGGAGAGTATACGAGTATATCATTTAAATTCCGTCTATTGAACACCCCTCTTCCATGGGTCTCAAGACAAGATTTCTTGAGGTTCAAATTATCGATCGAGTTGTACCGAGGAGTTGTCAGAAGAAAGTACCTATGTAGGTGCCAAAGGAATTAGATTGGCCGAGTGGTGAGAACACAAATGTTGTCACATCCCGCACTCAATCAGTCGATTAATTCGCGCCATCGCATTCAACGACTAATGTTCGGTCGATCGTTAGAAAAAGGAATGCAAAATCATTCCGTCCAATATTGTTCAGTCCATCCCAAAACCGTGGCAGGTAGATGGGAGGAAGAAGAAGACCAATAAGCCTGAACAGCTAAACGAAATAGTAGCGGCCTCAGGGCAGTACAAAGACTCACCCCGAAGTAATACTAAACAAGTGGTTCCGGAGTGAGTCCTAAATAAAGAAGTAGGAGTGGGGTTTTAGTTGGTATTCCAGTTAAGGGGGAGTCTAACACAGTTGTAGAGAACTATCCTCTCTACTTCGCCATTTTTCCATTAAAAATAAATCCCCGAACCGTAAGTTCGTGTTCGTGTTTCTGACATGGTTGGTCGATCGTCAAAAAAACGAAATCCAATCATCTCACCCAAACTATCATCGTCAATATACCCTAACCATCTTGGTAAATAGCAGAACTAGGTTTAGACCTCCTCTGCCTCCAACTTATATAGACTCTTCAACTTCATGTTTCTGACTAATAATTGACGATGGTTAGAAAAATGCAAGCAAAATCATCTCGATCAATATGTGCCGGTATTGATTGACTATTACCGACTGTTTATCGCCAACCTATACGAGTTTATTGGCTTTTCAGTAATGATTGATCAGCCCTGCGTACAGTCGATTCTGATGCATCGATTCTCCGTCGTCAGAAAAGTCAAAAGGCAGATTATCACCAACTTATTGATATTTATTAATCGCACTCTGCAAAACTTGTTTGGGAACCATCAAAATGAAAGATATCACTTACCAGTATTTTCGGCATTTTACATGTATAATCACTATTATTTCTGTAACTTGTTCAGTAAGTTCGATTGTGAAACGTGATTCACAAGTTGCAGCGCATAAATTATACTATTGTATTACTAGTTTGTAAAACATTGTAAAATAGGGATTCGTCGTCGTATGTGTTGGACATCGTAATCTAATCAGGGATGTTTGTTGATGTCTACTTCATGGTGTTTAGAGTATCAATTCCACAGATACCTTCTGGGTGGGCAGCACAATTATTGCATTGCAAGAGGGGTTAGTGTTAGTAGGTTAACCCTCTATCAATGTATGAAGATAACATGACGACTGATGTGTGATTTTCATTTTTTTCGAAAATTGCTATCCACTGTCTGATTTCTATCTATAACATACTCTTACGCAACTGCTGCATGAGGAAGATATTGCTGAAGTGTTGAAGGTAATTGAAACTGAAAGAGAGTTTACTTAACAACCCAACTTACGTACATCATAGTACCTACTATATCAGCCTAGGTGTTTATCGTTTTTCCGTATAATTAAACATTTTTTGTGGACAAATTAGACAGTTTTAAATATTAAATTAAACTTTTCCCGACAAACTTTATTAATTTCAACGATTTGAATTTCAATGTAAACTATTTATTTTCAATTCATACTGAAAATAGTTTAAATTGAAATTATAATATTTTAAATTTAAGTGAATAAAGTTTAATTTGAAATGATTATAAAAGTCTAATCGCAAATAAGAAAGTTTAATTTGTCGGAAAGACAATTTAATTAGACGGAAAAAGCTCTACTTTGAGTTGGAGTGTGTATTATAAACTCAAGGCCTCGGCTAACTATATGACGAACGAGACTAAAGTATAGTTTACTTAAAGTATTAGTTTGAGTATATATTATCATTTCATAATATATATTAGGTACACTCAATAGGGTCCTGAATGAGAATCAGCTGTATCCCATTCAACAACAACTTTTTCCAAATCGGTAAATTTGAACCCTCTCTATAGATTGTGTATTCGTTATTAATTTACGTGACCCAAAACTTATTATCAGTTTATTGACGAAAAATAATGAATTCAGGGTGAATGTGGTGTTGAATTAGCAGTCACTCTAATTTCAGGTAAACAGTACAAATAAAAATCGCAAGGAATGTTCACGGTTAAAAGCAAATTAAATTACAGTCGGTCCACACATTCAATTACGAACGTATAAATGGGGGTCACAACTGCTCTAATGGGATTTGGAAGGTTGAATTAATTCTAACAGTTCAATAGCTTTGGGGAAATCATCAACGCAAATGAAGAACGTACATAATATCGTGTGTAATACACATTTCGTTTCCAATTACGTACACGACATCCTCTCATATTTGTAGAAACGGAATCGGTTGGTCGTTTAGATTTTTAATGCATTTAGATTTTTCGGTATGATTGTTTCTATTGATTCTTAGAGTTTCAAGATCAATCCCGCATGAAATTAAGCATAATCATAATGCTGTATCTAATTAAGAAAAGCTAAAGAAACTTGCAATAAGTCGTCCCCGCGCTCAACAGAATTGCAGGGATTTCAGTTTTCCTGTTTTGAGTCAGTCAAAAACACACAACAAAATAATGTAGTGAACGAGATTTTTCTTTTTAAACTACAGTATGATATAATTGATTGAATTAATTAGTTATTAATTATCATTAGTCAATTATTTAAAATAATTCTTTTTCGACGAATGAATGGAACGATTTATTTGAGCTTTGAGGAGACGCGGATGTTTCAAGTTATCTACTCAAGGTTAGCCTACCAAGGTGATCGTTTTCATAGTTTCAACGGATCTGAGACAGCAATTATAAAGTGGATTGCAAACAGCGAACCATCGTTATTCGAGGGTATAAGTATTAATGGTGTCATTATCAGGGACGGCTTCCGGGATCTAATGAGATAAGGCAGAGTTCAAGAATGGACCGCTCAAGAAAACTTCTCCCATAAATATTATCTTCTTCCAAGTTGTGAATACAACAACTAATAAGTAGGTGTATTGTCTTGCACTCAAGCTAAAGAATTTATATATCAAATTGACTAAAAAACCTATAGAACCAATAGATACTAGATAATTGACTCAAAAATAGATCCTCAGAGAAGCTAGAATAAAGTTGCTGTAAAATCCAGCCCAAATTCAGATAGGCATTATGATGTAGATTTAGTGGATCCAATTAGGGCGAATAAAATTCAACGTAAATTGTGGTAGTGCTTCTCCGTCTTTTCGAAAACACCTCATGGAATCAACTTGAAAGAGTGGAGGAGCTTTTTTTTTTTTTTTACATTCATTGTAGTATCCATGGATATGACTAGAGTCCGTACCTAGTTCTCAAACGGGCCATTATCTAATAGCCTCAGCCCATTCTGAACCTACAGCTACGCATTACACGGACAAACTTGAATCCGCAATATTGCTGTTCTTCAAGTTACGTGACAAACTTATGTTATTCTGGGCTGGTAAAGGATTGCAGTGTGGAATTCATCTTGTTTGAACTGTTGAGAGAGACTGAGGCTCAGCCTCAGGAAATTCACCCCAAAACTACCACGGATCCCAAGAGCTACCCTTCCTTCAAGACTGCTCGGTCGTGCGGGTTTTGCATATCCCATCGTAGTTAGCTTAGAGTCCAGGATTGTGCGGGATTGCCGAGAAGGCCACAGAGTAACGGAGACAACCTTTGCTGTTACAACGGAGGCAACCTTCTCTTTGCTCTCACCACTGTCGCATTTCTGCGTATTTCAAACGTAGTTTTCTCCACCCCAACACGGACATAGAGATAATGCAATGTCCTCGTGTCTTACGAATAAATGAGATTTGCTTCCCCACTACCGAACGTAGTGCAAGAAGTAAAAACGAATTTGTCCTCCACAGTCAAAATTCCCGCTTGATTTTTGCGTTTCAGAGCTTTCTGAACATATCGTTCAATCTGTCTGTTCGTTCGTCTGTCAGTCGGTGGTCAACTCCTTGTCCCAGGCAAAACTATACGAAATTACGGTCCGATTTTAGTGAATGAAACGAAATTTTCAGGGATTGGCCCGTGATGGTCCTTTTCAATTTCATCGCCGTCGGACCACTAGTAGATTATGCGCTTGCGCAAACGTGAATTCCTTGAACTCCTGTTTCTCAGTTCATATAACGGACCGATTTCGCTCAAATCCGGAAGGTAGAACGGAGGCTGGCTCCAAGATGATAACCTATGAAATTCCTCAAGATAAGATCAGTAATAGCTACTGCGCACGAGCAAACTTGAAATTCCTTGTCACGGGCGTAACTCCGGAACTAGCTACTCGACATATTTCGGTGAAATTTTTGGTGATTGTCCGGGTTGTACCATAGATGGTCCCCTATGAATTTCATAGCAGTCTGCCGCAAAGGTGAATTTCCTGAAACTCCGGTTCCTCAGTTCCTAATGGACCAATGAGGAATTTGCGTCGGTTTCTTTTACTATTTCATAGGGAAGATATCTGTACCTTGGAA
>JAEMON010000004.1:23524135-23536393 GCA_030264115.1 Lygus lineolaris
GTCACGAAAAATTTAACTTTTAACTTTTAACCTATTTAGCTCCTCCTTCCCAATAATATTTGCTATTCTTGGAGTGAGGAACTCCCTTCTTTTTGCACCTTATAGTGCCCTGATCACGGGTAGCTCATATTGCTGTCCTTCTGTCCGTGCCCCCTTCCCATGTTCATTCTGTAAGAGTCAAAAATATTATGTTCCAGCCTTTTGTATTGTATAGTACCTAGTGGTTATCACCAACCTCAGTTACAATGTGAAAAAAACCCATAATATATGTTGTCCCCATTCGAGGCATGGTTATGGTTGGTCTTCGTAGCTAGGCGTTTCTGTCAGTTATATCCAAGAAATTGAAAACAGGGGATGAAAGCTTCCAATATTTATGTAGCTCACTAATTAGGGGATCCAAAAGAGACCGACCGCGCAGTACTTACTGTGCGACCAACCATTCACTGCCCACTAGGGCTTACTTGTTGAACAGGGGAAAAACAACAACACGATTGTGAATCCCAAATTGATTTCGGCTCATGAAAGTACTAGGAAGATCCATTCAAGGTCCACATATTTTTGCACTTGATGGTATACCTACCCTCTTCTCATTCTACCTTCTTCTGTTACTCTGTCTGTGAAGGTCTCTGGAAAGTTGAGCTCTACGATCAGCTGAGTTAAAAATTGAGCACTCAGATCAGCTGTGTCTAAAATTGAGCTCCCAGACCAGCAAAGTCACAAATCATGCACTCAAGCAGTAATTTTTGTGTCAGCCAGAAGAACAGAGATCTACGCATGAGCAGAAAAGTTATAAAACTATACACCATTGTGTAATAATTTGCCGCTTTATTTAACAGTAAAACCTGACGATGAAATTTCCTTTATTCGAAGTAGAGATAAAATCTCTCTCAGTAGTTTTCATCCCTGGTTCCGGCTCGGAAAACGATTGAACAAGTCTCAGTAATCTCATAGTAACACTCTAGTCGAGCCTTCTTCCTTTTTCCGACAGAATGAAAACTGGCAGTATTCCTAAGAGATTCTGATATGATATTATCTAATAGGTACTGGTTGAATGGATTTCATCTCAGCGGATTCAAGATAGGATGTTCTACATCGCTTGCTTTTCTTATTTTCCTTGAAAATCAATCTCATTGTATACCACAGTTTTTCTTTGTGCCGTGGGAACCATCTCTTATAAATCCGGAGATGTTCTTTCCGTTCTTCTTATAATCGGAAACCCCACTGTACATTTTTCACCCACCCACGCGATCGGAAGCTGATTAAATATAGAACGTTCCCACACATCATCGAGGGAAGCTTTACTTAGAAAAACTTCTGGGTGAAAACTACTCGATGGCTTTGGTACGGGTGTGGGCAGTGAGAAACGACTGAATGTTTGTTTCAAGCTGCCACGGTGGGTTCTACTCGTAGTTATGTCAAATAATATTTTATTTTCTCAAACCTACTGCACACACTCAAGTCGAAAAGTTTCACATTTGCCTGTTCCAAGTGTCAAAGTAGAGGTCATGCACTTTCTAAACCCTGCGGAGAAGGTGGGTTAACTTCACAGTTCAGGTAACAAGAAGTTGACCCAAGGACAAGCCGAAAGTCAGAGGTCAACCCCGACCTGAAATTTTTGCTTGGAACAAACCTTTTAATTTATGGAAAAATGGAATGGTTTGTGTGTTTTTCCATGATCTGTTTTCCACATAGAAAAAGTTTCAGGAGCACAAATCTAAAATCTGGGACAGGACCGGCTATAGCAGTTGCGGGGCCTTGGGGAAATCCTGAGCGCGAGGCTCTTCGAGTAGGTATTTCTCTAAGCCGCAAAATCCGGCTCTTTGAATAGGTTAATCTTCGCACTCTTTTCTGATGTTCCAAGGGAAAATCCAGGGACCATCCCTATGGGGTTCCATATTCACCCAATCCACAATCACAATCAATTTAAAAAAAAAAAAAAAAAAAAAAATCCAAAATCCAAAAAATCAATCAATTAATCACATATCAACAATCAATTCCATATTCACTAGGGTTTCTTTATCGCCACAGTCGCCTGTCATGATAGTCGCCACCAATTCCTATATTACAGACAACAAATTCTGGGGTCAAACGAGTTTATACCCTTAAAATTTCAAGTCATAAGACTCAAAAATCGTGGTTTGTTGAGTCGTTCCAAATAGTAGTGCCGCTCGGCAGTTAAATAGAGCCAATTTTGTCCGTTCTTTGTCTGCTTGTCTGCCCATCTGTCCTTCAATCGTGATCGATCGGCTACCCCGATTCCAATAAGGATCTCTGTCGGTTATGTGTACCGCTCTGATGAAAAAAGTAAGTCACGATGGGATCTTTGACAATCAACGACTTAAGTGGAGGGCGACTCACTGATTTGAAATGAGTGGAGCTGAGCGCTCCGAGTGCCTGAAAAAGAGAGCACCTGACAACAAAGGAGAAGGAATGACATTTCTAAGTGGGAAATTAACTCAAGTGCCGTTTGACTACCAGCTTTTCGACGGAAATAAATTCTGAAGTCCTCGGAAATGTTATGGAACTAATTCTGTCTACGAGACGAAGCCACCATTCTTTCCATTTCCGTAAGACATATATCCTTTTTACGTCCTGCCCTCATGTACCTCGGGAGGTTTCACAAAAATCAAGCTGGATTTTTGCCCATTTCCCTAAAAAATTCGGGGAAAATTGAACAAAATTAACAGCAATCGGTCCGATGTTTCGTGAGATAATAATTTTCCCCTATCTATCCCTAACCGACATGAAAACTCGAGCGCATCAATTGAGCTGGTGTTTATTGCGCTTTTAAATTATGCCACCAAAAACTGAATGTTAGCACATGATAGAAAGTTGTAAGGTCATGAGTTTCAGCCAACATTGAACAAACTTCCGTATTACCTATATGTCGACGTTTCGTCAAATTTATTCGGCTTCCTCTGCCTTACACAGGGGACCACGGAAGGCCTAACCCGCATAACCCTTGAAACATTCCATCGGTAGAATAATTACGTTGGTGGGAAACCTCTGAAACGTGAAACATGAATGGGAAATAATTGTATCTTAAGGGTGCAGCTTCTCACACGATCACATCGTAATTACCGTAGAGGAATCTACGGACGCTCAACTTCCCGACTCTGCCTCACAGCTAAGGGTCATGAAGGGGATACAGAATAAGCTTACCCCATCCAAGAAGAATGTAAATTGTGATGGCAGAAGTGTCGGTGAAGAGTGCCAAAAATATGAGGTTGTGAAGGTACAGGCCTTCCATGAGGATCCAGGAGTAGTTGGAAATGATGGCGTACTGCCAAACGCAGGTCATCAGCTTGCAACTCCACGTCCCCTGCCGATCCTGGTGAATGAACAAACATAAAGGGATTTCAATAGGTATATAATAAAGTAATTGTAATAAGTTGGGTCATCAAGGAGTTACAGTGGAACCACCGATCAAGACCAATTTCCTTCCAACGTTGCTGAAATTTTTATGACGATAGGATGGTGGAACTGACGATATTTGGTCTGCCCTCAGTTCCAACTAGCAGTGGTTTATTTGGGGTTTCGTGGGTTATTTATTTACTGAGCTGATCTGATAGGCAGGACAACCACGCGATATTCACACTCTTCCGGACTCGTGAGGCTCCTTCTTGGTTAACTTAATTTAACCTATAGTCAAGAAGGCCAAGGGTTACAACGTTGTACTCTCCTCAGAGGGGACCGACATGGCTGTTCTCCCCACCACACCTGCTCTTCAGTAGCACAAAACCACATCGTCACTGTCTCACCCACAGCCAAAAAGGTTACATGGCAGTAATCATCACAATAGGATAGTGGAACTGACGATATTTGGTCTGCCCTCAGTTCCAATTATCAGTGGTTTATTTGGGGTTTTGTGGGTCATTAATTTACTGAGCTAATCTGATAGGCAGAAAAACCACGCGATATCCACACTCTTCCGGACTTGTGACACAGCTCCTTCTTGGTTAACTTAATTTAACCTATAGTCAAGAATCAAGAAGGCCAAGGGGTCCGGAATAGTGTGAATATCGCGTGGTTGTTCTGCCTAACAGATCAGCTCAGTAAATATTAATCAAAAAAAAAAAAAAAAAAACCCTAACGAATTTTTATGGTAGTTTGGAGGTTGGGCATGTAGGTAAGTACATTATCGTGTCTCAGATGAATTTCTTCATGATCAGTACCTAATAGTAGCTGCCTGGGTACCATCGGGTCATTGCGTCAAAATGTTTATTATAAGTAAGTTCATTAAGTTTTTATTAGAGACCCATGGATGCCAACCTTAGGCTCAAACCATGGATTACTCTAATCCAGATGGTTTATAGTATAATCTATTTGAATAATTTTGCATGAAAACATGTTGCTGAGCAATCCATGGATTACTGGACCAGAGCAATTTTACACAGAGGCCTAAATACACTTCTTCCGCCTATTGGGTAGGTATCAATAATGAATAGTAACATGCTACAGGTAATGTAAGGAAAGTGAGGAGTCAAAACAACCGGATTGCACAAGAAATACAATAGGCATATTAAGAGAAACTTATCAACGAGGAGGTGAGTAGGGATCTAAGAGGATAAAAGGTATCTGAAAAAGTCGATATAAACGGAAAAAAGTCGGATAAACAATGAGAAATAAGTCTTATCGCCGAACCTTTGCTTATTCTCCAATATTATCATTAATTTTCTTTCGGAACCGCAGGTAAAGTCGATTTGGAATGATTCGATTGGGAAAAGTAATCAACTCTTGAATCAACAGATGAAACCGTAGGTCGGGGAACACAAAGTAGAATAAGTGAGCTCGTGGAAGTTTTCCTCTCCAACTAATAACTGCCAACACAGAGATAGTCCTTTGATCCTAATTTGGACAGTTCAATAAAGGCAAGGGTCCCCAACCGCAAAAGCAAAGGGTAAACTAGAGAGAGACTGGAATTCATTATTCTGCAGGCGAAATATCGCAGGTTCAGTACCTTCCTCCTCGATGATGCGGAATCTCCGGTTCGATTCCCTAATCTTCACTGATTTTGCTTCCTCACTACCGAAGGTAGGAAGCTATGTATTCGTGCAAGAAATGAAAAAAATTTTTGTCCTCCAAAAATCAAATTTTCAGGGATTACGCGAGTTATCCCCTAGAGGGTCCCCTATGAATTTCATCCCCATCGGACCACTATTAGCGTGTGCGCATGCGCAAACGTGAATTTCCTGAAACTACGAGATCTCAGTTCCTAATGACGGATTTCGCTCAATTTCGAAGGGTAGTTGTGGGCTGACTCCAAGACAATTACCTATGAATTTCGCCCAATTGGATAAGTATGGCTACTGCGCATGAGCAAACTTGAAATTTATTGTCATAGGCTAACTCCGAAACCATTTTACCAATTTCGTTGAAATGTTCACTAACTGAGTCTATACGTCCATGTTACAAAAGTGAGGAAGCTATACTGCCCACCCAACTTGGCAGACGTTTTTTAAATCTCATTCTACCCGCTCTACTGATGTAACCGCCAGACTGCGGTTTTAGTGTATTCCTTACATGAACAAACATGTGAACACATGAACAAACAAATTACATGTACTACAAAATGTGGGCCACACTTTACACACATGGGGCAAAATTTGAAACCAGGATGTTCCTTTCAGAACTTTTGCGCAATTTTCCATTGGGTAGGAATTGATTTTCTGACATTTTACGTAAGTAGCAGCATCATCTTCTGCACTTTTTATCAGTCAGCCCAAGAACATGTGCATGTGTTTTCACCTCTCCAAATAAGGTACATAAGTACCTACCCATTTTAATTTGCACCCCTACGGTGAGGCAAGCTTTTTTTTTTTAAACTAGCTTTGCGAACTGAAATGTTATATTATGATAAAAATAATAATATTTGATCGCAAAAATGATGTACTTAGTTTAAGATGGAGATCAAATATTTCAGAATGAAGGTTTACTTGTATTGAGTCACATTCATGAAAATGTGTCAATAGTACCCTACCCTCCTCTACTTATTGAAAATCATACCTATTTAGGTATCTCCTAGTTTGTTCTTGGCTTTCCCATGTTCGGTCTGATCCGGAAAGTTTACTCCCTACATATTTTTGGGAGTACATATAGTAATGGCTCGTTTTCGCTGCTTTCCTCGAAGTTTTAGAGTTCTTTGTTTGTGCGTAGAGGCTACTATTGATAAGACGAGAATGAAATTCATAAGAGACGATCTAGGGCAAACCCACACGATTCCTGAAAATTCCAACGAAAAGGGATGGAAATTCCGGGAAAGTTGGGTGAAGCATGGATTTTAGAAAACACACATATACCGTTACGAATAGAAATAAAATTGTTAACAATCTTGGTACGGAATAAACGATTCCTCCACCCGAAAGCGATCACCTGCTTCCTTGGTAAACTTGAAAACGAGATAATATTGTAATTACTAATTTATTATGACTGCTAAGTGGGCTACAACCAGTTTCGGCTCCGAATCTCGCAACAATCAACAACTCGATCAACAGTTAGCACGATTCGATCTTTCAAAATTCCTCTTTCTATTATTACAAATTCGTCTTTCGAATCACTGAATTTGCTGTTTCGCTCAGTCGTGAATAAAACCTGGTCTCCTCAGAAATAAGTGTGGACCAAGTTCACAAAATGATTTAAGGGCCCCCTTTTTCTTCCCAAATTAGGTAAGTAAGTACTGACTTGTAATTTGTCATGTTACGCTTACCTTCTAGTTGGAAAGCCAATTAGATCGTGCTTCATCAACTTTACTCGGGACTGCTCGACGAAAAATGGCCTTTACGTGGAATAATCTCAAGGCCTGGAGGGAGCAGAATTAAGAACTTGATCCGTTTCAGTTAAGTACGATTTATGAATATTTTTCGTGAACCCAAACAGCGACAGACTGGAATGACCTTACCTAGAGGGTCACACTTGGGTCAATGCTTGGACATTGCATTAACATTTCAAGAAGGTGTGTGTTACAGACTGACAAAATGGAACGAAATCAAATGTTCAGGAAGATAAAAAAAATCTAAAAATGTGAGTGGAAATTTTGAGTTTGGAGGAAACATTTTTCCCATCTCCTAACAGTTAACACGCAAAATGATTCATAATCGTGTAACGTTGTGTTTTCCGTTCAACACTCAACAGAGAGAGCTCTTATGGGGCTTCCAGAGAACTGTTGGTCTTACAGTGCTCCAGGTGGTCTCATTCTATTAAAAAAAATTAACTATTCAACGTCATAAGAAAAAGTATCCACCCTTTTGGAAGAGCTAAGGCGTTATGAAAATATCGTGCCCACCATTTTTCACTCATGAATTAATTGCCAGTAATACTGGTGTAAAGCCGGGTTCACAACCAGACCCTAATAAGTGGGACCAGCGTGCCGCATTTCGTTAAATCTGTAAATTTTGAAAAAATGCGATGGACGGTGGATGGACGGATTTTTAATTCAATGTTAAAATGTACCTACGTAGGTGCCCCCATCAACCTCGAAGCGTGAAACTTCGAATTTCGAGGGGAGTTCTATTATTGTTTACGCTTGATTCCAACGATTTATTATCGAAAACAACTATACCTAATCCAAAATAATTCAAGTAGTCAGAGTTAGCTTAACAATACTAAAGATTTGCAGTCCTACCTCGAGGGGTTTCAAATTGCTCTGTACTTCCATCCAGGGCATGATGTTCTGGAATAACGAGTATTCATCGAAAATGTCTCTTAAGAACCGCATTCCTGCACGAAGCATGAAGGAAACAAACAAATGCATGTGCAGCACATTTCGAGGACAACGCAGCCGTCTGTAACAGTAAGACATCCCACGTAGGTATTGACCAAAATTAATAAATTCTGACTCTACAATTTCATCTCTTCTCTTGCATGTTAGGTATTTACATTTTTACACCATATTAGATTTTTTGATCCGTTCCTAGGGAACGGTATGGGGTCTGGAATCACACATAAATATTTTACATGTGAATTGAAATTTTTAAAAACGGATTTCCATGGAAAAATGTTGAGACTTTCCAAGATGATTTGGAACCGTTGTCTAAGCATATTTTTTCAAGCTTATTTTTAAGAAAATTTTCGATGGGGATAGAGGATGAGGACGAAGCGTGTAGCCCAATGAGTGTTACCCATGGGTCTGATATTGGCGAATTTTTTGCCGAAATCGTTTTTTGTGTTGATAACTGATGGGAAAAATCAAATAATTGTTCGGGTGCAATATGGCATTTTTTCTTGGTTTCTGGGAGCTACCTACGTGGCACTGGTGATGTCACACAATGAACATCTTCCTCCACGTCACAGCTTGGGAGTTTACCGTAGATGCAGGTCTACTCTACACGTATATACGAAATCATTCCGTATACGTGTAGTGTGTATACGTGTATAGAGTAGTGTTCCAAGCTTATTGGTCCATTTTCCCTTATCAGCTACTCGTTTCGTTTTCGGTTTTGCTCTAATATATCTTGAAACCATCTGATAAGATACTAGCTTCAACAGAGACATGGATCATAACACCGAGTATCCATCCCCTTTGCAACGGTGACTTCGTAAAAACTTCCGAAATCTATTGTTTTGAGCGAAAGCAAACAATGACCATGTGTATCATTATAATATCTTCTCACTCCCGACTTTCAAATTAGGCAAAGATTGGGAGGTTGCAGGTTTCCCCCTGTTGTCAGTTTGCCCGGTTCACCCATCCTCCTTCGCTTGGGCGAAAATGTGCGTTTATGTTCAATCTGCACGGTCAGTTGAAACAGGATTCAAGTTCTTATCAGTTGCACACAATGAGCAAACAATGATCATGTGTATCATTATAATATCTTCTCACTCCCGACTTTCAAATTAGGCAAAGATTGGGAGGTTGCAGAAGGTTTCCCCCTGTGGTCAGTTTGCCCAGGTTCACCCATCCTCCTTCGTTTGGGCGAAAATGAGCGTTTATGTTCAAACTGCACAGTCAGTTGGAACAAACATTTTGTACTGAAGGTATCGACACTACCTCACCATTAAACATTAACGGACCAACCAGCTGGTAGTAACCAGTGGCACAATAACGAATGAATAAAACTCGGCTTTCTGGGGGGCTTTTGTTTGTATTCCACTCAGGTTACTATACTGACGAAAAACACCGAATTTTGAGGTAGAGGGTTGGACAATTTGTCTTCAAAAGATTCATTATTGAAAATGATTTTTTAAAAGGAGGCTACTTTTCTACTACCTGGTGTACGTTATAATGAATAGAGGTCAAAACCACACTTAAAATTTCATGGGCCTTAACGAGTGTGAAAGGAGTTAATCCCAGTTAATCCCTCATTAACGTGATAATTGGGTTGGAGCTCATCCGTACACGGAAAATTGTTTGATGTTGAAGGGTGTTCGAGGGACCGTAGCTTTACCCTGACGGAAAGAACAGCATTTGCATATAGATCAGCAAAACTTGCTCTCTCCGTCGTGTTTAGGGGAAGGATAATAAATATTCAACAGTAAACACTGTGAAGGGAGAGACGGGCTTACGGAGGCTTTGGATGGGATGACTTCTGTGAATTTCTAGCTTGTCACGGATTGAGGAGTTTCTGATTCCCCCGAGAAATTCCTTGAGCCAGGTGTGTTTGGATCGCTGTGACGTTTAACCTTCGTGACGGCTCAAGAAGTGTCTATACTAAACATCTGGGTTAAGTAATATGTAGACACCTTGCTAGAGAGAGTGGCGGATGGTGCCAAATGGTCATTTTCGAGAGAAAACTATGCTACGTTCCAAATTTATAGGAAATTTTGAGCTGATTCCGAATATACCCCATGTTCCAATACCCAAAATAGCTAATTGACTCAGAAAACATAAAAAAACATAGGAAATTCACGTTTTAGATCATTGGAACCGCCCAAAATTATTTTAGTATAAAAGAAAAGTTGAAAACCTGAGACTTCTGCATCGAATGAGACCAACGGCAGGTCACCAACACAGTAACCATGATTTTTGGTGATTTTTCAAAGTTTTCCGTTTGCTCGAATTTTCAGTCGTGAACACGAGACAATTCGAGCAAACGGAAAACTGTGAAAAATCACTAAAAATCATGGTTACTGTGTTGATGACCTGGCGTTGGTCTCTTTCGACGCAGAAGTCTCAGGTCTTCAACTTTTCTTTATACAAAAATAATTTTGGGCGGTTCCAATGGTCAAAAACGTGAATTTTCTAGACTGATGTTTTCGAAGTTAATCAGCTATTTTAGGTATAGGAACATGGGGTATATTCGGAATAAGCGCAAAATAATTTGATTAAAAATAAATTTGAAGCGTAGATTAGTTTTTTCCGGGTTTGGGAGGTTTTTTTATCCTGCAATAAATTATTCTATGAATTGAATGTATGAAATAACCGTCCGGTGAGCGACAACATTTCCTTAAAATTGATCTTCTGTTATAGATGGAATCGGTGAGACCTATCAATTTTCCTCTATTCCAACAAATAGTAGATGCAAATAAGAACTTACTTGAATGATGCAAGGATAACGAACGCCACTGCGAGGGTGGTGAGGGAAACGGCATAGCCAACTGCAGAGATCGTCTTTATAGGTTTCACATATTTCTGAAGGAAAAAATCACAAACATTGGAAAATTTATGAAATTTTAAAATCTATCAATTATAAATATTATAATACACCTATCATACTCTTATTGTAGGTACCTATCCTTACAATACTATACGAAGGTACCTTCCTGTGTGTTACACATGACAATCCGTTATAATACTATTATGATAGGACAATAGAATGGACTAATAGAATGACAATCACTATAATAGTGACCGAGATTCAGGTGAAATATTATCCTCAAGGTCACCTCTCGACAAAATATGGACAATAATAATTAATTACGAACGTAATTCTTAGCCTCACCCCGACTCAATTTTTTGTCCCATGAACCACCACCACTTATTGCGCTTACAACCGAGTCGTTGCTAGGGAAATGGTACTTCGTCGTTTTTCATCCCACAAAATTCGTTGACCATTCGTTCGAAAGCTCTCGATTTATCCAACCACACTATGTTAACTGCTGCGAAGTGCATGGCCAACAAGCTGAGTTATGAGCATGGTTATTTGAATAATTGTGTGCACTCAGGTGATCATTCTCAATAATTTATATTGTGAACATGATTGCAATCGCTTGTTAATTTTTGATGATTTCATTGAGGAATTACGTTCGTAAATTGCTCCATCGTTCTATACGAAGTATAGAAGAGATAGATCCTGGGGGGTCCAGGAGGGCTTGCCGCCGAGTTATATTGTCATCTATATTAAAA
Source organism: Lygus lineolaris (assembly GCA_030264115.1). Taxonomy (NCBI): domain Eukaryota; kingdom Metazoa; phylum Arthropoda; class Insecta; order Hemiptera; family Miridae; genus Lygus; species Lygus lineolaris. The sequence continues at coordinate 23,535,414 of JAEMON010000004.1, forward strand.
TTGTCTTTAATTGTTCCGTACAAATGCCAACATGTACCTACAACTCAATTAATTCAATTTAGGCCAATGGAAAAAATGTTCCCGAAATAACAGATTGGACCAACCAGAGGACTGCGCAAGTTTGCTCAGATTTAATTTTCGTTGGTAAGCAATACCTAGTGGAATTAACGAAATCGTGTGGAGGAAAGGAGCTGGTTGGTTGAATTTCCCGAACAAGGGTAAACACTCAATTCATACGAGGCTTTCAATAGGCGGTGTAGCATCAGAATGGAATCTGATTCTGGACACAAACAGGTGTTACAACTCTTACATTTACCGGTAGTGCGCGCGAAGAGCGGTGAGTGTGGGCACAGCTGATACTCATTTCCTTTGTATCCCTGTCTGGCAGGGCGAACAAATAGGCCTAGTGGTAACAATGCATTCAAACGAATCGGCGGTGTCAGTTGGATTGTAATGTGACGAGATAGCAGCGCTCCAATAGTTGAGGTGCATCGTTCGTGAACTACTCCCGCGCAAAAGGGGACTCGCATTATTCGAGTTATTCTCATCCCCACGCTCGGGGGTCCGTTTCACAATGAAAGTTCCCTTGCATGCCTTGGATATTATTGTCGACCCACAAGGCAATATCGAGCCATTTCTGGGTTCGAATCCCAGCTCGTTCAAGGTGGGATGTATGAATTGGGTTTAGCTTCAGTCAGGTTATTCCGCGTGGGCCTATTGGGAAATACCTCTCTGAAAAAATCGTACAGTCAAAACCAACATGGTCGATGGATACCAACCTCCGAAAATAGATATCTGTAGAAAGGTAAAGTGGTGAATTCTGAATGCTATGAAAAAATGCAGTCATGGTCGCGCTGGGGAGATTAAGTATAAATATCACAAGTTAACTAATAAATTAACATAAACGTTATATCGTGTTTGTTGGTGCCATATGTTGCATCGACGTATTGGGTGAGGGTGAGGAGAATTGGCAGTCCTCA
>JAEMON010000004.1:23540695-23551270 GCA_030264115.1 Lygus lineolaris
CGTTGCCATCCCTATTACGGCCGGGATTTATAGACGGTCCTTGAGTGTCAAGTGTCAAGGAGACTTCGGGATGGTCTTCAAGGATTCCTTGAGCCGAATCCGTATTTATAATCGTTCCTCGAAAAACAAATTTCGAGGAACCCTCCGAGGTCTCCCCCGAGTACTCCTCGACTTATATACAGCCGTATTAATAAAGTCGAGGAAACCGGTTTCGAGGACCGATTTCTCAAGGTCCCGAGGTAGGTACCTTGAGCGTTCCTTGAAAGTGAATTTCATGGTAAAAATGAAATTTCAAGACCCCAATAAATAAGCTCATTTGTGTTGTTGTTCTCTTTGTTTTAAAGTTCTTTCTCAAGCTCTTTGCTTTTGTTCTTTCGGGATTTTTCGGAAGTTAGGAATGGAATTTGACGAGTATGACACCCGCAGACAAATGGACCGTTTCTCTAAGAGGAGAGGAAAATCTCCCAAGTTGGGTAGGCAGTATAGCTTCTTCACATTTGTATTATGGACGTAGAGAATCAGTTAGATAGTTGGTAAGAATTGCACGGAAATTGGTCGAGTATTGGTGGCTGTGAAAACACATTTCAAGTTTGGAAATGCGCAGTAGCTGTTACTGATCCAATTGTTACGAAATTCATATAGGTAGGTACCTACTCATCATCTTATGCAACCCCAAATACCTTCTGAGTTTGAGCGGAATCGGTCCAAAGTTGTGCTACTAGTTGTCCGACGGCGATGAAATTAATATGGGACCGTCTACAAGCTAATGGCTATGAGTCACAACATTTGTACAGCCCTTGAGTAAGTAATTGCTGTAGGATTTCAGTAGATATCTAGTAGTGCATGTTTTGTAGCCCACGCAAGAGTATACCGACCAATTTTATTGTTTTTAGGCCCTGATGATGGAATTTTATTTTCCGAAAGCTTGGCAATAAAGGCGAGTACCTAGTTACTGTTTTTTGCCCCTTGTCCCAATATTTGACATTTCTCCTACATATTCTACATCTACCAAAAGTCTTTGAAATGATATAAGTGAGTATTTACTCGTAGATGAACTGTCATGAAAACTGATATTCCAGAATTTAGAGGATTTAAAGGATTCGTAGAAGGTACATGTTACTTACGTACATCCAACATACCTTCATATTTTACTGTTCCTGGATAAAATGAGATTGTCCGTGAATAAAACGTTCTGGGCGTAGGTATGCAAATCCCATCGTAAATCTTATGACGGTATTACGACCGAGGGTCTACATGCGGGCCTTTGGACTCAATTTTTCTGAACAATGAATATCCATCTTGGGCCCGTCTCGGCTGATTAATAACATCTCTTCCAAGGAGTGATAGCCGAAATGCAGTCACTGCCTCCCCGAATCCTTTTATAACGTGCCAGAAGGGGACTCCCACTCTTTTCTCCAGAAATGGGGTGTTAAAAGCGAATATTAAGTGCTAGACCCTTTTTCTATAGGGGTGTTAGAAGGCGCTTTCGGAGGGGGATCAACCCGTTTTTCAGCTGTCTGTTTCCTTTCTTGGATCTCTAATCTGTCAAGCATTCAATTGAACCACCCTTGACTTTATAAAAGAGCTAAATCAACGACCTCAGCAGTTCAATTATCATACTTTACTTTTGTAATTCAGTATACCTAGGTAGGTACTTACCTATTTGATTTTAGCGAATTTTCGAAGAAAATTAATATATTGCAATGGCTTCAAAATTTTAGTAATGCAAATTCTTGAAAATTTTCTTCATGGAAATCCGTTTCAGACGATTCTAAAACGATTCCTGAAATTTAACACTTTTTTTAATATTATATATTGATATATTTATATATATGAGTTCGTTGGCCAGAATTTTTGGAGTACTCCGAGGGTTCAAATTTTGAAAATTTAGAGTCAAAAATCTCTTTAAAAAACTTGTTTTTTTAAAGGTTTTTTGTGTGATTTACCATCTTCAACATAGGGAAATATGGTATACTCGGAATCAGCTTGAAATTTCCTATAAGAATCACCCACCAAATCGGTTAAAATGATTCTTTGAAAATTCGCTCATCAACTCATGCTGCATGAATGGAACTTTTTAATTTGTGTATTGGGCGTTGCCCGTGTTATTGAAGATAAATAAATACTGGAGATGATATACTAGATATATGATGAAGTCATACTAGAAATTATGCAATCTGTTATGACAAAAATTCAATCACATCCATGTTCGTTCGTTTGTAGCTCGCTAAAGCCGTAATTTTGGGTCTACTGACTTGCAATTTTGAGGATTGACAAGAAGACTCGTTAATTATTTGCTTTATCGTTATGGTTAGCTACCGATTGCGTGAAAGCGTGGCTGCCGTGTCGTTCGGCCACAACTAACTACGGGTAGGAATACCTCCACTTACTTTTTAAGTATATATACCTCGACCAATCGAAATTATGCGAGCTGGACATTAACTAGGAGGGTTTTAAGACGGCAATGTTTTCTTTTGTGCGTATTGTGTGTGTGTTAGGTACGTTATTTCGTACAACGATTCCATGTTATTATACAACATGAGTGCCGGAAACGTTTGAATGGTTTGTGAATAAAGACGCTAGAATTCCTCATTTCCAGTGTATTTTAATATCTTTATGTATGAAACCCTATGTTTACTTTGAGGCACCTGAGACGTGTTTGAACACCCTGAATGAGAAATCTTCGTGTTCCCATAACAAGTATTATCCAAACCAACATGATATCAATGTTTACCTTAGAACACACGGGTATTTATCGTTATTTGCCAATTATAAAGCGAGGCGGGGTTATTTTCTCACTATTGATGTAGGGCTTCAATGCATACAAGCTTCCGTCAGCCTCATCCGTATTCATTGAGCACTTCTATCTATTCGCTATTAGTGGATACTTCAAAGTCATCAGGAAATTGAGAGGTTCAATATGGGATGTTGATTTATATATATACTATGTTGGTATAATCTGGTAAGCAAATACCTTCAGTTTCAGACAGTCCAAGCTGGTAAACAGCAGACGCTAGGTTGAACGGTCACTCGGGTAGGTGAAGCTGATTCAAGCTAAATACAGCTTTCTGAAGCTAGTCCGACCTCCTAGTGTAGGGTTCCATTTAATTCGTCTCTATACTCACAGACTTCGCCCAAGTGTTCGAGGAATGTTGTGCAATTAGAGCTGGGACGTCCTTCAGCGACGTAAATTCAACGAGTGGTTTGTAAAATAACCTACACAGTTAATTACTTAAGGTTTGTTCCAACTGAAAATGTGCAAGTTGAACAATGTACGTTCTTGTTCGAACATTCAAGGTCAGTTTCAAGGTCAAAGTGTGCGGATTGAACTTAATCGAACAGAAACGAACATTCTGTTCGAATTGCACATGTGAAGTCCGCTAACGCGAAAACTTTCTCGTTGAGTGAAAACCTCGGGCTCGAAAAAGACATGGAAAGAGGCAAAGATTGGTACCCCCGCCAGAGTTGGGCAAACGCATTTTGAAACTAAATTGTTTTTTGTTTATTAATAAGGCTGCAACCACTTAACACCCATGTTATACTATACTGTGAAAACCGCCTGAGTCTCTAGAATCCAATAGAACCAACGGGAATTAATGGCATGTGTAATTTGAGTAAAACCTAACTAGAAACTACTTAGTGAAACTAAAAAACTAAAAATTTAGTTTCAAGGCTTTAACTGAATTATTATCTAGCCATTTATTCACTCCAATTACACATGTAATCATTTCCCGTTGGTTCTATTGGATTCTAGAGACTCAGGCGGCTTCAACCATATAGTATAACATGGGTTTTAAGTGGTTAATACCTTATTAATAAACAAAAACAAAATTAGTTTCAGACTGGCGTTTGCCCAACTCTGACCCCCACCCATCGCTTTTTGCACCAAAAGTAGGAAGGTTGCAGAAGGTTTCCCTGTGTTCAATTCGCCCAAGTTCACCCACCCTCGTTCGCATGGCGAGAATGTGCGTTTATAGGTTTGTTCCAACTGAAAATGTGCAAGTTGCACAATTTACGTTCATGTTCGAACAGATAAAGTCAGTTTCAAGGTCAAAGTGTGCGGATTGAACATACCTAAACGAACAAAATTCGAACATACCGTTCGAATTGCAGTTGGTACGCGCAAAAATCTGCAGTCCGCTAACGCGAAAACTTTTTCGGAGAGTCAAAACTTCGGCCTCGAAAAAGGCATGGAAAGAGGCAAAGATTGGCGTGAGCGCACCGCCACTTCCGCCCGCCGAACACCCTCCGCTTTTTGCACCAAAAGTAGGGAGGTTGCAGAAGGTTTCCCCCTGTGATCAGTTTGAACAGAATTCATGTTCTTATCACTTGCACACAAATCAAAAAACCGGATGGAACTGAAAAACTTTGAACATAAACCCACATTGTGCGCAACATAAACGAACATTTCGGTTGCGCAGAGGATTCTGCGCAACCGAAATGTTCGTTTATCTTCAAACTGCACAGTCAGTTGGAACAAACCTTAAATCTTGGTATGTAAATGGTGGTATTTTAGGATGTACTTACGCTCTCATTGATATTATTGAAGAAATAGTAGGACGGGCACGATTCCTCCGCCGTGGATCCGGCAGGGGTCTCGGGCCAGCAGAACAACTTGTCCCATACTACCGGACAGTGTCCTGAAATAACGCAATAAGAAAACCCATGTACACATTTTGTACAGATATTTTTGTCAACATGTCAATTAAGCTTGTCATCCGTATATTAAACTGTTCAATGGTGAATCTAGAAAAATCAGAACTTCAAAATTCAAAAATAGCATTTCCAAGTCAAAGGAAACTGCTTTAATTTCGACTGAAATCTGCTGTATGACCACAGAATTAGTAGATAAACTTTTTCTTCAGGGAACGCGGTTTGCTTCTTCGCTCCGCAATCATGAACCGTGTTTGACGTTTCTGTTACAAGTGATCCTTAGAGTTTTCTTTATAATTTTCACTAGTTTTTCGTGCGTTTATCGTCATTATACTTAGTGACAATGGCCATCCCGCGATACTTTACTATATTGTTTTCGATTTTCAAAACCAGCTGGTTCTGGCTCACCACAAAGAGTAATTTTCATTTGGAGTCTGCGTGTATAAGAAATTCGAGTCTTGAATGAATCTACACAGGTGTTCCATTACTAGTTTATGCTCCCTTTTGGTTAATTATTTTCAATAATTGGAATCAAGTATGATTTTGTCAACTCCCTCTCAAAAAGGGGTGGAAAATACAGGAAAACATTTTCAAATCACCCTTGCCCAATAGAAAATCGAGTTTTATGTTGCAATTTTAAGTAGTTTGCCATTTTGCAATTTGAATGAGACCACCCACAGCACAGTATGATCAACCGGTGCGTTCCCTATGAGGGTTTAAAATTTGCTTTGCTTTTTATTGGTTGAAGCTCTTTTCAGTCTAGCAGAGGCTGTATTTGATTTTGCTTTTGTCACGTGATAGGTAGTAGGAATAACAGGATTTTGCTTGGCTATTCGGAATTAGAAATGACGATCGTCGTTGTTACGTGAAAACGAATGGATATCGTAACACGTGCGTTCATTTTGTATCATAGGTAGCCTTTCCTGGACAATTATGGCGGTGAATAAAGGTGGTTTTTCACCTATATTGAAATGAAAACTTGCCTTCTGAGAACGCAATAGAAACCCCCGTTCAAAGCCTGATGCTTCCATGAAATGCATAATCCAATGAAATTGCCGATTGTAAAATTGCTTAATGTGCGGTATTATCAACTCAGAGTTCTTCATAACTCGTGTACGAAGTGGAATGAAGAGAGCCTTATTGAAGGATATAGGTTAGGTCAGTATGATGAAAAGTATACATTTGGAGTTCTTACGGACGTAAGGTATACCTACGCCAAATTGGAGTTTTCCAAATTTCCACATTATTCATAGTATAAATAGGTAGATACTTTCACTGTTATAACCGGCCTTCAATTATTATCCAAAGTCAGAAAAAAAGACATCATAACGTAATAATAACATTTTTTTAAGATATGTACTTCCATAAGGATTAGATTGTACATACAGTACGTACCAGTGGAATTAGTATACTTCTTGATGCAGTCGATCTCCTTCGTTTTGAGGATCAACTTGGCTTCTTCCTCTGATGTTGGTATCCCCTGAAACAGAGGAGAACAAATTGATTGTTAGTAAATTAAAGGGATATTACTATGTATATTGTATCATTAAATATATTCATACAATACCAATGATTATATCTACCTACTTGTATTAACACATTGTTATTACACCGTCAAGGTGCACTGTCAAGTGGGCACTAAAAAAAAAAAATTCTGAATCCAGGAGGTTGGTAAGTATCAACAAAACACCAATACTAGTGAAAATGATGATGAGATAAACGTTAAAAAACACCAGGCTATCAAAACTTAACAAACTTGCGATTAACAAATGAAAAAAAAAAACAAAAAAAAAACGTTCAGACTAACAAGCACTCAAGCAGTATTAATTAATCAATTGAAATTTTAACACTGCTTGAGTGCTTGTTAGTATGAACGTTTTTTCCATTTGTTAATAGCAAATTTGTTAAATTTTGATATCCTGGTGTTTTTTAAAGTTTATCTCATCATCATTTTCACTGGTATTAGTGTTTTGTTGTTACTTACCAACCTGGTATTTAGATGAATGAAGACGGAGGTGTAATGTCTACACCGTAGTATTCCTTTCGAGTCCTGAAAAAGGTAATAAATTAATCGAAAGCTCGGCAAAGAAGAAGGTGAATATTTCAGTGGGCCCCATTCACGATCAAAGTTGACGAAATATTTCTGTGTTGGGTTGATCTTTATAACTGCAGGAACCAGTAGGCACTAAACGATTTAACAGGGCACATCATCATTCCAAAATCTCCAATCTTCAATCCAAAATCTCGCGAACTGCTAATCCCGTTGTTAATACAAATAAATTATTGTTGAAAAAAAAAACAAAACAGGTAGACAAATGCCACCATCGACAAGTAGTCATATAACCGGTACTAGATTGCAAGGCTGCAGTCTTCTCACCCTACTTGTCCTTTGACAGAATTTCGAACATTTGAAACTCATGGTGAAAATCAGTTTAAATTGATGGATACTGAAGATACTGAAGATTTGACAAATACGCCAGTTTGAGATGGCCGAAGGTCTTGTCAATAACTTGACCCAACTTCTTGAACACCATCAGAAGTTCTGTGAAAGCAAACTAGCGCTTCGAAGTTAGCGATGTTCAGAATATTAATGACAGACCTTGTTGTGGCAAATTTGTTTGAATGTCAAAACGACGAAACCATTTCAATGCCTTATTTCAACCGTGTCGAAGAGAATATTGATTTGAGCTGTATGTACTGTGACATTAATTAATGAAACTAGGAAACGAAACTCTGATTTGATTACAAACTACAGCTTGTATGGCTAGCTCACAAAGTTGGGCAAGGTTTTGAAGCTCCACTCTAATTAATTATTTGTGCCGAACTCATTTCCGCTCGAAGATGAAGAATCTCTTCTATTACAATCAAGAGAACATTTTGATAACAGAGGAGGTTTTGTATGATAGCTGTACCAAATTAATTTGGGTATATACGAAACATAAATTAAGTGATAATAATAATGATTAACAGGACGGTTTAATTTTTTCCCGCGACATAAAAAAGCGTTACTGAGAAAATATTGCACCTTCGAGTGTTAGGGAAACCAGGTGGTTGTATTTGTTTGTATTTGATGTTAAGATGAAATGTTCGTTGTTACTCTTCGGAGATGAATGGCGTAAAATTAATCATTATTAAATGATCTGACTGTATAGAACCGTAGGTCTACCGTCTGTTTTTTTTTTAGAGTTGTTCTCAAATCTATATACATCCTTGAGAAAATTTTTTATCGGGGCCACACCACTTTCCCAGATTATGCATAAAGTACTATTGTAAACTATTGTGGGACCACACCACACCATACCACAATAACCTAAACAGTTTTGCTGAGGATATACAGTAGATGGATCAGAAAAAAATAAAATACATACAGTGTATGGGTCAGACAAAAATAAAGTAATAGACGGATAACAGATTGTCTCTGAAATACACAGTAATGTGGACTTTCCGTCATTTCAAAGGGCAATTCAAACGTTAATACTGGTGACGCTATATCACCCGAACGGCACTTGAGTTAGTACTTCCGCACGTGAATGGTGAACCGAAGACATCTCGTAGGTCCTATATTGACTGGCTCCTTCAAAGGGAGTCCATGGGTGCTCCACAGGGCGCCATAAACTCGTAAAAGGAGACCTACCTCCCCCCTCCCATCACCCTTTTCAGCCAATGCAGAGAGATATAAACCAGAAAACGGGAAAACTTGCCGCAGCATTCCGAATAACCAGTTTTTCCAAGTACAAAAGAGGAAGTTGAGATAAAACAAGAGATAAGGGATGCAATAAGGATAAGACAAAGGGAAGGGAGTTTGGCCAGGTAATAGTACCTTATACCTTTTAACAATGTAATCTAGTTGTGTGTTATAGGGAATTGGAGCTGGGCTGGTCGTCCTGAGTGATTGGTTCGGCTAATAGTGTTACACTCGGATAACTTTTGCTCTCTCACCTCTCAGGGCAAATACAATAACTGAAACTTCTGTACCTCTTTACTTGGGGGCTCTATCAATTTGGCTCACGTCAGATTACTAAGTTGATCAACCAGGGCAATCGCTGTCCAAGAAAAGATTCCATTCTCCAAGAAGGATGAAAAGGAGTGAAGAAATTGAGGGAATACACCCATCTACTATATAAAGAGCTTCGTAATTGACAGATCTCAATATATAGAATCATCTCAATGTAGAACTGTATTTTTTTTGAAATTTACAGATATGCATCTCCATGCTTAAGAATCATGTTGAAACTTTTTCGTGGACGTTTGTAAAACCGGGGCTACACGAGCTAACGTACCAATGCTTTACACGGTAGGTCCATGGAAGATATTACGTCGTACTATCGGATGATAGAACGTCGTATACGGTTCGCTTACATGTTATTCGCAGGTCTCAACAATTAAATGCCAAATTCAGCGATCTGTGATTAAAGTCTAGTCAAATATCGACGGAATCAGAAATATTTATATTTTTTTCTAGTTGCAGCCAGGGTCCTTTCGAATTTTACCACTGGCAATGGTATGCACGCAAATTTAGTCGAACGACCTATCGCTCATATTTGGTGTGTGGTTGGGGACCTTAGATTATTATTCCCTTGAGTTCAATTGTCAGTTTTGCTTCCTCACTACCGAAAGAAGAAAGCTACGTAAAGAAATTAATTTTTTTTTAAATTTCTTCAAGTACCTAGCTTTCTACCTTCGGTAGTGAGGAAGCAAAAGTGACACTGAACTCAAGGGAATAATGGTTAAAAAAAAAAAACTTGCAGAGCTTTCTCCAGAACTCCGGAACTACTCGTCCAATTTCGGTGTAATTTTTCAGCGAATTTTTTCGTTAGTTAGATAAAGGCGAATGGGGAAAGTTTTGCTATTCGAAATACCTGTTCCTGTGTTTGATCATCACAAAAATTCTCCATTTGGGAGTAACTATTTCAGAAACTACCGATGATACGTCGGTCCTAATTTCCTGTGATACATGGGAGGATCTTTCCTGAAGGTACAAAATAAAACCCTCGTTAGTTGGTTTGCTCACAGTTTATCAACCTTAAATAGCAAGAAGACAAAATATCTGTTGATAGGGAATAAAAATGATTGTAAAAATCTATCCCTCCAAATCTTTGTCCATACAAATTGCGACGGTCCTTTGAGCTGTTCGTGTGAACCACTTGATAAAGTTGATCATTACCGTTATCTTGGTGTGATTGTGGACGGTGAGTTATCGTGGAAAGAACAAGTAAGTAATATTCTGAAAAAGCTAAGGAGATTTATTTACGTTTTTTATTACGTTAGGAGAGTTTTCAAGCGTGATAATCTCAAACTATTGTACATAGCTATAGTTCAATCCGTTATCCAATATGGGATCATTGCGTGGGGAGGTATTCACCTAACTCATATGGAAAGAGTAATGATATGTGATCCAGAGAGCTATCCTGAAAATTATCATGAAGAATTTATCTACGAAGAATTTATATACGAAGAATTTAAAGTTTTTACCCCCAGGCAAATTTTCGTCAAGTCTATCCTCGTCATGTTCCACAAATACCCAAATATAGAAGAAGATTGGCTTCAACATGGTCGCATGACTAGATTTAAACTGGCTGGAAATGTTGTGACCCCTAGGCCGGACCCCCGGGGCCCTCAAGATGACCACTAGGAGCTCCGTATACAGGGTGATTCAGGACGGAAGCGAAAAAAAAAATTGGGTGAAACTAGACCCAAAATGGGGTAGAATGTCACCAACCGCACCTTTCTATCTCAATCTGTTCACAAGATATAATTTCTTTAATGTTTTTTTCAGAAAACCACGTTTTTTGTCATAAAAATCCACATTTCTTCACTTTGAAACAATATTTTTCCATTTTTGACCATATTTTCTGATTTAGCGTTAAATTTTCTCTACACCTAATGCACATTCATTATCAAAAATGAACTCCTAAGGTCCGC
>JAEMON010000004.1:23552819-23570838 GCA_030264115.1 Lygus lineolaris
TTCGCTAAAAGGCCCCACATCACAGTAATTAAGGTAAACTTAATTTTTTATATGTTTTTAGGTCCTCCCAGGTACTATAAATCCAGATTTGCAACCCTGAAAAGTTGTGCGACCCGAGATATCGCCAAAAAAACGCGAAATTGTTTTCACTTTTTTCAGTTTTTGGCCATAAAATCACTAACAAAAGCTTCTGACGAAAAAAGTCACTAAGCTTTAAAGTATCGAATATTGGCTACAATTACTATAGTGAAGCTCGGTAGCAGCTCTAGGTAAACTATTGAGTTTACCTTAATTATTGCAATGTGGGATGTACGATACGACTGGCCTATTGTTTTTGCGTTTCAAAGCTTTCTGAACAATTTTGGTTCCGCGTCTGTCTGTCTGTCGATCTGTCTGGTCCAAGAGGTGGCATCTCATCCTGGACTGCACATTTGAGCGCCTTATTCTAGCACTAAGCAATCATTAAGCATTAACTAATCAATTTTTGTCTGAAACCTCCTGATTCCAAGGTAGAAGGAACAGCTACTCCCATGCATGATGTTCAGAAGTTCTAACATCCATGACATTTATCCTTATGAGTACCTATCAAGAATTTATGGAGGCGACCCGTTGTTTGATTCCACATAGACCGGATTCCCTACTTCTGGGCTACAGTCTCTCCATTGTGCTTTTCAAAACGCGCGCCACTGACCATATAGTGATAATCTCGTCTCCTACATAAAGCCTTCTGTAACCCTTATCCTGTTTTACAGCCTTCCAGTCAATACAGTTGGGAAAATAGGTCAGACTCAAGTTCCTGCCACCACAGGAAGAAAATCCGCGAATATCGACTGGAGAGCGGCCCCAAAATAATTCAACGACGTAGAAATTTCGCCGCTTCGTTGCGTTGATAGGAGAATGTGTGCGGCATAAATAGTCGGCCAGCAAGTTTTATTTGTCCGCACAACGAGTTCCCGGCAGAACTGTAGAATGTATGGAGTTGGTATGTGAATCTGTTTTTTTTTCGCAAGTGGTTGGTTAAATATTGCAACCTACGAGAACCAGCAACAAGATCCAAATTGCTAGGATAACGTACTAGCGCTATAACGATACTCGTGCGGGTAAAATGTATGACCACTCCAAAAAGAGAAGACTGACGGTAACGCCAAGCTTTGGGGCACAACTAGGCCCCAAATGGGGCTGTTATACCAAATTGCATTAATTTTGGCCCATATAACTAAGGAAAGTGGACGGACAGATTTTTTTCAATTCGATTTTTGGATTCTACGTATCTTGAAACTTAAAACATCAAATTTTGAGGGGAGGGAGTTAAAAAAATGTTTTTCGTGATCGATTCCAAAGGTTCATTATTGAAAATAATAAACCAGAAGAGGATTTTGATCTTTCTAGATGACCAACAGAAGAACGCCTCAAAGGCAGTATTCATGAAAAAATGCTGCACATTTTCACAACGGAACGATTTAATATTTTTTCTCAATACAAGATAACTCTCTTTTTGACCTCAAGGAGTGCTCCGGTTGATTTCGTTCAATCTTGGAAATTGTAGGGAAAACTGCAAGCATCCGCCGTGCTTGAACAATAGGTAAGTTGAGAATGAAATACTTGAAATTAAATAATAAGATTTTAGAATTAGCTTTAGGCGAGCAGCCATACAATAACTCTCAATTTATTCTCAAAAGCCACCTGGAGAATCCAATGTCCATGTTAACCGTGTATATTAAACATTAATTTGTAATAACTACCGAAGCTATGAGTTAGGTAGTTACAAAAACAATACCATTCCATATTAAGAGTTTTCGAGCTAGGGCGTTTTGTAAAATCCATCCCCCATTTTTCAATTTGAAAAATCATAGGAAGAAAATTACTTATCGTCGATAAGTTGTAGTTTGGTTGTAGTGTTTGATCAGGATAGAGTCTACTTTCATCTAACAATATAAAACAAACAAATGGGTAGGTATCTATCCAACTCGACACGACCTATTCGTTATTTGACATCTAGTTGAAAGCAATAATTGTCATAAGCAGGAAGATGTGTAATCACTGAAGTTTCTTGGTCATAGCATAGCTATTATAGTAAGGAAAGTAGTACTTTTGACTGTACCATGGAGCTTCCCTACCCCTCTAATCACCTTGGATTCAGCATGGATCCATCCCATACATCAGGCAGCTATGGTAGGAACTCCGGTTCTACCTCACCTTCAATACAGATATGTTTTGCGGGTCTGGCCTACACATGTCAGGGGCCTCTGATCCGGTTCTATGCTCAACGACTATAAACGGAAACAGACATCTACATCTACATAAACTATCTATGAACATAAAATTGTGTTTCATTAAAGAAGAAACAACTTAGATACTTACATATTTATTATTAAAACAATAAGTAAAGTAAAAGAATAGATGGAGCGCTCGTGAGGCCAAATCTGAGTCTAAATTGTGGATTCCTGTTGTCTTTTCTTATCAGGCGATGGTCCCAATCGGGATGGGAGGCTTTCAGCAGGCCCTCATACAGATCCCATACGAACTTACATGATTAATAATTATTAAAAAATAATGTTGAACAATATTATTTATGAATAAAATCATCTATCGAAACTACTAAGTTTCTTCTTCAACCTTTGAAATAATAATTATATTATTTAATGGTAGGTATATACTTCTTACCTGTCGTGGGATATTTCAAACCGTCCAGCGTTGTTGGTTTGATATTTGTATATTCATCTTGTAAACCCTTCTACAGTCCAGTACGTGACGTGAACAGAACAGTAAGTACAAATTGAATTGAATGTTATGTTACCTAATGACTCCAACTATAAAAACATCTCTGAATGACACATGGGATTTCAAGTTCATTTGCAGGTCTCGTTTTGAATCATTTCTAAATGGAAAAGCTAATTACTCCAACCATGACATGTTTTGTTGAGAAGTTTTCAAGCATTGAACAGTATATACATTTTAACAACATGTAGTATTAATTGAAAAATTATGAGATAAATTACGCTACATTATCCATGAACAAGGTTTGGTTTCACTTCGTAAAGAACAGTAAACGAGCTCAATCAATCATCCTTGACCACACTAACTTCAGTTGAACTTTTGGTTCTCAAAGTCTGTCAGTTGGTTCTAGTTGATACGGGACAATGATGCATGGGCCGTCACCTTTGTTCGAGAAAATTAAGTCCGAGCAAAGTGGAATTTATAAAAAAAAAAAAAAAAAAGAAGCAGCTGTTATGCTATATTTTTGATATATTTTGTCCTTTTTTTTTCACTACAATAGATAATTATTGTGAAATGAAATACTCAGTTGGGAAACCGTTAATTATAGGTTTTATTGAACTGTGAACAGATTGAGGAATTTCGAATTTGGGTAACGCCAGGAAGCCAAACAATCATATTGGCCAAATGGGATTTAGAGTAATAAATCAGGTCATTCACCCTCCCCTAAGAAGTCACCTAGTCTTCAAGGTGTGGAGGGGGACGACGTTCTCTTGAACTTCTCCGTAGCTCAGCTGAATGATCTTCTTCCTGGACAGTAGTAATTGAGGGTCTTCTTCTTGGTCTCCTGTCGGAAACTGTGGTGGCACGTCTGGAACTTCATCAGTTGCTGGAGCTGGAGCAGTTGAAGCTCCAGGCTCTGAATCCAAAGATCTTGGCACTATACCATCCCCTGGTGGAACATGATGACGAGTAGACACAGTAGTCTCCCCTCCATCCGGGTAACGAATGTGACTTCGTCAGTTCGGGAAGATTCATTTTGGCTGCGCAGAACCCTCCGCGCAAAATGAGCGTTCATGCTCAAAAATTTTCTGTTCCCTCCGGTTTTGTGTGCTCTTGTGATCAACTGATAAGAACTTGAATTCTGTTCCAACTGACTGTGCAGATTGAGCATAAACGCTCATTTTTGCCCAAGCGAAGGAGGATGTGTGAACCTGTGTAAAAATTATCACAGGGAAACCTTCTGCAACCTCCCTACTTTTGTTGCAAAAAACGGAAGGTGGAAAGCAGCGGTGCTCTTACGCCAATTTTTGCTTCTTTCCATGCCTTTTTCATGCCCAAGGTTTTCATGAGTTCATTAATGAAATTTGTTATACCGGCCCCATTTGAGGTCTAGTTGTGCCCCGAAGCTTGGCGTTACCGTCAGCCTTCTCTAAGGGGTAGAAAATAGGGGATGCAATTTTCCAAACTCCCTAGCTCGAAAACTTCAGATGGGAAGGTATATTTTTTCCATCCATTTCGAATAGAACACAATTTTTAGCGTCGAATGAGACCTCGCGGAGCATTTTAGGACCAACCGTTCGCTCCAGACAAATGACAAGGATTGAATAAAAAGAGAAAGCAGAAAAACGAGAGAGCATGCATACAAAATGCAACTTTTTCTGGTTTCTTTCGGATCGAGTTTCTCGTTTACTTTTATAAGATTCCTTAGATACTTCCTTACGTTATGAAAGGACCTAAAACTCTCGGATAATAATAATAACTGGTCTGGTAGGAAGGTATACTTATTGTACACAAGAAATATTGATTGTGAACCCGGGATATATAATCTCGGTAGGTACTTACTGTTATATACAAATAGGATATTTTCAGATGGATTATCAATAAATTGCAGCGATTTTTTCTAGTTGTCGATTAATTGACTATCCTAACTGCAAATTATCGGTAGAGCGATCGGTTAAGAAGGAGGATCTATTCATGCGGTTTCAGTTCAAGTATAATCGCACATCCTAGCTGAATTCCAGATATTTGTTTTTTAGGCGGAAAAATTCCATTCATGCAGCATGAGTTGAGGAGCGAATTTTCATAGAATAATTTCAACCGATTTGGTGGGTGATTCTTATGGAAAATTTCACGCTGATTCCGAATGTACGATTAATTATGTTCCTATGTTTCATGTTTAATGTTTATGTAATTCACACCAAAACCTAAAATAAACACGTTTTTAGCGGTTTTTGACTCTAAATATTCAAAATTTGACCCCTTGGAGCCTCCAAAAATTCTGGCCAACGAACTCATCCTTTCTTTTGATATTATTGACATATTCAAATTTGTTTGATTCTTTATCTCGATTCCAGGGTCAGATTGATATCGTCTGGAGTGACACATATATGCATGTATAGTACCTATAGTGGCCTGTCCCCAATAACTCTGCTCGTCACGCATTGGAGGACAGTAGGTGCCTCCCAATTAGGGGAGCAATCCTCCAAAATAACATCAATCCTATCCAAATAAGCCCCCGAGTAGGTGCACACTCCTGAACCGAAAAAAAAAAAAAAAAAGACTCAGGCTGAAGGATTCACTGATTCATCTCACGAAATGATGGGTTCATACCCCCAGTTTGTTTAGGATCACAAATCTCCGTATCACTGCGATAACGTTGTATAGACATGGGCTGTTATATACTCGTATATCCATGCCTACCTACCTACCTACTCCTTTAAACCCCTTGTAACATTAGAGAGATACACTGACACACTCGATGTTTGGGTTTGATAAAAGGATCATGCGGTCAGCGAATGGAGATGAAGGCATTTGACCCCTACAACAATCAATGGATTTTTTAAGAAACAGTTAAGGATTTAAAAAAACTACGTCTCGACATGAAAATTAAGATAAATTTCTAATTCATGACAAACCGTTTGGGTAAAAATTTTCTTGAGATAAATTCTAATCGGTAATACTAATTTGGCATGTTGTCGAAAAATTCTAAAATCAAAGAAGTTGTTTATAATCACGATGAGGGAATTACGGTGAGAGAATTTTTAGAAAAAAACTAGAGGCAAGAGTGGATATTATCCTCCATATTTAGGTGGCATCAAACCACGGGTTGATTAATCATTGTTCTAATTATTGTTCTCAGTCGTCGCTTAAGGCTTCTAGAACTCAATAAAAATTAATGCCCAATTTTCCCTGCATTACAAAATTTCCTCTTTCTTAAGTTTAATGCATAATTTATATATAATATATATACACCTTCGGTATCGGGTTCTAAAACTAGAATTTCCGGTTATTTTGATACTAAAAGAGGAGAACACTGAGAATGCACAAAATTGTTGGCTTTGGAACCAAAGAGATAAGAGTAGTAGAGAGAAAATAGAAAGGTTGTACCAACTAAAATGTTAAATTTAAATAATACTCAGTTTGGGAATATACAATTCGAATAATCTCAAGGTCGTTCCTAAGTTCATAGGTTTGTACCAACTAAAATCCGCAATTAAAATCAAACATTTTTTATTGCTGTAACAAAAGTTGCATAAAAATCGTGTCTTTGGAAGCTTATCGGGACAACCAAGGACCGTCGTCACCTGAGGAGGTTTATGCTGAGATGAATGAACGTCGTAGAAGAGCATCAAACATTTTGATGTTTCATGTTCCCGGATCTCAATCTGGTCTGTGTTGAGTTCTTCTCATGATCGCTCTTTGGTTGCTGATATTATGGGGAAAATATCGGACCCTGTTTCGGTTGGTTTGATGCATTGTTTACGGCTGGGTAAGCGCAACACTGATGGGAAGCCCCGACCGGTAAAAGTTATGATGAAAAACGAAGGGGAAGCCGGGGACGTTATCTCCAAAATGGAAAAAGAAGGAAAACGTATGGTGTTACCATTTTGTATGAACAGATTTTAATACAGCTTACATTCCTTGCAGGATCTTGGAAAAGAGCTCTAAAGCCGTCTGTCAAATGGTGAAAGGAACCTCACAATTAAATACCTCCGTGGAGTTCCTAAAATTGTTACTCCCGCGAAATTCAGAAAACTTTTAAATACGAGCAGACCATTGGAAATCTATTATCAGAATGTCAAAGGCCTTCGATAAAAGCTGGATACTGTTAGAGAATTTATTGATTCCAGTGGTTATGATGCTTCTTGCTTTAACAGAAACTAATCTGAAACCTGATATTGCCTCTAGCGAACTCGGCGGTGGGTCCTATAATGTTTTTCGTACCGATCAACTCCTTGGAATGGGTACCAATTGCTGTTCGTAAAAGTTTAAAATCTACCGACGTTACATCACTGAAACATCCATAGCTCCCTTAACTAACAGTTTAAAATTAATAATAAATGTCAGCCTAATACCTAATATACTTTCAGAAAGAACGTTAAATTTGCTATGATGTAAAAATTTTCCAACTATCTTTATCAGTTGACTTTCAAGGCTCAAAACTTAGCCCAAAGCTCAAATTTCGAGGATGGCCCGAAATTCGACTTTTCTTTCACGCATCCGTTCGTTTCTAAGCCAATATTTTCTTGACTTGAATATAGTCTTGACTTACATATAATTATAGCGAATAATTACATAACTAAAGTGTAAGTATTCACTCTAACTACGTGTTTTATTGATTCCCGTTGGTTGCATTCTATCGTTTCAGGCGCTCCCAAAAATATGGTTTAACATGGGAATTGAGTAGTTGAGTAGTTTACAACAAATAACAAAAGTAATTAAAAAATGGCGTTTGTTCAAAACCAGGAGTACTAGAAGGTTTCCCTGCATTCAACTCACCCCTCCTCTTCCTCATAGGTAAGAATATTCAAGTTGAGTGCAACTTGCTCTGGCACTTGAAACAGGATTCCAGTTCTTATCAATGGGTTAAGTTGCCCTCAAACCAGTTGGAACAGACAGAAAATATTCGAATTGATTATTATTCGAAGAGTGTAGGTACGCCGATGGTTCTGCGCAGCTGAAATATACCCACCACTAGTTCGACTAGACCTACATTAGTTTTGTTCAAACTAAAATCTGCAATTCAAATAATATTATTTCGTAATAAATATATTCGCATATTCACAAGGTCGTTTCCCAAGGTCAAAGTTTGAGTGGAATCTTCGGCTTTTTTTCGAATGTCTTTGATCTATGCATGTTGTTGGAACAAGCTTGAGGGATAGCAGAAGGTTTCCCTGTATTCAACTCGCTCTTCCTCCTCCGCAGGGGTGAGATATTTGGGTTGAGTGCAACATGTTCTGGCAGTTGAAATAGGATCCTTATCCTTATAGGATCCTTGATAGGATTCTTATCAGTAGGCTAAGTTGCATACAAACCAGTTGGAACAGACAGGATTTTCGGATATTCATAATAGCTTGCGCAGAGGGTTCTGCCGTCGGAACGTACCTCTCATCTCGATGCTTTGAACTCGTCGTTGCCAGTACAAAGTTTTACCTATATATACCTCTTTCCAGGAAGTTGTATTAAAAGGACCCCAGTATAATTACTCCTTCAAAACCTTCTCTCAATGAATTTCACAATGCAGAAGGATGGCGTGAATGCTCCTTTATTGCATTCCTACGAAGAAGATGGATTTGAGAGAGATTCTTCATTCCAGGATACGAGCTGCATACCAAAGTTGAATTGAAAAAGCGCTCGCGTTCAAGTAAAATTTTGCTACAAAATAGAAATATTTTAGCTGCTAGAGCTTTCTAGAACTTATCTAGAAATTCCGTCTTTCAAACCAATGTTCAGTGTAGGTAGTTCACTTATACTACAATTTGCTTTTCCGGTCACAAAATCATTGTTTCAACTCTTAAACAGAGGAACATGTGGGGGCAGTCCTATATCTTCCAATTTCCTCCAAAGGGGCTGAAAGCTGAGTCGATTCCTTCTTGACCGACATGTTTACCTGATTGAAGAGGACACCGTTGTGTTGCCAGCCTCTCAAGAAGGCCTCCCGTACACGTACGCTGTTCATAGTGACGGTGGGTTGAGGGTCGAAGCAATTAGAGGCCATTCTTCCATGTATGTAGTTCTATTGCTTGCAACTGTCTAGCCGGGAGATATTTCAGACTTTTACAAAAAGAGAGTCGGGCACTTCTGAAGTGGCCCTCTGGGTAGTGGGATGGAATCTCTCCAAAGGGAATCTCATACAGATCCACACAGATACAGAAAATACATAAATAATATGTATATTATACAACAATCATTGTTAACAAGCAAAGAGTGCCAAACTGGCATTCATCTTTGTGTAGCACCAAAGAAATCTATAGGAGATCTGTACATGTGTATTATCAGGTGACCTATTATCAGATGTATGCATCTATAGGTAGTTGTTGACCAGGTATTATGATAATGATTCGAGACTTGCCAGAACTATAAAAGAAACGGTACTACAGAAAGAACCAGTACCTACTAATAAAAAAACCCGACCTGGGAATATAATTTTTTTTTAAATTTAAATAAACTCCTCTCGAAGACGGAGGGGGCACGCCATTAAAATTTTTTTAGTGGCATCAAGGCTTCATGATATATCTTCCATGTCCTACCTGGAGGGACACTCCTGAGCGCTTAAAGGTTCCGGATCCGCGAAGATGATTAGTATTGCGATCTCCACGTGTACGGGATTCACTTCCTATCGACACACCAAAAGAGTAGAATAGAATAATTCCCCGTCCGTCCATACGAGATCATTTTACTTCATTTCTCATCAACCTACCAGAAATAGACGTTTTAAGCAACAGGAGGCCTCCTGAGGACGGTACTCGAAGAATTGGAAAAGGAATGAAAGATTCCCCGTAAGGTTACCAGCAGGAATTTGCGGAACAAAGATAGAACTCAGTTTCTCATACTGATTATCAACCACATGGTGGGTATTTTAATTATGTGTGTCTCCAAACTCACCGAAGAACAGAAGAAATGATGATTCTGAATGCGGCCTTACAAAAGCTGCTGTACTGGTAAGAAACAAGTGGAATTCGAGTCACAAATTGGGAACAGCTCCCGTCGAGAACAATGGCGATCCATCCGTAGGAAAATGAACTCCTCCAAATCCCTTCAGGCCGATATTCGAGAAAATGAAGCCCAACAAGAAACCACATAGAAGACATCCATGCTGAGCATCCATACATAGATCAACAGCATGCTTGTTCCTATTCCAACATATTTCGCTTTTCGCCTTGTCAGGGAATGCAGTAGGTTGAAAGTTGTTAGGTGTGGTCTAGTCGACTAACCATTTCACCTGCTTGCTATTATTACATTAACAAAAAAATTAATTCCCAACAATTTCATCCTCTCACACTGCTTTAACTAAAGCAAACCTAAATGGCCGGTTAGCATTATAATTTGATACCCAGACCTACTGACTTTTTTAAAACCTTAACCAGGCGACCAGCCTGCACCCAACAACTTCCTACATTCCCTGATGAGACAAAAAGCAAAAGAAGTCGGAATAGGAACAAGCAATAAAACTACATACACGGAAGAATGGCCGCTGAATGCTTACACCCTCAATAAATTTAAATTGATGACATTATTTTTAATTTTGATAGGTAATTGATGATAGGTGATGAAATTTTTGAGGGTAATCGTTTCCTCCATTTTTAGTTATCTGTAGGGTATCTATTTGCTTTCTAAGCCCTTCAAGGATGTTGAGGCCCTTCAGAGGATTGATTGCGAATGGTACGCACTCGTCGGGCCAAGAGACCAGTATGCCCACAAATCAAAATGGAGCGGTCATCAAAATGTCTGCAATCCTTACACCCATTCCTTTCCGTTCGGACGTTTTAAAAATTCCGTGACACGAATCCCATTACGTTGAGTAGTTTAAAATTCGGCTGTTAGTTTCAGTTTCAGAACAGCCGGGTTTATTTTTCGCCGGGCCTGGAATAGATCGGACTCATTATTCTCAGCGGTGGAGGTGGGGCCTCCGATGTGGTTCTCTAAGGTCAACACGGTTGTTTTCATGTTTTCAATTTGTACGGGTGTTAATGGATCCCAGGCGGATTCTTCCTATTACACAACCAGTGCTCTGTCCTCCGCGATTTTCCTCAAATTCCAATATTGTTTTGACAGAGTTCAGCCATAAGGAGAGAAATTACCTGTAGGTATTAGGCATTTTCAAAACATCAGAAGAAAAGTCTGTAAATAATTTGAAATACAGGTGAATAAGGCGTGCGCATAGGTATGAAATTCTCATTTTTGATCTCAAATTCGGGTTCAGGGTTTTCAATAATGAAACCTTGGAATCGAGCAAGCTCTCCCCCTCTCAACATTTGCTGTTCCAAGGAAGGTACCTAGGTATTGAAATCTGAAAATAGAATCAAAAAATTCCGTACCGTGAAGTAATCTAGTTTAACCTTCCAGCAAGGCGGCTCTTGAAGTCACAGCAGCGCTTGCAAGGCGGGAGTTTGGCCGCCCCCTATTGTTTTCTCAGTGTTTTTCCGGTTTTACCCGTTAGGACTTTTATTTTTCAAAGGGAAATAAGTGCAGAAATATTCCTCATACGATTCAGCATAAATATATTTAAAAACTGCATTAGAAGAAGGATAATAATAAACAATTTTAAAATATTTGGAAGAATAGTTCCGGAGTCATCCCTATGACAAACGAATTTAAAGTTGTCGCATAAGCAGTGAGTATTACTGGCCCAATCGAGACGAGATTCGTAGGTAATTGTCCTGTAGTCAGCCTCCAACTATCCTCCGAATTTGAGTGAAATCGGTCCATTGGGAACTGAGAAATCGTAGTTTTAGGAAATTCACGTTTGCGCTTGTGCAAAAGCTACCCTAGAGGACCGTTTTGAGTCTAACCCGCCGCTATGTATACCTATACATGGAAAATGTTAAATTTCAGAAATCATTTAGAATGGTCTGAACGGATTTCCATGGAGCAAATTTCAAAAATTTGCATTACTAAAAATTAGCCCTTGCAATAGCTTTATTTTTCTCGAAAATGCGCTAAAATCTCTGAAAGCAGGTGGAAATGTTTCATTTTGAAGGACAAACATGTTTCCATTTTTTTGCTCGAATATGTACGTAGCTTCCCACCTTCGGTAGTGAGGAAGAGTTCGGGTCCTAGTTCGAATATTTTGGAATGAGCAGTAAGGTTTCGAGTTCGGTTCGAAAGTTCTTGAGTTAGAAAGTTTGAATGCACCCGTACATCTATGCCATAAAAGCAACGATCAGATAACTTCCTGTACAAGTAATGCGGGCAAGTCATTCCCAATCATGAGTCACATTTCTTTGAATTCCTCTCAAAATTTTGATTGAAAACTAAAAAAAAAAAAAATTCAAAAAATACTACGCTGTTGCACGATAAGCGGCAGGTTCCAAGTCAATTTATCATATCAACTTATCAACAACTGATTAGGGATTAGACGACAGTTGGGCGACCAGTCTGCTGCTCTCGAGAGTGCAGGAAGTTTAAGAAAATTCATGTGATTTTATTCGATTTTAATTGTTTAGGCACAGCGTGCAAAAAGTAGGTTTTTTCGGTATAGGATCCCCTTCTTTTTATAATAGATTCGGATTCTACGTGAAATTTACACCCCCCCCTACATAATTTTTCGATCTGTTAAAACGTTTGCAGAAAACAATTTTTTTGTTTTGTCTAGTTGTTTGTGTGTATTAAACTAAAATGTAGAAAAGAAGAGACAGCACCGATTCGATTCAGTTATCCTTCATGCGCTGTTATAATATTGAATGCGAGGTTGTTCCCATAGTCTATCCATCATAGCATTGTGTTTTTGTTGGAATTGGAAGACAGGACAATTTAATCGAATTGCACACCCTCTCTATATTATAAATAGGTAAGTAGTGATAGTGATAGATTTGAAAACTGTCAGCTACTCATCATTCAAGCTTACATTCACCCTAATACAGTTTTTTGTTTGAGCCACACATTCCCGGGATCCCGACATCTCAGGGACTGTTCGATGAGCAATATATTACGAAAGACCGATGGGGTCTCCCCAGTTTGGTATCAGCTTTCAGCTCTGTTGTCTTGTTTACATGACCTTTCTACAAGCGATAGAGCGAATTCCCCTGAAACTATAGACCCGGCCGCCTCACTATTATACAATTATGATCAAATTGTGGCGCAGCGTTCCTTCTAATTTAGTCCACCGCACAGAGGAAAGACGTCTAGACAATACCTTGGTCATAGTAGGTATACCTCACACCTACGGATGTGTTGCATTGATGTCTGCAGAATTCATACTACCAGGAGCCTATTTCACAATGTTTTACAAACTCGTAATAGAAGTAGGAATATGAGCTTGTGACGTGTTAATCATGTTTAACGATCAAATTAAAAAAGTGACAGATATTATCTATTACCTATACGATTCGGGCTGAAATGCTGTAATTTTCAAGTGGTGGTTAGTGCATTTCGATACTTTCGATATTAAATATACAAATTTTGTATTCAATACTGGTGGGCGATCGATATTATCGTGATTTCAATAATGCAGTGCCGAAACGATATCGATGTTAACCGATAAACTGATGTCTACAATGGCCTAACCTGTACTCATGGACCCAGAGGAGTTTTCTTTTTAGGCCCATGCCTGAAGCCAAAACAACAGGCTATCACACACGTCTAGAGAGTCAACAACATTCAAAACCCTATGATGTATCCAAATTATATAAGGTAGGTTATTGTTGTTCGTACCCCTATAATATTTATAATGTTTTTCAATTTCCAAATTTCAATTTTTTCTTCAAATTTGAAGAAATAAAATTGAAATGTCTGAATTTGAATTATTGAAATTTGAAATTTTGACATTGAAATTGAAATGTTTTGAAACTGAATTATTGAAATTAAAAATTTTTTTCTTCAAATTTCACTTCCCATAATACTTCTAGCAAGTTCCATTTTTCTAATTTTGGGGTATATTTTTGGGCGTATTCCTGGGTTTCGGGAGTAGGTATCGCGTTCAGAGGTTTTGGGCACATCGAGCCTGAATGAAAGCATATGATACTCTTGATATCGAATAGGTACTTCCATTCAATATTGTGTGATATCGATACCAGTATCAAGCTTACCATTTATTCTACGAACAGTGGTACCAAAATTACTATAGTGATAATACGGTAATCAGCACTCCTTGAGTTGTCAACACTGTATTTTTACTCTCTTGTCTACTCTCTAAGCTCTTCTTCTTCAGTTACTCGGTACTTGGTACCTTGTGCCTGTGTACACACGATATCGATAATATCCAAGTAATGCACACCATTTCTGAACCTTTGTACAAAACAAAAATCGTTATTTCAAGTCGTTTGGCGAGACGTCCACCAGACTGTCGTTAACTCGGATGAGGTGGGCGTTGACGGATCGGCTATTATTAGAATAGAATAAGGGACAAGACTGTAACAGGGTTTCAGACGATAACCGACGATAATGATGTGATACTGAGAATAATAACGGTTATGAGGTCATCGTGGGTCGCTGATAAAATCAAACCTTGGGGCGGACGAGCATTTCTCGAGCTGTTCGGCTGGTTTGTCGCCAACCGGCCTTTTTGGACGGACTTTAGTTCTCAGTTGGTATGGAGGGCCGAGGGATTGGGTGGTGAATGGAAATGGAATGTAAGGATTGGATGGTGCATCGAATATACCTACAGTTCCAATCATGCAGTACGACTTGATGAGCGAGTTGCCGAAATAGCAATAACATTCCAGAATTGTTATCCATTGATGTTATGCCATTATTTTTAACTGTGAAATTTCTAGCAATTATTCATTGACCCATTAAATGTGAAATATGCCCCCTAAGAATGCCCAAAGATTGCTGGGAGATTAAAACAACGGAGTTGTGTCACAGTAACGAAATTGCATGTGAAAACCATAAGAAAAATTCCCGGATCATTAAATCAGGTCGAAACATCTGGTGGGAGGCTTCACATTACTTTCCTTACCCGTAAAAACCTGAAAATTGCTATTTTTCTTTTAAATTGATTTCCGCTCTCAGGATATTGTTGTGGAGATGAGGGGTATTGGAAGTTGTTTTCTCTTGAAAGGAGTCAATTCCATCAAAATCTTTATATTATAGCAGTTGGGGAGAAAAGCTGAAGAATGTGATGAAACGACTTTTTTTCACCTGTTTTGTTTAGTTTCTCCCACTAATGATTGACCTGGGGAGGGCTGAAATTCTTAGTGCCTCATTCTCATATAGTATGTAGAAAACCAATCCTAGAGATCGGTATTTTCTAAAATTATTTTAGGGGCTGCAATCGAGCCCATACAACCCATACACACATCCATACGTACCTACGAACAAAATAAGGACTTACATACACTGAGTCCTTGTCCAAAATGTGGGGAAAGTTGATCAAATGATGTCGATTGAAAAAAAAATCAAATTTTTCCAATTATTTCATTCAAATTGGTACCATCATTTTAAGGTGGTGTTTTAGAAATTGGGTTTTTTGCTAATTGCAATACTTTCCTCTCACCTTTCTGGTGGGGCTTTCTGGGTCATTTTTAATTTTACACTGTAATTTAAGGGAGTTACGTCTATTGTACGCGAGAGTCTTAGAAGTTCGAATCAAGGGCTCAACTTAATTCTCCCATAAACAAGGGGTTAAAAAAATCTCCGAGGAACTTTTCCCCTCAAATAATTCTGACGTCACGCGCCTCCTTCAAGCTATTTTCTGGCTTAACCAGATGGAAATTTCAGTTGCGAATTGGCTCACAGGGTTTTTTGAGAGCACTGAATCCGAATTTGAGGTTAAAAATGCGAATTTCCGACCCATGCGCGCGTCCTATTACACATCATTCCTGCTCTTGATTGAGACCTGCCGATCGACGTATCGCGAGACTCATCTTTCACTCATATTTTTCCGAAAACGATTATCATTTTCTGGCCCACAATCAGAAGTTGAGTGCGTCTGTTTTCATTTGTTTGTTTGCAACAGTTTGTGACTCAAACGACTCCATCAATTTCCATGAGGTGTTTCGCAAATTGGGTAACGAGTTTTATTGTTAGAACTAAGTTGTGTCCGCAGACTTAATTAATTCAAAAACTTCAGTCTTGCTCCAGATCATATGACGTTTAAATATATCGTTCACAACCGCACCATGACTGACATTCGTTTAATTTAATCAAACATAAGTACGTCAAATAAATCTGAGAAGTCAAAATAAAATGTGCTCATTATAGTTTTTGACTAGTTCGTCGGTTGTTTCTGCAAAAATCACTGGTCTACATAAAGCTGCCTTTATAGACAGTAGGCAAGAATGGAAACTTGAGATCTCTCTCTCAGATCATGATGGGTTTTGTCTGTACCAATGAAGGTCAAAACTATTTTTGACCGATGACCTAAGTCGAAACTAGTACTGTCTAGTTAAAACTACTTTTTACAGTCATCACTAGTTTTGTCTGATTTCGGGTTTTGTCTGCAAATATTTCATTCTCATTGGGTTGGGTATTCCAGCTGAATCTTGCTGTATCTCTCCGTGCTGATATTCATCCGACATTTGCGGATTTGCAGGCTTCGTCGACACAAAATAAAAATGAAATCGAAAATTGATCCGGTATTTTCATTCGGTAGAGCGTAAAACACCTGACATTCCTCGTCGAGTCAGAGATTCCTCTTGTGCGTTTTTACTCCTGGAAACCTCTCGGTGGATCTTTTAGTATACGAAAGGAGATTACACTAGTATAGCCGACAGAAAATGTGAGGTCAATACGGCTGAGGTTTGCGATGTGAAGAACAAATAGGATCTGTAGCAGCCCATTCTTATTCACTTTCCGTCTCGTAATAATTTTTTCTATTCCACGGGATTTATCCTATGACCTGCAATGTTTTCATATAGGATGAATGGTAGTATTGCTCACAGCTTTTAGAGGTGTGAAAAAATCGTATGATATGTGGTTATTGTTTTTCAACTTTGATCGGGAATGGGGCTCACTGAAATATTCACCTTCTTCGCCAAGCTTTCGATAAAAGTATTACCTTCTTTAGGGCTCGAAGAAAATGTTATCGAGCTCAGAAGAAGGTAATAAAATTAAAGTAAAACATTTATCGAAGGCTCGGCGAAGTCGGATTTCAGTAAACCCCATTCCCGGGGGTCCAAAATTAATGAAATTCGGTGAACCGGCCCCATTCGGGGTCTAGTTGTGCCGCGAAGCTTGGCGTCACCGTCAGTCTTCTCTAAGGGGTAGAACATAGGGAACATTTCTAGTTCGGGTTGGAGCAGTAAGTAGGCTCAAGCCATATAGGCCTCGTAAACAGGTTTGTCTGGTGGGAAAGAAGTGGAAGAAAGTGATGAGTGTATCATCCATTATGGGATTGCCGGCTCTGTTGAAAATGCACTGCATTGTAGTGAAAATCGTCTTTCTCCCAGCTAGTTTACCTGTTTCCACTCTTCTGTTTACTCTTCTTTCTATTTGGAATGCAATTGGCGGTTAGAAGGTGATGGTAATACAATACAATAGGCAAGTGGTTCGTAGGCGTGTGTATATTGATATCGTGTATAAAATATACCCAGAAATAGCGGGCTATCAAGTTTCTGCGGTGCGAGAAGAACTAAGAGACGACCATGAAAGACTGAAGAGGAGATTGTGACGAAGGGAAACACAGCTGCTACGTCAGCAGTAAATTCTCTTGTTCAAGCAGAATACGATATTTTCTGCTACATCAAACATGAAACATGAATGAGCTTGATACAAATCCATGAATTACTCCAGACTAGATATTTTTGTCTGGCTGCGGCTTAATCTGTCCAGTGTTGGGACAGCTACAATCGTTCCTTATTTCTCACAGTAAAATCGAAACGTCCGTTAGACTGCACGACAACAATTCAGCTTTGAAGTCCTAAAAACACACAACGGACTGTACACTCAAATAACCCACCATTCCAGCGATTCCACTGTTGCGAGGGACAATGCTTTGAGCTCGTTGGGTTTTTCATGATAACCAACGAATTCTCTGTCGTTTGCAGCTCTTTTCAACCCCAGAACGCACCGGTATGCGAGAATTACCTACCTACCTCCTTTTGTGTTGGAAGCCCAGTTTAAAGTCCGACTGTTTAGTTCCTCACTCGACCCGACAAGATCAGTTTAGACGTGGTTATTCGCGACTTTCACAGGAGCTTAACATAAATATGAATTACCTACCGTATCGTCAGGGATGAATATTTAGGATACTTGGGACCATACGTCTCCTCGCAGGCAGAATAAACCGTTGTGTAATAATTTGCAGGCGATTTTCTTTTTCCGATGACTTGTGTTTTTCTTTACGGCCTTGTAAATGTACTTATTTAATGTAATGTTTTAGTTAAAAGTTCCATTCATGCAGCATGAGTTGGTGAGCGAA
>JAEMON010000004.1:23571487-23583579 GCA_030264115.1 Lygus lineolaris
CAATAGCTTCATTTTCTTCGAAAATTCGCTAAAACTATAATACGAGTATACAAAATGAAAAGAAACATCACCAGCTCGTGTTCCACAAATTTCTTTTGTGTTTGGGCTGTGGCTATACGTCTAAGTGTCCCGGGTTCGGGGGGAACCATTTTGAACTAATTTTCCAAAAGTACATCCAAGTATGACCAAATTTCTATGCCGCTTTTGACAAGCGGAAAGCACACATTGGGAACCATTTTAGACCAGTTTTCTTTAGGTACCGCACTTCATTACCAGAATTTTCTCCTCATTTCATGCTTGCTGAGGACTACTAGCGTAGGTACGCTCGTTAGTTTTTAAGTTTCAGTGTTTTAGCGAATTTTCGAAAAAAATGAAGCTATTGTTATGGCTTCAAAATTTAAATAATGCAAATTTTTGAAGATGTTCTCCACGGAAATCCGTTTCAGACTATTCTAAAACGATTCCTGATATTTAACGGTTTTTCAATATGTACATGTGTGTCATTCCCGACCGAGGAATCGAGCTAAAAATTTGAAAAAAATTTCAAAATGTCAATAATATCAAAAGAAAGGATGAGTTCGTTGGCCAGAATTTTTGGAGTACTCCAAGGGTTCAAATTTTGAAAATTTAAAGTCAAATGTCGCTAAAAAATGCGTTTTTTGAGGTTTTTGGTGTGAATTACTATCTTAAACATAGGAACATATGGTATATTC
Organism: Lygus lineolaris; assembly: GCA_030264115.1. Lineage (NCBI taxonomy): Eukaryota > Metazoa > Arthropoda > Insecta > Hemiptera > Miridae > Lygus > Lygus lineolaris. The sequence continues at coordinate 23,572,201 of JAEMON010000004.1, forward strand.
GGAATCAGTGTGGAATTTCCTATAATCATCACCCACCAAATCGGTTAAAATCATACTTCGAAAATTCGCTCATCAACTCATTCTGCATGAATGGGACTTTTTTTTTCATTTCAGAATTAATCCATTTTGCCAAGCTGCAATGCTCTGGTTCGGTTATCCACCTGATATTTTTATCATCAAGTATGATATCGTCGAACTTGGAATAAACTTTGAGTAGTTCTCAACGAATATCAATTTTCGAATCCGCATCAATTTATTGTGGTGTTACAAGAATTAACATTAACACAAATCTAAATAAAAATGTTATAAGTAGTCCGGTCGTTCGGACGGGTCGAACCAAATTGGTTCATTCTGCTATGGAGATGACCGCCCTCATTTATGAGGAATCCAAATTTTTATAGTCCCAATAATCACGCTACAATGCTAAGACCAATAGGAGAAAAAGACACTGTCCCAAGGCACAAGGCACCTTCTTACAAAAACGTTCTAGAAGAAGGGTTTGAAAAACATCATATTATGTTCTTGGGACTTTTTTTCGAGACATAACTATTTGAAAATAACCACTCTTATTTTTAAATTGTTATTTGCAAAATTGAGTTTGAATACTAAATCGTGCTCGTCGCCCTCACTACAGCCCAAAAGGAGTTCATTCACTGCCTCTCAGCATCCTCACACCGCCCCGCGGTGACGCCCCCGTTGAGATCGATTATGTAGACCTAGATAGGTTGGTAGGTACTTTTAAAAGACTTGGTTATATTGTAAACTGGTACCTGTAGATAGATATTAGCCTGCTTCATAATGTTATGAAGGTACCTATTACGAGATGCCAAACTGAAAACACCAACCAACTTTGTAACTAGCAAGTCGTAACTAGCAAGTCGATTATAGGTGGCGAGCGCTTTCGATGTAAGGACATCATCATCAGGGGAGAGTAAACCTGTACTCAACTTGCTAGTTACGACGGATTCTTCAGTAAGGTACGTAAATAACTTTTAGAAAATATGAGCATAAGTGTAAAAGTACCTATTTACTTACGTATGTAGCTATAAGTTAGGAGGTGCTATATTTACTTCTCTTCGGGCATCCGATATCACACAACATTTCCCATCAATATTCACAAAAACTTGGATCTAGGGCAGTTGGGGACTTGGCTCCAGTTGGAAATTGGCGTCGTAACTTCTGCCCGAACCCTTTGCGGTTATGGATGGACTCCCAAAGCGCCTTATCTTCATTCTATATCTGGCATTTTCATGAAAATCTGACAAATACTGCAGGTAGGAAAAATGTTTAAACATTTTTTTTTAAATTACCTAAACTGGGTTTGAGATAAATCTCAATATTGTTAACCTGCCTACGCTCTATGCAGTGATTGAAATTAAATGATTGATTCAGTTTCATTGGTCGAGACCCAATATGGGACTCTCAAGTATGGGGTGGTTCAGAACAAGTAGGTACCATCTACCACTATCGCTCGTGATAGATAGGTAAACCTGTAATTATACACTTGCATGTATACATACTTATAGTATTATAGTATAATATACTGAAGTAGGTATCGACCCCTTTGCAAGGTCGTAAGGAATCCACATCTTCTCATACATGCAGAAAGATTTAAAATAATATAAACTTATATAATTTTATAAGTATAATTACCTAAGAGAATCAACTTGGAAAAAGTAGAATTAATAGACGTTTTAACCCCCAATTTTCATCAAAAGTTTTAGTGATTATAGTAGATCCCATCCCTGAATGTCTTCGATAATTCATTCAAGCCGGATAAATCTGAAACTAGGGATCTGCTCTAAATTGAATTCTTCATCCCTTGAAGGGGGAATAATAATCCAGCTCTTGGAAGCCCCATTTTCTCATCTCCCTTTGCATCAAAAGCTGTTTTCATTCAATCGTTACAAATGGTACCTGCCCTTGGTACCATCTCATTTTTGCCATGAAATTAATCATACTCACTAGTAGTGATAAAGAGATCAGCTCCAATAACCAACTTTCGATCCACAAACAAATCCCTCCAAATATGAGAAAATTCGGACTATTACTTAATTAGTGATTAAATTCATAGAGAACCATCTGGGGGCATTTTCGGACATAACGGCACATCCGAGTCATACTGAGTCATTTTGCTAATATTTGGATGTCTATTGAATTCTCGCAAACAATTATTGCCCTGATTCCCCTCAATTATTATTCAGCTCAGCAAAAAATGGGTCAAATGTACCAAAAATTCACTATGTTTATCGGAAACTCAATTCCCTATCAGTCAAAATGGATCAAGAGCCCGTTCGATTCAGCGTGGAAAATGACAAGGGCAACGACTTTCTTCATTCCGACTCAAGTCGACGCTCATCGTCTGCCAATCCTTTAAACACTATTTTTTTTTAATTTACTTCATTTTTACAGTAAAATAATACCAACCACACTGCTGGAAAGCTGTGATTCTGAGAACGACTTTCCCTTACATGTGTGGCAATGGGCAATTCCGCTAAACTGATCGAGCTGAAAATTAGAATTAGGAGGTTTTAAAGGTGAATTTGAAGTCAAAAATGCAAAATTACGACACACCGGAATTTCCCATTCACCCATTTTTTGGGGACGTAGAGCCAGTTGAAAAAATTTGAAATACTCTCGGAAACAAGGGGTTGAACAAAAAAAAAACCAAGGAGGAACTTTTTGTTGCAAACTACTTGTACAATCGACCCTTGAAGTTTTGTGGTTCCAAAAGTGGGGCACCCTATCGATTGTATTTCCGACCAAAGAAGAACAGTAGGTACCAATAGTGATCTACTCAGACGGGTTATCTATATGTATGAAAAAATAATAAACCGTTGTGTAATAATTTGCAGCGTTTTATGGTATCAATCCACCTACGCTCTTCGCTGCTACACGAGCTTCTTCACCGGTATCGCCGTGTGATCGTCAAGGGCGGGTAAAGCCGGACAACCCACATGACGTGAAGAACTGTGATGAGATGAGGCAGAAGCCGGACCCTGAGGGCGCACCACAATTTATTTAGGAGGACGAAACGCTCAATTTTCCCCGGACCCTATCACTCAACACATTACCCCCACAGAAGTGTGATAGTGAAGAAATGTGTTTGCTGGGTTGGCTGAGTTGAGTGGGCTCGCTCATATATCGATAAAATCGTTCAGCGGGGATCCCAAATAAAGTAGGATCTTTCTCAGATTGAACTTTTGATTGTTTGAAACGTCATCCTGCTATTTCTCACATCATCTAAGTTCCAGATTTAGTGATGTTGAATTCAAATTTCTATCCATATTTGCTTCCTTACTACCGAAGGTAGGAAGCTCCCTCTTCGTGCTAGAAGATCCTTGCGATAAGTAAAATGAAGTTGTCCTCAAAAATTAAAATTTCCATTTCCCTTTTGCTTTTCAAAACTTTCTGAACAATTTTGGTTTCGTGTCTGTCTGTCTGTGGTCAATTCCTTGTCCCAAGAAAAACTTTATGAAAGTATGGACCATTTGTTATGAAATTTTCAGGGATTATATTCTTTTTTTTTACATTTTAATAAATGTGTGATTATAATGGCAGAGTGGTTATAGTAGCAGGAGTAAGTACATATAGAGTAGATGAGTGTTTTGTATGATGAGTAGGTCTGTGTGAATATTCACCAATTTATGAAGGAACACCAAATCGGCAGCACTTATTCTACTAACAGGGATTGAACGTGACAATTCAACAGGTTCAACACAACGGTTGAGGGCATACCAAGTTTATAACCATCTAAGCCACATCAGTGGGGACCAGACTGGGGAAGCATAAGGATTGTGCGGGTTCACCCCTAGAATTTTTCCCTTATCGAAAGAGAAAAGAAGATCGATGGTAGGTGCCTACCAACGAGTAAAAGAACTAACACTTTTAAAAATTCTGAACAAAAACTAATCGAAATTCTGGGCTCATTCAGCTGTTATAGGTAGGGTCACCACCTCGTCATTCTTACTCAGCAGTCCTACAGAAGCTTCATTTCGAATTCCAGCCTCGTAGGTAGGTCAAGTAAGAAAGAAATTGAAGGTTGAAACATTCAACTAACCGTAATGAAGCGTAATAAGCATAATAATATCTTGGTTTAGACGTAAAAAAATAAAGTAATGTCTATTTTTTATATCTCTCAATCCGGGGAGTCGAATCGAGGGGAGTTTTCTCAATAAAAGGTAAAAGTTTAAAAATTGTCAATTTTTCACTGAAACATGTGCCTACGTGCACTCATTGAAGGTTGAAAGACGACTGAAAACATGAATGGTTATTCAAATTATTCCGTCATTCCACTGATACACATGCCTAAGCGCACTCATTGAAGGTTGAAAGATGACTGAAAATATGAAGGGTTATTAAAATTATTCCGTCATTCGCCCACAGTGGAGACCAAACGCATATTTATGCCCCCAAGCCATGAAATTAGAAATAATGAAGAGGGTCTCAAGCCACAATAAACAAAACGTCTCTTTCTGTGGAACCTATCAGGTATGACTGCTAATATGAAAGAGAAAAACCCTCAAATTAAAAAAGTCTGCCAAGTTGGGTGGGCAGTACAGCTCCCCCACTTTTGTAACATGGACGTATAGAATCAGTTAGTGAACATTTCAGCGAAATTGGTAGAATAGTTCCGGAGTGATGCCTATGATAATAAAAAATTTTTAATTTTGCGCAAGCGCAGTAGCAATCACCCATCCAATTGTGGCAAAATTCGTAAGTGATTTTTTTGGATTCCCTCAACTACACGAGCAAAATCGGTCCATTAAGAACTACTGAGAAATCGTAGTTTCAGGGAATTCGCGTTTTTTGCGCATGTTCCCACGCTACTGATGGTCCGACGGTGATGAAATTGATTGGGGGACCGTCACGGGGCTACCCTGTACACTCTCCAAAAATTTCATCAAAATCAGACCATAACTTCACACAGTTTTGCCTAGTATGTATATACAAGGAATTGACCACAGACCGACAGACAGACACGGAACCAAAATTGTTCGGATAGCTTTGAAACCTAAAAAGCAAGTGGAAATTTTGATTTTGGAGGAAAATTTGTTTTCTTTTTTTTTCACGAAATTGAATTTTGGGAGTCACTCCGTATCAGCGAAATGTAGGCTGGGGCCACGAACTGTTCAGAAGTCGACCGTAGTATTTCGCAAACCTACCGAATTGAATTCTATTACTTACACGTATATTGGAGAGACAAATTGGCATCTTGTTACCGCAATAACCATCTGGCAGCCGCCCAGATTGGGAGATACAAATGCGTACAATACAGCAACCTCGTCCAACGATCCTTCATTATGCAAATTCGTACCCCTGGTCACCCACCACGAAACCATCAACCCTCATCACTCATGGGGCACAAAAGTACGAAGGGGAATCGGAAAAAGGTGTTGCGGATTGCCACACTAAAACCCTCTTTGTCCAGCTGTCACCATAATCTGAAGGTATCTCCTTCACCGAATGACAAAACGTCCGAAGTTTCCATGAAATAATATGAGTTTTCTTATTCTTGAGAAAAGGAAAATTCTTTTCACTTCTCCTGCCGAACTAGGAAGGGAAGTAAGGTACACTTGTGTCCCAACTATTACAGTAAGTGGTATTTTTTATAGTAAGGAACTACTGTTTGTTTTTTTTTTTTTTTTCCGGAGTGATGCCTATGATAATAAAAAAAAATATTTAGTTTTGCGCAAGCGCAGTAGCAATCACCCATCCAATCGTGGAAAAATTCGTAAGTGATTTTTTTGGATTCCCTCAACTACACGAGCAAAATCGGTCCATTAAGAACTACTGAGAAATTGTAGTTTCAGGGAATTCGCGTTTTTTGCGCATGTGCCCACGCTACTATGTATGTGGATTTTTATAATTGTAGGTATATAGGAAGTTTCTGTGACTAGATAATGGTGTTGATTGTTTGATTGACTGTTGAAAATAAATAATAACAAGGTAACAGTTCACTTTCAACAATAAAGGTTTAATAAATAATAGGTGACTAGAGCTGTTACTTGTTATCTTACCTGCACGGCCGTTCATGAATAAATAATATTAAAGAAGAGGTAGCAACAAGTTGTTGTGATAAAGGATAGATAAAAACAATAACTTGATAGATAGATAGGTAACTTCAGGCGGTAGGAAAGTTCATGCTGAGTGGTGAAGATGATGAAACAGCGTAGGTTGGTCAATGGGCATGTACCAACAAGGGCCAATTATTGATAGGTACTTGGTGGCCGACCAATATTGCAAAATGGCGTACCTACCTTAGATCTCCCTGTAGGATGAGCTGTTGCACATATAGGTACTTACTCACGATATATACCACTTCATGGAAGTACCAGGACGAGGCGTTCAGTTGTATCAGGATAGAAGGTCATCGCAGGAATAAGAGAATTCACTGCAGGCGCCGCACTTGTAGATGGTGCGCACGCAATGCCGGCCGTCATGGACTTCCCAAGTGGTGATGTGCAAGGTGAGTTGTAGGTACCCAAGCAAAACCTGCCTTGATCGTGGTGCAAATTCACGAATTCCGCGAGATCAGGCGACGGCGATTTCGTTGTGACACTCTCTGATTCTCAACACAGTGAAAAACTATTGGTAAAATGTTCGAGTTTAGCGGGAAGGCAGATAGCAGATAGCAGTGATGCCCAGATCCGTTGCAGAGATCCCAAAAAAAGGTCCAGCACACACAATGCACAAAACACTGGTTTCTGCCACACGAATGACAATATGAATTAGAATTACATGCTGCTACAATAATATTTTCAAATAAGTTGAACGTAGGCAAATCACCGGATAAATACAGGTAACATCCATGCCATCGAGGCAGCCATGGATGTAATAAAGGATACATTGGAAGCTTCATGTCTTCCCAGTGGCATCACTTCCCGAGCAATCAATGATAAGATAAGAAAAAAGATAATTTGTTATAGGTAGATAGAAACAAGATTCTTACAAAAATACAGCATGAAGGTTGTGATTTGCACGTAATTTCACCGAAAATGCAGGATAAAAGTGATTATGGTGATGTACTGTGCGTTGTGTAGGTGTTTAGGCTACTGAAAAATGGATTTGATTGAATGGTAAGTCTCGGTGTAAAACTTATAAACGGCGGAAACAGGACAGTTTTTTTCGTTTTCCCAAAGGTCAGCTTTCTTGGACTATTGCCCCATTAACATTCACCGATTCAATATGGAAAAGGCTTCGGATTACGGCAGATGGGTCTTGGAAATAACCTAAACTCAACGCCATGCATCAGAACAGCGAGTATAACAATGTTTAGCAAGCAAATTGACAGAATTTTTATGAGATTGAACTTCTGACATGACAGTTCAGGAGTGATGGACATCCATAGAAAAGGGGTTCTTGGAAAGTTGAAAATTTGAAGAACGAACAAGGGCTTTGGAATGTCTTTGTTGTTGCTTGCTACCTTGTACTTATAATAGTTGCTAGTGTGAGAGTCTGTTTTGGTTTGACCTAGGATGAAGAGACGAAAGCAACATCAACACGAAGTGCTTGTTCAAGCGATTTAATACGAAGAAGCTACGTATGTACCTCACCCACTTAGCAAACGTGTTCTCAGTTTCTTTGCATACCTAACTATATTTTAAGGAAAATTAGCTGCATATTGGTATTTCAATAGCCAGCTTCTTCCTGCAGTTGGAGATTCAGTTTTGAATACAATGGATTATTGATAGCGACCGAAGAGAAAACTGTTGGTGTTCAGGTCCTTTAATATTCTCTCAGACCTCATACTGAATGCAGGGCTGGCGATGAAATGCGAAAACTATGAAAATATCCAACGGAAATGGAATAAATTGCTAACAACCTAAAGTTGGTAGGTGTACACCAGGGTGAAGGTATAAAATAATAGCTAGATTTGACACAACTCAGCAACTTATCTTGTTACGGCTCCCTTGCCAGTCCCTTTAATTTCCGGTTTAATCCGTTCATATCAACCTCAACAAATCAAATCTAGGGGTTGTATCTGCAACTCTTTTAAAGTTTCACAATGATGATTCCGTTTCTCTGTCCTTGTTCTACGAGTTTACTTCTCACGAGAAGTGTTCTGTATCAAAAACGCTGACATAGGTACACTTAGTGAGCTAAAATGTTATGTGATTTATCGATTTCAAACATCTGACAATTAAAATTATATCGATTCCGACGGCTAGGCCCCATCAGTAACAAATGATAACTCTTGTGCTAGATGGGACCGCAACCCTCAACTTGCCTCTGCATTAATTCATATTTATCGCTCTACTATCACAATTGTTCTCTATTACCGAGTCTGGAAGGAACTAAGGGGTGGCGGGATGTTGCATAATTTTCGGTTTGTGAGCATTTTGGTAAATGGAAATGTGGCAAGTTCCTGTGTGAACTGACTTTACTGAAGTGGGGTTTAATTAACGGTTAGTGAGGAGGTTTTGCTTCATTCGACATTCCCGCAGTAGATTCGAGATATTAGGTACTTCATTGTAGGAAACTAATAACTAAGGTGATCATACTGGTCATCTTGAATCTTCCACATTCTAATAAAATGAGCACATCATTTTTAGGGTACGGACGCTTTGTTGTTGAATTGCGTTCATATCTTCTTTTCCGAGCGTAACCATAAAACCTGATAGTAAATCACGGTGACGGTCTAACGACTACAGCTTTTAGGTTGAATGTAAATTTTTTTCTTTGAATTGCCCTTGGCGTATTCAGCTAAAGTGGCCGTCCTTTTTATTCATGAGGCTGTACCTTCCCGTTCCATGTTTATTTGCGCACAGAGTTGTACCGCTCTTCCGAGGTATTTCTTATTTCTTATTTTCTACGACACTATCGACAGTGACGTGGGTATCGACAGTGGTTGTCATCTGTCCAGGTTTCCTAGGACACGACTTGTAGGCAGATGAGGTAGAGGTAGGGTAGTAAGGTGATTTAAATGGAAGGAAAAATGCTGTTGCCGCCCTGTTACAGCTGCCGCTTGAGTCACGGTAGGGTCCTCACGACCCTAGAGTTGTCACTTGAGTGAATCCCATATGAACCAAAAGAGACCGCCTTGTTCCTTCCAAAAACCATTCATTGATGCATGGCTGTATTCCTAAAACAGAAAAGTAGCTACGAACTGGTTGAAATCGAGGTCTCTCCGTTGAACGATCGAATTCCGAGAGTATGCAGCTGAATTCAATCCCGCACGATATTTTATCGCAGCATGTAAGAAAGATTCAGCTCTCTCATAAAAAACAGACGTCAATTTTATGGGCTCCTTTCAGAATAAGTAAGTTTTATTATGGCTTTTTCCTTTGCGGCGGGAAAGTCATGCTATTAGGGCCGAAGCGTCAATCCCATACGTGATAGCGAATGGAAAAGACAGGTGGGTGGTAGCCTTAGGCTTTACCTCCTTTGCGTTGAAATTTGTTCGAGGTAGACGACGTGTCAATGGTGAATAAAAAGAAGAATAGAAATTCGTTTTCAGCTCTATCGCCGCTTTCCAAGCTCAAAGCTCGACACACCGAATCCTAGATATGTGCGCCTTAATAAATAATGCTAAACTTTTGTGCAATGCAAATAAAAATCCTCCTCGTGAAAAAAAATATGTTTTAAGAGATGAAAGCAACATCGACACGATCTTGAACTGCTTGTTCAAGTGATTTAATACGAAGAACTATGTACTGCACCCACTTAGGAAACGTTTTCTCAGTTTCTTTGCATAACTATTTTAAGGGAAATTAGCTGCATATTTATATTTCAATAGCCAGCTTCTTCCTGCAGTAGGAGATTCAGTTTTTAATACAATGGATTATTGAGAAAAAATACGTACGTTTTGAGGGCCAAGGGAGTGAGTCCAAAATTTCCTCAAAAATTCCTAAATCTCGGCTACCAAAGAGTTCATAGGAACTCTTACTATTACTGCTTAGGACCAATAAGTTCAATAAACGGATAACCTTCCTCTCCCCTAACAATTTTAGCGTTGAACAGCTTCTGTCATTTTTCTCAGCCATTTTGCGAAGGATTTTATGCGGTTGTCAGCATTCTTCCTATTTTATCATTCTATAGGTCTAGGGGGGATGAGGTGCTTTTATGCCAATTTGATTTGCCAATTGATTTTTTTAAAAAAGGACAAGAAATATTCAGAATTACGAAATTATACATAGCTGATCAGAGAATTGAATAACAAGAAGAATGCCGCTAACCCTCATCAAAATCGGCTAAAATTTGGCTGAGAAAAATGAGAAAAACTGAATTACTCGTATATCAGTCCCTTTGTATTCAATGTTTTTATTACAGTGTCGGGTTTTTAGTATGGGTCTCATAAGAAATTAACTTGCCCACACAATCATCTAAGAGTGAATCAGCCCAAGTAGGGTAACATGTCAATAGACCAATAGCCTCAATGTGATGTGTAGAATAGTGTATTTTGATATTCATTTTACAATAATCATTATGAATGATCCCTAGGTGTCTGCAAAGCAGCCGATTTTTCACTTAATCGAGTATACAAGGATCAACAAGACGTCAGTTAGGCGTAGTTTTAGTTGTGTTATTTTGCTTGAATAGTCTTTGACATGAACTCGAATGAGTAGTGAGGGGCCTAATAATAGTCTTAGTACCTATACCGTGAAAATAATTGCTTTTTTAGGTAAAATAAATACGTAAATAAGTAATAAATTAATTATTTACAGGGACGTAGGGTCAGGGGGATCGCTGGGATCGGCGATACCCCAAGCTTTTTAGGGCAGAAAACCAGCCTACCAGTTAGTAACATACCTATGTAAGTACCTATATTTATCTATCAACATGAAGGGACAGAATAGGGACAGATCATAATTATTAGGGACAGATCAGAATAAGATCATAATAAGGGACAGAATATACTAAAAAATAATAAATAATTTATTTTGTAGTATTAAGATAGAACAAAATGCAGTTTTTCTACATCGATGGCTAAATGTTTTCAGCTCACGAGAGCTATTTTAACCTTTACTTTTCGATAACCAATCCTTTTAGAAAATCTAAAGGGTTGGTTCCACTAGTGATGAGAATACAATTGTTTCCGTACCTACCTTACTAGAGAATCCGTCGTAACTAGCAAGTCGAGTATAGGTGGCGAGCGCTTTCGATGTAAGGACATCATCTCAGGGGAGAGTAAACCTGTACTCAACTTGCTAGTTACGACGGGTTCTTCAGTAAGGTACGTAAATAACTTTTAGAAAATATGAGCATAAGTGTATAAGTACCTATTTACTTACGTAGCTATAAGTTAGGGGGTGCTATATTTACTTCTTTTCGGGCATCTGATATCACACATTTCCCATCAATATTCACAAAAACTTGGATCTAGGGCAGTTAGGAACTTGGCTCCAGTTGGAAATTGGCGTCGTAACTTCTGCCCGA
>JAEMON010000004.1:23598237-23614284 GCA_030264115.1 Lygus lineolaris
TCAAATTTTGAACATTTAGTTTCAAAAATCGCCCAAAAACGAATTTTTGGGGTTTTTGGTGTGAATTACTATCCGAAACATGGGACCATATGGTATATTCGGAATCAGCGTGAAATTTCCTATAAGAATCACCCACAAAATCGGTTAAAATTATTCTTTGAAAATTCGCTCACCAACTCATGCTGCATGAATGGAACTTTTTTAAACGCGAGTCTTTTTTTTCGTGTTTCTAAAAATTGACAATAGGCTTAGGTACCTACCTGGGTTAAGAATGAGTACGATGGGTCGTTCTTCCGAACCTTCGACAAAACGGAATTTCGGCAAAGAAGGAAACATTTCGATTCCATTCGAAATTCTGTTTACAGTGGCTAACTTCTTTTTGGTATGTTCAACGTCAAATTCAACCGAAGAGATGGGCAAACAACTTCTGCGATTTGTCTGACGAAAATTGGACTGAGGATGGAGCTCGGAACTTCAATTCGTGCTGAACCCAGCGCCAGAAAATGGATTCTATACTCCGGTTGGTTCATGGAGAGGATGAGGTCGCTGAGTGTTTGCTGAGAGGAATTCGATTTATGTGACCCTCGAGGATTGAGTTTGAGGGTGAGTTTGAGTGTGATGTGATCGACAGCCTAACGAAAAGCAGAACCACTCAGCCACGTTAGCGTGAGCCCTTCATCGACTGTCAACATATTCGTATTCCTTCTTTGTGTTTCTGACAGTCGGCCATCATACTGGCTCCCAGTGTACCCCACTAGTTCTAGGAGGATATTCCATGCGATTATTACAAAATTATTAGCTCATACCTATATCTTGATCTCAGTTGACGTACCTACACATAACGGCTACGAACTAGGTAACTAAGAAGTGATTTGTGTTGCATAAACTAATTCAAAAGTAATAACGGAAAAAATCACAATGTTATAACCCCAATTACCACAGGGTGTGGAGCTGAATAACATAGGTACTTGATATAAAATATTGTGGTATTCATTGAATTACTCACCTCCATTCCTTACAATAAATTAGCAGTTGAATCTAGGAAGATCAATCATTTTTCAGCACCTGTGAAATAATAAAATGTCTCAATTATACGTAGTAGTATACAGCAGTTGCAAGTAGAAAAATTTGAATATCCCTTGAAAATGATGTCTACCATTTTGACTTTTATGTCTTTGCTTTGGCACATAAACTAAAAAAACGTCACGAAAAATTGCTCACGCTCCGGCACTTTAGATTATTATTAAATAGAAAAGTGAAGGCTAGGTAGAAATCAATGAGGTACTACCGCAATGTTTAATGTTTTGAGGTACTACTCTCTCAGCTAAGTCGAAAATGGAGCTCTCAGATCAGCTGAGTCGAAAATGGAGCTCCCAGATCAGCTGAGTCGAATATGGAGCTCATTGAAATAATACTGCATCCAAACAAATTTGGTCGTATGGGAACCTGGGAACATTATTAATATTGACATAAAATGTCCCAATGTGTTGCAGACTCGTATGCAAGCATTTTTATAATTATAGGAATTTTTAAAGATCAACAGTTATATCGTTACCAATTTGTTAAGATAAAAAATATGGCATAAATAGGTACCTACCTAGTTAACATTTTCTTTAGACTTTTCATCACTAAAAAAGCCATAACTCCGTTAATTTACAGTATAAAATTGAAAATAAACATACCATTGCAAAGAGCGTTAAATTTCCTATTTCCTTTATGGAAAACCACAGTTTTTTTGTGTGAAGCATTGTGACTTGTAAATCTCACAAATCAACATAAAATTTATAAATAATAACTTTAAATTTATAAATTTATAACAAATCCGTTATAAAATTTTCCTACAAAACCCAACTGCCTACGTCCAGCTGATCGAACACACTATAATTGGAGAGCACCCAATAAAAAGAAAAATATTTTTTCGGAAAAATGTGCTCCCGATAAAAAGTAAAATATTTGGTCGAAAAAATGTGCACCCGATAAAAAGTAAAATATTTTTTCGAGAAAAATGTATGTTGTTTGAAATTGTTCATGGTGTTAGGAAAATGTCAATACAATCTCTGGAATATACTTAAGGAAGGTCTAGTATTGGAGTTTTGCCCGCTCCATGGACCAATGAGACGTTCAGAATTAAAATTGGGTAGGTACTAACCTTTAAAAAGTAAAATTCTGAAGGAGAGGCCAAAAAATTGATTGGTCGACTCTTGATTCTGAACGCCTCAAATATTATTTGTTCACAAAATTCTCTGAAAAGTGAAAAATTCGAGAAAAATGTTAGTTTTGGAAGTTTTGAGAAATTTTGTTTTCGACTTCATCAGAGAATCCAAGGAAGGAAAACGTAATATTTTTATAGGAAGCAAAATGAATAAGGGAACGCGTTACATCATGACATTTTTTGTACATTTGTGGCCCATTGCTTCGTTTTCTCCATTAGTTATAGCGGAAGATGACGGATAGGTCTACATGGTCTCAAGGTACCTAACGTTTCCGAAACATCACGAACAGCTTTGCATGTTTGTTTTGCTTCTGGCAGTGAGAGAGGCTACTGTGAGAATAGAGTTCATTAGTATTCCGATCACGGTGTCATCAGTTATGCACAGAGCAGTACAACTTGACTCAAGTATTAACTATCTAACGTTTGGATAATTCAGCTTCTTCATTTCATACATAGTAAGGAATTTATAGTGACGAAAAAAATGTAAATTGTGAAATTGTAGTGCTTCCTCACTAACCGAAGGTATACCTATGGAAGCAATTTATTTGTCCAAGAAGTCCAAAAAAATGTTGTCCTCCAAAATCTGAATTTCCACTCGTTTTTTTTTGAGTTCTAAATAAGCTTTGTGAACATTTTTTGGTTCCTTGTCTCTCTGTCTCTCGGTATGTCTGTGGCGATTCCAAAAATGTACCTACAAAGTTATGGTCTGATTTCGACAGAATTTTCAGGGATTGTATGGTCCAGCCCCTATTCAGAGTAGAATTATTGGTTTTCAGTCATTACATCATCATACGTTTTTCAAATATCAAAACTTAATTCACAAGAGAAAAGCGAATCACCTTTTTCAAGAAGCAACGGTATCAGGCATTGGCATACTTAAAAATTACAACTTCCCACCAACCCCCATGCTCTCCGCCGACTCTGTCGGGCAGGGATGCCCGATTCGATACGATAATATCGAACTATCGATATTTTGGCCCGATATACCGATAATCGATATTTTACGTCGATATAATTAATTAATAGGGTGTTTCAAAGGTCGGAAATTCGCATTTTTGACCTCAAAGTCCGGTTCAGCACTCTCAAAAACTCCATTGGCCAATTTTCAGCTCAAAACTCCGTCCGGTTAAGCAAAAAAATAGCTGAAAAGAGTCGCATGGACTAAACTCTTCAAACTTTTAGAACAACTATCTGAGCATAACATAATCTACTGACAGGAGTCAGGATAGTAACAGGTAGGAACCGAGTAACACAAATCGGGAGGTAGGTATGTTAACGTTTTATTACTACCCCATTCCTAATTAGTGCACGCTGTGACTGCTACTAACGTCTAAGTGTGATTCTATGGTGTCTTTTTCTGTAGTAATGATGACACATTTAAGCTAAGTAATTCGTTATTGATACTATCTAAAGTCTAAAGAATGATTATTACTCCTGAGTCGACCAAGGAGCGGACGCATTGTACCTACTCGTACCTTTATAGGAGGTAAATATTTGTTCCTCCACAATCAAAATTTCCCCTCGCATCTTACGTTTTAGACTAGATTAGGATTCGAGTCGATCTGTGTCCACGAATTCTTGCTTCCGCCTAACTTCCCATGCGTTTTCATCAGTTTAGTTAAAATTCAGGAATTATGGGTGCGCGGACCGACGTGCTCGGGAAGCACCTCAACGATGCCCCAACGCAGCTCAAAATCCTATTTATTATTTTTCACGTGATTTTGAAAATTCATTGATTTACGTATGTTACACAATAATAACATACTTTACCATGTGAATCATAATTTCAAGTTTATTCCATCCAGAGAAAAGTGGAAGAAACCAATGAAAAACCTGATTTTCATCAGTTTCTTCCACATTTCTCTGGATGGAATAAACTTGAAATTATGATTCACATGGTAAAGTATGTCATTATTATTGTATAACATACGTAAATCAATGAATTTTAAAAATCACAAACGTGAAAAATAATAAATCGGATTTTGAGCTGCGTTGAGGTGCTTCCCGAGCCCGTCGGTCCGCGCACCCTTAAGTAGGTACCTACTTACCTACCAACGCGAATTATCCCATATAGATGGTGTCCTTTGAAGTTCATCGCTCTCCGGTCAGTGGTAGCCTGTACGCATGCGCAAACGCAAACCTCCTCCTCCTCCTCCTCCTGACATAAATTTCTCACGATCTAATACCTACTCAAAATTGGTGGATAGTTGGGGACTTACCTCTAAATGATCTATTCACTCGTGTATGTTATGGATATGAGGAAGCTATATGCCAAACCCACTTTGCAGATTATTTGTTGTTTAGTTTTGTTCTTTTGGTATTCGACTCTCACAAGATTACTATGTAAATGAATTTGTAAACTATTCACAACGCATTTCGCCCTACTTGATAGCTTGGTACAGGTACTGAGAAATATCGATAAATCGGGTCTATAGATATTTTTGACGATATTATCGATAGGTGATATAGAAAACTTTCGATACCATCGATAGAAAAAGTATCGATATTTTTCTTGCGATATTCATCCCTACTGTCGGGGCAAATAACAATGACCTACTCCAGGTACCTACTCCAGTTGTCACCGTTACTCTGTGTAAGTACCTACTATATTTCCTCCGACAGACACACACCGTCGTACCAACGGCAGCGTGTGCGCGTGCACAAACTTGAAATTTGTTCAACTACACAGTTCAAAACTACGGAACTAGCTGTCAATTTACAGCGCAAATTTTTTCGTGGTAGCTCGATATTTTTCATAATAACTTATATTATTCGGTAGTACATGCAGAATATTTCTCTTCACTCCCTTCTATTAGGGATATAACATGTTCCAATCAGTTGTTATAGATTAGTGTATATTTTATAACTTTGAAACACAACATGTGTATTGGTGTTGAATCAACTCGAATGTTGTTTTGGCATTTTAGCATGTTAACTGACGAGACGTTTGGGACTTAATTCTATGGAGTCATGATGGTTGTTCTTTGGTTTTTCGGTGTCGGCATCAGATAAGTAAGTACCTACGTACTTCAGCAATTTATACCCTGCGGCAGGGTGGCTTGCACTGATTAAAGGTTACCCGAAGGATATCGTGCTGGCTCCCTCCAAACTTGGCAGTGTACCTACTCCCAACGCTTGTAGAGACACTGGAATTCCTTTCTAATGTCTTTTAGAATGGATCTTGATTCAAGTGAGCTAGTAGAAATGGTATGGCGACGGAAGGCGTGTATTTACAAAAAAGTTCCAGTCATGTGGGCGGAGAGCGAATTTTCAAAAAAATAATTTTAAACGATTTTTAGCGATTTTTGGACCACAGCAATTTTTTAATATTCGGTGCGTTATTCTTATATAAACTAGTATTTATGCGATTTTGATCCTCCATTTTCAAGTTACCCGCTGAAAAGAAACTCCCTGCCAAAAGAGGGTTCTTACGATGTTAAGAAAAACGTTTTTCTTATTTGTAGATCCTTTATAACTGACCAAACATTTTTTTCAGAAGTTTTAACCTACCTAGTCGTGTATTCGTTCTGTTGGGGGGCTCTCTACTCTTCCTAGCCCCGAAAATTTGAAATTGTTGTTCTCAGAATGGAATGGGTATCAAGAGGTTGCTACGTTTGGAGCTACTCATCTCTAATAACTACTTCTATGCTACTACTTCTAACTAATTCTATGCGTAGATTCTTACTATAAGCAACCAAAATACATTCAGACTACCATAAAAGTGCGTACTTAGTAAGAATAAGAACAGTGATGTAACATATCCAGTCACGTCTTGCCATAACTTTGATTAAAAAAAAAAGTATATTTGGGTAAATGGAACAAACTTGCAGGACGTCATATGCATAGGAATACATCCGCAAATGATCGGCATTTTCTTTTAAGCATGTGTTAAAAAAAATGTCTGAAAACGAGACATACCTATTGGGTTTGTAAAGGGTAAAAATAACTTAAATGATGGGAGGTAGCGCAATGCTGCCAACCTGAAAACACTGAAACGTTTCGTTACACTGCATTGCTGTAGAATCTATTTATTTTTTGTCTTTATTTTGTCCGCCTCAAAGCATGGCCCCATAGCCTTCAGATGCACCTGGAGTTCTCATAGGTGCCTCAATGCCTCAAAGAAAATTGGGTTTCGTAAAATTTGTCAGTTTCATCCAGTTTCTGACGCTGCCCTAACTTTCAATCAAATAAGTTGCTAACGATTGTCAACCTCAACATCACCTCCGTATATACACCTGTCCTAGGTAACGTTCAACTTTTCATCTATATAACACAAAACAACCATTAAACGAACAAAATGTAGCCAAATTTTATTGTTTTCACCGGCTTTTTACTTGATAAGAGCCATGATTTTGGAAGAGAAAACCTTTCAAAGTTGAGGGTCTGCGGACCTGTTAGTTCTACCCGAAGATGTCCAAGCGCCCAGAGGGGTCGAATAGCCGCTCCCTGATAAGGGCTCCACCACCAGAAACGTCCCAGCCAAGGGATGAAGACGAAGCGACCTTAAGTCGCGAATGGTCTCAGATAGACCTTTTGGGTGGAACGAGCAGTAAAACGACGACCGGCCTATCGCCGTTTCGAGGCAGAAGGAAAAAGCGGGTCAAACCGGCCAAATTCACGGATACTGAGAAAGAATTCTTCCAAGTAAGATCAGTTAGGCTATGAAGTGCTTATCATAACCAGCTCTCATATTACTGCGGGTTGTTGGTTCTGAAAACTTGAAGGGTAGGTAGTCATTGCATCATCACCAAACATTTAAAATCAGTAATACGGTGATTATGCCTTATCGTCATTATCACCGCCAATGCTGCCTATTTTCCTGTTTCTTCGATGTTGATCAGCTATGTATTTTCTGTGTTCTTCCCGGTACCAGTATATTCTCCCACCCTTGCTGTCCCTTCGGATGAGAGATGCCGGGGTGTCTGATATAGAAGGTTCGCTACTTTATTCTCGGGGCCATGATCGTCTCCTCCCTTTGCCCTACTTTTTCTCGTGCTTCTTTTTTGAGCGGGTAGCAAATAATTAGTTTCATGCGGGTGTTCCTGAGGCCGATTGGAACGGTAAAAACCGGCCTCAACCGTCCAGAATATATATCCAGCTCGCATAATATGTTTCATTGAACGAAAGCAGTGCAGCAGGCGCCAATTTCACCGCACTTATACACCCACGTGATCGTGGTAAGTATCCGGGTACTTCCTCAACCAGCTCTTTAGGATAGAATAGTTTATTGCTTAATAATTCCAAATGACAAAACATGAATATAATATACAGTTGAAGGATTTACAACAATGTAGACGGTAATTTAAGCCAAACGCTAGGCTTGGCCGGTTTGAGTCAATACTTGAAGCTCTGACTCCTCTATAACCAGCTCTTTGTCTGGCTGCCTCATCGGTTTCTTTGACTCACTCATTCAACTAGCTCTTTGATTCGCTCCCTAAAAGAGCTCTCTCCATGGATCCCTAACCGGTGTTATAGTCCAGTCATTGAAATAGTTCTCCTCAGCGATTCCTCAACCAGCTCCTTGACCCAATGCTTGAAACAGCTCTTCGACTCCTCTAAACTGCTCTTTGTCTGGCTGCCTCATCGATCTCTTTCACTCACTCATTCAACTAGCTCTTTGATCCACTCCATGAAACAGCTCTTTGACTCAATCCTTAACAGCTTTTAAGCATTCAACTAGCTCTTTGATGCCCTCCCTAAAAGAGCTTTCTCCATCGATCCCTAACCGGTGTTATGATCCAGTCTCTGGAATAGTTCTCCCCAGCGATTCCTCAACCAGCTTTTCGACTCCTCCAACCGCTCCTTGTCTGGCTGCCTCATCGATCTCTTTGACTCACTCATTCAACTAGCTCTTTGATCCACTCCCTGAAACAGCTCTTTGACTCAATCCTTAACAGCTTTGAAGTATTCAACTAGCTCTTTGATTCCCTCCCTAAAAGAGCTCTCTCCATCGATCCCTAACCGGTGTTACGATCCACTCTCTGAAGTAGTTCTCCTCAGCGGTTCCTCGACCAGATCCTTGGCTCAATCCTTGAATCTGCTCTTCGACTCCTCTAACCAGCTCTTTGTCTGGCTGCCTCATAGATCTCTTTGACTCACTCATTCAACTAGCTCTCTGATCCACTCCCTGAAACAGCTCTTTGACTCCTCTAACGTCTGGCTCTCTCATCGAGCTCTTCGACTAACTCCCACGACTAGCTCTTTGATTCTATCACTGTAAGGCTGGAACAGCTTTCTCAATCGCTCCCTCAACCGGCTATTTGTATCTCTCCCTGAAACAGTTCTTGGACTCTCCTCTTCAACCATCAGCTCAATCAGTTATTTAACTCGCTCTCTCGATTAGTTCTTTTACTCGCTCCATCAACCACCACATGGACTCACTCCCCGACCAACTCATTAACTGAAATAAACATCTCTACAGCTCATATCTACTTCCACTATAACAATAAGACCAGCCAGTCAATATAAATTTTTTAGTGAGTCAGTTAGTGAGTCACTTATTAATCATCCCACCCACTGACACACTCGCACTCACTACCGATCACTAGCAGGTACCCTCTAACTACTTCCATGCCAACTTAACGGAAGAAATGATAGTGCTCTCACATAAATTCTTCTGTAGGGAAAAAATACTGAAGATAGGGGGAACGAAAAGTCGGTTTCGCCCGTCCACCCAATGCAAGGGGCCACGACTTCTCGTGGTACTTCCCGATCAGGATACACCCCTGGAAGAGATCACACAGACGTAGCTGTCCTTGTACCTGCCGAGAGGTTCCAACGACTACGTCCACGGCAAACCTCGCCAGGTACTGCAGTAATAATAAATGATTGCTACAAATTCGGCTACAGACAACCTTCAATTCATAGCATTTTCAAGTCAAATTCAACATTTTTCAAATCAAATTTTACATCTCTGAAATATACATTTGTTTCAATTAAAAAGTGCAGTTTAAATAATATCAAGTTTGAGAGTATACAGTTCATATATTTTCAAGGCCAAAGTTACATTTCAGCAGAAGGTTTCCTCCTATTCAACTCAACCCTCCTTCTCGGCAGGGTTGAGAATATTCAAGTTGAGCGCAACTTGCCCTGGCAGTTGGATTACAGTTTCTATCAGTTGGTGAAGTTGCCCACAAACTAGTTGGAGACAGCGAATATTTGACTTAAAAGTTTGAAGAAATGAAATTTCAATTTTTATTTATTTATTCATTCGAGGAATATTCTCCACAAGGGAGTGCGCAGCAAAAATATTCGATTTCGACTTGCGGAGTAGAGGTTTTCCGTACAAAAATAGGGTCTCCTCTAAACTTATGAAGGAAATTTCGAGCTGATTCCAAATACACCACAGTTATGTTCCTATAGGTACCTAAAATAGCTAATCATCTCCAACAAACCTAGAAAATTCACGTTTTTGGCCAATAGGACCGTCCGAAATCATTGTTTTTGTATAAAAGAAAAGTTGAAGACTTGGGAGATATCTGCGTCGAATGCGGCCAACGCCACTTCAACTAATACCGGAGCCGTGACTTTTAGCGATTTTTCAAAGTTTCCTGAAAATCGTCCATGTTTACCTATAAGGTCCTGTAATTATGGAGGAGACCATATTTTTATGCAGAAACCCCCTATTTCGAGCCTCTGTGGGCCGCTAGTTGGAACAAGCCAAATTATAAATTCAATTAATTTAGAATATACCGAGTTTGATTATGAAAAATCTAATTTGATCTATTTTGAAAAAATGTTAGGATCTTCGAAAAATTGTTAATGTTAATTGACAACTCGAAATTGTTAGGATTTCCAAAAATTGAGCCAGAGAGGAGTTTTGGGGGAAGAGTGAATTTAGGGGTTTCGGCTGTTTTGGCCACAAACATTAAATCAAGCGAAACTAGGAGGATATTTTAAAGTCAGTCCAATTCAGATGGATCATTAAATTCGAATTATTTTTCAGTCGTAATCAATATTAGTATATCTAATTTGTTGTTGTTATAAAAAATAAAAAATTAATATATTTTTTACTCTAACGAAGTAGTTTTCAGCTCTGCCTCCTCCCTAATTGTACTTTGTCCAACTTGGCAGGTACCATTGAGTATTTGGCGATGAGACTGGAAAGATTGAAGGTAGAACCATCAAGGAATATTTTAGACCTCATCCTTCTTAGACGACCTTTCCAGATGGCCCGCCAAACCAATAAATAGGTGAAGGAAATCAAGAACATACAAAACACAATACAAAATGTTATATAAATTCTGAATAATACCTTGATGAAAATGCAGTTAAAGTAAGTATAGTCGTAGCCTAGATTTCTCGGGTATGTAAAAAGCTTCGAAATATTAGTTTAGTATTAATTTCATTTCGAATTAGATGATCGTATATGTGTTTCATTGTACCTGCGCCTATTGTGAGGTGTGATTCAACTACGAATAGCAAAACTCGAACATTAGGCGTGGGACGTAAGGAATCGGTTTGTGGACTTCAATATTATTGTCGTCTACATATTTACATATGAAAAAAAAAAAAAAGAAATACCAACCAAACATACATTTGGTGGCTAACCAATACAGTCTGTTTCAAAGATTCCTTGAAATCGGGATGGAAGTTGTAGATATAGAGAAACTGCCAAAGTAGGGAAGCCTTATGTTCGTGCAGGCATTCGAACAAGTTTTGTCCACCATATTCAAAATTTTCACACGATACTATCGGCGATGCAATTCATAGAGGCAGAGTAGGGCTTTAATCGATTAAAATTGAGTAATCGATTATTTCAAAGATTACATAAGTATTCGTGAAAGCAATCCATTACTTCGCAGTCGATAACAAAAGTAATCGATTACTCCATTTTAATCTATTAGCACCCTACTCTGACAGAGGTAATAGTGAGGAATCTGTACTGTTCACCCAACTTGTCAGGCTTTTTGGTTCCCCTAACCTTAGGAAGGGAACCAACATTCCCGGAAAGGCTAGCGATGATTTGAATACACTATTTCTGGAAACCTGCCTGCAATATTGAGCCTTCTTCGCATTGTAGATTTTTTTTTTTTTTTAATTTTTTTTTTCCACCCTATAGCGCTCCGCTCTACTTCCTACTCACGCACTGGCTTTTACGAGTAAATACTAACTAATACGGAATAGGGTTGAGGGTGGAACAATAAAATGCGGCCTCTTCAGGTAGGTATTATTCTGACCAGTCTCACTTTTTATTTTGCCTCGCTTGATAGGTTAGGTACCTAGTTAGTCGTTAGCATTCAAAAATGAAGCTAGTATTGAGGTATATTGTGATGCCAGCAGTAAGGAATAATAATTATGCTCCTAGGTACATCGTCTTTAGACCTAACTAAGGTATCTAGTTTGCTGCCAGCACTACCATTTTATGTAGGTAATTTTACTCATTTTTTGGCATTTAAAAAAAGGACTAAATAACCATTATCCGTTCGACTTCCATTTCAAGGTACTTCATGTTATCAACAATGCTACCCCCGTCATGGAATGCGAAAAAGCAACTAGTCAAACCTGGGTACAAGAAAGTTTAAGGAACGTGTTGTAATTCCTTATAGGTAAAGAGATTTTTCTAAAACTCAAGTTTTCTCATAACCGTTTCTTTCTCATATGGAGGTTTTATGGGCCATAAAAAAAGTGTGATGCATATGTAATTTAATAAAAATTACAATTTTAATATTCATCAAGTCTTTCTCACGGACTTGGGGTTGCCCCACCCAGTTCAAACTGTTGGCACACTTCTTTGCGCGACTTTCCGTTTTCGATTTCGCGACACAATATCAGTTATCACTGAGGGAAGGGAAAACTGCTTTAGTAATATAAGGCATGACTCGTTCGTTAGGCGTAAAAACATAAAATTACAATCGACGGATCATTCAATCTTCTGGACTTCTGGAACTGCTGGGTGCAAGAAAACAGTAGAGCAACTTTCTTCTACTAGGTATAGACTCTTCTCTACAATGAATTCCTTTATACTATAATATAGGTCGTGTAACTTATTCTTTCTTATACAGAGGTAAATGCAGGTGAACGCGACGAACAACCTTTTCTTGTATAGAGGTAAAACCATTCCTTATATCCAGAGTTTTGCTCCTCTAACGCAAGGACAAAAAATCTTTCATATTATAGAGGTTTTTCTTATATAGAGGTTTACTATAATAATCACGTTCAACTGCATTCTACTATAGCAAGGAGCACAGCCATTATTTACTGCTGCAGCACAATATTTTTTAATACTAGTCTCATTGTTGAATGAGGACTAACTACCTACCTATATAAACTCTCAAAGTCCCTGATGAGGCAAAATAACAAGGGAAATCGGTAGGAATAATGCCTCCCTGAAGAGGCCACATTTTATTCGCCCATCTTCAACCCCATTCCGAACTACAACAACCAACAATATACTTACTAATATTTTGTTGGATGCAAGTACAACAATACCTAGTACTAATGTTCGTATGCCGTATTATGATAAATGAAGTGAAGAAACCTAAGAAACTATTGTGATGTTTGACTAACATAATTCAGTTGGAATCCTGTAACGGGGTTCGCAAGGAATGAGGTTCGTCATCCCTTTCAAGCTGGGAATCTGATTAGTGCGTGAATAGCGTGTAATTCGAGTCAACTTAGCAGCAGCAGACGCTAATTAATGGCGAAGCCGCCCGAGTGGACTCGGCCTCACGATCAATCAAAGCAGTGTAATGAGAAATTGATTTAACTACGATTTTAATGATGATGAATCGTTCTGTAAAACCGCAAGAGCTAATGTATTATTTAGCTGCCACCCTCTCGATGTCAAACTATTTAGTATCAACAAAAAAAAAGGTCTGCGAGGAGGGTGTGGTAAATAGCTTCCTCGTTTTCCACAGTACGAAGTATAGATAATCTAAATGTTTTGATATTATGATTCAGTACTTAAAGGGGATTTAGAATATTAAATTTTCAACAAATTTAGAGCTAAATTGTTCGTTGGACCGTGAGCAATTGAGGTGTGGTCGGGTTAATTGTGTAATTTATTTTAATAATATTGATGCCTCAAGTATTTCTATAAGGAAGCAGCATTAAATTGAAGGTGGAATCTGATGAAAAACCCCGGAAGTTAGCTTGAGGCAAGGGTTCATGGACACACAAACAAACACACATCACAAATGCACCAAGACGCGAAACCAAATGTGTTCTAGACTGAAAATTTGGATTTTGGGTGAACAATTTCCACCTCACGAAAGTGCAAAACGACCTTTGGAAACACACCTGAAATTCGAAATCCTCTCACCACTTCCTTTTCATCTCACCATTCGGCACTCGAGGTTGAAACTCGATACTCTTCGATGTACTTGCTATAATATCGATGCTTTAAGCGGTCCCTTGCTTTGCCAAAAAGCTGAACAGTTGGCTTTGAAAATGGGGAAAACAGACTTTTCGCCTCGGAGCAAAATGAGAAGTCGAATACTGGACCTCATTGATGAGGATTCATCTAAGATGACTCTGACCATGAAACCTGAACCCCTACCAGGCAAACGCGAAATGATGAGTGCCTTAGCTGTTCCCAGGAAAGGCGTGTTGGGACGAGCTGACGACTTCACTGCACAAAATCAATACGAAAATTTCCTCAGTTGCTTATTTCCCATGAAGCAGGCGACCCTTGACGTGTTGTTCTTACCAACAACATAGGACATGATTTTTGCATTTCATTGACGTTGACGCTTGCTACAGGTCCATATTATTCATAAGAAAATATAACATTGAAACTTGAAATTTTGGATTTTTTTTTATTACCGTAAAGGTATAACCCGGTTATTGCAATAAAGTTGATCTGGGACACTTGTTATCACATTGAGCGGCGACTACTGTATTTCTATATGGAAGCAGCATTAAATTGATACGTGTAAGGGGTGAAGGTGGAAGCCTCTATAATACTCGAGAGGAGATAGGCATGGACGTTATAGGAAGTGAGTTAGATAGTACTTAAGCTGCCAGCTCCCATTCAATCGGAAAAGCAGCAATGCCGCGGACGGTCGAACGCCTTTCCATTATATTCCCCTCCCCAGCGGAGTTGGCGTGAATTCCACTCGATAAAAGTTATATTTTTTCGTCAAGGGGCGACTTCAATTAGCGCCAATGGGCTGCGAGGGCCACTTCAATTTGCCGGAAACTTCGAGTGCGTTCGACCGAAGGGAAACTTGTCAGAGACAGGCTGGTCCATCCTGAAGAGGTTAAGAACTGTAGAAGCAATTCATTTACATGGATTTGAGAGTAGACATAACGAAGTTAATATGAGCCTTCAAATTTACAGGGGATACTAAAGAGTCGGCGAGCCACTGTATCTGTCTACACAATACACAACAACACAATAACAACAATAAAACAACAATAACAAACAATAACAACACAACAATAACACCAACGAAGTAACCTCACCCACTCGGTAGACATTTTGGTTTATTATTTTCAATAATGAACCTTTGGAATTGAGCACGAACAATTTTTGTATAACACCCCCTCAAAATTTGATGTTCTTGTTTCAAGATACGTAGAATCCAAAATCGAAAAAAAAAAAAAAAAAAACACTTTCCTTAGTTACCATGGACCAAAATGATTGAAATTAGGTATACCGGCATCATTTGGGGTCTAGTTGTGCCCCGAAGCTTGTCGTTACCGTCAGTCTTATCTAAGAGGTAAAAAATAGTGGATGAAATTTTCAAAACGCCCTAGCTCAAAAACTTCAGATAGGAAGGTATATTTTCCCCATCGATTTCGAATAGAATACAATTTTTAGCGTTGAATGAGACCTCGCGGAGCATTTTAGGACCAACAGTTCGCTCCCTGTAAAGACTTAAAGGGTTGTAAGAAAAAAAATCGGAAACACGAGTGTGAATAGCAAGTCTTCCCAAGTAGGCCAAATCCCCGTTCAAAGATCAGCCGATGAAATGCAACTTTTTCTCGATTTCACCAAACCAAGTATCTTGTTTACTGTGAGAAGCTTCCTTAGTTACTTAATTTCGTTATGCATGAATGTGATAACTCTAATAATAATTACAAGTAGATACCTTCTCATTGTCCCCGAAAATGATTGTGAACCTCGCGATATATTTAAGGTAGTTAGGTATTTACTATACTAATAGTATCTTTGTAGACGGGTTATCTATACAGAAAAAATAAATAAACCATTGTGTAATAATTAGCAGCTTTTTTTATTCAGCCGTTGTAAAACTAATTCATATTACGAATATATCGATAATTTTACTCTTGATTCACAGGTAGGTAGGTACTTCCATAAATTTTCAATCGGATTCAAACATATACCTAGGTATACTTATAGTAGATTGGAACTTGATAACCTAATTCATGGAGCTGGATGCGTCCATATTTCATTAATATCGTCTTTTTAATTGAATTACCTTGTTATTTCCATGACGAAGTTGCTATCGAGCACTCTGATGA
Source organism: Lygus lineolaris (assembly GCA_030264115.1). NCBI lineage: Eukaryota > Metazoa > Arthropoda > Insecta > Hemiptera > Miridae > Lygus > Lygus lineolaris. The sequence goes on from JAEMON010000004.1 coordinate 23,613,881, forward strand.
AACGATGTTGGAAAAACATCAAAGCTTGATAATTAAATGATATTGGAATACCCTGTATGTGAGCGTGACACCGTGAATCGTATTTCTTCAGACAAGGGCGTTGTTCTCCTCCAAAAAACTAACTCGCGACGGTGGAAGAAAAATGATATATTTTTCTCATTTTTTCACTCCTAACGTCTCTGACGTGGAAACGTATGAAGTGTATATTTCAGCCGTTCACAGGCTACACAGCAAACTAGTCACACAAAATAGCTGGCATCTGGTCTGTGAGCAACAATATCTAGGTACATCTTTTTTACACTTTGTTGTTATTAATTTTGTTAAAGCCCCAACGAAGGTGAGCCATGTTATGTCAGACAAAATTTGAATTAAAAACGCTGCAAATTATTACACAACGGTTTATT
>JAEMON010000004.1:23658843-23671381 GCA_030264115.1 Lygus lineolaris
ATAATAAACCATTGTGTAATAATTTGCAGCGTTTTTTACTTCCTCACTACCGTAGCTATCTATTTTCTAACATCCCGCAATAAGTTTTTTTTTAAATCTGAATTAGAAATGGAAAATTCTGAATTTGAAAAAGGAAATTCTGAATTGGAAAAAGGAAAATTCTGAATTTGAAAAGGAAAATTCTGAATTTGATGTGGTAAAATTCTGAATTGGACAAGGAACACCTATATTCTGAATTAGATTTGGAAGATTTCGAATTTGACTTGGATGAACCTTATTCTGAATTTGATTAATTTGGAAAATTTTGAATTTGGTTTGGGAAATTCCGAATTTAATTCGGAAAACCCATATACGAAGTAAATACCGGATGGATAGCAATAATTATTAAGAAGTAGGTTGATGAAAAAATATTTATATAGGTACTTAGGTACCTATTTAATTGATATTGCATATAAATACGGGTGTACCTAATTATTGTATATATATTGGGCTGTAATAATAAATAAACGTTATCTATGGATATACAATTTAGATACAAATTTCTTGTTTGAAGACAAATTTTTTTGTATTGGTATACTTATTACAGCTTGTATGAGTGAAAGATTGAAACCTACTTGGATCCATCTTGAAATATTCTAGGTAAAAAAAAACTATTTCTCCGTACTCGCAAACAATAATTTGTATATGACTGTACGTTTAAGAACGCCCTCTCATACCTATTAAGAACTAAAATTTCTGGTCGTTCACATGCAATGATGTTGACGGAACGTTGATTTTCGGATTACTGATTGGAGGGCTGGTCCCTCCCCCGCCCCCCTCTCACCGTCTGAGCTGTTAGGAAAATGATGATAAAATCACTAAGTTTTCGGTAGTTTCTCACAAAAAACGTGTTTAAAACAACGTTCCCAAATGTTCTATTATTCCGTTTTAAACGATGTCTAACACACATATTTTTCCAATTGTGTTTAAAAAAAATCCTCCCAACTGTTCCAACCCTGGAACTAAAATTATCGGTACGTGTTCCAGTCCTTTTTTACAGCATTTTATGACCGAGGTTTTTTTTTCGGACTGTTTTCCCGATGACCCACGTCTCCCTACCCAGGATTGTGCTCGAATGACCTTATCGTCAATATTTGCGATAGGGAAGATAGGGTGTCTGGAATGACTTTGTTTGTCCTGGACCACGAAGTATATCATTGACGGACATGTCAGTTTTCCTCTCCTAATATAAGGACCAAGGTCGGAAGGGCACTTTATAAAACGGAAGCGCTGTCGACGAATCATAAATATATTATATGAATTCATTTTCCAACAATCTCGTTCGGTTCGATTCCTGGATTGCATTATTTGAGGTCATTCATTTTTATTAGCGTTGAAGTTTCCGTATTTTACTTGGACTGTTGGTCGGTCGTTTGTGATCCAGAAGCGTGCCAAGCGACCATGTTAGTCGCTTCCATCGATAATGAGTGTTGAAGTTTCCGTATAGGTGGGTAATATTTTACTTGGACTGTTGGTTGATCGTATGTGATCCAGGAGCGTGCCAAGCGACCATGTTAGTCGCTTCCATCGATACTGATTATTTAAATTCTTTACCGAGTGGTGATGAAGCCCCTTATATACGAGCGAGTAGATTTGTGGACTCGAAAATGCAGCGGTCGCGGGGAGTGTAATGAAATCCATAGTACTATTTAGGTACCTACCTATAAATTGATGAAAACATAAATACAAAATAAATCAGGTTCTTTCTATAGGTACTGCTTTCAAAGTTGCCCACTTCTCTGTACCCAATATTGCTCGAATGACCTTAGGCCTCAATATTAACAATTAAAAATTAACATAATATTGTTAATTTTTAATCTCCTCTACCCATAAAAAATACAAAATAATCGTCGATAAATAGTCCTAAATACATAATAATATGATCAGCGTCATGTAGAAATCTGATTTTAATATTCATCATTTTAAGGAAAGAAGCATTCGTATTAATTATTTCTATGGATTACGTGGCTCAGTGTGTTTCACGTTTGCGCATGCGGAATCCCTAATATTGATCCGATTGCTACGATTTTTTTTTAAGGGACCAAGAAGGGCCTTGCCCCGTACAGCCAACATTTCAGAGATTTTGAACCATTGCATTGAGTCGTGGAGTAATGGCGACCTCCGCAGAAATGGGTGCATACAGACACACATTAGTATTTCAAAAACCCAATTCAAGGGAAATCGCGTTAAAGTTTTTTTTTCGTTTTTGAGTTAGTCTGATAAAGAGATTTAACATCATAAAGTCTATTTTATTTGGCAATTTGAGAACAATTGTGTGGCCCTGGCGGGACTCCAACTCACGCAAACTTAGGAATTCTACTCTGAAATTCTCCATTCCGCTTAAGAAACCGGCTGATGGTAGGTGGGAGGAGAGAGGGGGGATAGAGAGAAATATTTAATGTACCTACTGTAAAGCTTTACCGCACATCACATTATTGATGTGCTTCTTTAAATGGTGAATTGGAGCGGAATAAAAGCTTTGCAAGTGGTAGAAAACAACCACCGTTTACTCCATAATCGATAAAGCCATAATGGCGGAAGCATCCCATGAAGGGAAGAGTAGGTAAGAGGAAGGAGAACGGGTGTAGATAAGCACCACGTAAGCACCACGTAAGCACCACGTTATAGCTGTTGTTGTTTTGCTCTCATAAAATCAGCTCTCCCTTCAATGTGGAATGTGGCGCTTTTCACTTCGAGGGTGGTACTCGGAAACCCTTCTGGAAACAATCTTTGAGGAATTTATCCTAAAAGTGAGAAACCGAATTATAGTTTTAGGCTTATTATTCAGAATCATACTCAACACTTCAACAATCACGTTCTGCAACCATATTTTACGGAGAGTGTATTTAGTGCACCTACCTAGTTCTGCGCATGGGTAGGAATTTTCACCCAGCACCCAGGAATTTTCACCCAGCACCCTCAAAAACACCTTAATTGCCAATTTTCAGCTAAGTTTGACCACAAAACTGGTGAAAAGAACGCTTGTGACGTATGTAGGTAGTTAATTCTAGGCGCTGAGAGTCTTCCCCATACTGGCGAGGGGTGGGATGACATAACAAGATCCGTTTTTGCTCATCATAAATTTTGAACCGAGCAAGAACCTTGCAAAATTTTCATTTTTCTATGGTTTTCGTTTCAAGAAACGTAGAACCCGAATCGAATTTTTGAAAATTCGTCTGTCTGCAGTACCTTTAGGTACGGTCTCCGTGGCATTTTGCTGAGTTAGGTACCATGGAACTTGCTTGAATTATAGCTTTTTCCAGTGAAATTCATAATTTTTTCAACCAATTTCATAATTTTTTCAACCAATTTTATACACTTTATTTAATGAGATATTATTTTCAAGAAATCATAGGTGGAAAGGAAAGAAGGAACACATGTTGTGACTTGCAGCCAGACGTTTTGCTGAAACTGCCGCAAGCTGCTGCTGTCAATCGCCTTCATAAATATTACCTATATATATACATTTACATTTTACATTTTATATTTCAATTTCAATTTAACCTTTTGTACTTCATCTTCACCTTTTATGAATTTCAATTGTTACCTTTTATATAATATTTTTCAAAATTTTAATATTCATACAAATGGCGTTTCACAGTCTTAAATTACAAAAATTATTTTCACATATACGAGTATACCTACTTTTTATCATCGTTTCCACCTATGATTGCTTGATATGCAATGATACCTCATTAAATAAAATGTATGAAACTGGTTGAAAAGTTTATGAAATTGCTTGAAAAAATTATGAAATTGGTTGGACAATTTATGAAATTGGTTGAAAAAAATGATGAATTTCACTGGAAAAAGCTGTAATTATTTGGTAGTATTTTGTACTATTTGGCACCATTAGGGCGGTTCTAGTTGTGCCACGAAGCTTGCCGTTATGTCAGTCTTCTTGAAAAATTAGAAAAATAGAGGATGCAATTTTAAAATCGGCCTAACTCGAAAATTTTGCATAACATAGAAAACTATGTTTTTACATTCACAATATAAATATGAAGCACACTAGAAGAAGCATGTTCCATGTTTTTTTAATTTTAGCCAGTAGGGCTCAAGTAGAACTAACCGGGGGTGCAGGGCCCCCTGCCGAGGCGCGGAGCCTCGAGTTTTTAAGCTATATTATTAAATGGTTTTGAAACCTATCTATAATGAGACCATCCGGGGTACCATACGATCAAATAACAATTCACTCCTCACCAGGAATGAACGAAAATATAAGGAAATCGGAAGAAATTATGACTGACGGATGTAGGTACAGGGAGATTTATACAAGTTAGAGGAGGGCATTTCTGCGTAGGGTACCAACCAAAAAAAGAAAAACACCACGGAAGAGTCTGAAAAATTGACTCTATTGACTTAACTCCATGGAGGTGTTTTGTGGCTTATTTATTCACAGGAGTAGATCCGAATCCGATTCGAAAGGCAGAATAACAGTGCGAACCCACCCCCTCTAGAGTTTATAAATAACCCACAAAACCCCACGGTGTAAAGCCTCTGTTAATTTGGAACTATGGAGGCGAGAGTGAGAATAGAATTTACATAATTAATAAATTGATTGAATTACTTTAATTAATTATTTATTACCTAATTAACATTGATTAATTTTTAATTAATTATTCCTATTCTCACTGTTCTCAATGCGATCTCAGCGCATTCTTTTTCGGTTCAGTTCTTTTAGTGTGACGTAGGAAAGGGTTTCTCAAGAGCCTTCGGAATTCCGCCTGTTATTCAAACAGCTGAGATTTTATTCCAAGTTTTCTCCACGCCCGAACGATAAACTATTTTTTCTTTGTATTGGCAGTGTTATTTCATTCAAAATAACAATACAAAGGCAGAAAAAATGTGATTTTCTCATACACGATAATTCCCCATTATTACCGAGTATGTAACTGTACTAAACATTTAACTAATAAAAGTTAAAAGACGAAAACATTCAGTCCAAATAATAGGGGGCAGGTTTTTCAGTCTAACCAGCTGTTTTGCACACCTAAATTATGTCATTCAAACTTCAAAATAATATGCATCTAACAGTTCGACTTCGTTTCCACACCTACAAGTGAAATGGAGAAAAATATAAGAAAAATGCGAAATTGTCCGCACGTTGGACCCATAACGATTCCACCGTTTCAAGTTTTGAAAAAGACAAAACTGGTCATCTCAATTATTCAGATATTCAGAAACCAACTGATTTACTTTGATGTTTTGCTGCTTAAATCATAAAAAATAAATCAAACAATTTAAAAAATTGTGAAACCATGCTGTAATATGTGAATTTTTACCTAAAATTATGTAGGTACTCCTGAAATAGGCATTTATATGCATTTTTGGAATCAGCTGACTTTGAAACGGATAAATACCTTTCGACTGTACCTGTTTGCCCAAGAATCCGCCCTCTAATGAGTAATGACAATATTGACAGCCAACCACAATGAGAAGACCCCGAAAATATCATTTCAATCCATTATATCAATATTGATTACGAATTCAAATTTTTCAATTTGAAGCGGATTCAAAGGGAGCGAAGGAAGCTGATGTGTTTGAGAGAGGGTTAACCCTGTCGATTTGTTTGTCAATGTGACAGTCCGGACGAGTGCCAATCAATCTATCTGTGGATGACATTTAGGGATGAAGAGATTGGATCGGCTGGCTTCCACAGTCTGTTGGCTCGCGATTTTTCACCCAATCCCAATACACCCACGCCCTCAATGATCGTGTCAAAGAGAGACCTGCTCTGTGTACAACGGGGGTTTTAATCATCGAGTGGAGGAGTCTCGTCCGTTCAATCCCATGGTGGTCGACACCTATCAATCCAAAATAATAATCCCCTGAAAACGGGCAGGGAGAGGTGCAATGACGTCACAATTTGAAAAATCATAGCAGTGATCTACTCATCCCCCTGGAACTCCAACACGTTTCAGTCTATTGACATGAAATTTTTTTCCAGTAGTTAGAAAATACAGTCGACTCAACTTTAGTCCATTGGATTTTGAAAATATTAATTTATAGCATGGGTATAATTTTTTTTCTTCAAAAAACAGTTTTTTTCTGAATTGTTCAACTTCAAAAAATTATTTCTGAACCTTATAGTTGAAATTTCGATAAACCAATGGACTAAAGTAGTTCATTTATAGTCGTTTGGAAGAAAACTCGGGGAACACGACAACTTCAACCATTACAGGGAACAAGGGCAAGAAGGTCCAAAAACGTCATTTGACAGGAGAGCCGTTTGGGACGTTTCTGAAAACGTCACAAAACACATCTCAAACAAAGTAAAAAGTAACCCCCAATGACAACAAGGCCGTCAAACAATTACGCAAATGATAGAAAGTGAAGAAGAATAAGAAAACAGGTTATTTCAACAAGGTTTTTTTTAACCATGTTTTTGTAGATTGATTTATCTTCCGTGAAGAGAGCAACCTACTCCTTGAGCTCTGAGCAACATACTCCTCCCAAGAAAAGCACACATACACACACACACACTTCCGTATAATGCTTCTTCCCTCAGTAGTCATACTGTTCATTGAAAAAGTTTTGATTCACGAAAATGGTTGGCAGTCACCTGTTTTCAAAACGCTCAAAAGAAGTTAGAAAAGAACGTCCCAATCAAATCCTTCTTCATCTACATAATTGGAACCACCAGTTCCTTCGAGTTCTGCCGACTGTCCAGAAAACGTACCGTCACCTGCTTCTCATTCCTCTCGATTATCCGACTCTTCATGCCAGAAAAAGTTATATCTGCATCTTCAGTTCATCCAACTACGATTCAATGTCAAGTAATGCTCGATTTGATATTCTGAGGATTGCTAGAAGGAAGGTGGAAGAGGACTTTGGAGAGAATCAAGACGAGCCGTCCGACGGAGCTAGCCTACACTAGCCCGAGCATGGCTAATCCAGACATACCCCATTTCAAGGGCATTTTTCTACCAGTTCTGATAGAACAAAAGCTAAAATGATACACCGTTTTATTCGTATTTAAATAAAGAATTTTTTAATGTAAATGATTTTCATTTTTTCACTGCTGGGTTCTCTTAAAATATACACAAAAATTTGGGTATCCCTCATTATGTTTTGTTGATGTTTTGCTCAAATTCTCCCCCCATCCTCCTTTGAGGGATTGACTCAGAGACGATTGCATATGAATTTCATTACAGATGGATCAGTAGTTATAGCTACTGCGCATGACTTGAAATTCGTGTCATAGGAACTATTTTAACAATTTCGGTGAAATGTTCACTCGCTGATTCAATACGTATGCCCATGTTACAAAACTGAGGAAGCTAAGCTGCTGTGTGCCCACCCAACTTGGCATACTTTTTAGGACGTCCCTCACTAGTGAGTGGCGTCCTATTGTTTTCGATCTGGGTCGGAGGAGGACAAAACTCAACTGAGCAAAAAAAGGAACCATGTACAAATCCGTTTCAGACAACCCTGAGCCCAAATCCGTGCAAAAACCATTGGTGAATGTCAGTGTGTGTGTGTGTGTTTTTTTTTTTTTTTTTTTTTTTTGTTCAACTCTCTTAAAACTGTCTAGTTGTGCACTACGCCGCCGGAATTTTGAAATTTGCATTTGGTGGGGTGAAGGGGGGTTAATACCCAAAAAACGTGCGTTTTTTGGAAAAATCTTGTGTGCTCTCCACAGGGCTTAATTCTTGAGTGATTTGCATCCTCTTTTTTTGTTCAATTCGGAAACTGTCTAGTTGTGCACTACGTCGCCGGATTTTCGAAATTTGCAATTGGAGCGGGGAGAGTAAGGCGTAGGGGTCGATGCTGGGATAACGCTTTTATTGGAAAAATCTCTTGTGCGCTCCACAGGGCCCAATTCTCAACCGATTTTATTGCTTTTTTTCTGTTCGACTTCGGAATCTGTCTAGTTGTGCACTACAATGCCGTAGAAACATATCCTTTTCTCAACTTAATCTTGAGTGCGCTCTCCAGCGCATTAATTCTCAACCGATTTGCTTGAATTTTTTTCCTTTGAACTAGATTCCCGAACCAACCATGGGCTGGCGCCATGGTGGCAGAGTGGCACCATAGTGTGCCGCCACACAAATTCTTGTGTTGGGTATCATTGATCATGGATTTTGGATTGCTGTTCAGTTTTGAGACAATTTTCCATCCAAAGGGACGTCCTCTGAAATGCATGCAGTACTAAACTAGATGTTTGGCAAGTTCGATGAAGATACCTACCATTAGGTACCTACTTGGCTCGTGCTAACATCCCATTTTGCTTCCTCACTACCGAAGGTAGGAAGCTATGTATTCGTGCAAGAAATAAAAAAAATTATTGTCCTCCAAAATCAAAATTTCCACTTGCTTTTTACGTTTCAGAGCTTTCTGAACAAAAAAAAAATTCTGGGGGGGGGGGGGGGGGGGGGGTGGAGACGTGGTGGGTGAAGCACCCCTGGCAAAAGTCCCTAGTCACGCAACTGCCATTTATAGATTTTTTTAAATAGAAAAATATGCCAACTGTTCTTGGTCCCATATGAATTTCGTAGAATTCGTGTAATCCTAGGACCAGGTGTTACAACGTGGATTTAGACATTTTCCACATAGGCTTAGACCTTTTCCACTTTGATTTAGAACTTTTGAGCGATGCGCCTTTTCAGCAAAATTTAGACTTAGGTATGCAAAAATGTCTAAATCCAAGTGGAAAAGATCTCAATTTGGGAGGAAAAGGCCTAATTGGAAATGCTGTACATTCGTGCATGAAATAAATACTATTCTTCTCTATCATACGTAATTTGAAGGTCCACCAGTTTATGAACATGACAAATTAAAATAATGAGGCATTTCCACTTTAGAGGTTTTACAAATCACTTTTTGGTAAACATTTGATACGATAATTTGTAAAAAAAAAAAAACCGATTCAATTTACATTATAAAATGTATCCGAATTTACCTTGATGGGGACAGGCACAGCTACGGGCTGCGGGATGTGCTGGGCTACGGGGTAGGGCACCTGTTTGTAGATGGGCACCTGCACGTGTTTTTCGATCTCGATGGAGGACACGTGTCCGCCCTGACCGCCTCCATAACCCCCGGCACCGCCGTAGCCCCCATCACCCCCGTAGCCTCCAGAGCCGCCGTAGCCTCCAGAGCCGCCGTAGCCTCCAGATCCGCCGTAGCCTCCAGAGCCGCCGTAGCCTTCAGAGCCGCCGTAGCTTCCTCCACCGTAGTCACCTGCCCCTTCATCGTAACTTCCATTGCTCCCAGCCTCGTTTTCCTCGTCATTACTGTCATATCTGGAAATAAAAAATATTGTATTGATCAGTATCAGCGAATTTTCGAAAAATACGAAGCTATTGCTAATGTTTCAAAATTTTGGTACGCAAGTTTTTGACCATAAATATACAGGGTGTCTCAGGATTAAGTAAACAATTTTCAGGGATCGATTCTACAACTAATTTCCAACAAAAAGTGTCTCTAGAGTTTTTTCGTTAACCCCCTACTTTCATGAGTTTTTTCAAATTTAAGATTTTACGTTTTTTTGCGACTTTTGGCCACTAAAATGTCATAACTCCCTCAATATACTGTCAAAAATTAAAAATAAGGACTCTGCTGAAAAGAGCGTTAGATTTTCTGCAATATAAAGTCATTTTTGAACCACTGAAACTGTATTTATTGAACTCTTGTAGAGCCTAAACTTCACTTTCTGTCGAATTTCACATTTCATCAAGGATTTCATCAGTGTTTTTACCTAATTTTTTTTTAATAAAACCCGTTTGCAAGAACGGGAAAAATATCTCCGTTTTATCAGCTTTCCAACGGTGTAATATTTTCAAACTCTTGTGCACTAACTAAGGGAGAAAATTTGAAATTTTTTGAGGAAATCGAGTGTTAGGGTGTTTTTCGATTCGACCATGGCTAGGGGAGTTAGCTATCGTTTTCGACGTAACCTTTCGCGCTAAATCGAATGGTGAAACTTCTGATAATTTCGACTGATAGAAAATGTATTTTCCGTAGAAAATAGTGCATTTTTGGACATACGACCGCCTCTGACCCATTTTTTTGATGAATTAATGAGCACCCTGGGCCTTGAGTAATGGGGAAACTTCAATAATCACACAAAAAATCGCAAAATATGGATCGGAGGCGCTTGTATAAGCGAAACTGCACTATTTTCTTCAGAAAATACATTTTATATCAGTTGAAATTAATCAGGAGTTTCACCTTTCGATTCAGCGCGAAAAGTTACGTGAAAAACGATACCTAACTCCCCTGGCCATGGTTAAATCGAGAAACACCCTAACACCCGATTCCCTCAAAAATGCCACGTTTTTTGCAATTAGACGCATTTTTCTCCCTTAGTGCACAATAGTTTGCAAATACTACACCGTTGAAAAGCTGATAAAACGGAGATGTTTTTTCCGTTCTAGCAAACGGGTTTCATCAGAATCATTTAGGTAAAAACCACTGATGAAATCCTTGATGAAATGTGAAATACGACAGAAATTGGTTTTTGAGCTCTGAAATAGCTCAATAAATACAGTTTCAGTGATTCAAAAAATGATCTCATATTACAGGAAATTTAACGCTCTTTTCAACGGTTTCCTCATTTTAGGAAATCTTTGAAGAAAATGAAGCTATTGCAATGGCTTCAAAATTTTTGTAATGCAAATTTTTGGAAATTGTCTTCATGGAAATCCGTTTCAGACCTTTTCTAAAACGATTCCTGAAATTTAACACTTTTTTTATATATATCCAGACGATATCTGACCGAGGAATCGTGATATACATTCCGAAAATTTTTTAAAATGTCAATTATATCAAAAGAAAGGATGAGTTCGTTGGCTTGAATTTTTGGAGTACTCCAAGGGGTCAAATTTTGAAAATGTAGAGTCAAAAATCGCCAAAAAACGGATTTTTTGAGGCCAAAAAATACGTTTTTTGGCGATTTTTGGTGTAAATTACCCTCTTTAACATAGGAACATTTTCGTATATTCGGAATCAGCGTAAAATTTCCTTTAATAATCACTCACCAAATCGGTTAAAATTATTTTTTGAAAAATCGCCCATCAACTCATGCTGCATGAGTTGGAACTTTTTAATTTTAAACAGTAAATTAAGGGAGTTATGACCATGTTAGTGGCCAAAAGTCGAAAACACGAAAAACGCTTAAAATTGAAAAAAAACTCACAAAAATAGGGGGTTAACGGAAAAACTCGAGGAGACATTTTTTGTTGGAAATTAGTTGTAGAATCGATCCCTGAATTTTGTCTACTCATTCCTGAGACACCCTGTACATCATTTACGACGTCCCAGACGATAATATTACCCCAGGTATGACCTAAAAAATCTTGAAAATGTCAATAAAAGAAAGAGAAAATATGAGTTAGTTGACCAGCATTTTTGAAGTACCTACACTTAGAGGTCAAATTGAGGGTCAAAGAACGAGTTTTTGACAATAAAATAGGAGCGGTAAGGGCAAACTGAGGTCTAGGAATAGCTTCAAAATACGAGTTTTTGGAGACCAATTTTAAAACCCGAAGGTATGAAATAGGCAAAAACGGGAATATAAATATAAATTATAAACTATATACGCCACAGATTGTAGTGATTTAATTTTTTCCAAAAATTTACTGCCACTGCGCATGTGATAACTTGGAATTTTTTGTCAGTCAAAACTACGAGATTTTTTGAACACTTTGAATTAACAAATTTTCGGCGTCCACGTTATGTATAGTAGGTATCAATATTACCAAAAATGTAAGGAAAAATATATTGAACAGGACTGCATTAGAACCCATAACCATTCCCATTTGTGAGCCCATTGTCTTTGTATGTGTATTCAAAGTTGATGTCCGCCAAAACCTATTTTGTATCTAATAATCGCACTGGAGTTCTTTTTCTTCCTAGGAAAATCCCGGTATAAGGAACTATTCAAGGTCAAAAGACGAAGAAATACATTATTATATCGCCGGAGAATCACTAAGGGGGGTCGAAAGGGATGGAAATGAATTCAAACGACCAGAAAGACGAATCGAATCACCGCTCACAATGAAATCGGATGTTTTTCAAGAACTAGATTTCCCTAGAGTTTTCCAACATCGGAATCAATTTAATATCGTTTCTTCATGCTCCGCACCTCTTCATCCCTTCAATATTATTTAATGAAATGGCTCTTCGAGGATGGCTCTCGGGGATTCACAGTGACGAATCAACCTTTTTTTCCACGAACTGCTGAAGGAAGTTGAGAATCCACGTTCTGCCGCTCGCCAAATATTTATTTTGGCTCTCAGCTGTTTGCGGAACACACGTCGGAGCAGGTTAGAACCTCGATTTTCTCGGTTTCTTTCGAATGTGTCGGTCAGGCAGCTCATTTATTGCCTTCTTGCCGAAACTGACCTTCGATTTTCCCGGTCAGATCTACTGCTTTTCCGGTAGATCCACCAGTTCTATCCAGTTTCCGATAAAATTCAAAAATGATGGCTCAAGTTACCTCGGAAGACAGATAAAAACGCTGCAAATTATTACAGAACGGTTTATTATTTTC
>JAEMON010000004.1:23678175-23717981 GCA_030264115.1 Lygus lineolaris
GCGAAAGTGTTAAGGAATCACTTAGCTAATCGATCGGTGATGCTGTGGAAACCATCCTCGGAACTTCCTGATCAAAATGATTCAAAGCCCCATCAAATTCGGTTCAGCGGTTTGCCCACCTATTCGGAACTCGCACAGACACGTCCACCCACACCCACAGACTACGACTTTTTTTTAAATAGGAATGTAGATTGTATTCTTTTTCTTTATACTCAATACAATACATCATAAAATAATAATAATAATAAAACTAATACTCAGGAAGAGATGTTGAATTAGTCACTTCTAAACGACCAAATCTCACCAATGGGGAACTTGCAAGGTTATTTTCTATTTCGAAATTTGAAAGATATTAATGACGGTTTTCCAAAAAGGTGCTACATGAGGGGTATCCGATGATTTAAAGTTACCGAAAATGGGTCTTGTAATTTGCCTCCTGCCGGGGCGGGCCCCCCTCTTGCGGAACCAAAATGACGTCATGCGCTCCCATTCAACCCGTTTTCTGGGCAAACCAGCAGTAATTTAAATCTGAAAATTGGCATTTAGGGGGTTTTGAATCAGATTTTGAGGATCAAAATGCAAAATTCCTATCCATGTAAGTTCTCCATTGTCCCATTTTATGAAAGTATTATCGCCTGGAATAGATAAATGAATTTAATTGGTTTTGATCTGAAATATCATTGTGCCATAGTGAACCGTTTTATTATGTGAACTATCATTTAGTTTGCTATGGTTTTCTAAATAAATTATTGATCCGTTGAACTGCAATGTTTAATTTTCTTGAGGCCGAGTCAATGACTAGGCCTTTTGTAGGGTTTTGTATTTCTGTATTTTTTTTGTCAATTATTGTTTATTTTCTACTATTTAGCAGATTTATCTATCTATATATTCGGGAAGAGGGGCGATTACGATTATTTTTGTTCAGTTTCAGACATTGGACATTAATTATCAATGTGCTAATAAATTTAGTTTTGTCTCACCAATTCATTAAAGAGTTCTATCCGAGATTTTTCTTGTTATAAAATGACTCATAGACGCCTTGTAGGTTTTTTCAATGGTTTTTATTTCGGTAACGTTTATGCCTTCATGGTGAGGCCTTAATCATACCTTATACAACCCCTCACATCTTATAAATGAATGATGGACGGGATTGAATAAAGTGGACAAGAAAGATAGTAAAAGGTTACAAAAAGATCCGAAGATAATCAGCCTAGGGCCTCACCATAAAGGCAGAAACGTTACCTACCTAAATAAAAACCATTGAAAAAGCCAACAAGGCGTCTGTGAGACACTTTATAACAAGAAAAAAAACCGTATAATTCAACAACAGCGCCAGGAGATTACAAAAAAAGACCATCTCCAACAATCATCAAATTAAAAATTCTATCCAATTACTACGTGCCTATCTATCATCGCCCGCAGTTGTGGTTTCAATTCAATATTCGAGGGTCGAACGAACGATTTGATGTCATTTTCATTGAATCTTGACTTGGATTTACCGAGTGATTCTTATTCATCCGCCCCTGATCCCAATGAATATGAAACTCAAATAAATTTCGGAGACCTTTTTTTGATTTCACTACACAGAACGATCGGCAACGTTTTTCATTTGCATTCTCCCCGAAGGTTGTCCTCCGCAAAGCCATTAGTTTTGGGTCCCTTTTATTACGAGTTTTCAACGGACACGAGCGGAATCCCGAACGTATTCTTTACGGAACCATTTCGAGCTGAACTTATGAAAAGAGTGGAATTGAAATGATTGAGTCTTGAAGTGTGAAGACTATCGTACAGAATCTTCAATGAGTCAGTCGTAATAAATTACCAGAAAAAATAAAACATAACGGGAACTCTTGGAGGTAAAAGTTTGGAATCTTGAAGTAGTACTTACTGAAATATGGATTTATCTTTTTGGTTTGTTGTTTTGAATCATTAAATTTAAACATCGGAAATTTAAATTTGAAAAATAATTGGATGAGAATTCAATTTCTCACTGAATTGAAACTCTAACTACCTGATGGTCTCTATAACTAAACACGAGGTAACCTTGCAGAACCTTACGGTCTCCAACTCCAAGCATAATCTTCTGCGTGGATGAGTGTTTTTCACTTTCACAAACATTTTTTTATTACTAGCTGATTTATTACTACCTTGCTAGTATGATAAGCTCAATTTTAGACTCAGCTAATCTGTGTGCTTCGGTTTCGACTCAGCTGATCTGGGGAGCTCAATTTTTGACTCCTCCGTCAACGTGGTAGGTAGGTACTTACCACGTGAAAAAAAGCCCACCATCACAGTATCGATGGATCATCCAGCGCTTTTCTCAGTAAACATAGATTTTCGATCGACAATCGAGTTTTCGTTGTGGTCCCACTCTACACAAACCCTTTTGAGGTACGAACGGTTGGTCGTCTCCAGGTGGCCTCATTCGATTCTAAAGATTGGGAACTGATTAAAATCATAGAAAATCGCGTATTCTATAAATAGTTGGAATTTATTTACCAAAATTTAGGTAGGAAACTAAGCAAAGATCATTTTGAATTATAGATCATCTACGTAGGTACGTAAAACAAAACATTTTTAGGGGCTCAAAAACTTCTTAAAGAAGAAGAATTTTATTGCTCGATTACAAAGATATATTATTGAAAATATTAGATTGAAATAAGCTTTCTGTGGTCAAAATAAACGATAATAACAAAATACCGAGCTGTAAAAAGAAGGATCAGTGGCAGGAAAGGCAATGTTTAACCACTCTAGAGTTGCAAAACCTCTAAACTGCTCCTCGTATCCAAAAGGATAGTGTAGACCATTGGAATCCAAACTACCAATCAAATGCCATTGTGATCGGACCATTAACATTTGAGTAAAATTGCACGTTCGCGCAAGCGCAGTAGCAAGTAATATGAATTTTATCGAGTCCGTCATCACTTTTCCACCTTCAACATTTGAAAGAATCTGCTTGGAAGTATTAAGTTCCGCGCATGCGTATTGGTTATTGATCCGATTGCGATGGAATTATATAGAAAACCCTTTGGAGTTCCTAAGAGCCCTGAAAATTTTCATAGAAAATGTACAATTTTAGGTGTGACGGTAGACGTGTTAACTCTCGAATAATAATGAGAGCTATGTTTACTTACTGATGGTCCACTCCTCTTTTTTGCTGTTCACTTCCGTACACCGCCCCGGCGAACAAGCACCAAATTAAAACTCGTGCCTGGAAACGAGAAAGAAAATTATTTTAATTGAATGTGACGTAACTGCAGTATCGATCGCAATGGGTTTGTACCATTGAGATAAGAGTAGGATAGAGGGAGTAAGTACAGAGGGCGAATGATACTGGTCAGTGGCAGAACTACGAGTATGATTGTGGTGGCACCGGTACTAGCTTATTCAGGGCCCCCTTCCCACCTCAATAATGAATTGATGTATATGATATTACCTAAATATAAATAATTCATAGCGTATATTGTTTGTGTTGATTTATAACTCATTTATAAGTGAATTTTTATTTTTTTTTAAATAATTTTATTTGTATCGTGTGGGATGAAGGTCCTTTTATACGTGATCGGGGTTAGTTATATTACTCGTAATTGAGTACACACTGTGTAAATAGGAAGATGGTGTATATTAACATGACTAACTCGGAGGTATAATATACTGAGTGGCTCACCTAACACGCCCATCCCCATTATGTCATCCACTATTGGAGATGGAAGGGATTGTTAAATCGTACCCCCCTTATTTTTGTGCGTAGTATTCGAAAATCAACGTTTTGCGGGCCACAATGACGCGCCAAGGCGTGCAACGCGCATCAGCTTCATTTTTTCAGATGAGAACCCCCACTTTTCATTGCAGATTCAAAGTGAAATGTAATGAAAATATGATCCGTCACTTGAATTTTTGAGTGCCCAAACACGCGCAAAATGTGAAACACCTAGTTTGGGTTCCTCACTACCGACGGTAAGAAGCTATGTATTCGTGAAATACATTTAAAAAGTTCTGTCCCCCAAAATCGAAATGTGCACTTGATTTTCACGTTTCACAGCTTTCTGAACAATTTAGGTTCCGTGACCGGTTGTAACTGTGACTGTGACCCTATTAATTTCATCACCGTGCACGCATGCGCAAACGTGAATTTCCGGAAACCCCGGTATCTCAGCTAATGGTACGATTTTGCTCAAATTTGTAGAGTAGTTGGAGGCTGATTCTAAGACGATTACCTATGAATCGCGTCATAACAGGATCAGTAATAGCTACTGCACATGCGCACACATGACATTCGCAGTCAGGCATAACTCTGGACCTACTCGACCGATTTTGGTGAAATGTCTAGGGATTGTGTGGGTTAGACCTTAGAAGGTCCCCTATGAATTTCATTGACGTCGGCACAATAGTAGGGTGTGCGCATGCGAATGAATATCATGAAACAACCGTTCATCAGTTCCTAATCGACGCAATATCTCAGATTCTGGAGTCAACGAGTCGACATACACTTGCAGGGCCTTGTATGTCAATTATACAGGAGGGAGATGTCCCGCAAATTTGGTTTGTAAATAAATGACCTTTAGTGTTAATAAATAGGTTATGTTTCTGGATCACAATTTTGGGTGGGGATGTTTTGAATTTGAATTTTAACTCGTATTTACTTAACCGTGATCAGAATAAACTCACCGACAGACGTTGCATGGTTGAGTGATGGGAGGATGATTCGCCCTCTTCGGCCCCTCCGTCTCTTTTATACGAACTCTCACTTCACCTGTTACTCCTGGCCAGCAACCCCCTGTGGGGGAGGTCTCCCGTCTGTTCCCCGCAGGACTCCCTTCTTCGTGACTCCGAGGACGCCCTTCCCTCGGGAGTGTCCCAGATCCCCCTGAGGACGCTTTGGAGTGGATATAAAGACCTGGAGGTAGAGGAGTGTAGAGCCCTCAATCCAGACCTCGCCACCGTTGGGATTCTGTTCGATAGTTCTCTTTTGATCAGATTTCAAATTTTTTTCCAAAAGGTTGGATGTTGCCTGAACATCAGGGTTGTTGTCAAGACGTCCTTCAGTATCGAGGTTTCTAAGACAACCTCATGTCTTCGAACTAGATCGGAAAAGGAAAACGCTATATTATAAGCAAAGAGGGAAAAGAACCACTTACAAATCCGTTTCAGACCATCCAGACTTCAAATCTCCGAAAAACCTCATAGATACTTCTGTGTGTGTCCCAATATCTGGTTTACGCTGCCCAGGCCTCAGCTCATAACGAAATTCCAGACCACAACACTAGACTCAGTTTCTAGGAAAATTCCATATAAGCGCTCTACTTTCAACTCATCACGTTGAAGAAGAAAATTAGGTACGCCGAACGTTTTAGGCGCTTACAACTCGGAACCCTCTGAAATGATAAACAATATCAAAAATAGATATACTGTATGTCTTGTAATTACCCTACAATAATTATGGGGCAATTATAATAGGAAAATAATAGTAGAAAAATAATAAATAAAATAAAAAACAAATAAATAATAATAATAATAAATAAGTCATAACGTAGAAAAATCGTTAACAATTAATGTTAACGATTTTTATACGTTATGATAGTAAAAAATCATGCAATGGCATCAGTTTTACTGTGAATCGTTCAACTGTTGCTTATTCGGGATTCAGCCAAGAGGCTTACTAATGTTAATTGGCGTTTTTATTAATGCAGTAAATCGCGTTCACCAATCAGTTATTAGTACTTATGCAGTATTGCATGATGATAAAATGATTTACTGTAGACATTATTATATAATTATTGGGTCGAATATTTTGTCTCTCTCTCTTTGGGCCACCCTTGGAAGTACATTTGCCAACATTCTTCGGCGTTACAAGATGGCAATATCAAGTCAGTAGCCAATTTCACTGAACCCTCTTCCATCCAAAAAAAAACAAAAAAAACTGTAGGGTCCTCCGCCTGGGGACCGTCTTCTGGGTATCGAATAGGTTCTCACACTATAATACTTCAATGTAGTATATCTATATAAACTATAGGGTATATTCTTCGTTTACTGAGCTGGAAATAGGTAGCTGGCGAGGCCCGCTGCTCCCCTATAAAACACCCAACTTGTTAGGGTATTGAACTTTCTGGGAAATTTTTACCGTAACAGTGTAAAAATGGCGAGTATAAAAAGGAAATTGAGCCCAGTATCAGCCCATATATCTACGTATATCTAACGAGTTGGACGGTGCTCAACGACGTCGTTAACTGGATGCGCCCTCGATCGTTTTTTATATCTTTTTTACAGCTAAGGAGCTCAGCAAGGCCCTGAATAACGATTCGATATTGTATGTTCAAGTAGATACAGGTTGTTTGAGCCTAACCCTTTTCCTCCCTATCCCTTTTCCTTGGACAGGCAGGTTTCGAGTTCTTGAGTTCTCCTGGCTTTTGGTACCTACAAATACGTTGATTTTTTATTCCCCTCATTCCACACATCCCACCACACCGATTGATCTAGGCATTTTTCTTCTTCTACTTCTTGTTTCCACTTTCACCTCCCCCGTGTTCTGTAAGAGGATGAATAAATACAAACCAATGGACTGAAAAACGGCGTTAGCGAAGGCTTTCGTAAGCCGCCTTCTTTCTTTTCGATTTTATTGATAACAGAACATCACATCGATATAATATTTCATAACACCATTCGAACAAAAATTCAGACTTTGAACTTTTTGGCAGAAACATTTACAGAGAAAATAACAAACTTTTGAAACGGATTTATTAAATCAATAAGGACGTTATCCAGAAAGTTTGAACAGGGGCATGGAATACAGAAGTGTTTCCACTACAGCTGTAGCGATCGCCTTGACTCAGTTGACTCTTCCCTATAAGTATCGAGAAGCGAAATCCACAGACGACCAGGCTGAGGGCTGCATGAGGAATGTAATATACTGTGGAAGTGTCCTACATATACGACTCGTCAGCTGCTACTCCTCGAGAAGGTTCGATACATGCAAATCTCACCCACGGAGTTGGGACCCGGAATCATTCCCTCGCCTATAATACTCGGCCGACTTCAGAAGGTCTGTTGCATTTTGCTCGCTGTTTGAATCGCCACCGTCTTGACTCTTCCTTCGCATCAATAAAAAACAAAGTCGAATTCTTCAGCTTCAAGTACTTAATTACCTATTAAGCAGTTTTGTGAACTGCTTTACGCACAGCTCACAACATCTCCGCCCAGATAAGCAAACATACGATCTGACAAAGAGCAACGAAAAAAGTGTTACGGGTGTATTAATAAGCATCACCTTTTATCATCAGTTTTATTCCCTCATCAGCAAAGCTTTTCACCACAAATTCTGGGCGTCATCAGGCCACTTCGAATTAGCTTGAGCAGAAATTGAAGTCGTCACATGGAAATAATCTAAAAGGTGATAACTTATACCACACAAACAGTATAAGTGATTGCTAATAATAATGTCCGTCGTTGGTTTGTGAGTTCAAGTGCTTGTTTGTTTGTTTGTTTGTGACTATTTGCCGTCTCTATTACTGAACGGATTTGCACGGGGTTTTTCGCTTTTCCGAGATGGACATAGGCTACTTCAAAATCATCCAACTTCCTTACGGTTCCTCGGGAGGGAGAAATGCTTCGAATCGGTTACCCAGCATCATATCTTGCAATTATAATTTTATATACCTATATAACTAAATATAATACAGGTATTTAAAAAAAATTAGGACAGGATAAGAAGCAAAGCTATATAATACTCCCGTGCGTATACTCGTATACCCTAGAGTAGCTCCGTTCATTCAGTCGATGCTGTGCCATTGTTGGTTGGGCAGTTTTGAATGTTTTGAAAATTGAAACCCATTTTTCGGGGAGAAATTAAAATGGCAGTAAAATTACATAGGCACTGGGTCTTTAAACCAGTTACCTTTGAAGAATTACTTTTTGTTTTAAATACAGGCAAACAACGCAGTCTTCAACAAAGCATAATAAATAAATTTATTGTAGAATTTTCTCTAAAAGGATAAGAACCTTGTAGAAATTGTAATATGGTGACATTATTATTACTCCTCGCACCTGGAAACTATTCTGCATTAAAGGCTGCGGGGAAGCACCAAAAATATGCATTTGTCGAGTTGATGTAGACTATCATCTTTTGGAATGTTTTGAGTTCTGAGACTTCACAATGAATGGAATATCACTTCACAAGCATAGCTAAAAGGTGATTACTTATTCCACGTAAACAGTATGCCTAAGTGATTATTACATAAAATGCAATTAAACATTGTGCAAGATATTGATGAAAGGATTCATATCCTTTAAAGGATTACTATCCTTACTTCATCCGGAGAGTAAAAAGGAAGTATTGCAATTGGTCAGAAAGCAATCCTGAAGCGCAGTCAGGATGTGGGCTTGTAACTACTCAATTTGAAACCATATCTACGAGTAAGTATGCGTGCTAGATAGATGTATGTGTGTAATATTGCACACACCAGGCTCGTCCCTACTTAAATAGAACACTCAGGGAATAAAACGGCTCACGGTAATTAGCAACCGTACAAAAGTAATAAGGTTAACGTGCAACCGTGTAAACACGCTTAAAAGTCCTGATTATGAGCTTGAGTTGTTTCAAGGTAAACTTTACCGTATTTTACATTTTAAACTTTACCGTACGTTTTTAAAGTGGTTTAGCGACCTTTGGGGGAGTTTACCGTGTTTTTGGGAAGTACAAGACTTTTACCGTATCTCGGATTTTTAGTTGGTTGGAGCTTTACCGTGATTTTCGCGGTAAAGCTTAAACTAGTGTCACGGTTTTGGACGTTAGCTGGAAACCAACTACCTACCGGCGCATTTTGTCAGTGGGAGAAAGCCTGGCCAGCCTCGCTTGACAGGGTCTTTTTTCAGAGACCAGATAATTTGCCTATAATAATTCAGAAACTACCCTTAAATATAGACACCTAGTATGTTTTTGTGGCTACTGATGATGAATGCCCATGATTTTATGACACATTTTCAGTGAAATTTTCCGGTGTCGGAAGACCTTGTAAAATAGAGTTATAGACATAGGCCTGAAATAGTATATACGAGACTATTATTATAGTATCTAATTAGATAGAATATGAAAATCGAGATCCTCCTGAGAGAAAAGCCGATCACGTCGCCGACGCGACGTTGTGAATTCCAGTGAAATGTTCGAAAACTTTACTTCCTTTACACAGTAAAATTCTTAAGTCAGCTACCCAATCTACACTTCAGTATCACACTTTTCAACGAGGAACGCGAGAGTGATCTTCCTAACGTGAATATGAATTAAATGTATTTATTTTGTATTATATTAAGTTGTAAAATATATATTATAGAGGGCGTGCTCCATTAAAAGTTCCCGCAGGAGGTTTGAAAAAACTTGGAGCGAGGAGTACCTCTCATCCTTTCGAGAATGAACGTAGGGTCCCAGAATTCACAAATGAGGTGCAAAGCTTCTTATATAGGAAACTTCCAGGCAACACAGTATACTACCTATAGAAAGATTCTCTTTTCGGGATTTTATTTTTCGGTGGCCGGTCCGGATTTGGCCTAATTGGAGCTCCAAACATTAAACCAAACATTCTACCTACATTAGAAAAAAAATGTTGTCTACTTCAATTTTGTATAGAGTGGTCTTGTCGAAAAAACACTTCCTTCTCTGAGATATACCTACTTAGGCCAAACACTGAAAAAACAGTGCCAAAATTTGAGAAAAATGTGTACGACCATAAATAACGATTTTAGGAGGGGGAAAACTCGTGCGACACTTGGGGCGGTACCTGTGCCCCACGGTTACGTTTACTCCATTTTTTAACCTAAATTTTCTCCCTTGATGGGAAAAGCAATAGATCTTGGATATGTCTAGGTATTATTTTCCCCATCAAGAGAGAAATTAGATGATGGTTAATAGTAGAAATGAACGAGATATGTAGAGAGAGATGAAGAGAGAGATGTAGAGAGATGAACGATGAGATGCAGCCAGGGAGAGAAAACAACAAAATGACATAAATAAACTCGTAATTTATTATTGTTACACAGAAATTTAATTTGAACTGGTGATGCCTAATAACGGCTCATGGTAACTAAAATATGATGTATAATTTCTTGAAAAAATTTTCAAAATTATAGGGCGCCCTATTTCAAAAACACTATTCACCATTTTCCGAAACAGGCTCATGTTGGTGAGGGTGTGGGCACATCCCACGGGAGGCGTTTGATTTAACTCGTACTTAATTGCTTGTCAATTTGCTGGAGCGCCCTGCGGCGTCTCCATATTGAGGTTTACTCCATCGATCTCAATTTGCTTGCAAATAACAACGGATTTCTGATTAGAGCCTCCCTGATCTACGGTAACCACTCAGTTAGCACACTTCCCATAAAGGACAGATTATATTATATTGTGGAGCTTATGTTGTTTGAGTGGTTCTATCCCACCACACGCGTTGATAGATCGCCCGGAGCTTCCTTGGATTGTGATGTCCTCGGAATTGGGCGTACTAAATGTATAGGCTACCGGTCGAAAACGACTCTGCTGGGGCTCTTTGAAGGAAGGAAGAAAACAAATTTTGGGGCTGAATAGTTTACTTTCATTGGGGCCACAGCTGTAGCTACCAGTTTCCTCGGCTGGACTAGCCTGTAGTGAAGTTCCCTCCAGGCGTTCTTCTAATAATTATCACGTGTTCTGTTAGTTACCATTCAACATTCTCTATAATTCATAACTTACGTGGCTTTCTTGTTTGAATAAAGCTCATGTTTGAGTCGAATCATTTCATAGCCCAACTCATCAGGCTACAAAAAAAACCAAGAGTTTTCCATTATGAAAGCTCTCATGATCGGAGCAAAGACAAACAAACTGCATCTATCTAATAGGTACTACAGAAGCGTCAAAAGTGAATGAAAAATATAACAAACAACAACAAGAACAAGAGTCCCCCCCCCCCCCCCCCCCCCCCCCCCCCCCCACCCCCCTCCCAGAAAACCGCAAAGCCATTGGCGGGCATGAGGACCATGACAAAGCATGACACCCCACAACCAACCAGGCACACGACACATACCTTATTCACTTTTGTGATGTCACACTGGACTATCCAGGCAAGTTACAAATATCCAGGCAAGGCCCTACTTCCTCGCAATCGAACCACCATCAATGGTGTAGCAAAAATGGTCTGTCAACATCAACAACTCAGGCTCATCAAGGCCATCATTAAACATCTACCACTACATACATACTTCCTAAGAGAGTAACATGATAAGAGTAAATTGTCATGATTTTGTAATCATTGTCATCCAAATCAGGAAACATACCGTTGAACTGTTGAAGGCTTTGAGTATAGACAGATGGAGGGCTATTGCCTATCTTCTGGAGTCAATGGAGAAGCATACGAGCCGCCACTGTCGCTTATATGGCCAACAAACGAGTTCCCTTTGGCTGGCTAGTTATCTACGTTGTGGATGGAGCTAGAAGCCGGCCATATTGAGGGACCTCGTTTGGTTTCAATCGAGGCGGCCATCGAATTAAAGTCCCCTTTTAATTCGATGGTGGCGGCACGTATGGTTCGCCATTCAAACTAGCAGCAGTAGCCCTTCATCTATCTATACTCAAAGGTTGACGGCATGAGAGTAAAGAATATATTTCAAACTGGTCACAAGTTTATCATATCCGCTAGCCGATTACCAGCCCCTAGACAGTCCCCTATCAATTTCATCGACTTCAGAAAACAAGTAGCGTGCACGCATTTGCAAACGTCAATTTCCTGAAACCACGATATCTCAGTTCCTAATGGACCGATTGTGCTCAAATTCGCAGGGTAGTTGGGGCTGACAATTACTTACGTATTTCGTCCCGATTGGATCAGTAATATCTACTGCGCATGCCCAAACTTGGAATGTGTTTTCATTGCCATAAATCCGGAACTACTCGACCGATTTCGGGGAAATTTGCAGGGATTGTACGGTAGCCCCTAGAAGGTCCCCTACTAATTTCATGGCCATCGGACCACTAGTAGCTCGTGCGTATGCGCAACCGTGAATTTTTTGAAACTACGATTTCTCAGTTCCTAGTGGACCAATTTCGCTCAAATTCTTAGGGTATTTGGGGGATGGATCCAAGACAATTTCCTTTGCATCCCATCACGGTTGGATCAGTAATAGCTACTGTTCAAGCGCAAATTCAAATTTGTTTAAATTAAAATTTATTCAAGTTTAAAATTTATTTAAATTGAAATTAAAATTTGTTTTCATACCCACAACTCCGGAACTATTCGACCTATTTCGATGAAATGTTCACTGAGAATCAGATTCTATACGTCCATGTTACTGTATTACTGCTGTTAAGTATACTGCCACCCAACTTGGCAAACTTCTGATAATTGGCACTGTTTTGGAATTTTTCCTAGGGTCAGATAGTCTGGAATGACTTGGAATTTATGTAATATAATTGATGAAGAGCTGATCAGACACACAACTTCTTACTTACTTTCATTAAGTAAACTAAGATGCATCGAGTGCTTCTACCTACTGCTTACATTAGTTGATAGGTATACTTAAAAGACATCTAAAAAACGATGTAAGTTACTACTGGTGAAAAGAGTGATACTCTCGAGAGTATTTTTTTGTTGAAATGAGGTTCGTGGAATAATCAACGTAATGTAGGTCTTGAGAGAACGTGAGGGCAAGCACCCCAAAACAAAGTGAACCATTCTTCCTGGCCAGGATGTCTCGACTCGCGCGCACAGCGTCGAATAATAACAGGGCAACAACCTGATCCTGGGTGTAAGTGTGAGTGTTGGTGTAATTGCAAGTGCATTGCACCTCCTCGTCTTTCCACGTACAAAACTGGGACAGCCGCGGGATAAGTTCCTGGACGAGGAAGGACATCAGGAGGCGGTGAAAGGTGAGCGACTGGCGCGATCCAAGCGGAAGGCAGTGAGGTAACACCTCGAATATTACCAGTACCAGACACGGTAATACATCATCTACTAGCCCATTGTTCCAGAAGCTCCGAAACTCCGTGATATTGGTCAGTAGGAAACTATCTTTCGCCTTTTTTCGAGTGCTTCGAGACGCTCAGGTGCGTTACGATTACTAGCTACGAATTACTGCCATTACAAGATTACGATCTACAACACCATCGGTCTAGTTTAGTATACATCAGAAAACGCTGACTTGTATGATTTTCGTTTCTCTCCTCACACAACCCACGTTATAATTTTTCATTTTTTATGGCTAGGTAACAGAGTTCATTGTTCACAACTCAATAGTTCGCCTTGCCATCGTAACAATAACAACACTGCTTGTAGGGTAGCAGCGACCTACCTGTAATTATTATAGAATAATTATAGTGCAACACTTCCTACTATGGAAGCACAAGATATTAACAAATAATTTATTTTACTGAATGTATAGGTAAATAACATAATGAACCTTAGGAGTCATTTTTATTGAATTTTCGAAGAAAATGAAGCTATTGCAATGGCTTCAAAATTTTTGGAATGAAAATTTTTGACAATTTTCTTCATGGAAATCCGTTTGAGACCATTCTAAAACGATTCCTGAAATTAACACTTTTTCATATGTATATATTTATTTATTCCAATTTAATCCAAAAAAATTTAAAATGTCAATTATATCAAAAGTAGGATGAGTTCGTTGGCCAGAATTTTTGGAGTACTCCAAGGGGTCAAATTTTGAAAATTTAGTTTCAAAAATCGCTAAAAAACGTGTTTTTTGAGGTTTTTGGTGTGAATTACCATCTTAAACATAGGAACATATGGTATATTCGGAATCAGCGTGAAATTTCCTATAAGAATCACACACAAAATCGGTTAAAATTATCCTTTGAAAATTCGCTCACCAACTCATGTTGCATGAATGGAACTTTAGAATTGACCTCAAGTGTCCATGAGTTGCGTTCTTGAGCATATCTTAGACACACAACTTCCTCCAATATATAAACTTCTGTTTTTTTGTATATCTAGACCAAACAAGAAACGTCCCTACAGTACGAGTGCAAGGTATTTTAAGGCGATTACCCGAACCGTTGGAAGATTTGCGAGGAAGCCGATTTGTCGAGGATAGGAGGTTATTGAATTCCATCAAAGCTGATTTCCGCACTCGATCAAAGCTGGATCTTTCAACCGGATTATTCCTCCATTTGACTTCTAAAAGGAGCAGGAGCCTTGAGCCTACCTCGCATTAGGTCTATCCCCGTATTGTAAAGCGGGCCTATTGGCTGAAAGGAACCGTATACTTGAGATAAGTTCGGTCAGGTGAGGTACCCACCCAACGTAGTGTACCTAGAATCTAGAAATTTTATGTGACACCATTTGATTCAACGTTAAAAAATTACATGGAAATGATACCTAATACTTCTCTAGTCATATTCAAATTGAGGGTAGTCGTATAGCTAACACACTAAACCCCTCAAATTCCTTGAAAAATCCACTTTCGTTTTCATTTAGACGCTATTTTCGCTGTATCAGCGCATTAAATCTAAAAATGTTAATAATTTTTATAATTTTATAGAATTCCATCGTCTTACAGAAGAAAGGCACTAAATCGATTTTTTTTTTTTTTTCTTCAATTTTAGGGTTATTTTCTTGGTGCCTATTGTAATTTTTCAAGTTATATCGATTGGTGTGGTCCATTTTAGTGTCAGATCAACAGTAAACCAAGGACATTCACCTTCAAGAAGAACTACGAGTTCCCCATTCAGGAGAATTTTTCACGTGATTTTTCAGTCGCTGGAGATTTGTTGTACTCATGATGTTCCCTTTGAGTTCTAGGGGAATAAATTTGTATTCTTTTTCGTGGGGAAAACTTCTTTTTTGACGAATAAACCTTTTAAAATTTATTAATCTACTAAATTACGGGATAAAAAAAATCCCTGGTTTCGGTAGTGTCCCTAATAATACCTACTATTTGGCTACCCTAGTATATATTTCAATAACTTTTGGTTATCTGGTATCGGTATTTATTCTCAATGGCAGATTTAAGCTCTTCATTTGATTTCTACTTCCCCTTTCTACTTCTTCCTTGCTTCGTATACTATTTTCTGTTCAAACATGTTCGTCTCAGTCCAACAGAATAAAATGCGGAAAACTTGTAACCTTCCAACTCGTAACTTTCTTTGGTAGGAATGACTTTAGTGTAAAATTTACGCCCCCTCTGTCTCCGTGCCATCTGTAATAAGAGTCTTGAGGAAGTTATATTTTACAAGAAGCGGCTTTCTTTCGTCCTTCGCTCCTACAATTGTTTTTAAACCGATAAATCCTCTTAGGTGGGAGCTACATTAATTACCTTGATAGAGCTTTTGGTTAATTTCCTACTTGGAACATAAAAGGTCTTTTGTGGACCGGGTCATTTTCCCGCGATGAGAATGAGGAAATATTGCAGGACTCTAAATAGCGGAACGGCCAAGCACAATACGCCCTTTGTTTGGCTAACCTACTTAAATTTTGATAGTGAATTATGCGTCTCCATACGTAGAAATCTCGCTCATTTTCCAAAAGGGTCACTAGGAAACTCCGTGGTATAAGGCAAATGAATGGGGAATTATCATCATAAAGTGTCCACATTGACAAATTCTAGTTAGAGGTTCTTCACAAAAAAGGCGTTTTCTCGAGCTTTCGGTTTAATTCGGAGGAGCGCTCTATTGGAAACCGGGGAAAGCCATCGATGTATAACTACACTGTGTACACCTTTTTTTTCTTTAGTTTCTTTTCAATTTGCAAAGAAATTTACCAATTTCTAGTAAATATCCCCTCCATCACTTGGAAGCTCCTTTGAAAGCAGCCATCCGTCAAGGCCCATCAAACGCAACGAGAACCACCCAATCTTTTAAACGATCTTTCTAAAAAACAAGAAGCTGCAGAAACTATTTCCAACCAAATCCGAGGCCCGAATGCCGCCGAAGGACGTCATGTGGACTGGAAGAGAGGAGGAGGGCGATCGCCGCTTATAATAAATAAGAAAAATGCCCTGAAGATGGTTTTATTAAACCGAGAGCTCGAGAAAACCCCTTTGTTTGTGGAAAACCTCCATCGACCTACTTCACAAAACCAACCCGGCCATGGAAGCCAAGATGGAGAAGATATCCTTGGACATCACCAAATTCTAGTTAGTTACCTACTATTGAATAAACAAGAGTACGGATAATTTGTGGAAGTAAATAGTATATTTAGAATATCGATTAAATGCAAAGGAGATCATTCATAGGTCAGTCCCTAACTACACAACTAGTTTTACCTACAGATTAGGTAGTGAATTATTAATTAAACCTCACGAAACACGGTCGATTTTGAAAGAATTCAAGTTATCAGCTTGAAAAAAGAGATGTAGGCCTGCCTGCTAAACTGGGTATACGTGTCATTCAATAATTTGGAGAATATACACCCAGATTATCACTTAAAACGAAAATATATAGTTTAGTGATGCAAGGGACGTGGAAGGGGGGTTCAAGGGACGTCTCTTTAGATGAAAAATTGTCTCGAAACAGCAATATCTTTGATCAACGATACCCGACATGTGAATCCGTGATTTGGCGAGTTTTTTTTGTAACAGATATCGCAATAAATAACTAGCTATTCTAGGTATAGTGACATAATATTATGTTCCTTAATAGGTGCCTCCCTGTTCCTTATTATGGTATATTCGGGATCTGCACGGAATTTCCTATAAGAATGGAGGGGACGATATTTTTGTCCGGAAAACCCCTAATTTTGAGCCACCATGAAGCGGCGAAGGCCCCCTTGGCGCTTTATTAGAGCTTTTCCATTGCATGAGCTATGCATTAGGCATTTGGCCGGGCTTCTTGGGGTGGAATGGGCTGTCGTCCAACCAGCTCATCCCATCGCCAGTTGCCTGGCCTGGGAAGCCGCCATGGTAGGTGGCATCCGGCTCGCACATGAGGGTTGGAATCACACCTTCACGACTCCAGAGTGTATCATTCATTCCTATGTATCTTAATGGCTTCCGATCTTTTATAATACTGCATACTGACCATTTTCCTCGTATAACGTGTGATTTTGTGTTGAGCATGATGAATAAAGAAATCTGAAATCTAATTTATTGTCCTGACTGAGATTATTCTATAGCATCTTCCAGACAAATTTAGTTTTGTCCTAACCAAATTTCGTTTTTGTTAGTCAAATTTGATTTTTCCCAACCAAATTTAGTTTTTTTTTCAATCAAATTTAGTTTTTTCCCAATCAAATTCAAGGTGTTTAGCGGCCCTTATGATAGGACACACCTACCTTGAACTTGATTTAAAAAACTAAATTTTATTGGGAAAAAACTGAATTGGGTAGGTATGGAAAAAATCAAATTTGTCTGAGAATAAACTAAATTTTTTAGAGAAAGAACTAAATTTGACTGGGAAATATATGGGTAGATTTCATAAGTAGGCATTGCAAAGTGACATCCCTTTTTTGTATGTAGGATCCAGCTCGTAGTCACCATCATTGCTACAGCCTCATCCTTGGATAAGTCTGTTTGAGGCGGTCTATTCAGGATGAAGCCGACGCCTTTTCCGAAGTTGGCTCACGTTCAGTGCTCCAGTGGCGAGAACATAATTCGATCGAGAGGATCTCTCTACCAAGACTTTCTTCCGGCTGCCCTCATCGAGGAAAGTACGGCATACGACGGGATAGTTTACTTTTACAACTGCAGGCGGCGCCGTTCAAAATTAATAAGAGCCAGGATCAGTGGAGGATCAGTGAAGGTAGAAGAAAGGCCGTCCGATGCCTCCTGACATTTCTCATCGTCGTAACAGTAGGTCTCGACGTCCAGCAGTTCTAACGTCTGACTAATAAGTGACTTCTCCTCTGAAGTAAGCGTTATACAATCGGAATAACCGCGAACTTTGGTCAGTAAATTCACCTTGAAGTTCACCGACCCAATTCATGCGAAGAAACTTTTCAACCCTGAGGCGTTCTGATTCCCCATCATTAAGATAAGAACATGTTTCTGTTTGAGACGCTCGTAAAAACCAGCAAACTGGAGTAAAAATGGACATTCACTCCAGGGTATTTATCAATGCACGGAAATGAGTATTTTTCTGAGGCAATGTTAGCGTGAAATCTAAAGCAGTATACGAATCTCAATAAAACATGAAGACACTTATTTGCAAGAGAAGCTGAGTACAAACTACTCAATCCATTTCATTATTGAACACACCTTCTATTGAAAGAATCAAGAACTATACATGTAAACAAATCTAAAACAGAAGAAGGATAGAATAATATGTGTTGTCCGGGTTAGCCCTTAGACTGCCCCCTATTATTTTGGTTCCCCTGTGTTTTTTTCAGCAGTAGCGTGTGCGCATGTGCGAACAAGATTCCTGTAGCTAAAGTCGATTAATTTTGTTTCTTAGTTTACAGGACCTGCGTTTGATGGTTCAAATTACCTACCCCACTGCATTGCAATCCGAATCCTATTGTTCAAACCGAGAATTGGCAATTTATTAGTTATTTCATCTAATGAATCGCCCATTTTTCTTGTACAGAAAGATCACATCGATTCCTCTATTGTTCTCAAAGTCTGATCCTTGTCGAGCGACATCGCTTGATACTTCGACATTTACCTTCATAAATATTTTACGAGGCCACAGGCATGTGTGTGTTATGACTCATGACAGTCATGACCAACTCAAGAAAGACTAGGTAGGTACCTTTAGCTACCTTTTCCAACAGTACTACTCGCTTAAGGCGAAATGTCCCTCATTTTAGTGAGAAATTTTTTCGATAGATGGCTGTACTATCGGGGTAAAAATTAATTTCATTTTTTCTCTGGGACGGCTGGACCGATTTTCATTTTGTGAATGGTATCACCAATATTATGTTTGTACATTCAGTTTCGATTTTTTTTAAACCGTCTTCCATGGTGCGCGAAATTTTTTTGCTCACATTTGAACATTTTTTGAAATCTCAGGTATATATGACATAGAGTTTTACCAGCGGGATCCAAATCCGTTTTCAGATACTTAATCGGATCAACAGATCGATCGGCTTATTCGAAATACGAATTACAATAGAGGCAAAATTAATTAGGGGACAAATCTTCACTTGCCCGGTGCACGATTGCCGATTCTCTTTCCACCCGTCCCCAACATTCTCCAGCTCATGGTTACTCCTACCAAAGTGTTTCTGAGCAGGAGAGAAGTCTTGATTTCCCTTTTACTGAGTCTTTTAAGAACTCCACTCAACTTGATTAGTTTTTCAGTATAATATATCACGGATCATACCTTATTTTTTCCCTCGATGAGTTGCGAATTTATAGAAATTATTACATACTTCTCTACAAACCTTAGGAAACACGAGCTTACCTAGTAAAGGGAAAATTGTCCTAGTCGATTCAAAAGGGAGAGAGAAAGAGAATGTCGCTTAGGCAGTAATAATAGGTTCTTACTACGAGGTTCGTACTAAAAAGGCTCAAATGTCCAATACTCAAAGGCTCTAATCAAACTGTTCAAATTTGGGCAAAAAATATTTGCACACCATGGAAGAAAATTTTTTTAAAATCGAAACTGAATGTACAAACCCAACCATTCAGAGGCATCTTTGTAGAATGAAAATCGGTCCAGCCGTTCCAGAGAAAAACGGAAATTAATTTTCGTTAATTTTGAAGCGCAACTTGGTGGCAGCTTTTGGAACTAAAAGCGGGACATTTCGCCTTGAGATTCCATCTTCCAGTCCTTACCACACATCTCACTTCTTTTGTGTGAACCTGCATCTCGGTTTATATAATTTCATATTTATGAACTCTTGGGTATTTGTAATAGGTAGGTGAGTTAAAATTAATTTTTCCTCCCAAAAGGGGGAAAAATTACATAAATAAAGAAAAAGAAAAAACAAAAAGGATTACTATTGACTGATGGTTTCAATTTCGATTTGACGTCTAATGTTGTCGACTTGCGAGAAAGGAAAGGATAAAGGCGAACCTCCTCCTTCGTCGTGAAGTCAGGTGTTTATTAAGTCTTCAAAGTACCGGTTTCAATGCTCTTTGATTTCTTTGATTTTCCTCTCTAGCATGTCAAAGAGAAGGAAAACCCCACCTTTCTATGCCGGCTTTGCCTACATTGTTGGCTGTGCAAATGGAACCATGCTTCGAGTTGATGTTGGAAGTGGAAAATAATAAATTGGTATGTACTGTATTGTTAAACCTGTGCTAAAACTGTAGGAAGGGAGAAATTGAAAAGAAGCAAAATGTGCCAGTAGGCAGAATAATTCTTAAGTAGGTATATTTATAATTTTTTTTTTTTTTTTTTTAGGACAACCTGTTCAAAACTCTTTTTAATGAGGCTGATGAAGACACCATGATGGCATTGAAATCGATACCTAGAAGACTTAATGAATTTCAGCCTTTTTTCTCTCCATCTTTGCAAGTCGACAATGCTGCGAAGTCACCACATTTGACGTCAAATCTTGGGTATTTGTTCCAAAAAGACGTTCTGAAATTTTCATCTTCTAGTTTTCATAGAGGAGTTTCGGTGCACGATGAGGCCCTAAATGGGACATGTATGCCAAATCACGTCCGTTTGATTCCAGTCTCATGGTGGTTGTGCCTTAGTGTTCATTTATTTGGGTTGAGGATGAGGAAGACACTGTAATATTTATGTGTAATAAGTGCGAAAGTAGAGATGAATAAGAACAAGTAGGTGTGATTCAAGTAGAATGTTTTATTGGGGCCACACGGCAGGGTGGGGGGACATCCCCTACCTGGCCCACCATTACACTTGGTGGGGAGAGAGGGAGTGTGGCCCCACGTGTCTCTTCCTTGCTCCCCACAGCAGAGGTCTCATTCGACGCTAAAAATTGTGTTATTTTCGAAATCGATGGAAAAAATATACCTTTCTATTTGAAGTTTTCGAGCTAGGGCCTTTTGAACATTGCGTCCCCTATTTTCTACCCCTTAGAGAAAACTGACGGTAACGCCGAGATTCGGGGCACAAGTAGGCCCCAAATGGAGCCGGTTTAACAAATTTCATTAATTTTGGTCCATGGTAACTAAGGAAAGTGCCGAGGACGTCGTAAGGACACATTTTTTTTTATTCGATTTTTGAATCCTACGTATCTTGGAACGTAAAACATCAAAATTTGAGAGAGGATTTAAAAAAAAATCGTGCTCGATTCCAAAGGTTCATTATTGAAAATAATAAACTAAAATCTGATTCACTGTCCTCAAAAAACCCATAGTGCCAATTAGCAGCTTGAAATTAAGCTGGTTTAAACAGAGAACAGGTTGAAAGTTAGTGAATGACGTAATTTAGGTTAGGGAGCTGAAGAACCCACCGATGCGGGCGGGGGTTGGTGACGTCAGTTAGGTTAAAATTAAAGTAAGTTTCAATCGTCGGATACCCATCATGTAGCACCTTTTTGGAAAGCCCTTTCTAAGATCTTTTAAACGCTGAAATAAAAATAAACCATTCAAGTTCCCCATTTCCCGAAATTTGACTTTTATTTTACGCATCGTATCGTTTTTAAACTAATACTGTTGAGCTTAGCACTCAACAAGAAAACTTTATCAGAATCTCAGCTTTCCAACGGTGTAGTGCTTTTCAATTTTGGTGCACTAATTAAGGGAGAAAATTGCGTTTGAATGCAAAAAGCGTGGGATTTTCGAGGTGATCGAGTGTTTTAGGGTGTCGATAACCTGACCCATACTGGAGGAGATAGGTATCGTTTTCCAGGTCTTTTTTCTCGCAGAATCGAATCAGGAGTATCACCCTGATTGATTTTGACTGATTAAAAATTGATTTCTTCGGGAAAAATAGTGCACTTTTTGGAAATATTAACATCAATGACCCATTTTTTGCTAAGCAACGTGGATCATTGAGGTACATCTGAACAATAGTATTTGAGAAAATTCAATCGCACCCACATTTATCCAGCTAAAACTGGTTCGGTGATCTTTACATGTCGGAAAAATTCACTAATTTCCCCAAAAATCAATTTTTCATATGTCTTCAAATTTGTTAAATCCTTAAAATCTTAAAATTAACGAGACTTACTAAACTATGGGTTAAAAAAAATTCTAAGAGGTACATACATTTTGTTGGAAATTACCTGTAGAATCGATTCCTGAAGTTTTCCCCAACATAGCTGTTGTAGATACCTTGTATTGGTCCCACTTGATTACCAGTTCTCTGGTTTAGCCATGTCACCAGGCACCACCAGAATACTAGAGTGGTGGAGTCCCAGTGAAAGGGTTTATTTATTTTAATTTTTCAACTCGAGGGGCCATTGCCCGGTGCAACCTGTGGCCAGCCCGACTCCGTCTGTAGCTGCATAGATTTGTCCTGATCTATATCCATCTGCCGACAGAAGTTCATTTCTGGTTTCAACCGGGTGGTTAATAAAACTGGTTTGAGACGTAAATGACGGTACAGTTGCACCGCGTGTCAGCTGGGCCTACATTTGACAATGAGGGATTGTAAGATAAATTGGCGAAAACGACCACTTGTTTTCAAGCTTTTTATTTATAACGATATTTACATACATATATGCAGTCTTTAGCAGCCTCATGAGAGGATTTTATATTTTAAAAATATAATATATAAACTTCAACGTCAAATAACAACAATAAAACATAACAAATGTATCTCAAATATAAATTCAAGTCATCATAAATATCGACAATCACATTTAAGAACGCCGTCCAAAATATATCATGCATGATCAAACCATAATAAATTGACAGCACTTTTTTGCCCCTTGCATAGGTATTCTACATAATACTATCGTGATTATAGTATTAGGCCACATATGCATAATATTTACAAGGTAGGTGTTTCGCTGTTTTACAATTGACAATAATTAATGACGACATAGATAACAATATTGATTAGGCATGCATTATTGGATAACAATGGATGATACAATGCCTTATTTGTACCAAGATGACAATTCATTTCACTTTTCATCATTTAAATTATTTTTTTTTTTTTGTACAATAACTGGTAGGTTTGGGACTCCTTGTGGACGGTTATCAATCTCTCAATCTTCGTGTTCCTCGTGTTTCTTGGAGTGATAGACGTATTTGACCTTGTAGACGGGTACTGGGACTGGGTAGGGCCTGGGGACGGGGTACGGGACTTTCTTCACTACTTTGACGGGGACTGGTTTCTCAACGGGGTAGTGGACGATTTTCTCAACAGGTACCTGAAATCAGCAAAATAATGTGGGCGAATATTAATGCACTATATCAACTAATTCATAATTAAAAATTCAGTTGTTCACTTTGAGAATCGAAAAATTGTTTGTCCTCCGAAATTGACATTTCCGCTCGCATTTTACGTTATAGAGCTTCCAGAACGAATTTGGTTCCGTGTCTGTCTGTCGATCTGTCAGTCCGCATTTCCTTGTTACAGCCATATCTCCCAGAGTTTTCATCCGATTTTGTTCAAATTTTCAGGGATTATGCGGGTAGGTCCCTTCATAATCGTTTATATGAATGAAAAATTCCGTTCACGATTATGTTTCTGTTTTTCTAAACTTTCAAATCAACACGATCAAGAGTTTTGAACTTACCCAATTATTGACTTCGAATTTTCTAGGGGGCGAGGAAGCTATGTACCATTTCCACTTGGCAGAGTATTTTTTATGGGAATACATTTTAATTTAAATTTCACAACAGTTTATGACCTTGATTGTGTTTCTCATATTGGACGTTCGCCAGCACACTAGTCACCCTTTGGATGATTTTTATGAACTCATTGTCGAATTTTTCGTTTGATTGTTCGATGGTAAGGCTTAGGAGGGGTTACTAACGAGCCAAAGGTTTCGGAGCTAGAACACACAGACCCAACACGAAATTCATTCTGGAAAGACAAACTCTATGAAAAACGCGGGCTTAATTAAAAAGTTGGAGAGAAGCCAGATTGTTTAATGTCGGTAAAAGCTCGAGAAGTGAAAAACTTGGTCCGTCGGTAACTACCGCCCTGGGCTGGTATCTCTGCTACCTGCCTGGTACCCACTCACCTTCAGTAGCTCCCAAGGGAGGAAACTTGAGAGAAAACTACACTCACCTGGACGGTTTTCTCTACCGGAACGGGGTAGGGGATCTTGACGGCGTACGGCTGAGGGATCTTTATCGGGACCGGAACTGCCACGGGGTGCGGAACCGGATGAG
Source organism: Lygus lineolaris (assembly GCA_030264115.1). NCBI lineage: Eukaryota > Metazoa > Arthropoda > Insecta > Hemiptera > Miridae > Lygus > Lygus lineolaris. The sequence continues at coordinate 23,702,290 of JAEMON010000004.1, forward strand.
GGACTGGTACCTGAGAGGAAAGAAATGACAACCTTTATAGCAGCTAAGAAAAAAAATTAATCAAAGATTTTTCATCACCGAAATAACTCTCGTACCTGACACCATCCTCAGAAGTCTCCAGTTACAAAGCATGAGTAGTTAAGCGAATTTTAAACGAATAATTTCACAGGATTTTTAGACATTTTCGAGCTACGGGAACTTTTTATGTTTTGTGAGCGTTTCTTATATGAAATTTTGTGCTGATTCCGAATATACCTTAACGTTCCTATTTTTAGGATAGCAATGTTCATCAAAAACCTAAAAAAAAAACACGGGGTTTCAGTTATTTTTAGACATTAATTTTTCAATGTTTGACCCCTGCGAGTAGTCCGAAAAATCTGGCCAACTAACTCATCTTTTATTTTGATATTATTAACCTTTTGCATTTTTTGAGCAATGGTAGGGAAAGATCCAGATATCCCCCCCCCCCCCCTAAATAAAATTGGTTGTTTTAAGTTTAAAGGTAGCAAATTCAGATTGAAAACGCCTAATGATAAAATAGAAACTCTCTTGTTTCTGATCTTTTTCTATTCAACCCCCCAAAGGGTTTTCCGAATTCATGATCAAATAATTCTAATGACACTTTATTTGAAAACACCATAGAAATGTTGCCAAAAAATGAAAAGTGAAGAGGTAGGTAGTTCATTGAGAATTTGCTCATTAGTTATAAAGGTTTTTCAACACATATTTAATAATTTAAAAATCGTATTTTTTCAAAATTCCATAAATATTTCAAAAACTCTAAATTTTAATTGAGAAATTCAGAATTTTAATTTGAAAGTTCTGAATTTGGTTAGGAAAATTCAGAATTTGACTAGGAAAACCTAAATATTGAATTGCTGGAATTTATATCTTTAACTCTGACCATCCGAAGGTAAAAATACCACAATATTCATATTCAGGTGCTCATTTGGCTCATCATAACACACACCTTGATTGTTTTGTGGACGGGGAATGTCTTGGTGGTCTCATGAACTTGAGGACCGTGGAGGCCGAACCCGAAGCCACCGTTTCCGTAGCCACCTCCGTATGAGCCGCCTCCGTATGAGCCGCCTCCGTATGAACCGCCGCCGTATGAACCGCCTCCGTAAGAACCGCCTCCGCCCTTACCGAGGTCGATGGAGATGTGATCAGACTTACCTGCGCTGCTCAGATCTGAGGAGCCGTAGCTGCTGTCTCCTGTTGGAAGTTACAAATTATAAACCTTCGTAAATAATCAACCAAAACGACGGTATTTCCACTGTACTCTCAATAATTTTCTTAGGCTTTCCTTCCTTAGGCTCATGAGGCTAATGAGGTGAAAAAACATCTTGGAGGGAATATGAGAACTCCATTCATTCATTGATTTTTCTTTCTCTTTTTCACTCCATTCCCATTTTTCTTTCCCTTTCTCCTCTCTTTCTTGTTTTCCCTCCCTAATCCCCACCCTCACTATTATTATTTTGTTTTTGTCTAATCTTCCAATTCATTACCCATTTTGGTATTATATTCCAAAAGTTCCCACACTTTTACTTCATTCCTAATGTTTGTAATTAATATTTTAATATTTCTTTTCAATGTCATTTTTTTTTTTTTTTTTAATATTTCCATTCCTAGGCGGGAATTCATTTTTCCTAGTATGGAAATAAAGAGTTATTATTATTATTATTATTATAATTTTGATCTTATGGCAAAACGCTGCAAATCCTTAATACACAACGTTTATTATTTCTGTAAGGGCTTCAGGAGAAAAACGACGAAACTCCAAAAAATGCTGTTTTCGAGAAAAACAACCACTTTCTACCAAGGTCCGTACTGTGCCTCGGGCGAGTACAGCTATTTGTTCAACAACGCTCCTTGATCAAAAAGGTTTTTCTACGAAGAATGTGATCGCGATGAAACTCGTAGAGGGTCATTTAGAGAACAGCCCCCAACTACCTACCAAATTTTAGCTTGATTGTGTCGTTATATCGAGAGAAATTGGTAGTTCAATGATTAAATTTATGGGCCACTTTCTGAGTGCAAACCCACAGAATCCCTGAAAATTTCATCAAAACCGGCTAATATTATTAGTATACCAAAAAAATTTTGTCAAAGACAGATAGTTTAGATATGGTTAACGGATCTTCTCGTGTTCCTAGTATATTTTTATGTTTATTAGAAAGGTTTATGCTTTGTTTTGGAGTTTCTTCAAAAAGTGTCGGTGGTTTTGTCCTGGTTTTTGGTCGAATGCGTCCTGAGAATTTGGGTTTTTCGATGTAAGCGTTCTGGGATTACTGTATAACAGAGATGGCAACCCCTACTTTCATCACTAATCACACTGGAGTCATCGCTTTCCACCCCAGTTCAGAATTTGAGAGCAAAGCGTAATTTCACAAGAAAATTGAAACAAGCGACGCGTCCGTTGAAAAGAACAGGTTCACCGTTCTCCTACTGCAGCCGAAAAAATTGACCCCTATTTTTCACTGGATTAATTACCATAGTTTCTACTCTGTAAAATCTAACAGTACTCTTTGAAAGCTAACAGATAGCGTGGAAAACTCGAAATGCGCAAAAAGTCGAGATTTATCGTTTTTCCCCTGAACCCTTCGTATATTAGGTAACAAAATCTCACATAAATAAATGTTATAAAGCTGTCTATTTTGCCACAAGCAGTCTATTGTTAAAATCTGACGACTTTCAATCTTTGTCTATTGCCATAAGCTGTCTGTCACAAGGTTTTTTTTAAATTTAAGTATAGTATTTCTCAGTCAAATTTAGATGTTGTTTTATTTTTATTTTATTTTTTCCAACCAAAAACAGTTTTTTATAACCAAATTACCTAGTTTTTTCTCTATCAAATTTAAATATTCCTCAATCAAAATATAATTTTTTCCCCAATCAAATTCAAGGTAGATATTAAGCAGTACCTGCCTCCAATTTGATTGGGAAATACTTAATTTGGCTGAAAAAACACTGAGGGCGGGATTTATAGATGGTCCTCGAGTTTCAAGGAGACCTTGTGATGGTCTCCTTGAAATTTGGAATACGGATTGGGCTTAAGAAATCTTTGAAGACCATCTCAAGGTCTACTTGAAACTCGATGACCGTCTATAAATCCCGCCCTAAATTTGACTGGGAAACGCTATATTTTGAAAATTAGCTTTTTGTCAAAAGTAAAGACACTAAAATACCTAGTCAAAACTTATCAATTGTCAAAACTTGTTCGACTTACCTGATGCTGACGTTGCGCTGCTGTACGAGCTTGCAGAGTTGGAAGCTGCGCTGTGGAGTGAAAACGGAAGCTTGAAGCTTCCAACGGAAGAAGCTCCGGCTCCTCCTGAACCTCCCAGCAGGCTCGCGCCGTATCCGCCTGCGCTGTAGCCGCCTGTTCATCGAAAGAATTTCGATTTAAAGTTTATAACATTTTATTTATTCATATTTATATCTACTTATTATGTAAGTTTTTTGTTCCAAATAGAGAATGCGACGACAATTTCCATCAATATAATCAAATACCCAAAATGAACTGTTTTAATATAATTAACCAAGGACTTTTTCTGCCAAACAAGAAACTGCAAAAAAATAAAAATAAAAATATTGGTCGACCACATTGGAAGATTTTTTGTAATACATATACGTCCCTCCAGTAATAAAAAATTATATAAATATAATGTTTGGATCGACAAATATAGCATTTCCCAGTCAAATTTATTGTTTTCCCAACCAAGAATAACTTCGTCAGTGTCATCATGAGTGTTTTTGCAACCAAATTTCGTTTTTTTAACAAATTTAGTTTTTTCTTAATCAAAGTGAAAGTGTGGAGCAGCCCTTAAGGCAGGACCCTTCAATTTGATTGAGAAAAAATTGAATTTGGATGAAAAAAAAACTAAATTTGACTTGGAAGAAACTAAATTGGTTGGAAAATGAATAAATTTTGTTGTGAAAACACTGGGATGTGCTACAATTTACCTACTAATTGAATAATTAGAATCAATTTACCTGTGAGAGGAACGGCGAAATGTGAGACGCCACCAGCGCCGCCGTATTGGCCGGCAGTGAGAGCCGCCAAGTTAGCGAGAGACATGTGACCTCCGCCAGCCCCTAGGGCACCGGCGCCGCTGGCGCCCACGGGCGTCCAAGGGGTACTGGAGTATCCTCCTCCGCCAGCGCCGTTGTAGAGGTTGCTGCCGTATGAGCCGCCTCCGCCGTTGAAGAGGTTGCCACCGTAGGATCCGCCTCCGCCATTGTAGACGTTGCTGCCGTAGGAGCCGCCTGCGCCGTTGTAGAGGTTGCTGCCGTAGGAGCCGCCTCCGTAGGAGCCACCGCCGAAGGAACCTCCCCCGTACGACCCCTCGAATGACCCCCCACTGTCACCTCCTCCACCGTACTCTGCTGAACTGTAATCTTCACCATCTGCTCCACTAAAAATACACAAAAATATAAATTATTTCAATTAATTGCGTTTATCTCGTTTACATTTCTTTATCAATGATTTCCTAATACTTAAACCAAAGATCAACTACTACCTGTAAATTATGAAAGCATTTTATTGTTGCGGTAGGTGCATGTTTCGACGAAACTAGCCCGTCTTCCACAGCCTAAATGGTAGTTGGGGCTATTCCCACGTGTAATTGTAGAAGTTATGATTACTATCCAAATCATGCTGTTCCTTATTTATATAGTTATGAACATCATAGATTCTCTCTAAACTTCTCCCTTCTTATTAGCAAATTTTCGAAGAAAATGAAGCTATTGCAATGGCTTCAAAATTGTAGTAATGCAAATGTTTGAAAACATATAATATCTGACCCTGGAATCGAGATAAAAAATCCCCCAAAAAATTAAAAATTACAATTATATCAAAAAAAGGATGAGTTCGTTGGCCAGAATTTTTGGAGTACTCCAAGGGGTCAAATTTTGAAAATTTAGAGTAAAAAATGGCTTTAATAACGTATTTTTTGAGGTTTTTGGTGTAAATTACCATCTTAAACATAGGAACATGCATGGTATATTCGGAATCAGAGTGGAATTTCCTTTAAGAATCACCCACCAAATCGGTTAAAATTATTCTTTGAAACTTCGCTCATCAACTCATGCTGCATGAATGGAATTTTTTTTCACATAATTGTTTTCTTTCCTGGCCAGCATGTTACTCATCATTTATGCTATATACTCTTGGTAGTGTTCACTTCCAGACATAGATTGCTTAGGCAAATTAGCTTCAATCTCATTAGGTTGAACTATTTGTTCAATGTTTCAGTACAATGTAGTATAGTTTGTATTAGGGCAGAGGGCTTCCCAGACCCCCTAGGGGTCTGCCGGCTATTTCTAGGGGTCCGTGACCTCCTTTGACCAAAACTGGAAAATAATGAGTAAAATCATAATTTGGAAAAAAAAGCAAGAGCAATTCATTGATGGTTGTTTTCTTTTTCGTGTGAAAAACATGTATTTTGCGTCAGGCCAGCGGGCAACGATCTTCGTACTTCTTGATAGAGAGAGTAATTAGGGGAATTTCCCAGATTCCCAGAAGCCAGAACAACTTAACTTTTGTTCTAGTTTTTATTAATTATTACCTGAAAATTAATTGAATCCTCTTAAAATTGGTATTTCTTACCGAAAATTGAAATTATATCCAACGAATGTTGTTGTGTGGTCCCATTGTACTATACATGGTTAAGTGTCTACTCACTTAAACGTTTTAGGGTTTTTTAACAACAACAAAAACGACCTCCCCATGTATCACACCCTATTTACCAAGGTACTTAATAGAGCGTTGCTCCCTTGCTTCTTCATACTGCTGAAACGACGACGTGGAATACTCCAACAAATCATCCCTGATGAGGCGGAATAAAGCGAAACATGTCGGACGAAACAATTGAAGAGGCCAGATTTTTTCTCTTCGCCTTCAACCCTACATATAAATCCAAGGAATATTGCTTTCCTTTGCAATATATTCCCTTCAATTCATTAGAATTGTGGTCTGCCGATGTGTTGAACAAGTGGGAGTAAATCCAACAAGTACTTATCCGAACCTAGTGAGAATGCAGATTTATTGGAAAGTCGATTGTTAGTTGTTCACATTCATTTTTAAACCAAAGACTTTGATTAGTCGTGGGGTTATTGGACAAAATTGCACTTGAATTAAGAAGTTACAATTCTCATGGGCTTTGAGCTGAATTTTAACAGTTTCTGTGCGCTCGACTGATAGTGGGTCCGCATTGGACTATCACTTGAAAAAGGGGTCCACTAGCTAAAACGTTTGGGAAGCCCTGTATTAGGGGACTCCATCCACTGTTCATTATAATTTTGTATATAACTGTTGTTCCTTTTTAAAATTCCCAGGTAGCAATTTGATAGATAGCAAGTAATTCGGCAGCGGTTGATCACCCAGAAACGTATAATTCTGACTGTATTAAGTTCTGTATTAAATAATATTCATGTTGATTTTCAATAATTTTGTATTGACAAACACCTGATTGGTTTGTATTATGTAGATTGAGGAAGACACCACAGTGAAAGATTGATCATTTGAATTTCTGCTTCCTCACTAACGGAGGTAGGAAGCTTGGTATTCGCGCAAGAATCAAACAAAATTGGTGTCTTCCAAAATCAAAATTTCCACTTGCTTTTTGCGTTTCAAAGCTTTCTGAACAATTTTGGGCCCGTGCCTGTCTGTAGAAATTTCCGGGCAGAACTGTAATAAACTTTTAACGGGATTTAGACGGTCCTTGAGTTTCAATGAGACCTTGTGATGGTCTCCTTGTAATTTGGAATACGGATTCGACTTAAGGAATTTTGAGGACATTTTCAGGGATTGTGCTGGGCAGCCTCTATACGGCCGCTAATGATTCTATACGTCCACGTTACAAAAGTGAGGGAGCTACACTGTCGACCCAACAATTTTTTCGCTCATTAACTCATGTTGCATGAGTATATGAGTAAAACCTTTTTTTATCAAATACCATGTGACATCATATTATTAGGTTCATAAAGATGCCTATACCAACAAGACTGACCGTACAAGTACCACAAATGACAATAAATTATTCCTCTATTTTCAGGCATAATCTAGATGGCGGTGAAGGATCGGTGAGGTGGCGAAAGACGAAAACTTCAGTGGATTATCATGTTTCGGGAGAGTTTTGCTCGAAAATTGAGTTATCACGTAATATTATCAAGGAAACTTTCCGTCGACCGTCTTCGCACAGTCTTTAAGAAGCGTCAGAACACGGCTTAAGACTTCGTTACCCTTTTCATTTCTCATTTTACTCGCTTAATAATCAAAAAATGTTGTATCTGCCATCTCCGCATCTTTCAAAGTAATTGAAGTAACATCATAATCTGGTTTTCTGTCAGCGATGTGCGTTTGGTCTAGGTTTCGGTTAAGACTACTCCTTATTATGCTGCGATACTGCTCCTTTATTACTGCGATTTTACCAGTAAATGTAAGCCAAAAACTGGTTCAAAATGAAGGTAAGGTCAGTTTTCAATCCAAGACCAGATAAAAAATAATTAAGTATTACTTGACTTAGTGGTTTAGGGTGGAAGTAAACTTCGACCTTTCTTCGAAGAAAGGTCTGGATCCTGGTAGATATCTTCATTTCTTAACTAGCTTCCAACATGTTTCGCGCATAGTGCCTCATCAGGAAATATTTAAAAGTCAGTTAGACAGAGCGGGCTTGTCCGCTTGGTCAGAAGTTATTATGAATATTTTTATTTGAACACAATGCTGGTCCTCTTAGGATGAAGTGTGGTAGGCAAGGGTTTTTTTAAATAATTCATTTTTGAGGGTTAAGAAATGTGAAATAGCAAGAGAAGCACATAAAGTCCCAAAAGCCAGTCATCACTGACTTTACGTGCTTCTCTTGCTATTTCACATTTTTAACCCTCAAAAATGAATAACTTAAGAAAAACCCTTGCCTACCACACTTCATCCTAAGAGGACCAGCATTGTGTTCAAATAAAAATATGTATAATAACTACCGACCAAGCGGACAAGCCCGCTCTGTCAAACTGACTCTCGAATATTCCCTGATAAGTCACTATGAGCGAAACATGTTGGACATAAATCTACCTAGTAGGAAGAAAAGCCGAAGTTTACTTCCACCCTCAACCACTAAGTCTACCAATGATGGCTACCCAAAAACAATTAAGTATTACATCAAATGAACTGGTTGAAAGTGGAGGAACGGTTCGTATTCGCAAGGGACTATGATGAATTTTCAAATTTTGTACACCTCCACACCTCTTGGTAGAAGACGCGTAGAAATACTTGACGTTAAAACTGAATCCTGTACAAGGATGTGAATTCATGTTCCATCTTATAGAACGTAATTTAAGATAGATCGTTTGTTGTCCAGGGATTCATAATAAAAATATGGAATTATTTGGCTAATACACATGTTGCCGGCCTGTAGACTTTGGGACCAGTCCACTCGCTCTATAAGACCTACAATCCCCCCTATTATGTGGGGGTTCGCTGCGATTTCCCCGGGTTCTAGGGTCCTGATGATTCTGAATCGTCTCGCTTAGACAGTCGGACTCTCGAATAGAAGCTGAGAGGCAGTTTCGTCCTCTTCCCCACAGAGTGTGCAGGGTGGGTCATTTGTGTAAACGCCAATCCTGTTCAGGTGTTTACAGAAGCTCCCGTGACCAGTCACCATCCCTACCAGGAGTCTCATTTTCCTCTTGGGTGGTTCTGATGCAGCTAAACTTCTCCTCTTCGAGGTGCTGCCATTATCTCCTTCCTGAACCTTTGCCCCGGTTTGTTTTCTCAATACCTCCTATGTTCTTCCGTCTCGCATTGCCTTGAGCGCAGTTCTAACCTAGCATTTAGCTGTATACCTACCCAAGACCAAGACAGGCTCCTGTCCAACAAAGTTCTCTGCTGCCCCGTTTCTTGCCAGCTCGTCTGCCGGTTAGTTACCTTCTACTCCCGAGTGTCCTGGGACCCATATCAAGGCAACTTTGTTCTCCCTCCCCTGCGCGTTCAACAACATCCAGCATTCACTAACCAGATATAACTTTGTTATATCTGCGCTGCAAGAGTGTTTCAATGCTTCTTGGCGGCTCTCGGTGTCTCTCCTTCTGGCATTCTTCCTCAAGTTCTCTGCCGCGCAAACTCCTATTGTAAAGGTATTTTCCTGATATACAGTGACGTGCACACCTAGTGGCCATAATGCCTCTATGCCACATACACCAGCTCCTGCCTTCCTATAGGTGAAGATGACCATGTCCCCAGAACGGTCAGGAGGCCATTTGCGCGTTATGCAACTACGAGTAGATTAACAATATGCATACTATAATGGAACTGAAGTTGGTTGGTGCCATCTTGCTATAATTTGGCGGGGGTTGATGATGAAGAGAAATGAGTGGCTCCTTCGTTATGTTGGTGGTCTGACTAGTTTCGCATTACTATATTTGCGTCTTCAGGGACACTTATAAGTAGTGCGTTGATTTTTTGGTAATTTTATCCTTAAAATACCGAGAGAAAAAAATCACTAAAAGTATGGCCTAAACAGTCAGCATGGTTAAGACCACACTTCTTGTTGTTTTTCATCAATATTTACGATAAAATTACGAAGCACTTTAATGCTAGTTATAAGTGTCCCTGAACATGCGAATATAGTAATGAGAAACTATAATCGAACCGCTAACATAACGAAGAAGACTCTCATTTCTCTTCACCCACAACCTCCACAGAATATAATATATTATAATAATTTATATATAATAATACCAATATAATATAATATATTATATTGAAACTGTTGCAAGAGCATGATTAAAAAAACCTAAAAACCTATTTAAAGTTCATTGATGCAAAATGTAATTCTGAATGTGCCTCATAGCAGAGAACTAGGTAACCATATAGGTACAAGTTAATTAATCAAACTAATCAAATTCCGTACCAATCTAGCTGACCAATTGGTTTTTCATTTCCATGGAAATATGGATCGCCAAAATATTGAAAATTATTCATCTCGTGAGATCGCAATCGGTTGAGGTGATGCGTTGTCAGTACAGTCAACAAAAATATACAATAAGTAGGTAGGTAGGTACTTATGAGAAGCCTTATTAATGGATTTATTAGCTTGTGGACGCAAGTGAGTTTTTATGAAGCATAGCGAGTGTAAACGTTCTCAATTGGTGCGGTAAATAAAAGTCAAACTGATCAATCCGTACGCTGCTAAAGAAAAGTACAGTTTCATTTGTCTGGCGATGGTGTCCTTCAGTTCGTTCAGTTCCCGCCTTGAAACCTTCAGCCTGAAAAATAACTTCACCTTAATTTATCTGTCAAAGTGGCGTAGGAAGGGCTGGTGCAGGGTTGACCTTAAAAACGAAAGAATCATTTAAAAATTCACCATGTTTTTCATCTGTTTGAACATAAATCTTAATCTTCAGATTGAGGGATTAGTAGAGCATTCGATCGCTTTGAAGCAGCATAAAGGAATACTGAGTTAAGGTTTTTTTTTAATTCTTTTTTTATTAGGTATGGAGGAAGCATATCGTTAACAGCTTGGAATATTATTTTCAACTGCCTGGATATAGGTATTAAATTCTTTAAGTGTTAGGGAAAGTAGTTTAATGGCGTGGCTTAATGTCATTTACATACCGATCGAACGAATACATAGACGAATACATGTGTATGCTCTCAAGAAACCTCCAAGTGCCTCACGATAACGTAAGTGCTGATAAACCTTCTCGACAAAGTTGAAGTAGGTACATCAAAGTTGGCCTCATTTCAACCGCAGGGCTCCAAAGTTTCAGTTTGACTAGCATAATTGAATGTTCGGTATGCCCGGAAGCGTCTACGACACCCATGAATTTTATATCCCACCCAAACTTCAGGCTCTTAGATTCTCTAAATGATCCCGTCATGGGAAGTCGAGAGAAATAAATCATTCACAATTGAGAGCGAGGAATCTCAGGTATTTAACTAAGGGTTTAAAACAGAATTCCATTCCGTTCGCGAAGGTAAATAAGCTGTCTTAATAGGTAGTATTTCTATAATACGAAAATCACACGGGGCAGAAGCCAGTTTTGATTATTGTCTTCTCGAAAAGGAGATGGCTAATTGACTTTTGCAGGAACTTGGAGTATTGATGGGTCTTTTGACACGAAAAGACAGAGATGAGGCAGCGGCGGAAAAACAAACGCTTTCTTTGCTTCATTTCCTCCAGTCAACGTCCGAAGCCTTCTTGAGAGAGGCCTTCTAGAATGTTAATGACTTCGACCCTCGGGGAAGAAATTCTTGATTGGGACGTTTCTTCTTTGTGAAAGATTGGCCGATTACATGGTAGAAAGAAAAGGGTTTTTCATTAAACCTGTCTGTACACGTTTGTGAGGCTTTTTTGAGAGAGGGAGAAACGCAGTATTGAGTTTTTTGCGTTGTGTTCTCCTGATACCCGCATGGTGGTCCTGTTTCACCCCGACTTCATTTCACTACATCAAAAGTTTAGAAAAACCGAAATGAGATAGGTAATCCTGGTCTCTAAAAGCAATCCTAGCCGTTTTCCCCCTGGAATTTTTAAAAGAAAGGGTTATTGGAACCCCATTCTATTTTTTTGACATGGATATTATCTTTTGGCTGGGGGTCAATCTACATAAATTTCGTGAAATTTCTTTCAACCCAAAAAATGTAACGTTTATATTGATCTATATAGGGATGTATATAGGATGCAGTGACGTGTCAAATAAATTGAGAGCTTTCCAACGAGTGGATAACGATTTTTGTAGGTGGAAAACCGACAGAGTTACATTTTCGTGGTTACCGGGATTTCTCTGATGATTTTCCATCGAATATTAGTTGAGTGAACATCAGTAAACGTCGTCGGGTGGATTTGGAACGTATAGCTACGCTAAAATCTCATGCACTATGAAGCTGTAATTTAGTATGCAGACTAATTAGGACTTTTACTTGATGATGCATACGGTCCGAATCAGCTAAGCGGTTCCGAAAGCTAATATCTAAGCTATTCAGTCTCTGAAGCTATAATTTAGTGTGTAGCCTCCTTGGGCTTGTACTTGACGATCCACAGGGCCCGAATCAGCTAAGCGGCTCCTAAACCCAATTCTATCCACTCTATGAAGCTCTAATGTGGTATGTTTCATATTTCAGTACCCATTTTCCATTATTATCTAGGACAGCAACTATTGATTAAATTGTTTATTTATGTATCTAATCTGTGTAAATAAATTATTGATACTGAGATGTTGCGTACGGCGTACATTCGTTTGAAAATATGAATGAGAAGCCGAAAGACGTATCCATGACATTGTTTTTTTTTTCTTTTTCGTGTAAGTGGCAGAATTTCATTTTAAGATGTTTTGGATTGTCATCCCATTTAACTTTTTTTTCTTTTTTTTTTACTCATGCGCCCGTCCTTTTTCATATCTATGGATGAACACAGAGAGTGCTTTGGTTCTAAAACAAGGTTTTCTTACAAGGTAAAACAAGGCTAGGCACTCGTACCTACATAACTACACATAATATTTCATCCCGGATTGCTACACTAATCCTTCCAAAAGAAAAGAGCCTATTGTTAGTTTGATTTCAAGGGACACGTGTTGCGATATTACATATTTCGGTTTAAATGCAGACATTATTGGAGTGAGCAATTTCAGCTTAGCTTTATCTTGGGACTTTGAGAACATAAGGCCTAAGCCGAAACTCCACGACCGAGCCTAAAAATTTGAAATTTCGTATTTTTCTAAACGGTCCCGTTTAAAATGTTAAAATTACAATAAGTATAGGTAAGTTCGTCATCCAATATCATTTTCTTTTTTTTGTACACATTGTGTGTCTAAACTCTCTAAGTATGATAATATAGGAACGTGTTTCTCCAAGAGGAAGATTGTAAAAAGGAACGAATTCTCTATCAAAATCTCTTCAATATTTGAGACTTCCTGTGGACGACTGACGCTGTAATTACCTTGCGCCGAGATCTGTGCTCCTCTCAGCTTTCTTGGTCGCAAATGCAGTGCCTACAAGACACATGAAGAGTAGAAGTGAGCCCTGCAACACAATAAGAAGAACTTGAAACAACAATTTGATCACCAATATATCTTCAACACGAGAAAATGAGCGAGGAATGGATAATATTAAGCACCTATAGCATTAAGCAAGAAAGGTTGTCAAAATCTTCAGATGGAAATGAATGATCTCATTCCACCAGGACGTTGTTAAGTTTTTCTTGAACGGTTCTGAGTTGACAGAAGGTATACTCAAAAGTAATTGACATACTGAACAGTGACAGGGACCTATCTACTTAGTCACATTCAACGTAGACGGACGTACACTGACTAGGTAGGTTCTTCTATGAATCCATTTTAATGACAAATCTATATTTTAACTCAGTTTTGAAAGATTCGGTAGTTCTTCTATCGCCATACCTTCTTACAAGAACCACAAAAAAACCTTGACGGTAGAAGTTATCTAACAAGTTTCCATATAATTTACTATACATAATTCATTCCATACCAGTCATAAGTATTTCCATATTGTGAACATGAAGTCGTGTTGAAAATAATTTAGGAAAACAAGAGCCCCTAAGAATAATAATAGAAAAAGTTCCGATGGTGCGGTATGACTTTTTAAGGAATTTTCAAGAAACGGATCACTTTATTTAATTTTTCACCATTTTTAACCGATTTTTTTTTAAAGCTTTTTTTTAGATTCTTCTTAGAATTTGACTATTAAAAGTCCTATTAGAGTTACGTGCCTACCTTATATGTACGGACGTCATACAACGTTGGTGTAGAGGTTTAGAGGTGTTAGACTTCTGGATTTAATTTCCAAAATGGATTTCCATGCATGGAAATGTTTTCAAAATTCACCCACACGTTTTTGAAAACATTCCAATAGCTTACTGTTCTTCAAGAATTTGCTTAAAGCACATAGTAATTTGCTTCAGAAACTGCAGATCATCAGACACAGAGCTGGCAGGAACTTTGCAAGTCCTCCATCATTTTTAGACCCTGCGAGGATGAGGAAGAACTTGACAATGTGATTCACTGTCGTTCTCCTTTCCCGACTCCACTTCCACCCATATCTGAGGATAATTGCTCCGTTCCCCAGAGATGACCCTTGGCGAAAACATTCTTCTCGCCAGAAGTGCTCTCACTCCACTCTGCAACATTAGGGCTGAGGAGGTCGATACGTCAGTGGTAAAGACAAAAAAGAGCGGAAACGAAAGTCTGTGATGCAAGGGTGTATTCGGAACGACGTGACGTCATTTTGGAACGCTTAATACCCCATTAACGGGAACGGTTCACGAACTGAACTGGTGGTAATGACCCGGAGTAGAGAGCGTAGCTTCTTCTCACACCCACGTGCTGCCACCGTCAAGGCCAATGTGCTGCTGGTTTTTTGGTAACGTATCCATCGTTTCTCAGCCACTACCTGTCTTTTGAGAGTGACTAACGACGAGGAAGGAAAAGTTCCGGTTTGAAAAGTAACCCTTCCTGGGTATAATTACAACTTTATGAAGATTGGAAGAGGGATTAGTATATTACCAGAAAAGTAAATGAGTTAAACCTTCTGGTGAAGAAAACGGAGAAAATGAAACCTTTGTATATTTCCGCTAATTTTTCTCTTTTTGCGCACCTTTTAACGAACTTGGAAATCGGCGTGACTGTTGAATTTCCTACGAAATGTCAAGTAGAATGTAAATTTGAAAATAAAAAAATTATATTTTAAATGGTAATGTGGAGTTGGTGTGGACATAGCGCACTCCAGTTTTGAACTCCTGGTATTTGAAATTATTTCAAATCATTAGAAACTTATTGCGCTTCTATCCGTTTACTCAGAAAACTGAGTGCTGCGCATAGTCAATGAATCACAGAATCACTCTATCATGTTCCACCAGGGGAAGCATCTTACAACCTCGTAACCATCAGGTCCTATTACATTCTAGAGGCGGTTTGAACGGTATCGTTGAGTAATGGTCCCTTCAAAATGGTTAGGACATTAATCAATATAAACAATGATACCTAGTTGACAATAATTAGTTGATCCAAAGAAGCTTGAGGTTTCGACAAGTGGTTTGAATGTGTGATATTATAACATTGGACTGATACTGATAATAACTAGGTCGACTAATAATAACCTACGACCTTAGAGTAAATTAGGTGATTAAATGGTTCAACTGCTTTCCTTGTTCTGACATTCGATTTCTGAGCTCCCTTTGAATGGTAAAATGTTCTGTATGCGGTTCTAAGGGCTTACGGATCGCGGAGCACCTACAAAGGATTTGGTCTACAAAGGAAGCGAGCGAAGTCATGAAGTGGCTCACAATAAAGTCGACCTTCCTACAGTAAAGTAGTGTAACTCTACCTACTCTAAACCTGGGTAATAATTCATCTGCAAATCAACATGAAAAAACGTCTGCCAAGTTGGGTGGGTAGTATAGTAGTTTTCCATGCTAAACTTATTCTGTGCATTATTTAACCTGATGTTTTCAATGTTGACTTTGAGCAAAATTCGATGCACAGAATGAAGAATGACAAAAAATACACTCACTGTTTTATTTGGCCCGCCTTGACAGATAAAATAAACAAAAATAATGTTGGTAAAATTGTCGAAAAATTGATGTTCTTGAATGTTCAAGAAAAGATTATACTATACTTACTGCAATTCCTCAATTTAAATCGTTAGCAAGTCAATGTTTTAATGCTTAATATTGCCCTTC
>JAEMON010000004.1:23770951-23791126 GCA_030264115.1 Lygus lineolaris
GGGGGGGTACGTACCTAACGCGGAAACTTGTTCTAATGGAGAAATGTATGTCTATTTAGTAGGATTTATTAATGTACAAATGTATCTACAACAACGATTCAACGTTGTCCGCTGTCTAAAATAAACAGTTACGAGTCTGAAGTTACAAACTTACCATTAGGTAGGGATGCAAATCGATTTTCGATTGAATTGAAAAATCGGGTTTTCACCTCCGATTTTTTCGCCATAAAAAAATTAATAAATTATTAAAAAATGCCAAACTACCAAAACATTCATATAATTTTGTTTAAAAAAAAAACAACAAAAAACAAGTCTCTTGGAAAATTGATTTTTTGAACAATCAATTGTTTTACCCGATTAATTGGTGCAATGGATTTTAAGCTTTCGATAGAGAAACGATTTTCTAAATCGATTGTTGGCGGCCGATTTTGCATCGCTACCATTAGGTATGCATTATCCAAGGCCAGCTAAATCGTTTCCATTGAGAAGTTATACTGCCACGCAGGAGTAATTGATATTTTTCTCGGCATGGGTTGACTTGGCACGCCTTTGTGTCCTGCCCTTGGACAACAACTGTAGTCTGTGAAAAAGGATCGATGGCTGGAGCTCTGAGACTATTGGTCTACAACTGTCCCATGATAAGTCCGTTACACGCTATCGCACTTCCTCTGTCGTTATGCCGCACTCTCTGAACAAGGAGGCTCGTAGATTTTGGTCTGGCTGAGGTATTATTATCCCGAAACCCAAGTGCTAACAAGTGCATTCCTGCACCATATGCCCATCCACGGGTTTTCCCTTCTTTCCCTTTTCTCTGATAAAACTTTCCCTCATATTTCCCCTTGCCGAATATTACGTAAAAGGGGCTTAACTTGTCCATGCATGCATAATATGCAGTGGGTTTATCCCCAAAATGCGATAGGTTGGACAACTTTTAACGAATTTTCGAAGAAAATGAAACTATTGCAATGCCTTAAAATTTTTGGTATACCTAATTATCTATGGAAATTTTTAAAAATTTTCTCCGTTCAGACAATTCTAAAACGATTCCTGAAGTTTTCAACAGTTTTTCATGTGCATGTAATAGAACCTACCAATAGCTATAGTCCAGACGATATGTGACCTTAGAATCGATCAACAAAATTCGAGAAAGTTAAAAGAAAACATAAGTTCGTTGGCCAGAATTTTTGGAGTACTCTTAGTGGTAAAATTTTGAACATTTAGAGTCAGAAATCGCTTGAAAACGTGTTTTTGAGGGATTTGGTGTAAATTTAGGTGTAAATCGCCATAGGAAAGGAACGCATTATGGTAGGTATATTCGGAATCAGTGCAAAATGAACTAGGTATAAGAATCACCCACCAAATCGGTAATAATGATTCTCTAAAATGCGTACCTACATCAATTCATGCTGCATCATTGGAACTTTTGCTTCCTCGATACCGACAGATTCTGCAAAAGTTCTACTAGCGACCTTAAGAAGATGGAAAGACTACTAAAGGCATAAGGTACCTTATTCCTGAGGCTTTGGAACCTACCTACCAGAATGTTCACAATTTATATTGAGAACATTATATTGAGCTCAGGAAATAATTTCTCCAACAATTGAAGCTTAGTTAGGATTAATTTTAGTTAAGTCCTATTTTTTCAATTTCCCCCATTTTCCCCTCTCAAACCGTTCCATTTGTTCCCCCAGAAAGGGGAAATTCCCCAGTTATGGAAACCCTGGCACCTGCACTTACGTGAATTTCATCAAGATCCTTATCGTGTCAACGATAGTTTTTCAAATTCGTAGTATGGTCATTGTTAGGTGTGTTAATGTGGATTAGAGATTCTTTCCAACTGTCCGAACATACCTACTAGTCGTAACTGCTCGAAATTGTTTCCAAAATGTGAGGACTTTTCGTCAATATGGGCAGCAACTTTTCAATCATCATGTTGCAGTAAGAACCAATATAGGCCGCCTATTATACCTCGGAGATTGAAATCAGAGAGAACATGATTGGTGTGTCCTTACTGCTATACAGTACTAGTAGGTAGGTACTATTATGTACTACCAATTACACTAAAAACTGACGAAAGAACGTAATGAACTTGATAACAATATGCAGTTAAGTGTTATCAATTTCCTCGTAATTGTCTGCTCTATCGTTATTGTGGTTACGAAAATTGCACCGTGCCCGAGTTGTAAGTAGGAGAAACGTGACAACATTTCAAATGTTTATCAATATTGCGGATTTTAGAAGTGTTGCCAAAAACATTCTATTGTTTCCTTGGAGAACCAAATGGTGGAGCGTAAATTTTTTTTTTTTTTTTTTTTTTTGCGTAGCTATCTAAATCAGCAGAGACGCCAAGCTGATGCAATCCGTCAAGTTTCTTCTCAAAAAATAACTAAGAGATATTCAAACACTCTTAAATAATGGTATTATTTTAAATCTAATCAATCAATCCAGTGAACACTATTGAACTCATGCTATGACAATTGCATGAACAATCCTCCAAATGGAATCTATCAGCATCCCAATGATCGGTCCTCAAGTCGTCATTTTCATTCAACATCAACTTCAGCATTCATCTCGCAACCATAGTCTTTCAGTAGAGAATTTCAGCTTACGTTCTGTTCTAGTAGGTAGTTTATTTCATCTTGCCATAATATCCGACATAATATTAGATGTGTTTTAATTAGGTGAAATATCCCAGCTGTGTAGAACGTAGAGCGCTTGAGATGCGTAGATTAGATATTATAGAACTTGTTAGTTCGCTGTTTCTATGTGCGTAATTGAGATGTTTCAGGTATTCCAAAAATCGTGAATTTGATGGTAGACGACTTGATTTTTCAAATAATTTTTAATTTTTCTATCTGCATTATGTTATTGTATTCTAAAAGTCAACCTAGTTCGCTCCGTCATGATGGAGGGTAGGATTCGTATGTAATCACATTTTTTTTCTAAGCTTCATACCGACGATTTTCATCTAGATATGTTCATACTGACACTTATTTTTGAACCGTTTTAACAAACTTCAATTGCACACATTTCTCATACTTCTTCATATTTCGGTAATACTTATTTTCAAGTATTTAATTAAATGATACACCTAGATATCATTTCAATTTCAACTGGTTCTCAAAGTAAGAACATCGCAATTTTTCCAGGTTAGGTAGGTGTGACTCACGCATGGGGAGGTGTCTGTGAATCACATTTTGTGTGACAAGAAGCGTAGTTGAGTAACAGGTTTACTAGTCTCTTTTAGCTCACAGACTGGCATTCTTAGAGGCCATTATTGTTGCTGTGGTTTACTCGATTCACTCAGTGTGGCCGATAAGGTGGTTTTTTAGGGGTCCGGTGGGGAAAAGAAATGTCTCCCCGCTGCAGCAATTTAAAAAAAGAACAAAAAAGAAGTTGTTTGCCCCATTTTAATTTTGAATACAAGAAGCGCCACCTCTCAGAAGACGTCCTTTTTCGAATGATTAAATCTAAACTGGCAATTTTGTTGGATTTGCAACAGGTTTTGATGAATTCGGGCGAGTATAAGCACTCATTGAAGTAGTGTACAGTACAAAGTGTTTTTTGTTGAAGTACAAAATTATATGTTTGGTAAGTACCGTTTTCAATGGTTCCCCCGGGCATGCTGAATTGATTGGAAAAATTAATTTTCAAAGCTCTATCTTTATGAAAACTGTTCGTTAGCGAATTTTCGAAGAAAATGAAGCTATAGCAATGGCTTTAAAATTTTAGTAATGCAAATTTTTGAAAATTTGCTTCATGGAAATCGGTTTTAGACCATTCTCAAAAATTCCTGAAATTTAACACTTTTTCATATGCATACTACATATAAAAAAGTGTTATATATATACTGGGTGGTCCGCTCGTAGATGCAAAAACAATTTGCGTAAAACTGCATCAAAAATTGAGTGAAATGCCTTCAACCGCATATTTGTTATCTCAATCCGTTCAATCCGAGGTATGATTTTAAAATGGTTTTTCCGGAAAACCGCGTTTTTTCCTTTTAAAACCATATTTTTCCACTTTCCTTTAATTTTTACTGTTGACCGCATTTTTGGTATCAGCGTTAAATTTTCTGTACGCATGGTGTACTGCCATTTTTGAAAAGTACCATCTAAAGACCATAACAGCAGCTCAAACATAGACGTATTTGAAAAAGTAAAATTTCTTAAAAATTTTAAAACGTTACTACTTTTCTAAAAAAAATTCTGGAAACTGGCAAATCTCTTGAAAACTTCTTCATTTAATAAGCTTTCCAACGGCATGGTCAACTTTGTGATTATCTCATTTCTTTGATGAAAAATTCAAGATTGAATGCAAGAAAACGTTAGGCACCTAAAAAAGAGGGAAGTATACCATAATTAGAGACTCCAATAATGAAAATCCCCCTTGCAAGTGCTAAAATTTCACATGTTATAAGTACTTGACGTCGTGTATACTACCTAGTTTGGTACCTGAATTTTTCAAAGTTGTAAGTTATCATTGTCCTAATAGGTAGGTGGTAGGTATGTACCTATTCGAATAACCTATTCCCAATTCCAATTACATGCCTCTCAATTCCATGTTGAGGTTACCATTGAGTATCGAATGTAGGGCCACCACCTGTATGTCAGACGTGCCTAAACGCAGCACCGGATACTCCGTCCGTTCTAAAAACAGTCGTGTCGGGTCGGTAAGAGAAGCTCAACCAGAAAACTGGTATCTCCGAAGTGAAAAGGGGGTCGCCAAGTTTGTTGAACTTTTGCGAAGGAAGGCTGCGCTGCGGCTTCCACCGGGTCGCTTGCACAATAACGTTATTATGGGAACGCAGTGGCTCTCGTCCGCGGCAGTTTTCACCGACTCGATTAAACCGTCAGTCGGGAGAAATGCTTTTGTGAAACGAGGAAGTTTTGGGGAAAATGGCATTCCACAGTTATTGAAACTTGCGGCGATCCCACAACTTTGATACTCTGGGGTAATGGCTTTAGCAATGCTTGAAACCTGAATTATTATTATTTGTTTAATTTCGTTATTTTCAATTTTTATGTTGTTTAGATTGGAGAATTTTACCTTTTGGAGTTAATCCTAAATTACAAGAACTTGGCTTGGAAAGCATTTTCTCCAGCTGAGCAGTTTTTGGAAAATTGGGGTTTTGCGTTTTATACCATAAAAATCTCAATTTGGGACGAAAATATGGTTTCTTTTCGCAAAAAAATTCATATGTTCCACCCACATTGAGATTTTTATGGTCAAAACGCAAAACCTCGATTTTAGCGGATTTTTGAAGAAAATGAAGCTATTGCAATGGCTTCAAAATTTTTGTAATGCAAATTTTGGACAATTTTCTTCATGGAAATCCGTTTCAGACCATTCTAAAATGATTCCTGAAACACTTTTTCATGTGCATATATATTTATATACTTATTTATTTATGTATATGTGTGTGTCACTCCAGACGATATCTGCCCGAGGGATCGAGATAAAAAATCCAAAATTTAAAATGTCAATAATATCAAAAGTAAGGATGAGTTCGTTGGCCAGAATTTTTGGAGTACTCCAAGGGGTCAAATTTTGAAAATTTAGTTTCAAAAATCGCTAAAAAACGTGTTTTTTGAGGTTTTTTGTGTGAATTACCATCCTAAACATAGGAACATATATGATATATTCGGAATCAGCGTGAAATTTCCTATAAGAATCATCCACAAAATCGGTTAAAATTATTCTTTGAAAATTCGCTCACCAACTCATGCTGCATGAATGGAACTTTTTTTTTCAAAAACTGCTCAGCTGCAGAAACTGCTTTTCACCTTTGCACTGCAGTAGAGCTTTGGTACCCATCCTAAAAACCCTCAGTGGGCTGTCAAGAAATGCTTTGTGCAAGTTTGGAGAAATTGGTATTCAACATTTATTGAGATAAGACGATCACACTCAAATATATAGGGATGGGAAGTTTATGATAGGAGCATAAAATCATAATGTTGCCAGAATCCCTCGGTAGCCTCCATTCCAGTAGTAGTGTGTGTACAACCTCCAAAATAGTTTAATGGAAGTAGCGTCAAAACGTATAATGGGATTTTTGAAGGAGAATAAAGCTATTTTAGCATAAATGGGCAATTGCGGCTTTTCCATTTTATTCGTTAAACTGAAAGATTTCAGTGAGAGCTTTCCAAAAAGGTGCCATATGTGGAGTGACTGTTTTTCACATTTTCCTCATAATCTTAAATGGCGCACAACAACTGACATGATTTTGATAATCCCGCTAGTTTTAGGGTCGTATTATACATTCATAACTACATTTTGTGTACCGTATTTAAATATTTCTCACATCCAGAGAGAACTTAAAAATCTTACGAACATCCGGTTTCTTTAATTATCTCTGGATGCAATAAACTTATGGGTATTGATGATACACATCTTGAAGAATGTAGTTATGATTGTACTCGTATAACATCCTACCTAGATGAAGTTCTAAAAAAAAAAAGAAAAAAATTTTTAGCGCTTCAGAGAGTTGTATAAAAAAAAAGCGAGGAAAAATATTTTTTTTGAATCATCGTTTTCCTTAAATTATTATTTTCTTAAATACTTTACAAAGTTTAGTTCTAAATAAAAGTTGTTTTCCCTACAACCCTGTAGAACATTTTCATGGGGGGGGGGGGGGAATCTTCAGTTCTATACTCACCCCCAATAAAATAAAAACAAATTGTTTAGAGGGGTGAAGCAAATAAATCGATTTTTAAGCTCGCATAATCTCGGTTGTTAACGCATAAGATGGTCAAATAACCCATAAAAACATAAACTTTCTATCTCTTCAAAATATAAAGAGAGGTGCAATCTCGTCACAGATGCCGCAAACTCAGGGTAGAGTCTACTTTCATTTAAAAATATAAAACAATCACGTGGGTATCTCTCACATTGGACGAGGAATATCTAAGGATAACGACGGCAAAACCAACTTTTTTATAAGATAACATTCGCCTGAAACCCAAGGTCCTGCCTTGAAAGAAGAGCTGTGGTTTTGGGGTTTCGGATCGCTGGGTCACAAAATGGCCGCTTGTTTTCATCTGATTGTTTCGGGTACGGCTAATTTTGGCTCAAACTACGCGAACCACGGGTCCTAAATTGTGAAAAATATAGGTACCGAGAGGTATTACTTGTCCAGTTAGTATTTCAAATTCGAGGTAGATAGTGAATTGGTAATATATATAACTATTATGTTTTATTGTTTATAAGTTTATGATGTTGCAATAAACTCAGAATTGAAACAATAGGTGCACCAGTATGAAAATACCAGCCTACGTTTTTATGACTGTAGAATCTTGAATGAACTCCAGAGATAAACACCAGTAGTTTGAAGACATAATCTAGCGCAATGTTTGAAAAGCCTCACGTCAGAGGAAGGCATGTGAGCTATCTGTGACTCATCGAGTTTTCTCTTTTGAAGGATCTCACTCTCGATCGTGCCCCCAAAAATAACCCGTGAGTTGCACAGGGTGTTCTAAGTCATTCGCTAGAACAGGCGAAAACTTCACGGCCAGAGGAATTTAATATTGTTCATCTGCTCGGACACATCTTTTAATTGAGAAGCAAAATTTACTGAAATCAAATATAAGTTACGTAAGATAGGCAAAACCCGCATGATCGCTGGGTCTTGAAGGAGGGGTAAACCCTCTGCGCCGTGAACGTAGCCTGCAATAAGGTACACGTGACTGGAAATTTCGTTCAAATTAATGTAAACCATCGGAATCCAACATGTTCAATACAATAATAACTCTGTAACAACTCATTGCTGAATACAATGTTCAGAAGGCACACGCGTATGTAAGAAAGAAAATACTTACGTTTATTGTTTAAAATAAAATTGAATTAATATATTCTTCTGTTAGTTCACAATGTACATTAGAATGGTGATTTACTTACTTATTGAATAGAAATGGAGGATACATGATGGCGGTACTATCAAGTTAGGTACTCAGATTCTAATCATTTTCGAGCATTTTGCAAAATGATAAATTTCTAGAGGCTAAAAATAGGTAGGGTTTTTATAATAACCCAGAGCTTAGGTGAGGCACCTATACATTAACTGGATCCCAAATGGGATATACATGCCGGATTTCATCAATAAACGTTACTAGTAGTAGGTAGTGAAGTAGTTTCGGAAAAACGGGACTGATTTTTGTTACGATCGTCCTTCTCGAATAGCTGTATGATATGGGGCAGGGCTTTCAGCTTATTATCATTTCTGCCTTTTTGCTTCAGGTAGGAAGCTATGTATTCGTGCAAAAAATTTAAAAAATTGTTGTCCTCCACTTATTTATGACTTTCGTCATAATTGAATCAGTACTAAATCAGTAATAGCTACTGCGCAAGCGCAAAAATGAAATTTGTTGTCGTAGGCATATCCCCGCCGGGTCTACTCGACCAATTTCCTTGACATGTTCTGGGATTACGCGGGTTGTTGAGAATGTTGTTATGAAGTTGCAACGTCGAAACAGTGTGCAACTGATACACAACTTCGAGACTCCTCTGCATTCTTGTAGTCAATCTGCTCATCTTTCTGGGTTGTTTACGAAGATGTAAATACTTCTTTCGCGTAGGTAGTCTTTTTCTCGAGAGGAAGACGTGAGCGGCCAAGAAACGCCGCTCTTCAAATATTTATTCCATTCGATTCTGACGCGTAGGACCTGCTACGAGCTTGGCCAGGCCCTCGGCCAAGGCATACCGAAACTCGAATCAAAGCAGGGATTTCTATGTTTAGCCGATCGCCAGACCTGGGGGCTTCACGTCCTCATTAGGCTGTGCCGGCGCTGCTGACGTCAGAAGTTGCAGCCCACTACGCACGACATTGACTCCTTCGGAAATATAAATGAATGACTACAACTTTCAGGCATCTTGGTAGGAAGCAGGTGTGCTTTCTAACGTGTTGAGGCAATTGAGCGAACTACTCAATGGTTACCCATTTATTTGCATATTATTATTTTACTGATTAATTCAGGGTATTTGTAAGAAAGAAGCATAGAACTCTCGTTTTTTCACAAGAAACGATCGTCTCAGGGCAGCTACGTCCTCTTTTTTCAAGACTGAAATTGGTTGATCCATCCCTGGACATTCGTTGAAACACAAAAGTAACAACAGTAAAATAATCCCTAATAAAATGTATTATCCATTTCATTCATTTTATCTAATTCAAAGTTCTTCGTGACCTTTGAGAACAAAATATTAACAACATCGAAATAACACTCGAACAACACTAAAAACTTCTGCCAAGTTGGGTGGGCAGTTTAGCTTCCTCACTTGTGCGTAACATGGCCGTATAGAATCAGTTAGGGAACAGCAAAATTGGTAGAATAGTTCCGGAGTAATGCCTGCGACTATAAATTTCAAGCTTGCGCATCCGCGTTAGCTATCACTCATTCCAATAAGCGTTCATTTATTATTTTTCGGAAGTCAGTGAATGGAACGTTGGTTCCTCGTTTGATGCCTTGAATTTGTAGCTGAATTTTATGCCCGCTCACATTGATGTGGCTACCTGTAGGGTTCTTATTATACAAAAATGTTCGGAATGAACTGAGTTATGAATTATTTGATAATAAAAATCGGTGTTATGAGGTGCTTCATTCATGAATTGTACAAGTAGGTACCTAATTGTGGCGGAATTAGTTCAAGAAGTTGAAATTTACTTTCCTTATACGAGTACTTGCCCCGAAGTGTTTTTGAGGTGGTACCTACTTTGGAGTAGGCTGCCTTAAGGTTTGGGTGTACCGAACAGGTAAAGCGAACGTCCTGAAAAAAATATATATATTCTGGGATTCAGCCTATAGTTATGGGTTTTAACTTTAATCTGAAACCGTATCTTAAAGTTTGGGTCATGTTTCTAATATCATTAGGTGTAGATGATATTAGAATATTTATATTTTTGTCGTACTGTTAACTCGTGTACATACAATCATTGCAACCTACATGTAAAAAATTAAGCCTTCTGGGTCCGATTTTGATGTACCCACCTAGATACCAAAGGGAGCTTCCGCGGAAATTATTACAGTTCACTAACGAAAATATGCGAAAAATGTAATATTCCTTTCTCCAAAATTACTAGGTAGACAACATTGTTATAAAATTCACGCGAGTCCCTCTTATTATGGATGCTGATTATAACCAATGCTCTCTATACCCTGGAAAAGCTATTTTTCAGGGGTTTTTTTGGCAAGGAAATTTGTTAAAGCGCCGCACCATGTTTAATTTAGAGATTGATCTAAAGTGTTCCACCTCTGCAAAATGACCACAAAGTTTCTTTTAGTTTCGTAGATTTGGAAGTTTTTTTGTTACTCTCAGCTATCAAACACGTGCGTCCTGTAAATCTTTGAGCCAGGGAGATGTTCCTTGCTTTGAACTGTTGAGCTGATCCACATTTAGTTCTTTTGTGATAACGTAGCTGAGGTAGTGCTAAAAATAGAATCCACTATCTACCTGTGGTTACGAGTACAGTTATCGTTGGTACTCACCGCTGCTTACCAATATCCGCGTCCTTGTTTCGAGTTGGTTGACCCTTTAGTGGCGGCAGAAAATGATCTCGATGAGCCAAAAATAGAACTCTCTTTATGAACGTGGTGGGTTAAGTGACTTGTAATCGGTTGAGCATCCGAAGTTAATTATGTCTACCTCCGCGATATTTAAGTTCATCCTTAGCTTCCCGTCGTTTCTTTTTTATAATGATGAAGATTGTTATGTTGTTCTTGTTGTTACTTTAAACGTTGACTTGCTATTTGGATGGATACATTTCGAAGGCACAATCATGAACTTACTAGATTTTCTCAGTAACTTGAGGTTAAACGGTTGATGACGTGAGTATACACAGCGCGGAATATTTCGTGGTAATTTCAAGTTTGTTTACCAAAAAGACTTAGCAGGAATGAGAAGCGGCGGATTTGGTTCGTTTAGGTTCGAAACGAAAGTTGAAATGCAAAGCTTATTTGAGAACAGTAGGAAAGGAAGTCATTTTTGCCCAAGAATACCACTGTCACGAAGGTCAACCGCCGCTTCAAGTCATGTGCCAACTTTAGGTTTCTTTCAAAAGAAAAGCTGAAGTGACTTGTTCATGTTTGAATCCAAAAAAAAAAAAAAAAAAAAATGGTTACAAACCGGTATTGATAGGTTCGAGAGTGGGTCCGTCACAAGGTACCAGTAGGTAAAACTTGACAGTTTTAAATTAGCCCATATTTTTGAAAAACCTGTTGCTGGAAAAAGCACAGGTGAAAAAATGTAGGAGGACATTTGACTTTTGACAACTCACACATTTTTATGTGACGATTCCTATTTGCATTTTTTCTATTCTCTAAGTTCATAAATACCTATGGACCTATTGATATGCACCTTAATACATGTTGTTGGCGCAGACTGGGTGTACTCAAGTAGTTACTTTCACCGCTTGGGTGTACTCACGTGATTCACGGGTCAAACTAGGTAGGTACGTATTATTTCTGCAGATCGTTGGGTTGGATTTCGTTGTAAAAAAAGGATGCTATTTTACCTACAAAATCAGCATCATCTCAAATCATTAGATTTTTTAATAGTTTTGTTCAGAGAAAAACTAATTCAATTTGCTATGCAAACTGCCCGCTTGTGGATCTTACACCAATGGTTCTCAACCTTTCCTCGGTCATGCCCCCCTAGCACCATAAAAAATTTTTGAGCCCCCCTCTATACTACTAGAGGCCTAGACGATTCCCTGTGAATGTCATCGCCCTATTATAGTCTGCAAATCCTGAAGTTGGATCTTTAACAAATCAATGAAGGGTTCAGATAATTTCAGATTCTGATTCATGTTGCAATCTCGCTTTCAACAGAAGTCAGTAACACGAAAGTGATAACACTCAAACTCGATTGAAAAAAAAAAGAAGTTAACCTTCGTGATACAGGCTGCTACAGCGAAATTCGTTACTGCAACATGCACCAGAGCATAGCTGGGTATTGAACTCAGCTGTCACCTTGGTCTGTTGTGACGCCTGTCTGTTTATATCATCTTCTGATCCTATCCCCAGGTTGAGAACCACCTATCAATGTGTCACGAAACCCCGGGTTGATTTGATACATTTTTGATATCGAAACTTAATTTCTTCCTCATGTCAACAAAGCGAACGAAAGAATAATCAGTAGGTACCCATGCCATGATGTAACAAAAGACTTGGGACTTAGGTAACCATGTAGGCAGCTCATGATGAAGGTAAAAAATTAACATTCTTCGATGGGGTTGCTTTCAAAACAATGTTTCAATATGTATTCTCGCTGGAATGGTTGAACTGCAGTAGTTATTTGGTTTACGACGCTTTTTACTGTTTGATTATTCAATTCGTTTCATTTTACGGGCGAGAGCGGTTGTGGGGTGATGAGACGCAATAGTGGATGCTTGTTGCATCAGCGCTTCACACACTTATCTGAGGTGACTACGTACCTACACAATAAATTATTTTATTAAGACCAATCAATGTTATTGTTACCCTTCGGCCAAATGACTATTAGATACCTATATTTATCCATTCTGGATACCTACAGCAGGCTTGGTAGGCACATTTTTACTTAGTACTCCTGTTCTTGTCTTATGATAGCGTAACTAAGTTTGGTTTTGATTGCCATACTGTACAGTTCCTTGACAGAATCAGCAGTCTAAGCAATAAATTATTTCACCTAGGTATATACATGGGTTATGGGTTAGTGTACCTAATTACATAGCCCACGTATCTTGAAAGTTAAGACCTAAGTCGCAATATTCGCTCTGGTGGTTGTAAAATCGTTCTTTAGCGTTGGTTTATTTGGTTCAGATGATAGAAGGCACTAAAGTAGAGTTGTAGGTTGATGGGATCTACGCCGAAATGCCATTTAGCTGGCTAGTGGGGCTTCGTCCGCCCGGGACCCCCATCGCGGGGGCTTCCTTCCTCGTTTCCACAAACAACAACCACCCTCTGCCTTCGTAGTCTGCCCTGGGATCGATACCACCCCTGCCCTGTAGGGCTACACCCCCTCTACCCTTTAGGGCTACCCTTTTCTGCCCAGGCCCTACCTCTCGCCCTAGCCGTACGGCCTACGCCTGACGCGTCACGTACACCAGACCTCCACGCGTTCGACCCAGTTAGGAGGGCCAGGCCACGAGCCTCCCGGTAAAGTCCTTGCTCAAAATCCGTTGACCCCCTCAAGGACTGTTGAGTGTTTACGTCGCAATCGCAGAACGCGCAGATCATGTCTGAACTTCTTTTTGAATTCATTCTTGTAATGCGCCATCAAAACTGTCCAGCAACTTACATAAATTAGGAATAAAAGGGTTGCGTTCTCGATGGATGCTGAACTGAAAGTGTTGTTCATTCTACTAATTTCTTATTCTCATAATAAATCGTGGGAATTCCGCAATTTTAATATATTATGGAACAACTACAGTAACATTACCTACTCGGTATTCACCTACATTACACAGCAATGTCGATGTGGGTAATCTTTGTTAGACCAATTCTGCTACCTAAGGAGCATTTTTTTTTTTTTTTTTTTTAATGATGTGTGAGTTCTCAGATTGCGATATTGTATTTTCTACTTACCTCGACATTGGTGGCCTAGAAAACCCGGATTCCAACAATTTTCTGTTCAAAATTGCATCTGGGAGCTAAACAAAATCAGGCAAGTTGGGTGGGCAGTAAGGTATATAACTTTCTCACATTATTTCTTCAATAATTTAGTCGGAAGAGTACTTCATCAATGCCACATCAATATTCTCATACATTATGTTACGATTCTTTTGAGCTCTGTTTACTTAGTTAGGTGCCCACTTTAAGTGCTCCTTCTGAGTGCTGTTCTGATTTTCAACCGATATCTGGCGTTGTTTTAAATTTAATATTCTTTTGTAGTAAGTGCATTCACTAGTCTCATTTGAATTATATAAAATTACTGTAGTAGGTAGTTTGCATTTTCTGTTTACGCGGACGAGAGATCATCCTCAACGTTTGTACATATCTTTCATAAACATAATATCAATATCAATAGTTTACGTTGCGCCTTCAAGGTTGAGGCTCCGGAGCCCTGGTTCCCAGACGGATCTCGTTCGTTCGTTAACACACTGAACTTTTTTTTCTCCTTATTATCACATTTGAGAGGAGCTGCTTCACCATTTAGAGGTCTGTGAAATTCCGAAATGAGCCATCAGCTTCACGTGACATATGAATATTGATTTCTGAAATGAACACATTTTGATTTGTCCGACGATTTGTTTTCATGGTGATTTTTTCGAGTGAAATAATCTTTTACCACTATTACTGTGATTTGATACCTTCACAGAGAATCGGATCTGCGCTTTCAAGCGTGCATGTAACATAGCATCGTGCTGGTTGAAGTAATGCAGATGTGTCGAGAAACTTGGTGTTGTCAACAATGTGTTACGCAACTTGACATGTGCAGATTACTCTTCATTCATTTTGTAAATTAATTAGAATGGGAGAACACAACTACCTCGAAACCCCTTATGGTTGCTCCTAATTAAAACAAAATGGTGGGTTCCATGATCACCCCACACGATGCTCCTGGTTGAATATAAAGAAACCGGAGTAAATGAAAAACTTTGTCTATTTCCACAAAAAGTTAATTACAAAGTGAATTACAAAGTTAATTATATTTTGACAGTTACGCAATCATCAGTAACAAACAAGAACTGAAGGTACAACAGAAAGAGCACAGCTTATATTATAGTCACAGGAGAAATGGAACTTTAATCCTGTTGGTCGAGAAAAGTGAAGGGGCTGAGAGGAATACCCAATAGGTGCAGACAAATTGAAAGGTTTGGAAGGGAACTTGAATCCTATTGGCTGATAGACGTGAAAGGGGCCAGGAGTAATAACCTATGCCAATCAGGTAAAGTGAAAAAGGGCTCAAATAGTGGTGATGGTAACATTATGAAGGGAGGGAAAACCTATTAATGGTGAAATATGATTTGGAATTACCTCATTCAGACATTTATCAGACCTATCACTTTTAATTATTTCGAATTTTTCAAGTACGTACATTCAACATGCCTCCCTTTGGACAAAAATTAAGAAATTCTACTGTCTATTCGTCAGATCAAAACTAGAGTTATGATTGGATTCACTCAGGTGGCTTGCAAAAGCAGAATCGCAATATTATCACTGAAATCTTTTTCATGTTCTCAAATTCTTTCCGGCGTATATTTCCTACCAGTTTGACCACTCAAGCCCACATGAACATTTAAATGTATAACCCTACTTTCGTCCTGAACTTTAATTTTATCTTTAACAGAATCGAATGAAGTTTTAAGATTATTATTTGTTTTTAAACACACTTTAAAACCTCTAGATGACAGAATTTTCAGTTTTTTTTTTTTTTCGGAAGCTTTCCCATAATAAGGTATAGGTACTTATTATCTACTGTTTTTCTTCTAACTCAACTTCTTTTACCGAATTTGACACCCCATTCCTACTCTTTTTCCTAAGAACCTTACGTATACCATAAAGAGCCAATGAGTTCTCCACCATATCCATTACTCTCAGCTCTACTTTGACCCCCGTTTGAGTCGATTTTCTATAATTGGCTAATTAGTTACCTATTAGTTCTATCTACTGCTTTAGTATTCTGCTGCTTAGTATTCTGCGGTAGGTCTGGAAATGCCCTTGAACACTCTGGTCTAGGAAGTGTCCCAAAAATAAACCCACCTATCCAAAACGTTAAATCGGAGTTAAGAGGCGGAAAAAAGAAAATTTTCTAGGTCAAGGAACAGGTTCCCGATAGACGTGTCCCACCAAACGTCCTAATCCAAAGGACGTCCCTCTAATGATCTATGAGTCCTTGACTCAACGCTGAACCAGGGAATATAAAAAGCAGCCTTCTGAATGAAATAAGATCATTCCGATTTCCGTTCAAGGTCAAGTGGGAAGTCTAGTTTCGTTTCTATTTATAGCATTTTGCGTTGTAGTTGTAGGTCCTATATGTAGGTATGGGTCTGTATTGTACGTAGGTTGATAATATTATAGAGGAGATCTGATATCTGAGCGAAGCGTACTACAGGAGTGGCGGCGAATAACATCCGGGTCGCAGCCCAGTGTGGTGTGGTGTGGCCGAAGGACCTAGGAATCTCGGTAGGAGTACTCCGTCGCGTCACCACCTACGTCTTGCTCGGCGCGCCTAAATTGGTGGTCTTTACAATAGCGCACTTCCCTTTATACTCCACATTCCTCCTACTCTCCATCCTCTTCTTAGAGTAACGGTAACCCTCATCATTGTTTCTTCTTTTTTATTTAGTTTCTTCTTCGACTGTCCTCCCTCCTGTAGATTTCAAGGGAGATTATAAGAATAAGAAGGATGGTATTTTGATTTTGGACAGATCGTCAGGTTTCAGCAAAAATAAGCACCAGACACCAACGATTCCTCACAGGATTACTTTTTCATTGATTTCCACACTACTTTGGACTGATCTTTTTGTTCGTTGAGTTTCAAGTCTTTTCTTGGCTATTTTTTTATAGTTCAAGTGAACAAGAACTCTTAAAAGATGAGTAGACATACTCCACGAGAAAACATCCTTGCTGCAGTTTCGAACAGACATAGTGAATTGTTTCAGATATCCATCCGTGGTCGCAGAATCGTCTTTTCAGAAGGCAAATTTATGAATTTTTAACCATGATCGGTTTGCGTGAGTTAGAGAAGCAGCGAGAGAAACCCCCCAACTAATTTTCAAGAGAAATCTGAGCAGAAGAATTCATCGGAGGAACTTTCCCCGAGTTCTTCGCTTGGTAGTAAGGAAAAGCGAGGATTTTTACGAGGCAGGGCGAGAAAAAATCTCGAGAGCTACAAAGACGGTGAAGCGTAGAAGGTCCGTTTTCATAAAAGCTTTCGAACGGTAGGTACCTACGAGTGTAGATGGCGTTGTTATGATCAACAAGGATAGGAGGTCTGCTTTTACTATTCATATTACGAGCATGTGTACCTAGCTGCCCCTCTTCAAACCCAAAGCGGTGAAGCACTGAAGAATATCATAAGAACTTGCGGAACGGGAAGCCATGAGGGAAGCTATTGGAGAAAATTCTTCCTTTTGAGAGATCGGCTGATCATGTCCGCGACATGAGCCCTTCAAACGGGCAGTGAGATAAGGTGATGGACCCGAAAAAATGTCTCTCTAATTACTCACCTGTTTCGGCTTCTTATAGGCCATCCTCATCGTGATTTTCTAACTTATTATTTCCGTTTATCTATACCGACACTCTAAAATGAAAGTCCAAGACAGAGCCATGAGAATAATATTCGGTCTGCAACAGAGAGAACTTTCTAGTAGAAAAAGCCATCATTGACAGATCTCATAAAAAAAAGGCGGAAAGTTTCTCTATTCGGTATGTATTTGTACTTTTTTGTTAATTCATTTCCTCCGTGTTGCATGAGATAGGTATGTACCTACTATTCCTAAGATTCCTCGGGATCCTCTATGCTTTCGGTAGCGTCAAGGACCTGGATCTTGGGGAAGTGATCTTCTTGTCACTAATTTCCAGCCTCACGTTCGGCATCATGAAGAAAAACACACTGAAACTTGTATGAATCGATTCTATTGAGCATATACTTCTTAAAAGAATTTAGACGAATTCGGAATGCTGTTTTGATATTTATATCACATTCCGCCTGGGTTAAATAAAAAACGGTGCTAACATTGCTGCACCGTAAGCAATTGCTCGGTACCAACAAAGCAATCAAGGGGTGGGAATTTGACTGAGTAACAATGTGTCGCGAATCCGTACTCTTGTGTCGCGTATTTTTGGAAAGTACCTACCTACTCAATCATATCACTTAAATTTTCCTTTGAGGAATTGCCAGTTATGGGATATTATTTACTGAGTGCAGGTTTTAGGGAAAAACTCAGCATAGCTGTTTTCTTCAGACTTCATCGAGCGCTGATGGTAAAAGCATATTGATGGAACACCCACATGCCCTTCAATCCAGTAAACTACCCTGAAATTACGTAGGTGTCTATCGACTTACGTATTACGTATAGATAACTCGTCCAGCGTATTTACCTAATATTTACCTACTTATTAATAACAGTATAATGCATTGCAATCGGCATTCCTATACGTAAAAATCTATTAATTACTTTTTTTCGAGTTCATAATGCCATTCTTATTCGTCTCGTCTACCGCTAAATCTCAAGGCTCAACGGATCACTCTCAAGTGTTCTGTGTCACTTCTACCTACTTCATTCGAGTACTACACAACTTTTCATAATATTATTCTTTCTTGTTATCCATTGCACGTAAGACAAATATATTGAAGATAACTCTGGTGACCTTATTCCCAATATTAAAATTACAGCCACTGGAGTATCAGATGCATTCCAGACCGACTGAATTCGAGAACCTTCCACTCGTTAGGCGCCATTCAAGTACTTTTACCGTCCTCGAGTTTGACCTTGCTTCAGACATTTTTTTCCGATGCATAAACTTTTTTTAATTCTTTCAAATATCGTCTCAAGGTTCGCAGGATCTTTTATTTTCGTCTCTACATTCTACCTTGATGAAATTTCACGCTCATTATTGTTATATTCACGCACGTTTTCCGTTTTCTGCATGATTCATGAATGTATTTTAACTATATTACGTTTAATAAATTTTAGTCAATTCCATAAATTTTTATCATGGTTACGTGATATTAAACAAGTTGCGTGAACAATAAAGAGAAACTGAACTCCTCAAGTTGTATTATGTAGGATCTATCATGTTTGTTAATCATGCATTTTTGTGTTATGTGACATTTTGTATTACAGTATTAATTTTTTTTTTATTATTATAGCTAAAAGCATTTTGCAGTTCAGGAGCTCTATTATCCTCAACTCATATATTTATGTTAACTTATGAAACTTCATCTAACAGGACAGAATATCTCTCTGGTGTTTCCTCTGTGTTTCTTTCAAATCCAAAAATCAAGACTGCTGTATTTCCATACAATCCTGAATGAGAGCAGAATTACTCGTTGATACTCGTAGTAATATACCTGTGCAACTTACCAAAATCTCTTGAGATGAGTGAATTTGGAAAGGAATGTCGTTTTCCTTCTCTGTGGTGTCGCGATGTAGAATCGGCGTTTTGGATTTCCGTATGAGTTAGGTACTTCCATCATTCATTTCTATTGCTACACCTAGACAATGTCGTGATAGGAAACGATATTATATAAAACAATTCAGCAGTAGGTACCTACTCAAGTAGGATGCAGGTGTGTAAATATGATGTACTGAACTATGGGAGTTGGAATATACCCAATTCATGACAATTGGAATAAATAGGGAAATACATTCAAGTTGAAAACACATAATACATTTAATTTTCGAAGACATACCTAATATTATCTTTGTTCTCTGGAAACATTAAATTGATAGGTACCAATATTAACCCTTGGTACGCATATACCAAGCATTACCTATCCTACGTTTCATACAAACAAAGTATTGTTTTCAGGTAAAAATCCCTCTTATTAATTTTCATAATGGAACCAAACTATCCTAATTAGTACTCATCTCGGTTAACTTTTTAGATTACCCCTGTTTTTCACCTAATTAGCCTGTCAATATTCTGTCCCCAGTTCATACACCCCGTATGGCCCCGTTATACTAATGGCTTTTAGGCTCGTTAGTAGTTTATTTGATAGTCTCATTTGATTTACCGTAACGTTCCCTATAACGACTTCCATGAATGTTCAACTCCCAACGTGTCATCGCCGTTACAACATTATCTACTCCTGAGCCCAATTTATCGAGTGAACAACTACAAAATGAAGACTAACATTCGAGTTAATGGAATGAAAAATATCTCGAATTGTATGGTTTTGATGGGGAAATGCGCCTTCCTAACGATCATCATGCCTAGGCAAATATCAAAATCCTTCAACACCGGATTTTTTGATAAATGGTGTAACACAGTCTTCATTTCCCTATGGAATCTGAAAAAATCTATTTTTCACCGCCAACAAATCATTTTATTTTTTCTGATGATGATGAGTTCGTTGGCCAGAATTTTTGGAGTACTCCAAGGATTCAAATTTTGAAAATGCAGAGTCGTGTTTTTGAGGTTTTTGGTGTAAATTACCATCTTAAGCATAGGAACATATAATATATTCGGAATCAGCGTGAAAGTTCCTATGAGAATCAACCACCAAATCGGTTAAAATTAGTCTTTGAAAATT